>CM042242.1:66352534-67060034 GCA_023566225.1 Romanogobio albipinnatus | reverse complement strand
ATATTTATTCAGGCAGACTTTTATTTTGGAAGTCGGCATCATACAGTGACAGGTACAATATTTATTTGTTTTAATTTATTCAGACAGACGTACTGAATAAAAGTATGTTAAATCGCGTTCACCAGAAGATCACTTGTTTTCATATCAGTTCTCTGACGGTCGTACCGTAACAGCCAGTGTATGCGCGCACCCCAAAATAACGTGGCGGATAGATTGACTGTGTATTTCGGAGTGGCGGATGGCTTGACCCCAGTGATTTACTGGGACTATATTTGTGCTCGCGCTGCTGTGTGGAGTAGAGGCTGGCAGGGTTTTGGTGTTGCCAGGCGAGTACAGCCACTGGCACAACATGCGTTCAATCGTAGACGCGTTAGTTGAGAAGAACCACAGCGTGACGGTTCTGGTCAGTTCTTCATCGCCTACTGTACAGTACACACGGAAGGAGCGGTTCAACTATAAAGTGTTTAAAGTCAACATGGAGAAAGAAGAGGCCAATGCTATATTGCATGAGGCGATTCATCCCTGGATAAATGACCCGGGAACCACATACGAGAGAGTCCTCAAGCTCTGGCGACTGATGCCCAAGTTCAAGGGGCACTTTGATGAATTTTACAAGGGCCTTTTCCACAATGAGGATCTTTTGCACACACTTCGGGAATCTCATTATGATGTGCTTTTGTCTGATCCGATGATGCCATTCGCTGACTTGATGGCAGAGACGCTGAAGATCCCGCACGTCCTCTCACTGCGAGCGATTTTCGGGTATGCATTAGAGCAGTTTTGCGGTCAGCTCCCCACACCGCCGTCCTATGTTCCTGCGATCGCTACGCACGGTCACCTCACTGATCATATGAGCTTCACAGAGAGAGTTGAAAACATGCTCCTCTACATCATGTGTTCGACTGTATTTCTATTAATGCCGTGGTTTATTGATCCGCTTTACACTGAAATATTGGGTAATTGTTTTTTATCTGGGCCAACATTACGCATGATGTGCTTTAATTGTGCAGTAGAAGATTCTTTATAACCTTGCATCAACTGAGTAGAATTCTCCGTATGTCACAGGCAAACCAACAACAATGTGTGAGACCATGGGAAAAGCTGACATCTGGTTGATTAGAACGTACTGGGATTTTGAGTATCCACGCCCACTCCTGCCTAATTTTAAATTTGTTGGAGGACTGCACTGCAAACCTGCCAAGCCTCTGTCAAAGGTAATGACTTTGATTTGCTGTATTATTTTGAAATATCTCAAAAGTACACTCTAAAAAAAAAGGTTCTATTTCTAGGTTTCAATTTTGGTGCTTCAGTGATTCTTCAGTGATTCTTCAGCGGTTCTTCAGAGGTGCTATATAGCACCTTAGTCAAAGAACCGGTGAAGAACCACTTAAGCACCAAAATTGGTGCTATATAGCACTAAAAAAGGTTCCCCTATGATTACAAGTCAAGAACCATTTTTGGTGCCATATAGAACCTTTTGTGTGTATATGAGTGTATATATGAAGTATGCGGCTCCATTGTTGCAATAAACTTGCACAGTGCTTTTAAATGCATATTTTTTTAGATACCGGTCTGTTATCATATGGACATTAGCAGGGGCGGACTGGGGAAAAAAAGTGGCCCTGACTTTCTGGCACAAAAGGGCCCATAACAACCGGTCCACAACACATGTCAAGTCAAGTCACCTTCATTTATACAGCGCTTTTTACAACACAGATTGCTTCAAAGAGTGATAATAGGAAATTAATTTTGCTTTTGAAGAAAAGTTTTTCATCTCACCATAAACTCACCAGCTCATTATGCACAGAGCAATTTTAAACACCACTTACTAACATACAAATGTAGATGCTATTTATACAGAAATATAAATGCTATTTTTTTTTTATTGAAATGCTTATCATTAACATTAACATGAATGTCAGGCATACTTATTTAGGTTATAATTGTTCTGAAATAAATTTGAAATCTTTTCCACACAGTGAAGTTTAATATCACTAAAGTTCAATACCTATTAAAATCAGTCCAAATAAAGCAATTCTATGGTCTAAGACTTATATGTGGACTATTTTATGGGGCCTTTCTATTGGTTATAGTATTTGTCCTTTCAGGAGCTTGACATCTGTCATTTTATGGAATAAAGCTCCTATTGTTTAAAAATTCAAGTTTAAAAATAATATTGGTCTTGAAGGTTTTTTTATGAAAAATATAGCATATTAGAATGATTTCTGCAGGATCATGTGACACTGAAGACTGGAGTGATGATGATAAATTCAGCTTTGATCACAGGAATAAAAACATTTTACTATATATTCACAACAGCTATTAGAAATGTTATTCATATTTCCTAATATTGTGTTTTTACTTTATTTTTAATCAAATAAATTCAGCCTTCTCCTTTCAAAAACATTAGTCTTCTTAATTATTAAAAGTCTAATTATTTAAAACTGTTGATTAGTGTGTAAATTAATGCATGTGAACTAGCAAATTATAGCCTTATTTTAGTATATGACACGTTCCTTTACGGGACATAGGCTACTTGAATATGAAAGTTGACAGTTTTACCAGGTTTTAGTGAAAATAATATGTTGAGATATTATTGAAGAAAGCCTGGAAACAGACACACAAACATTCACTCTGATGCTGAAAACTGCTACGTTAATGTGTCTTTGTGCATTGTGTGTCGAATAACGTAAATGGCATTACAATCTGAGAAATTTGAAAAAGGTCAGCAGTTTGCATCCCTGGAAATTAATGTGTATTGTTTAACTTTTTTTATTTATTAGAAAAAAAGTCAGGAAATATTGCTGTATTGACTCCTCAAGTTCAGCTGTTTATCTCACCTCGGCTCGCATTCAAGTGCTGCTCGGTTTCTGTGGACAATAAATCCCTCCTCCTTCGATTTTATTGAATATCTCAAACATTTTGACATTGATGAGCGCTTTTACACCGCTGAGACTGATCAGTTTTTCCCTCAAGTGGGCCGCGCGGGCCATTCGTCGTCTGGGCTGACGGAAGGATATAGACTAGGCTACATAATTTTACTATTATTCATTCGTCATATATATTTACTAGGGGTGTAACGGTACACAAAACTGATGGTTCGGTACGTACCTCGGTTTTGAAGTCACGTTTCGGTACAGGTTCGGTACAGCAGTTTAAAAAAATAGCTTTTTTTATTTTTTATTAAACGGGGTTTTTATTCAGAGGTTTACTGAAAAAATTGTGTCTGACCTTAAATGAATTCCATTATAACTAAAAGTTACTTAAGGATAATGCTGTAAACTAGCCTATATAGGGAGCCCTTACTTGCACATTATTACTATAATATTAAAGGTTAACAACAGAGCCCAAACTATGAGCCTAGATTCAGCTGATATTCATGTTTAGATATAATAATCAACACTCAAATAATACATCGTGTGCAAACAAGTAAACTTCACATAAGGCAGTTTTTGCATTAACTCATAAATCTAATTATAAAATTAGTTTTTTTCTCCAATTCGTTGTTGAAATATAATCATTTATACACAGTCTTTTTCATGACAGATTTATCTAAACATTAAATAATCAAGACATCACTAAGATGTTAAGTAGAATATATATATATATATATATATATATATATATATATATACTCACCTAAAGGATTATTAGGAACACCACACTAATACTGTGTTTGACCCCCTTTCGCCTTCAGAACTGCCTTAATTCTACGTGGCATTGATTCAACAAGGTGCTGAAAGCATTCTTTAGAAATGTTGGCCCATATTGATAGGATAGCATCTTGCAGTTGATGGAGATTTGTGGGATGCACATCCAGGGCACGAAGCTCCCGTTCCACCACATCCCATAGATGCTCTATTGGGTTGAGATCTGATGACTGTGGGGGCCATTTTAGTACAGTGAACTCATTGTCATGTTCAAGAAACCAATTTGAAATGATTGGAGCTTTGTGACATGGTGCATTATCCTGCTGGAAGTAGCCATCAGAGGATGGGTACATGGTGGTCATAAAGGGATGGACATGGTCAGAAACAATGCTCAGGTAAGCCGTGGCATTTAAACGATGCCCAATTGGCACTAAGGGGCCTAAAGTGTGCCAAGAAAACATCCCCCACACCATTACACCACCACCACCAGCCTGCACAGTGGTAACAAGGCATGATGGATCCATGTTCTCATTCTGTTTACGCCAAATTCTGACTCTACCATCTGAATGTTTCAACAGAAATCCAGACTCATCAGACCAGGCAACATTTTTCCAGTCTTCAACTGTACAATTTTGATGAGTTCGTACAAATTGTAGCCTCTTTTTCCTATTTATAGTGGAGATGAGTGGTACCCGGTGGGGTCTTCTGCTGTTGTAGCCCATCCACCTCAAGGTTGTGCGTGTTGTGGCTTCACACATGCTTTGCTGGATACCTCGGTTGTAACGAGTGGTTATTTCAGTCAAAGTTGCTCTTCTATCAGCTTGAATCAGTCGGCCCATTCTCCTCTGACCTCTAGCATCAACAAGGCATTTTGGCCCACAGGACTGCCGCATACTGGATGTGTTTCCCTTTTCACACCATTCTTTGTAAACCCTAGAAATGGTTGTGCGTGAAAATCCCAGTAACTGAGCAGATTGTGAAATACTCAGACCGGCCCGTCTGGCACCAACAACCATGCCACGCTCAAAATTGCTTAAATCACCTTTCTTTCCCATTCTGACATTCAGTTTGGAGTTCAGGAGATTGTCTTGACCAGGACCACACCCCTAAATGCATTGAAGCAACTGCCATGTGATTGGTTGATTAGATAATTGCATTAATGAGAAATTGAACAGGTGTTCCTAATAATCCTTTAGGTGAGTGTGTGTGTGTTTGTGTGTGTGTGTGTGTGTGTGTGTATATATATATATATATATATATATATATTAGTGCAGGAAGCCAGGAAGAATCTGCTCCCTTGGCCTTGACAAGGGAGATTGGCTCGCTCACGATGGATAGGGATGTGTAGCCCCTCCCATTCCTCAACATCTGGGGCTTGAGTGGCCTCCTGGCCGAGCTCTGGGGCTGGAGCAGAGCAGATATGGGCTGAATCCAAAATCACCCCCTATACACTTAAATAATGCATTATTTGAGGGGACAGCCATTTGTAGTAGTGTCCGAAACCATAGTGGACGTTATTGAGTGCACTCATTCAATCCTATATTGCACTGCAATAACGAGTGTACAGTCTATGTACAAACAGTGGCTGTCCAAATTCACTCACTTGTTTTCATTCTCTTCTTCAAGTGAACTGTATTAGTGGACTGATGTAGTAAAATAGTGAATGATTCAGCCTTGGTCTAGCTCTTGGGTAGGAGCCGACTCCAGTGCAGATTAATGGGCTGGAGTGGGCTCGTGACTGAGCTCTGCGGCTGGAGCGGTCTCGTCACTGAGCTCTGGGGCTGGAGTGGGCTTGTTCCTGAGCTCTGGGGCTGGAGCGGTCTCATCACTGAGCACTGGGGCTGGAGCAGGCTCGTGACTGAGCTCTGGGGCTGGAGCGGCTCATGACTGAGCTCTGGGGCTGGAGCGGGCACGTGACTGAGCTCTGGGGCTGGAGCGGGCTCGTGACTGAGCTCTGGGGCTGGAGCGGCTCGTGACTGAGCTCTGGGGCTGGAGTGGGCTTGTGACTAAGCTCTGGGGCTGGAGCAGGCTCGTGACTAAGCTCTGGGGCTGGAGCAGCTTGTGACTGAGCTCTGGGGCTGAGTCCTAGGGCTGGAGCAGGCTCGTGACTGAGCTCTGGCTGAAGCGGGCTTGTGACTGAGCTCAGGGGCTGGAGCGGGGTTGTGACTGAGCTCTGGGGCTAAGTCCTGGGGCTGGAGTGGATTCGTGACTGAGCTCTGGGGCTGAGTCAAAGGGCTGGAGCAGGCTCGTGACTGAGCTCTGGCTGAAGCAGGCTCGTGACTGAGCTCTGGGGCTGGATTATTTTCTTAAATACATAAATAAAGCAATGAGGGAGATAATGATGAACACTTGTGCTGTGAGTTACCATGGCAACTAAAGAGTGATGGGAAAACTGAACAAAGCAACACGTGACTGAAAATAAACTAAAAGTCCATGAAAATTAAACTTACTTGATTAATTATTTTGGACATGTGTAACAAAGGCCAGTGAAGGGGGACAGGACATGGACCCTGGCCCAAGGTGGGCCTGGGCCGTGGAGCATGGGCGGACCTGGGCCGTGGGCAGACCTGGCGCCCGCAGTACAGTAAACCATGGAGGTGTGGCCCCCCAAAATGGGGTTATGGCCTGGAGTCTCCTCTGGACGCTGGTCAGGAGATGGAGTCCCCTCTGGACACTGGTCATGGGCTAGAGTCTCCTCTGGACGCTGGGCAGGGGCAGGAGTCCCTTCTGGACTCTGGTCAGGGGACGGATGTTCTCTCTGGACTCGGGACAGGGACGGATGTCCTCTCTGGACACAGGACAGGGATGGGCAACGATGTGTGTGCTGCCCACACACACAACATAGCTGTGGCCACAGTGGTCAGCGCTGTACAGTTTGAAGAAGACTCTGGGATTGGAGACTCTGGCATGGTGACAGTAATACACAGCAACTTTAGAATGACAGTCAGCGGAGGGAATGCTTTTTCGACCCAGTTGGTGCAATTATGCCATCAGGGACAAACCGGGTCACACAAACCATCTGAACTTTTAACCTTTGGTAGAAATATAGGGTAGTTAGAGTGCATCTTGTTTTCTGTGGGTTTGGAATGACAACACATTCAAGAGTGATACATTTCTTTTTCCCACGATTGCTATATCCTATGGAAATATGTTTACTATATGTAGCATTAAGTAGCTTACATGGTGTACATGCCATTACAATCCCTGTTCACACTCTTTGTTAAAGTATTTGGATGTTTGTGTCTTTTAGGAACTGGAGACGTTTGTTCAGAGCTCAGGAGATCATGGCGTTATTGTTTTCTCATTGGGTTCCATGATCAACAACCTGACAATGGAAAGAGCAAACACTATTGCTTCTGCTCTTGGTCAGATCCCACAAAAGGTGTGTAACCTTTTCTTTGTCTCTTTATAGCAACAGAAACAAACAAAAAAATATTTTTCCCATTAATTTTGTCTAAAGGGATTTTAATCCCAAATACCAAACAATACAAGAATGTCTACCAAATGTATTTTATGAGGCAGGAACTGCTCATCATTGTGAATTACGAGCAGTTTGCCCAAAAATGAAAATTCTGTCATCACTCACCCACGTTCCAAGCCCATAAGACTTTAACTCATCTTCAAAACACAAATGAAGATATTTTTTATGAAACCTGAGAAATTCAGAAAAATCCAACATCCATTAATTCCACCAAAACGTTCAAGTTTCAAAAAGTCATTAAGAGATTATAAAAATAATCCATATGAATCAAATGGTTTCCAATCTTCTGAAGAGAGACAATCACTTTACACGATGAACAGGTTTATTTTAGGCTTTTATTCACATTTATTTACTTTGATCGGCGCACATGCAGAAAGCACATCAAATATTGTAAACAAAAGTTTGGCCGTGATTGTGTGACGCAATAACAAACCTCAATGGTTCTTGCACATCAAGCAAGTACATTTAAGCTTCTCTGTTTACTATATTTGATGTGCTCCATGTATGTGTGTTGATCAATGTTTATATTTGAATTAAAGCCCAAACTAAATGTGTTCATCACAGAAAGCAGTCATGTACTCTCTAGACAACCTCAGAGATCTGTAGTTGTGCCTTTAAAGGTTGACCAGTGTAAGGCCCGCCCATCGTCCCAACGACATAAGCGTGTGATGGTTTCTGAGCGTTCTGTCTTTTCAGCGGGGCAAAGTAATTTAATTCCAATTTACTTTTATCTGACTCGATTTTATCATGACCTCGAATTTACGTTTACCAGAGGCCATGACCATTACCATTGAACCAAGCGACCAACTTAACTTCCTCTAATGGTAACTTTGCATAATCATGCCGTGGTTTCCCATGTATACGTAGTTAAAATAATATTACAATAATCAGATGTTGAGGCTACCCTATTTAGATTGGCAACACTGTTGCTCTAAACGGAAAACCCATTGGGCCTATTACCCTCTACAGTCTAAGTACATTTACATTTATGCATTTGGCTGACGCTTTTATCCAAAGCGACTTACAGTGCCCTTCGTACAGGGACAATCCCCCTGGAGCAACATGGAGTAATTGTTCAAGGACACACTGGTGGTGACCGCTGGGATCAAACCAGCAACGTCTCAGTTCCATGGTTTAACCCACTGGACCACCATCTCACACCATCTAAGTATACTTAACTAATGCCAATGTGTTAGTTGGAGCTCTAAAACATCAGTCTGGTGCGCCCTCTGCTTCACCTAAACTGTGTTCTAGTCCGTTACTAACCTGAGCGTAGATGTGCGGTGTTCATTGATTTAACGTAATCTACTAGGGTTAATAAATCAGAATAAAATCATATGTAACAATTTATTATTACTCAGGTAAATGTATCATGCCAATTACATAATCAATTTAATGACTTTAATCAATACTTTACTGAGGTAAAGAGTAAAAGACGCATACCTGACAATTACATAACACTGAATGTCTGGAAGACACACAGCATTATGGGCTGATCTGACTACAGAATCGCCCCAAACTTTCCTGCAACATTTCTTAGACCAAGACAGAAACCTCTTTCAAATGTAAACATGAGTTCACAATGGGAATGTGCATTAATCAAGTCCCATAGACCTGTAATTTACACCTTATTGAGGGCAGGAGTTAATATGCATGAAAGACCAATTGGCAGAGGACACACCCACAACAATAAGCAAAATATCTCTGAACTCTTAAAACCTTTGTTACCTTTTAGTTTACTTCTGTGGGAAAGATACCTTTGTACCAGTCGCTCTGAGACATTTGAAATGATACCAAACATGTATAATACTGTATAGTACTTGTTCTCAATAACCCATGTAGATTTTTGGTGAATTTCAACATGTGGAGAGGAGAGCTGAGGGTGGGGATGCCACTTTCACATCCAGTATATGTTACCAGTATATGTTATTATTACTTCTCTGTAGGAAAAATACATACAGTTTTTACAGAACCCAACTTTTCTATCTGTTGCTTAGGTGTTCATATGCTCAGTACTGTCTCCATATGTGTATTTGCACAGGTTGTTTGGCGTTACAGTGGAAAAACACCAGAAACTCTCGCCCCCAATACAAAACTCTACGACTGGATGCCACAGAATGATTTGCTTGGTAAGGAAAGTGTTGTCATGTGTGCTCATTATACACAATAATTGGTGTCAGATACTGACTTCATTTTATCTGATAGGACATCCAAAAACAAAGGCCTTCATTACCCATGGCGGGACAAATGGACTGTATGAGGCTATTTATCATGGAGTCCCAATGGTGGGTTTGCCACTGTTTGGTGACCAGCCTGATAACATGATGCACATGAAAACCAAAGGAGCTGCTGTTGTTCTTGATATCAACACAATGGAGTCCAAAGACCTGGCGGATGCTCTCAAGGCTGTCTTAAATAATTCCTTGTGAGTTAAGTCTTTCATAAACTTGAAATAATCCATTACCAACGGCCTTACCAGTTATTTTCAGTAGTTTACACTACACTATTCACTAATCCTGATGTCAGAGAAAAACACTCTAGTTCAAAGCAAAGCTTGTCAATATATTTAGAAACTTTTGTACTTTTCTAGAGCTTGTCTTGTGTTAAGCAGCGCTTCTTTTTCTTCTCTAATCAGGTACAAAGAAAGCGTCATGAGATTGTCCAGAATCCACCATGATCAGCCGATGAAGCCTCTGGACCAGGCAGTTTTCTGGATCGAATTTGTGATGCGGAATAAAGGAGCTAAACATCTACGAGTTCAGGCACATGACCTGAGCTGGTATCAGTACCACTGCCTGGACGTAATGGCCTTTTTACTCTCAATCGTTGCACTGATCACATTCCTCTTCATTAAAACATGCGGTTTCTTCTTCCGTAAATGTTTCAGAAAGACTCGTCCTGATGGAAAAGCAAAAAAGAATAAAAAAGAGTGAATGCATACTCAATACTTCTCTACAGAGATGCGGTATGTGTGTCCTCACGTCTGTGGGATGGCCAGTGAGCATTTTGTGTATATTGCAAATGTTCTTAGTTAAAGAAATACATGTGAATGTTCATGGAAAGAAAAAGAAAAAATCTTGCATAGGAAAATCAGAATGGAAAATCAAGTAATATCTATTACAGTATTTTAAAAATATTTGTATTCATGTCATCTGATTTCAAAAGTAAAGTACATCTATAATCAGATTACAGTTAATTTTTAATGGATTACATATTATTCACACAATGGCAGCACATTTTGCACAATTCGTTGATTGTCCTTAATTCTTTTCTTTTTTTCTTTTTAAATTTTACTTCTTAAAAATCCTATTGTGTCATGCCATATGAATATATTTACAACATACATACATTTATGCATTTGGCAAACGCTTTTATCCAAAGCGACTTACATTGCATTAAAGGTACACATTTTACATTTTTGGCAGTTCTTGCTTTCCCTGGGAATCGAACCCATGACGTTGGCGTTGCTAGCGACATGCGCTACTGTTTGAGCTACAAGAAAGCCTAACTAGAATATAGAATGGCCATTTCAAAATCCAATACCTAATGTCATAAACTTGCAATCCATAAGCACCTCTCAATCAATTAGAGTGGACTATATAGACAATTTACTAAACAATGATGTGATAATCTGTTCGTGATGTTAAATATTATGTCTTCATCATATTCAGTAACATCATTAATTCTATTAATGCCCTTCTGTTGAGCGGCTCATTATTTACTGTGGATTTTGTATACATGGAGCCCTACAATCCCACAGTGCCACACCAGAGCCCTCAGCCAAGATGACCACCAGGCCTGAGCCCTCAGCCAAAATGGCTGCCACACCTAAGTCCTCAGCTAAGATTAGAATACTAAGAATGTTAGCTCATGTAATGCAGGGATTCCTAAACATTTTTGTCAGCTGAACTGTTATAACCTAAAATATTTACATGAAGAACTCTTGATATTTTAAGTCAGGGCAGCCCTGCATCAAGAAGTGTATTGTCAGGACATTTGATAACTGAACTAAATTTCAGTTTTACTGACAACATGTTACAATGTTTACATGGTTTACAATGACTGGCACTGTGTTATTACTAGGACTGGATTCTTAGTATGGATAGATTAATTTGAATCGGGTTGTAAATGTTCATTTTTCTCAAGGAAAAAAAAACGATCAACTAAAACTGTGAAAAATGCAGGGAATCCTGTCAGATGGTGCACTGCTAAAATATTAAAGGTTTTAGAATTGTTTAGACTTATGGTCATATTAATCTTAATAAAAAAATGTTTTAAACTTTTTTTTCCATGTAAAACTAAAGGGCGCTAAAGAGGTTATGGGCCCTTATAATTGCAGTTTGCATTCATTTTTGTTATTGTAACCCGTGATAACACTCCAGTGTGGAGTTCTAAATGAACATATCAGATTGAATGGGCACAGTAGCATGACACTATACTTAATATCTAAGTTTGTAAAGAGGATTTGAGACAGCAATTTCACTACAACTTGTGAAAGGGAATTTTTTTATTGTATTGTATCAATATTGTCAATTGAACGTAAAGTATAACAGAGTAAATACAATCAGGCCTGTTTGTTATGACAAAAAATAAATACATTTCAAACACAGTTTTCAAAATTCTGATCCTTGTATTGAAGAGGTTGAAAAAATAGGGAAAAAATTTGAAAAAAGTAGAAGTATTCACGTGACAGAAACTACCTGGGTAGTTTTCAACTCAGTTTCAATCAAAATATCCAAAGTGTGTGTGTTGTGTTCTCTTACCTGTTTCCAGGGATTCGCTCCAGAAAATCAGGATGTCGGGTCGTGATATTATTAAGTAACTTATGCATCAACAGGAACAAAAAAACCAACCTGCATAATGCAGAGAACTCATCACTCATTTAATTCTTAATTCACATTCACTTAATCTGATAACAGATATAAATCACATGAAATTTCAGATGAAATTACAGAAATAACTCTTTTCTCTCTTCAACTGCATATTAACTTAACTTATTTTACAAAGCACACTATCACAAAATGGCTCCGTTTGCATTAACTTAATGCACATCAATCGGTCTGTGACACAGACATTATCACATTTGGATTAACTCCGATTGGTTTTATGACAAAACAATCTTTATGTCTTAATAACAACATGTATATTTCAATATTCATTCATCATCTGTTTGTTATCAATCATATTTCTTGCTAATGCCTGAGCTCTGGGGCTGGAGTGGGCTCGTGACTGAGCTCGGGCTGGACTGGGCTCGTGACTGTGCTCTGGGGCTGGACTGGGCTCGTGACTGCGCTCTGGGGCTGGAGTGGGCTCGTGACTGAGCTCTGGAGCTGGAGTGGGCTCGTGACTGAGCTCTGGAGCTGGACTGGGCTCGTGACTGCGCTCTGGGGCTGGAGTGGGCTCGTGACTGAGCTCTGGAGCTGGAGTGGGCTCGTGACTGTGCTCTGGGGCTGGAGTGGGCTCGTGACTGAGCTCTGGAGCTGGAGTGGGCTCGTGACTGCGCTCTGGGGCTGGAGTGGGCTCGTGACTGAGCTCTGGAGCTGGAGTGGGCTCGTGACTGAGCTCTGGAGCTGGAGAGGGCTCGTGACTGAGCTCTGGAGCTGGAGTGGGCTTGTGACTGTGCTCTGGGGCTGGAGTGGGCTCGTGACTGTGCTCTGGGGCTGGAGTGGGCTCGTGACTGAGCTCTGGAGCTGGAGTGGGCTCGTGACTGCGCTCTGGGGCTGGAGTGGGCTCGTGACTGAGCTCTGGAGCTGGACTGGGCTCGTGACTGCGCTCTGGGGCTGGAGTGGGCTCGTGACTGAGCTCTGGAGCTGGAGTGGGCTCGTGACTGTGCTCTGGGGCTGGAGTGGGCTCGTGACTGAGCTCTGGAGCTGAAGTGGGCTCGTGACTGCGCTCTGGGGCTGGAGTGGGCTCGTGACTGTGCTCTGGGGCTGGAGTGGGCTCGTGACTGAGCTCTGGAGCTGGAGTGGGCTCGTGACTGAGCTCTGGAGCTGGAGAGGGCTCGTGACTGTGCTCTGGGGCTGGACTGGGCTCGTGACTGAGCTCTGGGGCTGGACTGGGCTCGTGACTGCGCTCTGGGGCTGGAGTGGGCTCGTGACTGCGCTCTGGGGCTGGACTGGGCTCGTGACTGCGCTCTGGGGCTGGAGTGGGCTCGTGACTGTGCTCTGGGGCTGGAGTGGGCTCGTGACTGAGCTCTGGAGCTGGAGTGGGCTCGTGACTGTGCTCTGGGGCTGGACTGGGCTCGTGACTGAGCTCTGGGGCTGGACTGGGCTCGTGACTGCGCTCTGGGGCTGGAGTGGGCTCGTGACTGAGCTCTGGAGCTGGAGTGGGCTCGTGACTGAGCTCTCGAGCTGGACTGGGCTCGTGACTGCGCTCTGGGGCTGGAGTGGGCTCGTGACTGAGCTCTGGAGCTGGAGTGGGCTCGTGACTGTGCTCTGGGGCTGGAGTGGGCTCGTGACTGAGCTCTGGGGCTGGACAGGGCTTGTGACTGAGATCTGGGGCTGGAATTGGCTCATAACTAAGCTCTGGCGCTGGAGAGGGCTCGTGACTGAGCTCTGGGGCTGGAGTGGGCTCATGACTAAGCTCTGGGGCTGGAGAGGGCTCGTGACTGCGCTCTGGGGCTGGAGTGGGCTCGTGACTGAGCTCTGGAGCTGGAGTGGGCTCGTGACTGTGCTCTGGGGCTGGAGTGGGCTCGTGACTGAGCTCTGGGGCTGGACAGGGCTTGTGAATTAGCTCTGGGGCTGGAGTGGGCTCGTGACTGAGCTCTGGGGCTGGACAGGGCTTGTGAATGAGATCTGGGGCTGGAGAGGGCTCATGACTAAGCTCTGGGGCTGGAGAGGGCTCGTGACTAAGCTCTGGGGCTGGAGAGGGCTCGTGACTGAGCTCTGGGGCTGGAGAGGGCTCGTGACTGTGCTCTGGGGCTGGAGTGGGCTCGTGACTGAGCTCTGGGGCTGGAGAGGGCTCATGACTGAGCTCTGGGGCTGGAGTGGGCTTGTGACTGAACTCTGGGGCTGGAGAGGGCTTGTGACTGAGCTCTGGGGCTGGAGTGGGCTCGTGACTGAGCTCTGGGGCTGGAGAGGGCTCGTGACTGAGCTCTGGGGCTGGAGAGGGCTCGTGACTGAACTCTGGGGCTGGAGAGGGCTTGTGACTGAGCTCTGGGGCTGGAGTGGGCTTGTGACTGAGCTCTGGGGCTGGAGAGGGCTCGTGACTGAGCTCTGGGGCTGGAGAGGGCTTGTGACTGAGCTCTGGGGCTGGAGCAGGCTCGTGACTGAGCTCTGGGGCTGGAGAGGGCTCGTGACTGAGCTCTGGGGCTGGAGAGGGCCCGTGACTGAGCTCTGGGGCTGGAGTGGGCTCGTGACTGAGCTCTGGGGCTGGAGTGGGCTCGTGACTGAGCTCTGGGGCTGGAGTGGGCTCGTGACTGAGCTCTGGGGCTGCAGTGGGCTCGTGACTGAGCTTGGGGCTGGAGTGGGCTGTGACGCAGTTCATTTTAATATCACATTTGGATTTACTCAGATTGGTTTTATGACAAAACAATCTTTATGTCTTCATTACAACATGTATATTTCAATATTCATTCATCATCTTTTTGTTATCAATCATATTTCTTACCATAAATCATTAATTGAACACATAGGCGTGATTACAAAGCAACAACAGAGGAGCAACACTCGCCAGAGTTTCTTGAAATAAAAGTATGAAAGATCCCCCGGATTTCACTGGAAAAGAACTTAAAACATTTTTCACTCTATTTAAAAACTTTTAAAGTAGTTATGCTCTGAATCAACAGTTGTTCTCTTTCTCCACTCTCATTTGTAAAACCCTTTTACCTTCCTTTATCTATTATTACACTTGTCACAGAGAAAAAAAAACGTGGAGAATAGTAGGTAGTAATTTTTTTTTCTTTTTCATATTAAGAGTCCATTAACCATCTTAATTTTTTAAAGGGGTTACATTATTCATCATTGAATTGATGAATTCTTAGCCTACTTAGAAGTGCTCAAGTGATAGTGAGCTTGTTTTTGTGATCTTTAACCACTTACTAAATTAACTAGAACTAGCATATATTAAACCCAAATCTATTAAGGTTGAAAGCCACTGCTATAAACTGACATCTGACGCAGACTTGCACTTACATTTTGTAGGCGATTACAAGGTGATTGGGAGTTTTTTTTTAAAGGTATACATTTGAACAAAATTTAAATAGAGTCATTACATCATCAGTCCTTCCAAAACGTGGTTTTGTCTTATGCTGATTCACTATGGTATGCCTATTATAAGTGTTTATAATTAAAGGTCCCGTTCTTCATGATCCCACTGTTCAAACTTTAGTTTGTCGCTCATGTCTTTATGCACCAGCGTTTTGTGCACTGGTGCGCAGTCATGTCGGAACAGGAAGGGGCCATCGCCAAACTGTTCCCACAAAGTCGGGAGCATGAAATTGTGTCCAAAATGTCTTGGTATGCTGAAGCATTAAGAGTTAATTTCACTGGAACTAAGGGGCCAAGCCCAACCCCTGAAAACAACCCCAGACCCATCCATGGGATTACCAGACAGAGAAGCGTGATTGGTCACTCCAGAGAACACGTCTCCACTGCTCTAGAGTCCAGTGGCGGCGTGCTTTATCCCACTGCATCCCACACTTTGCATTGCACTTGGTGATGTAAGGCTTGGATGAGCTGCTCGGCCATGGAAACCCATTCAATGAAGCTCTAAAATTGTTCTTGAGCTCATCTGAAGGACACAGAAGTTTGGAGGTCTGTAGCTCTTGACTCTGCAGAAAGTTGGTGACATCTACGCACTGTGACCCTCAGCATGCGCTGACCCCACTCTGTGATTTTATGTGGCCTACCACTTCGTGACTGAGTTGTTGTTGTTCCCAATTGCTTTAACTTTGTTATAATACCACTGACAGTTGAGCGTGGAATATTTAGTAGTGAGGAAATTTCCCGAATGGACTTATTGCACAGGTGGCCACCGATCACGGTACCACGCTTGAGTTCTCTGAGCTCCTGACAGCGGCCCATTCTCTCACAAATGTTTGTAGAAGCGTCTGCAGGCCTAGTGCTTGATTTATACACCTGTGGCCATGAAGTGATTGAACACCTGAATTCAATGATTTGGTGGGGTGTCCCAATATTTTTGGCAATATAGTGTATACTTGAGAAAGGCTGACATGGAGCAGCTAAAAAAGGGTAAAGCTTTAGATTACAGCCCAGAAACTACTGCGTAAGTAAAATTTGTTTTATTTACTCAGAACTTTCCAGGCTGTAATCAAAGTGTTACCAAAAACAGACCAGAGGAGAGTCTGCTGCCAAAAAGATCTCGTAATAAAATGAGAATCAACATTGGCTTGGCTTTTCAGAGACGGTGAGAACTGATGTCAATAACATTTATTCAAACTATTCGACTGGTGCTCATGTTAGCACCTATTAAAAATGTTAAAAATCAAAGCGGTATTTCGTTTGTTTTGTGTGTGCGGGGATGTTTATTAGGTCCATCATTTTTTGGCCTTGTGTGATTGGACCGTTCTCGACTTTCACGTAGGCACAATATCTCTTCCGAGATTAATTTCAATTCAGTTTTATCGTTACAAAAATTAAATTAAGAAATAAATAAGGGTCATGGAGCGTGGACAACAGAGTTAGATATGATAACAGACAATTTTATATGGATGTTTACGTATCTGGAATTAACCATGTTTAATCGGATTTAATGTAAACTCTGTCTAAAGATGTTATTTCTGTTAATGAGGAACTTACATTGTAGAGCTGCACGATTAATCATTAAACAAATGCATCTTATTTCTAAATTACAATGATTCCGCTGCGTCTATTAACCATTTGACAATTAGTGACAATCACATCAAACTAGGGATGTCCCGATCAGGTTTTTTTGCCCTCGAGTCCGAGTCCGGGTCATTTGATTTTGAGTATCTACTGATACCGAGTCCCGATCCGATACTTCTATAATATATAAAAAAAGAATAAAGAAGAGCGAAAAAACTGATCCAGGATGTTCCTTATTTTTTATGTAATTCACCTTATTTAACCAATAGCGTCTCTGCAACAAAGTGGAGTCAAAAGGGTCTAACTCTGTGCCACCGCATAACCATAGATGTGTTAAAAAATAATGAGATTATATATACATATATATCCGAGTCCTGATCAGGAGGTAACGTCCGATACGGATCGAGTCTGAAACCAGATGTAGGGATGTCCAGATCCGATCACGTGATCGGAAATCGGGCCCGATCAAACATTCAAATCTGCATTAAGATATTGTAAATTAACTAGAATTGTGCTGTAATAAACTATCAAGGTTGAAAACCCCTGCTATAAACTGATACCTGACTCAGAATTGCACTTACATTTTATAAAATCAAAATAATTTTCCTGGCGAAATTTGCATATTCCTTGCAGTGTTGCAAAATAAAGCCTTTAGAGTGGGAGTTGAGTGAAAGTGCAAGTTCATAGGCCTATTATCCTTTGGCAAAATGACAAAGTGCACCAATAGCTACCCTCCATAACACAACGTGACCTTTGCCCAAATCCTGTTGTGCACATAGTATCTTGTATTTAGGTCATTGTTCACCAGATCACACTGCGCTTATCCAAAGGCACAAACAGTTCAGCATGATTTCTGGGACTATATTTGTGCTCGTGCTGCTGTGTGGAGTAGAGGCTGGCAGGGTTTTGGTGTTGCCAGGCGAGTACAGCCACTGGCACAACATGCGTTCAATCGTAGACGCGTTAGTTGAGAAGAACCACAGCGTGACGGTTCTGGTCAGTTCTTCATCGCCTACTGTACAGTACACACGGAAGGAGCGGTTCAACTATAAAGTGTTTAAAGTCAACATGAAGAAAGAAGAGGCCAATACCTTTTGGAGTGGCTTTACTCATCTCTGGATGAATGACAAAGTCACCACATTTGAGAGAGTCTTCATGACCAGGCGAGTGATGTCAAAATTCATGGAGCTTGCTGCTGATACCAGGGGCGTAGCAAGCTTTTCAAAAGTGCGGGGGATGGATGTGGTTTGTTTGTTAACAATAAAAACGATGAAAACAATGTCTAAGTCGTGGAAACACTGGTACTGTTTTATTTTTGTAATGCATTGATGTTTTTATTATTTATTTATTATTTATTTTTAATATTTTGTTTTATATGATGTTCAGTCCCATTCTACCCCGTCATTATGTTCATAATATAATTAAATTTTTTCTTTTTTAAAAGGCTGACGATAGTTAAGCTATACAAAAATAGCACCAACACCACAATACAGCCAAAACACAAAGAACAGGAGTAACTGCATCTAGCATTCATGCACAAACTATTGAGAACTAGCAAAAGTGTTTGTTTTTCAGTAGATGGCAGCAATCTTCCACTATATGCACATTCATGTTTTCACCATGAATTAAACTGAGATATTTAATGTGAATTTTACATAAAATGTTGCTATTTTAAATAAACCTGTATATAAATATCATTAATAATTTTGGCAAATACATTTTAAAATTGCCATTTGTCCCCTTAAAACTGCACATCTGCATAGTAAAAACATAAAGGCTATTAAAAAAAGTGATATTACATGCATTTAAAAAACGGATATGATTTTTAAATCAAAATCACACTGTCTGTGGCCTCTGGAGAACCCAGAACAGTTGATTGCATAAAGTTTACGGTAAAAAATTGCTGGAATTAATTAGCGAACATTAGTATTTTACTACTATGCAATCAGATAAACTGTTCATTCATTACATCACTTTACCTCTGTCTTTATATCCCTTATTGTAATGATGTGGAGGACGTAGAGGAATCCATTTGCAGCTTTATTAAAATTATCAACAAGCAGGGTAAAACAAGGGCAGACAGAACAACGGAGATGATCTTAGAGCAGAAGTAGATAACAGGCAACGGTCGAAACAGGCGGCAGGAATCACAGTTCAATGGACAATCCGGGTCGAGACAGGCAGCAGAAGAATCAGTAGTCGAAATAAACAATCCAAGGTCAGTAACAGTTCAGCAAACACAGGTAAACCGCTCAGAAATTGTACGCCGTGGCAATGCAATACTTCGCAATGAACTTGAGAATAAACGGGGAATATATAGGTGAGTGTGGATGAGGTGCAGGTGTTTGTGTAGATGAGCTGCAGGTGTCTGTGTAATCAGTCCCAGGTAAGCAGCATGATGGGATATGGAGTTCGTAATAGTTAATATGCTGTTGAAAGTGTCCTACAGTAGTGAAGAGGAGGTGAAGTAGAAGCCTGCTCTGTAACACTTATCTTCCTTGCATCAGAGGCTTCTGTCTTTTTTGACACTACAATTTGGCCATCCGTTACTTTATACATTGCATGCCACATACATAACCAAATTTAGCTAGCTGCTGAACAATATCCCAATTAGCATTAGTCTAAAAAACGAAATATAATACCGAAAACACTCAACATGTCAACAAAACATAAACTGAACATCTTCCCAAACACATATCAAGCTTATTTAAAGCTACACTGTGTGATATTTTCCCCCATCTAGTGGTGAAAAGGTATATGACCATCCAGTAAATATTAGTTTCTGTTCCTCCCAATTCCGATTTCGTTTTAACTCCTACGGTGGCCGATTTAGTCCAAGATTAACATGGCTTCCAGTTCGACCTCGTCCATTAGTGTTCCTTCAAGTGATGAGGTTACTTTAGAAAACTATTATAATTTGCAGTTATTTAATTTGTCAGTTAACATGTAGGTTATGACATCTATGTAAAATGAATAATAGTTTTACGTTTTCGTAATTTATTTACCATTTCATTGATAACATCAGCTATCAGGTTCCCAGACGAATGCAAGCTAATCTTAGTAAAGTAACTTTTATCAGTGCTATCGTTATTCTGTATATTGTATGACATCACTAGCGTAAGGCCTCTTCACATTCGACACGGTGCCATCGAGTGTTAAAACCTTGAAAGCATAAACACTCATTCAAAGTACCTGGAAAAGGGAGATGTAAATAACTATAACCATAAGTTTCCGCCTCCTCAACACGAGCTGACCGATAAATCTATTGGTGCATTGGTGCGTTCAGTAACACACCAAAAGAGGTGGGACTTGAGGCAGAACAGCCAATCATCAGCCGGTCACACTCAAAGCCGGTGTCATGTTTGAGAGGGAGGAGAGAGGAGGCAGCCGCTGCAAGCGCAGAGCCGCAGACACAGAGCCGCAGACACAGAGCGGCCATAGAAACGGAGGAGCGACTGCTGTAAGGTGTTTGTGCAAAACTGCAGAAAAAGTGTGGGTGTTGAACCCTCTCACTGGGAAAAGTGTGGGTGTTAAAACACCCACATCCCCCACGGGTGCGACGCCCCTGGCTGATACATGCAAGGGAATGTTTTACAATGAGGGTCTTTTGCGCACACTTCAGGAATCTCATTATGATGTGCTTTTGTCTGATCCGGTAATGCCATGCACTGACTTGATGGCAGAGACGCTGAAGATTCCGCACGTCCTCTCACTGCGCTTAACATTCTCATATAATATCGAACAGTTTTGTGGTCAGCTCCCCACACCGCCTTCCTATGTTCCTGCGGTCGCTGTGCAGGGTCACCTCACCGACCGTATGAGCTTCACAGAGAGAGTTAAAAACATGCTCCTCTACATGATGTATACAACCATTTTTCAATTGCAAATTAGGTTTACTTATGAACAACTTTACACAGAAATACGGGGTAATTATTATTTTTTGTTTGCTTTAGGGCCAACCTTTATGCTTTAATTCAACAGTAGGCTAGTCTTCCAGATATTGTTAAACCTTGTGACTTGATCTACTGAGTAGAATTCTCCGTATGTCACAGGCAAACCTACAACACGGCTTGAGACCCTGGGAAAAGCTGACATCTGGTTGATTAGAACGTACTGGGATTTTGAATATCCACGCCCACTCCTGCCTAATTTTAAATTTGTTGGAGGACTGCACTGCAAACCTGCCAAACCTCTGTCAAAGGTAATGACTTTGCTTTGCCCTATGATTTTGAAATATTTTTGATGACTTTACCTTTTTTTTGCATTAAGACACGCATCATTTGTGTATTGAGAGGAATTTGGCTCCATTGACTCCAAAGAAATTATGGAGTGTCATCCCATTTTGTAAATTGCACGTGGCACAATTTGACATTTAATTTCTGATGGAAAAAAAGTCACAAATTAAAAGTTGGATTAAGGGGAAAAAATTGCGTTGTCAAATCGATTAATCACATATAAGTTTGTGCTTATTTAATATATGTGCGCAAATATTATTTTATTTATACATATGTGTGTGTACAGGTGTATTTATGCATATATATATATATATATATATATATATATATATATATATATATATATATATATATATATATATATATATATATATATATATAATATATATATATATATATATTGTGACGGGGCGAGGAAGTACACGACACGAGGATAGAGGGAAGTTCCCCGAAGGGTGGATTTTATTAATCAACAAGGTGGGGAAAATATCAAATGTGAGGGGTTTTCCGGTGCTCAGTGCTCGGTGCTCGGCCTTCTCTCTCTCTTCCTCTCTGTGCGCAGTGCTGTGTGGGTCTGTGGAGTCCGTGCAAAGTGAGGGCTGGCGGTCACACACTGCTGTCTGGGGAAATAACAAAGATACGTTAGCCGAGTCTTTGGAGACATCTCTCACCTCTGTGTTCGTCGGTGCAGCTTATAAAGCCAGAGCTTGATGGGGCGCAGGTGTGACTGCTCAGCCCGTGATGAGCGGGTGCAGGTGTGCCTGATCCGTTTCCAGGGCGACGCTGATGAGAGCTCGGGACACTTGTCACACACCCTAAGCGTCGTCCTATCCCTGTGGAGAAGTGGGGAGAATGGGGGAGGGCGGGGAGTGGAGCCTGACAGACCTGCAAAAGCTGACCATACCCTTGAGAGACCATCGGCGTTTGCGTTGGCCGTCCCTGCCCGGTGTTGTACGGAGAAGTGGAAGTCCTGGAGTGCGAGGAACCAACGAGTCACCCTGGCATTTGTGTCCTTCGCCCGGGCCATCCACTGTAGAGGGGCGTGGTCAGTGACCAGGGTGAACTGGTGGCCGAGGAGGTAGTAGCGGAGCTCCAGGACCGCCCACTTAACGGCCAATGCCTCCTTCTCGACGGTCGCGTACCGTCGCTCCGCTGGGGTCAGCTTTCGGCTGATGTAAATCACCGGGTGTTCCTCGCCGTCGAGGACCTGGGAGAGGACGGCTCCCAACCTGGTGTCAGACGCATCCGTTTGCAACAGGAAGGGGCGGTTGAAGTCGGGGGCCCTGAGCACAGGCTCTGTTGTGAGGGCTGCTTTCACCCGCTGGAACACGCTCTCCGTCTCCGGGTTCCACAAGATCTTCTCCGGTTGCCCCTTCCTGGTCAGGTCTGTCAGGGGAGAGGCTAAGGAGGAGAAGTTAGGGATAAAACAGCGGTAATATCCCGCCAACCCCAAAAAGGCTCGTACCTGTGTCTTGGTGGCGGGCCGCGGCGCGGAGAGGATAGCTGCCACCTTCTTCTCCTGAGGTCGGATGAGGCCGCGGCCCACTTGGTAGCCCAGGTACTTGGCCTCGGCGAGGGCCAGGTGACACTTACGGGGGTTGGCGGTCAGCCCAGGCGATCCAACAGCTCGTCAACCCTCGGCATTGGGTAGCTGTCAAACTCAGAGACTTCGTTTAGGAGGCGGAAGTCATTGCAGAAGCGGAAGGTACCGTCGGTCTTCGGAACCATGACGATTGAGCTGGACCACGGGCTGCGTGATGGCTCAATGGTCCCTAACCTCAACATCTCCTGCACCTCTTCCTCGATGGCGTGTCGCCGAGCCTCCGGGACACGATAGGGCCGCTGCCGGACGATCTCTCCGGGAGCTGTGCGGATATCATGCTTGAGTACGTGGGTCCGGCCAGGCTGGGGAGAGAACACATCGGTGAACTGACTGACCAGGTGTTGCAGCTCCGACTTTTGGACGGCTGAGAGGTGGGGGTCCATGTCAACAGCCACGGGAGGTAGATGAGCGAGGGCAGAAAGCTGGGGCCTGGCCCCGACCCATCGTTTCAAGAGATTCACGTGGTATATTTGCTCTTCCCTTCGTCTCCCGGGCTGCCGGACTCGGTAGGTGACTGGGCCGATTCTTTCAGTGACGGTGTAAGGACCTTGCCAGTTGGCCAAGAATTTGCAGGCAGCTGTGGGGACCAGGACCATGACGTGATCCCCTGGCTGGAACTCCCGTGGCTGGGCCGCCCTATTGTAGTGCCATTGCTGGGCTTGTTGGGCCTTGGCAAGGTGTTCCCGGACGATGGGCATTACCCTGTCAATCCTCTCCCGCATCTCCCGGACATGCTCCACCGTGGACCGGTGGACAGCTGGCTGCTGCTCCCAGGCTTCCCTGGCGACGTCAAGCAGGCCGCGGGGCTGCCAGCCGAAGAGGAGCTCAAAGGGGGTAAAGCCGGTGGACGCCTGGGGTACCTCACGGATTCCGAAGAGGACATAGGGCAGCATCTTATCCCAGTCCCGCTTGTCCTCGGCAGCCACTCGGCGCAGCATCTGCTTGAGCGTTTGGTTAAACCGCTCGACCAGGCCATCTGTTTGGGGGTGGTACACGGTGGTGCGGAGCTGTTTAATTTGGAGGAGCTTACAGAGGTCAGCCATCACCCGGGACATGAAGGGGGTGCCCTGGTCAGTCAGTATCTGAGATGGTAGGCCGACCCGACTACTCAACAGAAAGAGCTCCTGGGCGATGGATTTTGCTGTGGCCTTCCGGAGGGGAATGGCCTCAGGGTAGCGGGTGGCATAGTCCAGGATGACCAGGATGTGTTCGTGTCCCTGGGCGGACTTCGGCAGCGGCCCCACTATGTCCATCCCGATCCGCTCGAAGGGCACCTCGATGATGGGCAGCGGAATCAGCGGGCTGGGGGGAGGGGTGCGTGGAGACGTCCGCTGACAGGTAGGACAGGCTTGACAGAAGCGCTTGACTTCGGCCTCCAGGCCCGGCCAGTGGAAATGGTCGCGGATGCGTTGGGTGGTGTTCTGGGCCCCCAGGTGGCCTGCCATGGGATGCGCATGCGCCAGCTCTATCACCGCTTCGGTCTTGGTTCGTGGGACTACCAGCAGGATTTTTTCCTCCCCCCTTCGCTGCGCGACACAGTAAAGCAGGCCGTTTTTCACCAGGAAGTGAGGAGTTGGGTGAGGTGCCAGCCGGAGCTCCTTTCCCTCGGCGATCCTCACTTGGGTCCAGCAGTGTTTCAGACGGTCATCCTCGTGCTGCTCCCTGGCGAAGGCCCCAGCCCCAGTTACCTGCTGGAAGAGATCAAAGTAGAGGTTAGGGTTATTGTGGGATGACTCACCCTCTCTGGGGCTGTCCGAGGCCAGCAGCACGGGGCGCCGTCGGGGCTTCTTCGCTGGCCGGCGCTGTGGGCGGTTCCCGGCGGGGCTGACAGGTTGGCTAGTGGAGGCAAGTAGGCGGTCAAATCCCGGCCAATCCCTGCCGAGGAGGACCGAACTGGCAGATCCCTGACAATCCTGACTTCCACCGGCTAGGCGACGGGTGGCCCCGCGATGTTGACGCGCGGCACTTCCCTGGTATCGCCGTGGACGCAAGTGATGGGCAGTCTGGCTTTGGGTTCGGGCCGTGGAGGAAGGACGGTCGGCCTGACGAGGGTGATTGCGCTGCCTGAGTCTAGGAGGGCGAGGACCGGTCGGCCATTTATCCTGACTTCCGCCCATGGGGCCTGTTTCGGAGCTTCCGCGTGTACGGCACAGCCTGCCAGCCAAGCCTGTCCAGGGGAGTGGGGAGCTTCGGTGGGCATGGGCTCGTCCTGCGGGCCGGGAACCGCCGGCCTGCTTCCTGGTCGCTGGCTGCCCTCCGGCGTGCGTCGCTCCTGGACCACCCTTCGGGGAAAAGGCGGCGCTCGCTCCCCAACCTCACGGTGTTGGGTGGCCTCTGCCAGCTCCATGGCCTCCACCAGCTCATCAACGGGGTAGGGCCCGTAGAAGGCGGTCGACCACTACGCGCTCCGCTACCTGGTGTGCGGTGGGACCCCCGGCCAGTAACCAGTGTTGGGCGAGACGTGAGAGGTCGGTGACTTGAGCACGGGCCGGCCGCCGTGAGTTGTAGGACCAGTCATGGAAGAGATGGGCGGCGCTAATGGACAATAACCCAACCCGCCCCAAGATCTCCTTCTTCAGCTCTTCATATGAATCGCTCCGTTCGGGGGTAAGCATAAAGTACGCCCGTTGCGCCTCTCCCGTCAACAGCGGTGCCACGATCCGTGCCCACTCGTCCCTGGGCCACGCCTCCCGGGCGGCGATCGTCTCAAACATCTGGAGGAACGTCTCGACGTCATCATGCGCCGTCATCTTGGGGATGAGCTGTGCAGCCTGGGCACGGGAGTCAGGTAGCGGAGTTCGCGGGGCAGCGGCCATGCGGAGTGCGGCAAGCACGCGTTCCGTTTCCCCTTGTCGGGACGCCATGTGCTCCACGATCTGCTGCTGGCGGATGCTCACTTCGGTGAGGTGCTTGAGCAGTTCTTCCATCTCGTGGGAGGAGGAAAGGAGCGCCACCTGGGAAAACAGGAAGGGAAAGTGAGCCAAACAACCAAGGGAAAAAATGTCCGGCTGGGGTGACTACGAATGTGGAGGGATCCTGGTCGGTACTTCTTCACTGCAACGCCCGCATTCTCCACCAGTGTGACGGGGTGAGGAAGTACACGACACGAGGATAGAGGGAAGTTCCCCGAAGGGTGGATTTTATTAATCAACAAGGTGGGGAAAATAGCAAATGTGAGGGGTTTTCCGGTGCTCAGTGCTCAGTGCTCAGTGCTCGGTGCTCGGCCTTCTCTCTCTCTTCCTCTCTGTGCGCAGTGCTGTGTGGGTCCGTGGAGTCCGTGCAAAGTGAGGGCTGGCAGTCACACACTGCTGTCTGGGGAAATAACAAAGATCGAAGAGCGCACCCTCGCCTCTCTGAACCTCCCCACCACTGCCTCAACAGATGTGCCAAAGAGCTCAGAGGGCGAGACCGGGGCATCGAGGAGAAAGGCTTTCTCTTTCGCCCCAATGTCCGCCAGATGTCTCTCCGTGGCAACCGTAGCCGCCATCGAGCAACCAATGGTGACCACTGTTTGCTTGGTTGCCCGGAGAGCCAAATCTGTGGTGCGGCACAACTCGGCCATTGCATCCAGGAGTAGGCCCTCTCCCTGATCGAGATCCCTCAGCAGCTCAGCCTGGTAGGCCTGCAACACCGCCATGATGTGCAAAGCCATCGCAGCCTGACCCGCTGACGTGTATGCCCTGCCATTAATACGCGAGGTGGTCTTAAGCGCCTTCGATGGCAGGGTGGGAGTACTCAGTGTCGATGGCCTCCCAGACGCAAGATAGTTCGCAAACGTCCGCGTCGATTGGTGGCATCGACACATACCCGGACCCAGCGGATCCCTCGATATCAGCGAAATTCCCTCGCTGATACCGAAAGATCCGAGCCGAATACAGGTTCTTCCATGCCCCCGCGATCTGATCATGACGATCCGGGAGGAATGGAAGGCTTCCAGGAGCTGCTGGGCTATGATCAGAGAGAAACCGATCGTCAAGACGCCTCGCACCTGCGGGCTCTCTCCCCACACGCCGCCACTGAAGCTGCAGCCTAGCGGCGGCGCGCTCCATCACCTCCAGCAACTCCTCATACACGGGTCAAGACAGCTGAGAGGGTTCGGCCTCAACCGATTCATCACCACCCTGCTCAGCCATCGCTTGCTCATCCGGAAGAGCACCGGCTGACGAGGAGGAAAGATCCGAATCCTCCCCCGGCAGCCGTCCCTCGCGATTTGGCCGATCATCAGAGAGAACTACACCTCTAGACGATGGGCCAAATCCATCTGAGAGCCCCAGGAATGGAGCCGGCGCTCTGCCTCAGCGCGGGCAGGACCTTCCCCAGATGCTGGTCCCTCCTCCCTCGAGAAGAGGGCCAGACGAGAGCGGAGCGTCCGGATGGGAAGACGCTCACAGTTAGCACAGGAGGCTCCCTCGAGAACCTCCCGTGCGTGCTCTTCGCCCAGACAGAAGACGCACAGAGTATGAGTGTCCTCAGGCGTAAGGTACCTGGGACACGGATCCATGCACTTCCTGAACGTGTGCTTAGACTTCTCTGAGCGCTTCATGATTTTCCTGTATCTGAGTAGTTCACTTTTTTAGACTTAGACAAACAGTCCCTGAAGAGGAAGAAGCGGTGTCATGTTGGCAAGGCTCCCTTATATACTTCCTGGTCGCACCTTGATGACGTCACTGCTGCACTGTGCTTCACTGAAACCTGGCTGAGTGAAGCCATACCGGACAATGCACTATATCTGCCGGGCTTCCAGCTGTTCCAAGCGGATCGCAACGCGGAACTAACAGGGAAAACGAGAGGTGATGGATTGTGTTTCTACATTAACGAAAGTTGGTGTTCAAATGTAACAACGCTGAAGAAGATGTGCTCTCCTAATCTAGTTCTAATCTAATCAGTTCTATAAACTGTAAACCTTTCTACTCACCGCGGGAGTTTTCCTCGTTCATTCTCGTGAATGTTTACATTCCTCCAGACGTGTGTGCGCGGCACTACAACAGCTGGCTGAACAAATAGCTGAAACTGAACAAAGGTATCCAGACTTTCTTTTAATCATTCTTGGGGATTTTAACAAAGCAAATCTCTTCCATGAACTGCCATAATACAGACAGCACGTTACATGTCCCACCAGAGACAGTAATATACTGGACCACTGTTACACAACAATAAAGAATGCATATCACTCCATCCCACGGGCAGCTTTGGGGCTCTCTGATCACTGTGTGGTTCATCTTATACCGACCTACAGGCAGAAACTGAAATCAGCTAAACCTGTACTAAGGACTGTAAAAAGATGGACTAATGAAGCAGAGCTGGACTTACAAGCATGCTTCGATTGCACTGATTGGACTGTTTTTGAAGCTGCTACCGCTGATCTGGATGAGCTCACAGACACTGTAACATCATACATCAGTTTCTTTGAGGATACATGCATTCCTACCAGGACATTCTTATCATTCACTAATGATAAACCATGGTTTACTGGGAAACTCAAACAGCTTCGTCATGCCAAAGAGGATGCTTACAGAAGTGGGGATAAAGTCTTATATAACCAGGCCAGAAACAGACTGACAAAGGAGATCAGATTTGCTAAAAGAAGCTACTCTGAAAAGCTGAGAAACCAGTTTTCTGCCAACGACTTTGCCTCAGTCTGGACAGGCCTGAGGAACATCAACTACAAGTCACCATCCCCCTGATCTGTAGAGAATCAACAACTGGCTGAGGATCTGAATGCATTCTACAGCAGGTTTGAAAAGCCCAGTCTCACACCACACACCCGCTCTGATCTGCACTTCACATGTCCCCCATCACCTCCTGCACCCCTCCTTACTCCATTTTGAAAAAGGCCCAGCAGAGACTGTACTTCCTGCCTCCCTGCTAACCTTCCAGGACCTGTACTCTTCCAGAGTGAGGAAGAGAGCAGGGAAAATCATCACAGACTCCACCCATCCTGGACACCTCCTGTTTGAACTGTTACCATCAGGACGGCGACTCCGATCACTGGCCACTAGAACATCTAGGCACAGTGACATTTTCTTCCCACAGGCCATTTCCCTCTTGAACAGTTAAAATACACCTGATTCTGATCTTAGCTGAGGGCTCAGGTGTGGCAGCCAATTTGACTGAGGGCTCATGCCTGGTGGCCATCTTGGAGGAGGGCTCAGGCGTGGTGGCCCTCTTGGCTGGAGACTCTTGTGGGGCAGGCACTGTGGGATTGTGGTGCTCTGCGTCCACAAAATCCACAGTGAATGATGAGCCACTCAACAGAAGGGCATAGTCAATGACCAAGGGATAAATTAATTTTCCAACCTGGCAGTCCAGAGTACAAGAGTTTGTTTAATCTATTTCTAAAAAATGTCTTTAAGGGCAACATCATTGAAGGCCACCTGGTAACAAAGTTCACAAAAATATTCTACATAAATCTCATAGGGCAACTCCTGGGTTCATTATTGGTGGGTCTAGTATAACTCTTAATGCTTCAGCATACCAAGACATTTTGGACAAATTCATGCTCCCAACTTTGTGGGAACAGATTGGGGATGGCCCCTTCCTGTTCCAAAATGACTGCGCACCAGTGCACAAAGTGTTGGTCCATAAAGACATGGATGAGCGAGTTTGGTGTGGAGGAACTTGACTGGCCTGACCTCAACCCGATAGAACACCTTTGGGATGAATTAGAGCGATACTGTGAGCCAGGCCTAGAAGAATGGTAAAAAATTCACATAAAACACACTCCTAAACCTTGAAGCTGTTGTAGCTGCAAAGGGTGGGCCAACTCCATGTTAAAGCCTATGGATTAAGAATGGGATGTCATTAAAGGTCATGTGCATGTAAAGGCAGGCATACCAAAACTTTTGCCAATATAGTGTATGTTTACTATGTGTCGCATTAAGTAGCTTCCAAAGTGTATACGCTATTGCAAGCCCTGTTCACACTGTTTGTGTTAAAGTATGTGGTTGTTTGTGTGTCTTTTAGGAACTGGAGACGTTTGTTCAGAGCTCAGGAGATCATGGCGTTGTTGTTTTCTCATTGGGTTCCATGATCAACAACCTGACAATGGAAAGAGCAAACATTATTGCTTCTGCTCTTGGTCAGATCCCACAAAAGGTGTGTAACTTTGTTTTGTTTTTTGTCTCTTTATAGCAAAAATAAAAAATATTTTTCCCATTTATTTTGTCTAAAGGGATTTCAATCCCAAATACCAAACAACACAAAACTGTCTACCTAATGTATTTTATGAGGCAGAAACTGCTCATTATTGTGAATTACGAGCAGTTTGCCCAAAAATGAACATTCTGTCATCACTCACAATCGTTCCAAACCCATAAGACTTTAACTCATCTTCAAAATATTTTTTATGAAACGTGAGAAATTCAGGCCCAGGTGTGGCAGCCATTTTGACCGAGGGATCAGGCCTGGTGGCCATCTTGGTGGAGGGCTCAGGCGTGGTGGTCATCTTTGCTGAGGGCTCAGGCATTTACAATTAAGCTTCTCTGTTTTCTATATTTAATGTGCTCCATGTACTGTTTGTGAGTTGATCAATGTTTATATGTGAGTAAAAACCCAAACTAAATGTGTTTGTCACAGAATGCAATCATGTACTCTCTAGACAACCTCAGAGATCTGTAGTTGTGCCTTAAAAGGCTTACCAGTATATGTTATCATTACAAATATAATTCTCTGTAGGAAAAATAAATATTTTTTTTTACAGAACCCAACTTTTCTAACTGTTGCTTAGGTGTTCATATGCTCAGTACTGTCTCCATATGTGTATTTGCACAGGTTGTTTGGCGTTACAGTGGAAAAACACCAGAAACTCTCGCCCCCAATACAAAACTCTTTTCCCAATGGTGGGTTTGCCACTGTTTGCTGACCAGCCTGATAACATGATGCACATGAAAACCAAAGAAGCTGCTGTTGTTCTTGATATCAACACAATGGAGTCCAAAGACCTGGCGGATGCTCTCAAGACTGTCTTAAATAATTCCTCGTGAGTTAAGTCTTTCATAAACTTGAAATAATCCATTACCAACGGCCTTACCAGTTATTTTCAGTAGTTTACACTACACTATTCACTAATCCTGATGTCATAGAAAAACACTCTAGTTCAAAGCAAAGCTTGTCAATATATTTTAAAACTTTTGTACTTTTCTAGAGCTTGTCTTGTCTTAAGCAGCGCTTCTTCTGCTTCTTCTCTAATCAGGTACAAAGAAAGCATCATGAGATTGTCCAGAATCCACCATGATCAGCCGATGAAGCCTCTGGACCAGGCAGTTTTCTGGATCGAATTTGTGATGCGGAATAAAGGAGCTAAACATCTATGAGTTCAGGCACATGACCTGAGCTGGTATCAGTACCACTGCCTGGACGTAATGGCCTTTTTACTCTCAATCGTTGCACTGATCACATTCCTCTTCATTAAAACATGCGGTTTCTTCTTCCGTAAATGTTTCAGAAAGACTCGTCCTGATGGAAAAGCACAAAAGAATAAAAAAGAGTGAATTCATACTCAATACTTCTCTACAGAGATACGGAATAGCATTTTGTGTATATTGCAAATGTTCCTAATGAAGCAAATATATGGGAATGTTCATGGAAAGTAACAAAAATCTTACATAGGAAAAGCAGCATGGAAAATCAAGTAATATGTATTACATTATTTAAAAAATACAGTGGGGCAAAAAAGTATTTAGTCAGCCACCAATTGTGCAAGTTCTCCCACTTAAAAAGATGAGAGAGGCCTGTAATTTTCATCATAGGTACACTTCAACTATAATAGACAGAATGAGAAAAAAAATCCAGAAAATCACATTGTGATTTTTAAAGAATTTATTTGCAAATTATGGTGGAAAATAAGTATTTGGTCACCTACAAAAAAGCAAGATTTCTGGCTCTCACAGACCTGTAACTTCTTCTATATGAGGCTCCTCTGTCCTCCACTCGTTACCTGTTTTAAAGGCACCTGTTTGAACTCGTTATCAGTATAAAAGACACCTGTCGACAACCTCAAACAGTCAGACTCCAAACTCCACTATGGCCAAGACCAAAGAGCTGTCAAAGGACACCAGAAACAAAATTGTAGACCTGCACCAGGCTGGGAAGACTGAATCTGCAATAGGTAAGCAGCTTGGTGTGAAGAAATCAACTGTGGGAGCAATTATTACAAAATGGAACCCTTAGAAATGAACATCTGAATTATGAGATTCTTGAGATTGATTTATAGATTAACAAACACATGCATAGTGAAAAGCAAGACCTTTGAGGATTATAATGAATTCTGAAAACCTCTACCATCTGAGATTGAGACGAATGTGTAATAGAAATGTGGCCATGTGATCTGAAAGTCTGTTTCACAAGCATTAATCATTAAATATTTATGTGTGAATTCTGCAATATGTGCTTTAATTCAGAGTGCTAAGGCACACAGCACACATACATATACATAGACTCACTCACACACTCACTCACACACACACTCACTCACACACTTACACACTCACTCACATCTATCCAATATCTATCCAATATCTATAAAAGTGCTCCACACGGCTCCGGGGGTTAATAAAGACCTTCTTATGTGAATCGATGTGTTTGTGTGAGAAAAATATCCATATTTAAAACTTTATAAAGTAAAATATCTAGTTTCCATCAGACCGCCTATTCAACTTATACAGAAAGTGTAACGCCTCTCACAGTTCAAAATACTTGCGTTATGTCTGACATCATCGTTGCACCAGTTATGCTTTTTTCGTAAGCATTTGTCTGAAAGAAGAATGTCTACACCTAGGATGACTTGAGGGCGAGTAAATCATGGGGTAATTTTCATTTTTGGGTGAATTATCCCTTTAAAGCAGAAATGCGAAGCTCAGTCCTAGACTGCAAATAAAGCGAATAGAGTCTAATAAGTAATATGTTATCTCCCCCTTGTGGTCAACATGACACCTGCACTTTTGTGTTTTATATCATGGGACCCAGGACTTTTGTCCTCTGTCCATCATTTTAGTGAATTTCTCTGACACACACATCACAGTTTTAAGTCTGATGTCCTGTAAAGAGGTAAAGAGGGCTTTCGAGAGATATCTAGATACAGGCCCCTCGAAAAATCAGGGCCATAGTTAGGCCCTGTCATAGTTAGGTAAACTATTTGTGTGTGTGTGTGTGTGTGTGTGTGTGTGTGTGTGTGTGTGTGTGTGTGTGTGTGTTCCCATTTGCTCAAATAGCAGAAGAAAAGCTCCACAATTGTGTTTTCACAACTTTCAAAAAGAGGGAAAAAAACGGAGAGAGATTGATAACGGCAGGTTAGAAGAAAGATGTCGCTGTTAGTTTCATGAAATAAAGATAATATAATACAAAGTATAATGTTATAAATGTGGTGATGCGCTCCATCATGATAATGATTAGGGGCGGACCAGGTAAAAAGGGGAAGCGAGCGCGTCATTCTCGTTCTGGAAGTGACGTCATCCTGGCACGCAGTGTTTACATTCGGGAGGTAAGAAATGCTGGTAGCTGCTTAATTCTGAACGTGCGTTAGAGAAGATAATTTAAGACTCGTTCAATTCACAGTGCGACTGAGGAGGACTGTAAACTCATTGATAAAGTATCCGTTATGGTAAGCCTGTAATTTGCACCCTATTGAGTACATTGGCCCTCATTTATCAATCTTGCGTAGAAACGGGCGTATATGCTGGCGTAAGATTATGCTTACACTCCTCTCACCGCCTGATTTATGAAGCTGTGCGCACCTCTGAAATCCAGGCGTACGCAAAACCTGCCCTTGATAAATGCCGCGGCTGAAAACGATCGTCATTAGAATAACACGCCCCTATATATTCAAGTCTCTGCCTCCCCCACGCCCTCATTTTACGCCATGGACACTCGGAAGACGGCAATGAAGCGAAACTTCTCTGACGTGGAGATCGAGACCATCACCAGGGAAGTGGAAAAAAAACTAAATTGTTTTATTTGGGAGTTTAAAGAGTGGGATTAAAGGCGCCCACAAAAAGGTGTACGGTGGAAATCCAGTTTAAATAGCTGTTTGGATGAGAAATTACCTATCACAATTAATTATTTTACAGCACGTGTTTTGAAATAATATGCATTTAATTTCGTATCACATCACATGTATTGGGGTGTACAATAGTGATGATGATGTGATGTGGAGTACCATTCATTCACATTAATATAATTGCATGACAATTTGTAATATTCTTATTATTATTATTAAGATTTGTATTATTAATGACGCTTATTGTTATTTAGAAGAAGAATGTCATTATTATTATTATTATTATTTATTTTATTATTATTTAAAAGAAGAAGAATGTCATTTTTATTATTTTTTCAGTTTGAATTATTTTCAGTCCCAGTCCCTGAAACGTCAGGTAAAGCGCACAGGCTCGCAACTGGAGGGATACATATGCCTACAAATCAAATGCTTTGGTAAAGTCACACAAATTAAACCTTGAAGTCCATGTTGCACAAAAATAAACACTGAAGTTTATAATAACTATAATATCCCTATTCGCACGGGATTAGTAGCCTATGTGGGGACCTCAGGTGATTTGTAATAATTGCAGAGAATGTCTGTGATATGTGAAGTAAAAATTCCCCCGCAAATGACCTACCATATTTCACCAAACACTGAGGTCCTGTGATAACATTAGTCCCGTGCGAATCGACATCTCTGTGTTTTGGCCGGGATTAGGCGGATCGTATATCATTTTTGCAAGGTTTTTGTGTCCTGTGCGCATTTCTATCTTTATCTTTCACGAAGAATGGAGCTAGGCTGCTTATAATGCGCACCGTTATGACTTCCCGTGCGGCCGCGCGGATTATAGACTACTACTTTCACTTTAGAATGAGCACCAATTTGGGAGCAAATTGCTTGAATGGTGTGTTTAATATTATTCTTAATGAAAAACACAAAAACAGAACAGTACAATGACAACTCGCTTAAATGGGCACTTTTACATTAGCTTTGAAACTGAATCTTCCGTCGTATACTGTTATTATTGCTCAGTTCAGTTTTTAATTGTGTCTGTTCTCTAACTGAACAAAATAATTTTTATTACTATAAAACAATCAAAATGATATCGATACGACTGTTTATAATTTCATACAGCTATATCTATAACGAAAAAACATTTTCAAGTCTTTACATCATATCCGAGAGATAAGTCAGTAAATTAGTCAGTAAAATCACAGCTTATCCCGTGCGAATGCGCCCGGGGGTGGGGGGTAATTTCTAAATCACACGAGGTCCCCAGATAATACTTATCCCGTGCGAATAGGGCTTTAGTTGTTGTTGTTGTTGTTACAGTGGGTCATAATATAGCATATCTTTGTCAGTGCGTGTTGTGGTGTTAGAAATTGTTTTTCTGCGCATGTTTGCACTAACTCAAAACGTGCGTACACCACCTCCTGAGCTGGTGTAGGATTTGAGCGTGCCGTACGCCAACGTCCATATTGATAAATCTCAAAGTCACCGTGGTTTTGGGTGTACGCCAGGTGTACGCTGGAAATTTGGTGTACGCACTTTTGATAAATGAGGGCCATTGAGCGGTGTGATTCACCATTTACCGGTAAGTCATACACATGTCAATGTTAAGTTCATGAGATCATAAATGTGTAAATTACAATTATCGTGTGTTATATATTTGTTTTAGTAATACAGGGGTGGTGTTACAGCAGGCTTGGTGGGAGTAGCTGGGCTTAGGGACGACCGATTGGATCAGGTTTCCCCTTGCCAGAAACTCCACGACCATTTCTCAGGAGCGACAATTACTGCCTAAGCTCGGGTTGGTGTTGCTTCGGCAGTGGGACCGGCTAGAGGAACGGGAGGGGTTGCTATATCGAAGGGTCTTTCGTCCCGATGGGGGTGAGGGGGTTTTACAGCCGGAGGTGCTGCCTGCGGTTTTACAGCCGGAGGTGTTGACCCAATTGCATCAGTACCATGGGCATCAAGGCACTGAACGCATCCTGGAGTTGGTGCGACAACGGTGCTACTGGCCAGGAATGTCAGCCAATGTAGCCCATTGGGTACAGCAATGTGAGCGGTGCCAGCAGGCTAAGGGGGCTGCACCAGTTGCTCGAAGTTATATGGCTCTCGCCCGAATGAGATAGTGGCCATTGACTTTACAATCTTGGAGCCTTCTCATTCTGGGCAAGAAAATGTGCTGGTAATGACAGATGTCTTTAGTAAATTAACTGTGGCAATCCCTACTCGGGACCAACAGGCAGAAACAGTAGCCCGTGTCTTGGTAGAAGAGTGGTTCTTTAAGTTTGGGGTCCCTGGACGGATTCACTCCGACCAGGGCCGTAATTTCGAATCTCGTCTTATTCAGCAGTTGTGTAGCCTTTACCAGGTGGGCAAATCCCGCACCACTCCGTACCATCCAGCCGGTAATGGCCAGTGTGAGCGATTTAACCGAACCTTGCACAATTTGCTGCAGACATTGCCCACCGGGAGGAAGAGGGATTGGGCCTCTTGTTTGTCTCAGGTGTTGTTTTGCTATAACACTACCCCTCATCAAGCCACCGGGGAAGCCCCTTATTACTTGATGTTTGGGCAAGAACCTAGGCTGCCGGTGGATTTCCTGCTTGGTCGGGTGCAGGAGCCAGTGGCTGGTAGAATCCATCACTGGGTGGAAGAGCATCAAGCTCGGCTCCAAGTGGCTTTCGAAGGTGCCCGGGAGCGACTGCAGGCAGCAGCCCAATATTGAAAGGCCAAACATGATCAACGGGTAAGGGAGAAGCCCCTGACCGAGGGCCAATTGGTCTACCTGTGAGAACATGGGTTTGTGGGACGACATAAGATCCAAGACCTATGGAGCTCCACGGCATACAAGGTAGTTCAGGCTCCGCAAAATGGCGGGTCGGTGTACACTGTGGCACCAGTACATGACCTGGGGAAGGTCCGTCAAGTGCATCGGGCATCTATAAAACCCCGTATTCAAGATCATGATCAAGATTAGTCATATGTTCTGTCCAACTGTCTGAATAGAGCACCACATCATCTATGTATGCATCACACTTTGGTACATCAGATAAAACCTTCTGCATAAGCCTTTGAAATGTTGCAGGAGCATTTCGCATCCCAAAAGCAAGGACAGTATATTGAAGAAAGTTGTCGGGTGTAACAAAGGCAGAAATTTCTGAAGCCCGTGGCATAAGAGGCACCTGCCAGTACCCTTTTAACAGATCTATCTTCGTCACATATTTGGCTGCTCCCACCCTATCGATACAGTCCTCAATACGAGGTAGTGGGAACGAGTCAGGTGTTGAAAGACTATTAACTTTCCTATAATCCGTACAAAAGCGATATGTGGAGTCTGATTTGGGTACTAGCAAACATGGGGAGCTCCATGGACTCTGACTTGACACGGCTAACCCATTTTTTAACAGATATTCTACCTCACTCTTCATAATTTCCCGTTTTTTTGGATTCACCCTATACGGATGTTGTTTCACTGGGGATGCACTTCCCACTTCAATGTCATGACATAAGACAGATGTTCTACTAGGTACATCTAAAAAAAGTGAGGGAACAGACTGGATCAAATTACACACATCCTCATGCTGTCTTTCAGATAAATGTACCAAATAACTGCATAAATCACCCAAAAAAAACAAGAATGTGAGTCTCAAATTATTAGGCTGCGGGTTATAGAGGCGGAGAAGGAACGTGAAGTTCAGTTGCGTAAATTAGATCTTGAAGTGTTAAAAAAGCCGGTGCCCTCTATAGCCTCGACCACCCTCTATAGCTTCTCCAGTTTCGCCAGTTAGCCCTGATCATGCTTCTACTGTTTCTGCATTTGACATCAGCAAATATGTTAAACTCGTGCCTCCTTTTAGAGAAGCTGAAGTGGATGCTTATTTTGTAGCCTTTGAGCGAATAGCTGGTAAGCTCAATTGGCCGAAAGACATGTGGGCATTGTTACTTCAATATGCTGTAAAACTTCAATTAATATTAATAATATTTGTTTCAATCACTGAATGAATGAAGCCTGCTATATTTGGGACGAGTTGCGACCTTAAATTGCTTGCACAAAACTCTTGATCAGCTCTCAAAATGTGTTTGTTCATTTAACCTGTAATGCGCAGAGAGCGTGAGGGCGAGAGAGAGAGAGAGAGAGAGAGAGAGAGGTCTGCGGTCTTGGTCATTAGTTGATTTACTTGTTTGTGTGTAGGTAATAGGTTGTCAAATATGTTTAAACTTAAATAGACTACCTATACAAGTAGTTATGTCTCTTTATATTAATTTGTCCTGTTATTGACGTAATGCGCAACCAGATGTTCAAGTAGTTTGAATATTCGTTTTTTTTTTTTTTTTTAGAGGGAATATTCGAACGTCGTTTTTGAGGAATTTTGACAGCCCTAGTTCACACTTGTAGTTTGGTTCGCGTTTAATCCTGGTCTGCTTAGCATTCACATTTGCTTTTTACACCGAACCTAAAAGCAGAGGAATATGTTCACAACCTGATTTGGTCGGCTTTTAATTCGCTACGGAACCGAACATCCAAAACAATGCTATGTGCTGGGATAAATGTGCTCCCTGTATGTGCGTAGCTTCATATGATGGTGCAACATCACGACTATGATGAGAAAAATGATGTGATGCGACTATGATGTTTAATAACTCATTTGTTTACATTATATAAAGCTTAAAGTTCTGCATAATTAAGGGCGTGGCCTCTTTGAGTGACAGGTGGATAGCCATTTATCTGCTGTCTGTCAGTCATCACGTCACCTCAGCTCTGCCCACATTTTCCGGGAGTGAAGCGCTCCATCTCGTCCATACTTTACGCTTCAAAACTGCTCTCCAGAATCCTATGGGTGACGTCACGGACACTACGTCCATATTTTTTTACAGTCTATGGTTCACACTTATTCAAATGAACCGCACTAACAGAGCAATCGCACCAGGGTTTGTTTTAATCCAACCAAACATCCCAAGAAGTGTGAACACACCCTAAAAGTCAGCATTAAACGGAAGTTGTGCTAGTCTTTTCTTCCCTATTGTGATGTATATTTGAGTGAAACATAGCCTGACGTCGTCATACTCAGATTCTAGTCAGAATGTGAGTCTGATCTGCTCCATCGGGCTGTGATTTATGGGGCGTTTCAACCGAACCAGGAAAATAAATGCCTCTACACTCAATTGGATAAACCGACAGCCAATCAGAGCAACGGAGTAAGTGATGTGTTAAGCGACGCATATTTGTCAACAGAACTGCACGCACACTGGAAGAAGTAGAAGAAGAAGATGAGTGTAAACGATCTTTGTCGGTGTTGTAAAAATAATTTAAGGATACACGGAGTGCTTGCCAACACCATCATCATTTGTGAGAGAAATAGTAAAGGTGAACGCATATACGAACAATATCTCCGTTTAGTAAACAAATTCGCTCTTTGGAGATGTGGATAGTTACGTTACTGTTGATCATCTGTCCATCATCGTATAAAGCCCGCCCTGACAATTTGATTGGTCGGAACAGCTCTGGTTCCAGCATAGTTGCTCCACAAAGGATCAAGTCCAGACCGAACTTCCCGACCTCAGATGTTGTGGGTCAACAAGAGTTGTACAGATAAATAATTTACATTCCATAAAAACAAGAATTGTCCATTTTGATCTCATGATGGCTTTAACATGAAGTCGGATGTGATTGTGTGAGGTTTCTAAGGATTGTGTGAATGTCTAATATTAACAATATATTTGCTATGATTACCAGGGAATGCATAAACTGATCAAATGCAATACAAGTAGCTTCGGATAAAAGCATCTGCCAAATGTATAACTGTAAAAAAGAGAGAAGATTTTTCTGGTTATGTAAAATTAATGCACTGAATATAATGCTCTAATTATTTGGCCATATTGTGCTGTTAGACCAGAGTGAAGATGAGATTTTAAATAGCATTAGACAATAAGGTATCATTAGTTAATGAATCAACATTAAAGGTCCCGTTCTTCGTGATCCCACTGTTCAAACTTTAGTTAGTGTGTAATGTTGCTGTTAGAGCATAAATAATACCTGTAAAATTATAAAGCTCAAAGTTCAATGCCAAGCGAGATATTTTATTTAACAGAAGTTCCCTTTCAAAGCCTACAGCGAACGGCTGGCTTGGACTACATCCTGGTACTTCCTTCATTAATTACGTCAGTAGAACAGACTAACCTCCGCCCACAAGATTCGCGGAAAAAGGGGGCGTGGTCTTGTTGCTGTCCCACGTGGAGAAGAGGACGTGTCGCGTGGAGAAAAGGAAGTGTTGCGTTTGAGTGTGTTTGTCGCCATGTCGTCGAGACGCTGTTATTTTCATCCCGGAGTCAAATCACCTTTGTTTGGCTTTCCCAGGGACGCTGTAGAGATCATTAAGCGCATATATCTCCCGTTAAGAGGCGTGACCTTTCCACGTGCGCTAAGCTGCTGTCCAATCACAACACAGGAACCGTGCCACGTGCGCTAAGCTGCTGTCCAATCACAACACAGGAACCGTGCCACGTGCGCTAAGCTGCTGTCCAATCACAACACGGGAACCGCTGGCACAATCAGAACTCGTTACGTATTTCTGAAGGAGGGACTTCATAGAACAAGGAACTCATCAGCCGTTTTTAGGACAGTGAAAACAGCGGTATACAGAAGTAAATTGTGTTAAAAATACTGTGTTTTTTACACGCGAAACATGAACACATGTTATATTGCACACTGTAAACACAATCAAAGCTTCAAAAACACACAAAGAACGGGACCTTTAAAAACTGAGCAATACATTTGGTTCACAAAACAGTTCATTAGTAAATGTCAGCTCAGGTCTACTAAATAATATTAACAGATACAACTTTTGTACTAGTAAATATTGAAATAAACTAACAATGAAAAATACTTCTAAAGCATTTATTAATCCTAGTTAATGTTAACTAGTGTAAATATTTTTGTACGGTATTACTAAATACATTTACGTGAATCAGTTCAAACAGTTTTGATTCAATAAATCATGTTTGTTCTGCTGTTTTTGTAGGTTCTGAACACAGCAGAGGATGGACAGACGGATGTTTACACTCTTCCTGTGGGGATCCGTACCGTTAAAGTCACCAGCACACAGTTTCTCATCAACAACAAGCCGTTCTACTTCCACAGGGTCAACAAGCACGAGGACGCAGACGTGAGTGTCAGCAGAGGGCAGCAGAAACACACAAGACCTTCCATGCAAAACACAAGGGAATGAGGTTTGGATGCTGTCAAGCAAAAGTTTATAAGACAGAGCTCTTAAATCTCATGAATGTTTGCACATTTTCACACATCAAGACGTTGCGTTAGTCCAATTACAATGAATATGCACATGGTCTCCTTTTCTTTTGCCACAAAGATTAGTGTTAACATTCTTCCACTGAAGAAATAAAGCCATACAGGTTTAACCCTGCTGAAAAATCCAGCTTAAACCAGCCTAAGGTGGTCAGGCTGGTTTTGGCTGGTCTCCCAGCCTGGTCATAGCTGGTTTATCAGACTGGTTTTAGAGGGGTTTTGAATTTTTGTTTAGCTGGTCAAACTGGTCTTAGCTGGTCAAAGCTGGATATTGTTGGTCTTAGCTGGTTTTAGCTGGTCTTAGCGGGTAATTGCTGGTTTTAGCTGGTCTTAGCTGGTAATTGTTGGTCTTTGATGGTTTTAGCTGGTCTTCGCTGATTTTAGCTGGTCAGGCTGGTCTTAGCTGGTCAAACTGGTCTTAGCTGGATATTGTTGGTCTTAGCTGGTTTTAGCTGGTCAGGCTGGTCTTAGTGGGTAATTGCTGGTTTTAGCTGGTCAGGCTGGTCTTAGCGGGTAATTGCTGGTTTTAGCTGGTCAGGTTGGTTTTAGCTGGTAATTGTTGGTCTTTGATGGTTTTAGCTGGTCTTCGCTGATTTTAGCTGGTCAGGCTGGTCTTAGCTGGTCAAACTGGTCTTAGCTGGATATTGTTGGTCTTAGCTGGTTTTAGCTGGTCTTAGCTGGTAATTGTTGGTCTTTGATGGTTTTAGCTGGTCTTCGCTGATTTTAGCTGGTCAGGCTGGTCTTAGCTGGTCAGGCTGGCTGACTGTCCCTATTTTTTCTGCCACTGGGTGTTTAGACAAATAATTTATATCTGTATATGGACCATGTAATCTGATTAATTTGTAATTAGGTAAAATGTTCATCAGCTAAGTTAGGCTGGGAGACCAGCTAAAACCAGCTAAACCAGGCTGGAAGACCAGCTTGACCAGATAAGCCAGGGTGGGAGACCAGCTAAAAGCAGCTGGCCACCAACTTGTCCAGACTGGAAGACCAACTTAACCAGCTAAGTCAGGCTGGGAGACCATCTAAAACCATCTTGACCAGCTAAATCAGGTTGGGAGACCATCTAAAACCAGCTTGAACAGCTAAGTCAGGCTGGGAGACCATCTAAAACCAGCTTGAACAGCTAAATCAGGCTGGGAGACCATCTAAAACCAGCTTGACCAGCTAAATCAGGCTGGGAGACCATCTAAAACCAGCTTGACCAGCTAAATCAGGCTGGGAGACCATCTAAAACCAGCTTGACCAGCTAAATCAGGCTGGGAGACCATCTAAAACCAGGCTGGGAGACCATCTAAAACCAGCTTGACCAGCTAAATCAGGTTGGGAGACCATCTAAAACCAGCTTGAACAGCTAAGTCAGGCTGGGAGACCATCTAAAACCAGCTTGACCAGCTAAATCAGGCTGGGAGACCATCTAAAACCTTGACCAGCTAAATCAGGCTGGGAGACCATCTAAAACCAGCTTGACCAGCTAAATCAGGCTGGGAGACCATCTAAAACCAGCTTGAGCAGCTAAATCAGGCTGGGAGACCATCTAAAACCAGCTTGAGCAGCTAAATCAGGCTGGGAGACCAGTTTAGCCAGGCTGCTAAAACCATCTACTTCCAGCTTAAACCAGCTAAGACCAGCCAACCAGCTTAGGCTGGTTTTAGCTGGATTTTTCAGCAGGGAAAACAACATGATTCCAGAGTAAATGCTGACAGAATGTAAACGTTAGGGTGATCTATCGGTTTAAGAGCAGTTGCATTTTTAAGCTGAGCGTCTGGTAAAACCAGCTGATACCAGCCATTAACTCAACCACTCTACCCACACGCCCGCATCCTCTCACTCAGTGCTGTGCTTGTGTTATTATAGCTGATGGTTGGTCAAAGTCGAAGCTCTTGGACACGCGCTGATCCTCATGCAGCTGCTTTGAGTCTAAAATACTGCATCCTAACGGCAGATTTCATATTTCAGTGGTGATTTTGGTTGACTAACATTAACGTCAGATACAGTTTTGGATGAAGGATACTTAATCCATCTCATTTTATAATAAAAGGTATTATTTAATGTTTTAAATGCATCTGAAATAAAATAAAATATAAAAACTAGTGCTGGGATTCGATAAACAAAAACAACCTAATTAATCACATTTTCTTCTGTAATTAATTGCGATTAATCACAAGTTTTTAATATTTTGATATTGTAATAATTTCAGTTACTCTCCAAATTAATGTAGAAACAATTTAAAGACAGTATATATGTGTTGTAATGATATCTTTTTATGAGTATCACTGATACTAATGTCTCTATGAAACATTAATGACGTTACATTACAGTATAACTGAAAGCTCCCAATTTCAACATTTATTAGGCTTTAAAAAAACAACTTTTAATTTATATTTACCAGTGGCCTTCCCTGTTAGACATATACAGAAATGTAATAGTTATCAAACACCTTTCTTAACTGCATAAATAATAAATTAAATATAGATGAATCATCATTAAAGCTACAGTTTTCTCTGTTCCCGTTGTTCTTTGATGAACATTAATGACAGGCATCATCAGTGCTCCTGTCACTTTAAGAACGGCCGCTGACGAACATGACGCGCATCTCAAGCGCATCTCATTCTCACAAGGTCATTTAAGACCCTAATATGAGAATACTCGACACAACTGGCATTTTGGCAGAATTATCTGTTGTTGTTATTGTTTGTTCAAGAGCAAAAGAGAACTCGATGTGTGCACGAGACTGAGGCGAGTCCGTCTGTGCGTCAAGTGTGTGTGTTTGATGGTTTAAAAGCATTTACATGAATAAGAGCGTCATCATATAATGTAACGCTGGGCAAAAATGGATATAAAAATGGATTCTGCGTTAATTGCGTTAAATATTTTTAATGCGTTAAACTGAAAAAATGAATCGCCCGCGTTAATGCGTTCATTTGCCCAGCCCTAATAAAAACATAAAAATCTCATTCAAGTAGTTTCAACATTTTTCATTAAAAACAATATAGACATATTTAAAAAAACAAATTCTGAATATTAATAACTCATATCTCATCGATACTAAAATAACATTGGTTAATGCATTAACAAACATTACATAACAATGTTAACTAATTGAAGCGTAGTGTAAAGTGTTACCCAGATGTCATATTGCACTGGTGGCATTAGATCTTAGATCGGGCCCAAAAAATCAAGCTCGGCCGTGCATGTTGTATCCGAGCCCGGCCCGACACATTAACTGTAAGAGCCTGATTTAAACCCGAGCATTTTTTAATATGTGGGCGTTCTGACGAGAACGAGCCTGTAAGGTGTGAGGCTCAGCTCAATAATCCGCTCTATGCAGACACGCTCCACTCATGAACCCTCACCGGTTAAACAACATTCACTCAAATCCCGCTCACACATGACATTTGTCTGTACTGTAGGCTACTATACCTGTAGTAGCCATTAAACAATGTATTTTGTTTCACATTTATGTTTAAATATTATGTTATTTTTAAATTTCATCTCGGCTATATTGATTATGAAGATGCGAGTGGGGCAGAAATGATTTTGACCACTTCATTAAGTTTTGTTTTGTAGAAAGCCTTTATTTAAAGTGAATTTCGTATTTGTATCTTAATTTGAATCAAAGTTTCATCAGCCAATTGCCTAGATTTAATAAATAAGAAGCAAATAGGCTATAGCAGACAATAATCGTGACATGGAGGCGCCGGTTGCTCTTGAACACATCTCATAAATAAACCCAAACTCAGCAGCTACTGCCTCACAGACATGAGAAATGTGTGTAGAAAGCTTGAAGTGTCCACTTTTAAACGAAACGATTAGAAACGAAAAGAAATAGTCAAGCAAAGCGCATTGTTCACACAAGCAGCTCATGATGGTGTCTCAGAGCGGTTGGTGTGTGTCGCCCTCAGAAGGAGTTTTGGGAACGCTTCATTGGCTCATCACCTGATCGTCATGGAGGAGTTGGTCCAACGTGATAAAAACCATCCCTCTGTGGTCATGTGGTCTGTGGCCAATGAGCCTGCGTCTGAAATGCCGCCCACGGGACTCTATTTCAAGTGAGACAAATTAAATATGAATTATTTAATGGTTTCAGAATAAACACTGAACTTCTGTTGTTGTAGCGTAATGCAATTTATGACGCAGGATTAAATCTTGTTTTAAAGGGGTCATGACATTGATTTATTATTATTTTAAAATGTTCCTTGAGGTTCACTTATGATAAGATTTTTGCACAAAAAGTATTATTTTCAACCCTCATTCTGAGCCTCTGTCTGAAATGATCAGTTTTTTTTTTAAAGACTTCTCGGTAACGCCACTGTTATGATTGGCCAACGTCATTTGCATAGGAAACATTATCAATTTAATAATTTACTCATGGTTTGTGATGCAGCTGCTGTCAGATTATATAGTTGACTGCTTTTGCAAACTCTCTTTCGCTGTGCCTCGATTACAAAACCATCTTCAGTCAAATGCTCCAAACAAACATTTTGGTGCTTGATTAAATGTGCGGTTTGTAGTATTTGTGACCCTGGATCACAAAACCAGTCATAAGTCTCACAGGTATATTTGTGGTAATAGCCAACAATACATTGTATGAGTCAAAATTATAAATTTTTCTTTTTTCTTTTATGCTTCATGTTCCATGAAGATATTTATTATATTTCCTACCATAAATATATCATAAATGTATTTATGTACTTATTAGTAGTAATATGCATGGCTAAGGACTTCATTTGGACAACTTTAAAGCTGATTTTCTCAATATTTAGATTTTTTTGCACCCTCAGATTCCAGATTTGCAAATATTGTCCTATCCTAACAAACCATACATCAACGGAAAGCTTATTTATTTATTAGGAAAGTGACGCATAAATCTCAAATTTCCAAAAAAGGACCCTTATGTCTGGTTTTGTGTACATTTATGAGGATCTATTGACAGAAATGCAATATAATATGCATAACTATGTTTTCAGTGGTGTATAAAGACCTTACATAATGAGCCGTTATGTTTTTATTACCTTAGAATGAGCCGTTTCTATCTACACACACCGCGGGTCTCCTTACAGTGAAGTCGTCTTTTTTGCGTGGCCATGTTTCTACGGTAGCCCTAAACGGACAAACTTCTCTACAGAGCGCTAGCTACTCTCCGCTGTCTCAGACGACGACATCTTTGTCCTGTGTCAGCCACCGTAGCTTCTCTGTGTGCTTCGAAAGGGAGGGGTGAGCGGTGGGCAGTTGCAATTCAACCAGTTTGCAACCTCACCACTAGATGCCGCTAAAACTTACACACTGCACCTTTAAATGGTTGTTTATAATGAGGAGGGCGCTCTGAAACTTGCAGGATGGTACAAAGATCTCTTAAATGTCAAAAGATCAAGGCAAATTTGATTTCTCATGTCATGACCCCTTTAAGAGAGCAAAAATCCTGTTTTCCATGACCTTTTAGTTTGTGTGTGTGTGTGTTTTGGTGGCGTTTTCTGTGTTCATGTCAAGCTGTTGTTTTGACAGTAAAATGCATCATAATGAGGGTGCTTGTGCATGATGATCATATGTCGAGTCTTGTTCAGCGGGTGTAAAGAAATGTCTTCAGAGAGAAACACCTGCTCATTTACATACCTGAGCATCATAAAGACGCCACTGGCACCTTTTCATGGTTTATTATACGAGTCACTGAGTCTCAACGGCTTTAGCTCTGCATGCACGCTAGTGTAGCGTCCGTTTGAATTATTAATGCTTGCTCGAACTGCAATAGTGCAATATTAAACACAATGCCATGACGTTAATGTCCCTTCTGGCTTGACGTTGTTCCTTTTCCCGTTTGACTAGTTTATCGTGGTCAGGGAAAATCTGGAAAATTTCCATAGCTTGAATTTTTTTTAATCAAAATTCAATAAAATAAGTGAAAAATACAATAAATTCATTTGAAATGCATAAATAATAAATAAAATAAGTACTTTGGTAACACTTTACATTACAATAAGTGACCGTATTTATTCATATTTAATGTTTTGTTAACTTTATTAATAAAAATACAACTGTTCATTGTTAGTTCATTAGCTCAGGACTTTTGTTTTTAATAATATATTAGTAAATGTTGAAATTGAGATTAATGCGTGTTTGTTAAGGTAGTTCTCTAATAGCTATTGCTATTAATCATTTATCAATTTCCACGTGTTTTAAATATTATACACTACTGATATTAATGAACTGAATATATATTTTGTTTGTAGGTTGGGGGTTTTATAGAAAAGTATGCAGTTATAAAACATTAAAGGCCGTTTTCCTCACACTCAGAGTCAGATATATCCACTTCAGTAGCACCTACAAGCACCAGCTCTTCCAGTCTTATACTGAAATACATTCTGAAGGCTTTTCCCGAGGGATTTGTTGATATATCATTCCTATCCTGAGTTATAGGTCCTTTAACTCCAAAAAACATGGCGAAAATTGATTTTTAAAAGCTATTGTCAGTATTCTGTAATTTACTAAAGCACAAAGTAAGATACCCAGAATCCCCTCTCATCTAATATGTCAACAAATAGAACCAAGAATTTTCAACCAGGGGCCCGTTCTTCGTACCTCGCTAACTCAGTTAGCCGGATTTGATTGTTGACGATTTGGCATGATCTTGGATTGTTTGGTTCTTCGACGCTCATCCTGGACTTGCTGTCATAGCAACAGGTCCGTAAGCTTAAACCTGCTCGAGCGGCTGATTTCATGTAAACAGGATTAGATCGCATCTTGAGGTGATACTTAAAATCTGTCCCAGCCACTGCTACTTTATTACAAGAGTTCATTACTGAACCAGGGGCAATAATAATCATTTTAAATAATAATAATATACACATTTTAAATTGTATATGTATATGAGAATGTATATAATATTATAATGTTGTGTATAATACTATAGACACAGCCACTTGATTGAGCGATTTATTTGTGATGGAATAATTACTTTATAATTTTATTGGAGGTTTGCACACATGTTGTACAGTTAATCTGAGCCGTGCATTAATTTAAGTGATGACGGATATTATGGGATGCTTGATGCAGCGCAGGAGATGCAGAGAAGTTACAAATCTGCTTCGAATTGAATTAAAAATTGAATTACAACATTGAAATAAAAATGTAAAGGGTGTACAAATACTGTATAAAATCGCGAATATAAATAATTGGTAATCATGTAAAAAAAAAAAAAAAAAACATTTATCATTGATCTATTATAACTTTTATGTTGGTTTGGTCGTTTGGCTGTTTCCTTATAAAGGTCCAGATATTCGTGGTTTTTTTGTGTGTAATTTGCCAAGTTTTTTGCCAGGTGGCTTTTTTTAATTATATGCTGTCATTACGTTGCTGTCTTGACGCCAGCCAATCGCTGCATTGCTGATCATGGTTTCGAGTATCGATGCATCTGCCCTCTTCAGGGAAAACAAGAACGCGCAGTGATCTCAGATAATTTAATCCAGATATTTAAATCCAATCCGCAAATTCGTTGGAAGAACCAAATTAGCCAGAGATCAATTATCAGGATTAAAAGATCTGGGATCTGTCAAATCATCTCAGATGTATTAAGCGAGGTACGAAGAACAGGCCCCTGGTCCTTTCCAATTTCCAGATTTTGTTTTGGAAATGTATGCCAATGAGCTTATATTTAAGTATATAAGGCCTAATTTGCATATTAAAACATTAATTTACGCTAAACTTAATACATTTTTTTGTCTTATGTTTATGCCAGTAATAAACTGGAGAAGTTTCACTGTGATATCTTGTAATTTAAAAAAAAATCCCTATTCTCCTGTAGCGTCTCGCCTTAACAACACGTGCAAATCAGGAGAAACACTGAGCCGATCCAGTTGAAATACTTTTAACCAACAATTCACACACATTTATCAGTTGTTTACTGTGACAACACAAAATTAACTACATTTCTGACAAAATACCACAGTTAATTTAATGTAGACATGTATTAAATGAGTCATAAAGGCCAAATCACAGACTATTTTTGTCATAAACTTGCAGTTTTGTGCATTTGTATTTATTAAATGTAGACTAAATACCATAAAGTCATTCTAGATATGTTATGTTTTGTTTCTACAGAAAGGAACTGAAATGTGAGGTTTATCATTTTGTAATATTTATTTAGTCGACCTGTGTGATTTTAAACTGCCGTAATTTTACGCTTTAGGATGTTACCGCAGACCCATATGCTATTAATGTTATGTCAAAAGCCCTGATCCGTTCATCTCTCTCTGTCTCCAGCCATCACTCGAGTTGTTGGGAATAAGAAAGGGATCTTCACTCGGCAAGCGCTGCGGGAGCGATACTGGAGGATCGCCAATGAGACGTGTGTGCTGCCCACCTGGGCCAGGTATCCCTGCCAGTGAGCGGATTCACTGCTTCCTGTGCGAGCGGGTGGAAATGGACATGTATCAAGTAACAGTGCCTTATGCTTCCTACACTGTGACAATCACCCAGATCCTGCAGATCTGCTCTAATGCTGCGAGTGTGTGTGATGAATCCATGAGCTGTTCGATCAACCTTTTATTGCAAATGTCCATGTTAACGCATGTACACTTAATTGAACTGGAACAGGAATGTCCTAGTGCAGGAATTCATATTGTGAATGATATTCAAATGAGTGAAACCGGTCGAGAATGAGTCCAGCTCATGTTTGACCTCAAAAAAGAAATAAAATAAGAAAATTAAACCCGTTTTAGGACCAGCCAGATTCTTTGCATTATCCAGATTTCTCGCCAAATTCATTTACTTTAATGCAAGAAATTCTGACCCTTTTTTTCTTGCAATTGCAAGGTTATATCTCACAAAGTCATGAATCACGTGTTCTTTTACATCACGTGGATGGCCGGGTGCGTGTGTGTGGCTTACCTGGGGAACACATGGCACCAGGTGCACTATGGGAAGAAGGCATGGCGGCGGAGGCAGTGATACTTTGAGCAATGTTCTGCTGGGAAACCTTGGGTCCTCCATCCATGTGGTGTTACTTGTACACGTCCCACCTACCTAAGCATTGTTGAGACCATGTCCAGCCTTTCATGGAAACGGTATTCCCTGGTGGCTGTGGCTCTTTCAGCAGATAATGCGCCGCCACAAAGCACAAATGCTTCAGGAATGGTTTGAGATGTTGACTTGACCTCCAAATTCCCCAGATCTCAATCCAATCGAGCATCTGTGGGATGTGCCGAACAAACAAGTCCGATCCACCTCGCAACTTAAAGGATCTGCTGCTAACATCTTGAGTCAATGCCTCGACGGGTCAGTAAAAGGGGGTCCAACATAATGGTCATAATGTTATGCCTGATCGGTGTATCAGGTTGAGAACAGTGTCTGGATAACGTAAACGCATCAGTAAATCAAGACCAAATTCAGTCGTCTTGGCAGCATAAAGATGTCTTGTTCAAATTTGAAATACATTATTCACAGAAAATTAGCAACATGACAATAATAGTCATGGTCTTCAGTATTTCTGTCTTGTTTTCCAGTTCAAATATCTAACTCATCGTCATTTACCCGCCTATAGACCCTCCCCTCGAAGAAATCAGGACAGAAGTGGTTGAAAGTGGACAAAAGCGATGCATTAAAACACCAAGCGTAAACGGGAATGAGTCTCCCGATCGACCAAAACGCTTAATACCAGGTGTAAATAGGCCCAAATTAACACATTTAAGATCATACTTGGATAGTAATATGAGTTACTTTTTCACTCACGTTACTGTCCCCATGTTGAGAGAAATCGAAAGCGTGAACATGATGCTTATTGTAGTTCTAGACTAAATGTGAGCATTACAATCACAAAAACGGATTCAGATGAATGAAAAATGTGAAATGCAAAACTGCAGTAACTTAATGTTCAATTACACAAATATACTTTATGTATTTAATCTCACTTTATTAACCAATGTCTTCGTTGATGATCCAATTCAACCATATCAATAAGCAAAAATCACATTTGTTCCTTTTTTATTGTTGAAGTAAGTGTTGAACTTTCTGTGTTCCATTCTTCGGCAATCCAGAATGGCTACATATCAGTAATAGTAGTCAATGGACAGGGTTAAGAGAATTCATTTTAACAAAACAAAATCATACTTCACTTTTAAAAATAAAGGTTCCTTACTGGCATTGGTTCCATAACATCCATAGAACCACTAAAGGTTCTTTATAGTGGAAAAACTTCTTTCTTAAATGAACACTCCTCAAGAGTGTTATAAGTAGCACTGAAACCGTGTTAAAGTTAGACTTAATTAAGTGACTGAGTGACGATTGGCCATTAGTGATGAGACACCTACTGTTAACAAGCAGAATCACTGAAGGATTCGCCATTATGGTGATCAGTGTTTTCTTTAGTTTTAGTTTGACCCCTGATTTTTAATATTAGATTGCATCTTGCTACTGTAACTAAGTTATTGCAGCCAGACAAACCAAGAGGAAATATAACTTCGGTACGTGGCTAACTCGGTTGGATTTGATTGATGATGATTTGGCATGATCTTTGGTTCTGTTACGCTCATCCTGGACTTGCTGTCATAGCTACAGGTCCGTAAACTTAAACCTTGCTCGCTAGCGGCTTATTTCATGAAAACAGGATTAGATTGCACCTTTAAGCGGCGTTGATACTTAAAATTTGTCCCAACCACTGCTACATTATTACAATAGTTCCTTACTGAACCAGGGGCAATTATACATAATATAAAAATGTATTTGAAAATATTATAATGTGTATAATACTATAGACACAGCCACTTGATTGAGATTTATTTTTGATAAAATAACTTTATAATGTTATTGCAGTCTTCGACATGCTGTACAGTTAATCTGAGCCGTGCATTAGAGTGGTGACAGATATTATGGGATGGCTTGATGCAGCGAACTTGCTCTTGACCCTTAAGAAACTTAAATTCTGTCACGTAACAAATCTGCTTCAAACTGAATTAAAAACTAAATGAATATTGAAATAAAAATGTAAAGGGTGTACGCATACTATAAAATCGTTAATATAAATAATTGGGAATCATGTTTAAAAAAAAAACTTTATCATTTATAACTGTTATGTTGGTTTGGTCGTTTGGCTGTTTCCTTATAAAGGTCCAGAAATTTGTGGGGGTGTTTGTGTAATTTGTCAAGTTTTTTTTAATTATATGATGTCATTGCGTTGTCTTGCCGCCAGCCAACCGCTGCACTGCTGATCGTGGTTTCGAGTATCGCCGCATCTACCCTCTTCAGTGAACACAGGAACGTGCAGTAATCTTAGATAACTTAATCTGGATATTTTAATACAATCTGCAAATTCGTTTGAAGAACCAAATTAGCCAGAGATCTTCTAATCGTGATAACTGATCTGAGATCTGTCAAATCATCTCAGATGTATTAAGCGAGGTACGAAGAACGGACCCTATGTGTTGTTGGTTATGTTGTGACTTAAATATAATCAAAGACTGGGCTGAGAATGATCTCGGTTAACTACACGATGATTATTATGTCACTATTAAAACAACTACACTTGAAGATGTTCTCTGTGCTTTCTATTTCACAACAACTATGTTTTATAAACACAGTTAAAGCAGCCTGGGAAAAAAATTATGTTTTAAAAGTTAAAAGCTCAACTAAAGCAAATACTGATCTTCACCTTCAGTCAATCTGCTTGTTAGCAGCAGGTGTTCATCACTAATGGTCAATCATCACTCAATCACTTAATCATCACATTCATTTTAACACTGCTTCAGTTACTTTTAACACACACTTGAATGTGGACTCTTAAAATGTTCTTCCCAGTCAGAAAATAAATGTTTTTTGGGGAAGCAAAAATGGTTCTTTTATGGCATCGCTGCTAAAACAAATCCATTTGTAACCTTTATTTTTAAGAGTGCATGATAGTACGCTATTCAAAACATACAGTTAGCCAATCATTTCTCTCACAAGGACAGAGGTCAAAGGACAGAAGGGGACAAAGACATCTGGGGGAATGTTTTAATGGCAGATCAAATCCACACAACAATGACACGCGTTAATGTTCACTGCAGTGTCTCCTCCAGCTGATTCCCAGACACAGATCTCACAAAACGGAATTCTTCCGACGTCCTTCTGCGTTCTCCATAACACAATCCATGTAGGAAAATACAGCTTTTTTTTTACTTAAAACTCATATTTGGCAAATACAGAAGCAAAAATTTTCCACAAAAGAAATATGTCCGAAATAAAAACCGTCGCCAAACATGGAATCTCCAATCCGTCCATTTCTCATTTCTGTTTATCTACTAAAATATGCTTTAACGTTAACAGTCTGTACATCTATAGGGGCTTGTCGTCGACGAGACGCCCAGACAATTACACCAGGAAAGAAAAAAAAATGCTATCTGAAATAGTCACATTGTACAATTCTCAGGACCGACGTGGTGCGCTTGGCAGAAAACATCAGAAATAATACAAAGATGAGTGAAGGAACAACCAAATCGCTTAACGGGACACATCTGGATTTGGGTTTACAGTGTTTTTGCTTTTTTAACAGTGAGATATTGAGTTAAGGATACTGGTTATGAGACAATACCGAGTTCAAAGATCACCAATCTGAACTTACCCAACAAGAGAGGCAAGTGCACAGACTTTAACCAAACCGGTTTAGAATCGAGGCTGCGGTTACTCCAAACTCCAAGGCCCAGTGGACATACAGAAGGCACTTTCAATGAAATTTAAAGTCGTGAAGGCAAGCCTTTTATTGTCATTTTTGGGGGATCTTGTCATTTGAATTGGACATAAATTGAATGTGCAATATTAAAAACCAACTATTTACTTTCTTAATGTACGTTCCTGCTCTTCAATGATTCGTCAGTGCACATTATTACAATGTTTTCTTAAAAATAAAGGCGGTTTTCACAGCAATGCAATTGAAGAACCTTTCAGTGAAAAGTTCTTAGTGCAAAAGTATTTAAATAATCTAAAGAAACTATTGTGGAATGGAAAGATTTCATGGATGTTAATGGAGCCATCGATGGCAATAAAGAACCTTTATTTTTAAGAGTGTGTAATAACTTGAAATGCATTTGAAATAACTTTTAAGATCATGTCATCTACACTCAATGCTGGGTTGTTTCAACTCAAATATGGACAAACCTAGCCATTAGGTTCATTTTAATTAAGTGTTTAACCCAACGGTTGGGTTTGTCTAGCCTAGAGCTTAGATCGGGCCCAAATAAAAAATCATGTCCGACCCTACCCGACATATTAACTGTGAGCCCGATTTAAACTCGACCATTTTTTTAATATGTGGGCATTTGGAAAAACGAGCCTGTAATGAGCGGAGCGGTGTGAGGCTCAGCTCTATGCCAGCGCTCCACTCATGAACACTCGCTCAAATCCCGCTCAGACATGACATTTGTCTGTACTGTAGGCTACTATACCTGTTGTAGCCATTAAACAATGCATTTTGTTTCACATTTATGTTTAAATATGTTATTTTTATTATTTCATCTCGGCTATATTGATTATGAAGATGCGAGTGGGGCAGAAATGATTTTGACCACTTCATTAAGTTTTGTAGAAAGCCTTTCTTTGAAGTGAATTATGTAGTTGTATCTTAATTTTAATCAAAGTTTCATCTGCCAATTGCCTGGATTTAATAAATAAGAAGCAAAAAGGCTATAGCAGACACGGCGCGATCGCGGTTGCTCTTGAACACGTCTCATAAATAAACCCAAACTCAGCAGCTACTGCCTCACACAATGAGAAATATGTGTAGATGTCCACTTTTAAACGAAACGAAAATAACTCGTTAAGCAAAGCGCACTGTTCACAGATCAGGTCGGGTCAAGTTTGGGCTCGGGCAGAGAATCTAAACTTTAGCTCGGTCCTACCAGACTCTCGTACATTTCGTTTGTACAGAGAGTCTGGCCACTCTCCATTGACAAGCATTCCCTTCCTATTGTATCTTCCCAGAGCCACTCTGGATCTGCCATAACCAATCACTAGCATTTGGTCGTGACTTATATCATGCGTTCTCCTTCACCACTAACCGAGTGAGCTGGAAAATCAAACTTTTCCCAAACTCGTGGGGAGGAGGGCCACAACATCATGACCACCAACAAAACTCCGGCTTTAACTTCTGGATATCCGGTCCGAATGGCTTCGCTTGCATCTTTCTCAGACTAGCGCACGACATCAACGTCATCGTTCTCGGTTCGCCGATTGGACTAGTTCAAAACTTGACTGGAGAAAACCAGCAAACATACAGATGACGTACTGAAGGAAAATGAAAATTGAGCGGAAGAACATAGGAGGGCAGAGCCAGGCTAGGGTTTGTCCATATTTGACCCAAATTTGGGTTGAAACAACCCAGCATTTTTTAGAGTGTTGATCGCTCATGCTATTCGTTAATAAAAAAACATACTGAGGAAACACACAGTCAGGTCCTTTCCACAATCCCTAATGGATAAACTCAATCTCTTGACACTGAATGTCCTTATTCTCTCTAAAACACGTCACATTACTCAAGTAAAATGGGTTGAGAAACTGTGTTTCTGGCATTAACTTGTCCGCGTTGAATATATAAAACCAACATAACTCACACACGACTCGTGATAATGTACAAATCCGAGCAACTCTTGTGGAATTGAGTTGCGTAACTAACTACGTTTCGATTTGGCTGGTAATGCTTTACGAAGATGCTTCAGCCACATAGACAAAAGACGGCAACCACAAGTCGTGCTTCACAAAAGCATCATCAGTGCTGCTCAATACAGGGTTTCCAATGAGCGGTCAATAAATTAGGAAATAACTCAACATCACAAAGCCATAGACTTTAGTTTGGGTAGAATAAAAATACAGATGTGTGTCCAAAATCAGGTCTGTTTTTCAGAAAACAAAGGAGGGGAAAGTGATTTTCAATGTTTTGAACAATCAACGCCAGTCATCCATGGACATCCTTCCAAGTTGACTAAACTAATTCAGTTAATACCTTAACTTTACATTAACACAAGCACATGATGGCAGTTCAAAAACTGAAATTAGCTCAACAATCACCAGAAAACGTTGAGTAGTTTGACTTGCGCAATACTGGATTGGATGGTTGGTAAAGCCAGATCAAGTTTTCACTGTGTGAACCAACAAAAGGAGGACTTTGTGTCCCACACAAGAGATTGTGGATCCAAACGCATAAACGGAAAAATTGGACACACTCTTGACTCTAAATAAACGAAAAGAGGGACGAAAACCGGCAAGTTTTTGACTCATCTGTTGCATCGCAACTATCACGATAGATGGAGACAAATACTGAGAGGTAGAGGTGAGGCGGACCGAGAATTATGGGTACTTGTCATTTCATAGGAAGGTCAGGGGTCGACGGCGGGCTGAAGGGTTTATGGTACAAGCAGAGGGTTAAATTACACTACAGTAGTGCATCTTGTGTGATGTCACTCGTGCTACAACGAGACCAAAAATAAGAAACTATAGCATGAAATAAGCTCAAGCACAATGGGTGGAAACCTGGGAGAGTTTGACTAGTGTACTTGTGAAACCAATAATAAAAGTATAAGTAGTTAACTCAAAGCTGACATCTCCAGGAACACACAGGTCTTTTCAAATCAGGCGTTGTTGGAATTTCCACAATTATGAGTTACTGACGAGTTTAGGAATTGTGCAGGTGCTTGACATTAAGCCCTTAACTTCAGCAATACATGGGTCGCTTTGGGTTCACCCCAAAGAAAAACTTGTCATCAATTACCCTCATGTCGTTGCAAACCCGTAAGACTTCAGTTCATCTTCAAAACACAAATGAAGATCTTTTAAATGAAATCTGAGAGATTTCGGTCCCTCCATTGACAGCTACGCAACTACCACTTTGACACTTCATAAAGATCATAAAGAGATCGTAAAACTAAATGAATTGAGTGCAAATTTTCTGAAGACACTCAATCGCTTTATACAGTATGATGAACAGATTGAATTTAGGCTTTTATTCATGTAAAAATTGATCAGCGAACATAAACAGAAGCTCAACGTGCGAGAATGAACCTCATTGGTTCTTGAGAAGCTCAAATGTGCTGCATAACACGAGAATGAACCTCATTGGTTCTTGAGAAGCTCAAACGTGATGTGTAACACGAGAATGAACCTCATTGGTTCTTGCTGAAGCTCAAATGTGCTGCATAACACGAGAATGAACCTCATTGGTTCTTGAGAAGCTCAAATGTGCTGCATAACACGAGAATGAACCTCATTGGTTCTTGAGAAGCTCAAACGTGATGTGTAACACGAGAATGAACCTCATTGGTTCTTGCTGAAGCTCAAATGTGCTGCATAACACGAGAATGAACCTCATTGGTTCTTGCTGAAGCTCAAATGTGCTGCATAACACGAGAATGAACCTCATTGGTTCTTGAGAAGCTCAAACGTGATGTGTAACACGAGAATGAACCTCATTGGTTCTTGCTGAAGCTCAAATGTGATGCGTAACACAAGAATGAACCTCATTGGTTCTTGCTGAAGCTCAAATGTGATGCGTAACACAAGAATGAACCTCATTGGTTCTTGCTGAAGCTCAAATGTGATGCGTAACACGAGAATGAACCTCATTGGTTCTTGAGAAGCTCAAACGTGATGTGTAACACGAGAATGAACCTCATTGGTTCTTGCTGAAGCTCAAACGTGATGTGTAACACGAGAATGAACCTCATTGGTTCTTGAAAAGCTCAAACGTGATGCGTAACACGAGAATGAACCTCATTGGTTCTTGAAAAGCTCAAATGTGCTGCGTAACACGAGAATGAACCTCATTGGTTCTTGAAAAGCTCAAACGTGATGCGTAACACGAGAATGAACCTCATTGGTTCTTGAGAAGCTCAAATGTGCTGCATAACACGAGAATGAACCTCATTGGTTCTTGCTGAAGCTCAAATGTGCTGCATAACACGAGAATGAACCTCATTGGTTCTTGCTGAAGCTCAAATGTGCTGCATAACACGAGAATGAACCTCATTGGTTCTTGCTGAAGCTCAAATGTGCTGCATAACACGAGAATGAACCTCATTGGTTCTTGAGAAGCTCAAATGTGCTGCATAACACGAGAATGAACCTCATTGGTTCTTGAGAAGCTCAAACGTGATGTGTAACACGAGAATGAACCTCATTGGTTCTTGCTGAAGCTCAAATGTGATGCGTAACACAAGAATGAACCTCATTGGTTCTCGCTGAAGCTCAAACGTGATGTGTATCACGAGAATGAACCTCATTGGTTCTCGCTGAAGCTCAAACGTGATGCGTATCACGAGAATGAACCTCATTGGTTCTTGAGAAGCTCAAACGTGATGCGTAACATGAGAATATCTGAAATCTCTCTGATTGCATTAAAAGATCTTTGTGTTCTGAAGATGAACCAAGATCTTAAGGGTTTGGAACGACACGAGGGCGAGGAATTAATGACAGAATTAAATTACAGACAATAAATTTGGCAAGAGATTACAGAGCGCTTACTTTCGACCACTGGAAAGATTGTCGTCATCTCATAATTACAGTAATTCCAATACGACACACGTGCAGCATTTAATCTGGCTCATGATGAGCACACCGCTCTCACAGTCGCTGCTGAAAGCACTCATTGGTAGATTGGGATTCTTTAATGTTTCGACGGTAAAACACACACTAGTCTGGAGTATTGCTTTGCGGCAGCTATTTACAGAACTGCGAAACAAACAAATAAAAAAAGTAGTCACAGACAAATCTGATCTACACACATACAGCTCACATTCGTGTGTGTTTTATGAGTGGTCCTCTTCCAAAACAATAATAAAAATAAAAAACTGTAAACATAAAAAAATTACACTTTATTTGTCGTTTTCGTGGAATCATTTCTGCGAGCAGTACATTAGCCTCATGATCATTCGTGCTTACCCTTTATAAACCTTTGAACTCCGTCCCGCTGGAATCGGCTGCTCCCGAAGAGCAACAGCTTTCCCAGTGGATTCAAGTAAACAGAATTTCTGCGATCGCCATTATTTCATTCCTCGGGGAAAGGACGCCTTCTTCCGTTCCTGACTGGAAGTCTCCTAAGTGCTTTCTGACTGCCCTCAAATCGCGCAAACCTCATCTCAGGGGGACAAAGAAAACCAACAAGAAATCAAAACGGACAAAGATGTGTGTTTCTGTTCTCCAATCCTTCCAATAAACCTGTGATCTGTGGCCCCTAAAGTTACACGTTTTCCTTGTTTTAATTTTTTGTTTCGTTTAACACACACACACACACACACACAACAGACATTTGTTTGGAAGCAAGGTCTCCTGGTGGCAAGTCACATTTTTTCAGAGGTCACATTTTCCCCACATGTTGGATGATTTGATATCCTTCTATACTTCTAGTTGTTGTGTGTCTAGTCCCGCTTGGCTTGGAGCTGCTGCTTCCAGGCCTCGTTCAAGTAAACCAGTCGCTTGTAGTTGAGCACAAACAGGATGAAATTCAGAAGGTATGTGGAGACGCAGATGAAGCAGAAGTCCTTCAGGACGAAGTAGAGGATGTAGCCCAGGTAGAGGGAGCCCATCACTGACGCGATGGAGGTGGTCATGAGAATCAGAGCGGCCATCGCACTGGCCGTCAAACCTGCGCATACACACACACAGCAGTTAATGCACTGAAGAAGCAAAAGCACATCATCAACCGCATTAAATATAATAACCTTCAGACATGAAATATGATCAAAATGATGCAGCAATTTATTTATTCATCTTTAAATGCCATTCAGCTTTAAACAGCCATTAATCAAAGAAAAAAAATAATAAATGAAAAATCCATTACAAAATCAACTACATAAAATATGTATTTTTTTATTAGAAAATATGATTATTGTTATTTCTTCATTTTTGTAGTTATTTTAATGCCAGATGACATGAGCAACGGCAATAACACATACATACACACATATATAGAAAAAATATAGATATTGCATTAAAAATATTATATATAGTGTGTGTGTGTGTGTGTGTATATATATATATATATATATATATATATATATATAGAGAGAGAGAGAGAGTGAGGAAAGTTCTCCCACTTGGAAATCATGGAGGGGTCTGAAATTGTCATCCCAGGTGCATGTCCACTGTGAGAGACATAATCTAAAAAAAAAAAATCCAGAAATCACAATGTATGATTTTTAACTATTTATTTGTATAATACAGCTGCAAATAAGTATTTGAACACCTGAGAAAATCAATGTTAATATTTGGTACAGTAGCCTTTGTTTGCAATTACAGAGGTCAAACGTTTCCTGTAGTTTTTCACCAGGTTTGCACTGCAGGAGGGATTTTGGCCCACTCCTCCACACAGATCTTCTCTAGATCAGTCAGGTTTCTGGCCTGTCGCTGAGAAACACGGAGTTTGAGCTCCTCCAAAGATTCTCTATTGGGTTTAGGTCTGGAGACTGGCTAGGCCACGCCAGAACCTTGATATGCTTCTTACAGAGCCACTCCTTGGTTATCCTGGCTGTGTGCTTCGGGTCATTGTCATGTTGGAAGACCCAGCCTCGACCCATCTTCAATGCTCTAACTGAGGGAAGGAGGTTGTTCCCCAAAATCTTGCAATACATGGCCCCGGTCATCCTCTCCTTAATACAGTGCAGTCGCCCTGTCCCATGTGCAGAAAAACACCCCCAAAGCATGATGCTACCACCCCCATGCTTCACAGTAGGGATGGTGTTCTTGGGATGGTACTCATCATTCTTCTTCCTCCAAACACGTTTAGTGGAATTATGACCAAAAAGTTCTATTTTGGTCTCATCTGACCACATGACTTTCTCCCATGACTCCTCTGGATCATCCAAATGGTCATTGGCAAACTTAAGACGGGCCTTGACATGTGCTGGTTTAAGCAGGGGAACCTTCCGTGCCATGCATGATTTCAAACCATGACGTCTTAGTGTATTACCAACAGTAACCTTGGAAACAGTGGTATTGGGGCAGGTCAGATACCTGTGTCTCTTCTTTTATACACCTATCCTTCTCAATGTTTCTTTTTATTATTTCCATAACCTGAATAATTAAGTAATACATTTGATAAATCAGTTCATCTATAACCTCTCTATATTTTAATGAGTGATTTTGGAGATTTTAGTATTATTTGCTGTTCTTTTCTTATTAAAATAATAAATTCACTTCTGTATTAAAATGTAGTATCAGCATGTTTTGGAAGTGCTTGTTGATAGTTAGTTAAGATGTTCTCAACCTTGAGGAAGTTGTTATTCTGTGGAGCTTTGTGTGTATGTGCGTTGCATGATCTGTGCAGGTTCAGTATTGGAGATGGGGTTTCCGCAGACGATACGAGATGTGGAGACGCCATTCTGCGACCTCCGAGGTCATGACGATCTAAATCTTGGCCTGGTCGACAACTAGTCTACACACTTTTAGTGATATGTGCTCCTATCTGTTTACGTGTGGAAAGTTGCTTACGTGCATGTTGCTAGAACCAATCAGAATCATTCCACATGACAGTAATGACGTGGTTAGACCTTGAAAACAGTATAACTGTTCAGAAATTGTATGTACGTTAGGCGGAGGCGGGGAGACTGTTAGAGGGAGCGCAGCCTACGAACTCCTTGTGAGACTTGACGCTGGCTTCTGCTGATGAAACTGCAAACTATTCTTCAGTAAATTTTTCTTTAATTAATCTAACTCCTGACTCTTGGTCTTCATTTCTCACTACTGGTCCTGGGTCCTAAGCTGTTACCCCAACGGTGGTCCCAGCTCTTTTCAGGTCATTGAGCAGCTCCTCCCGTGTAGTTCTGGGCTGATTTCTCACCTTTCTTAGGATCATTGAGACCCCACGAGGTGAGATCTTGCATGGAGCCCCAGTCCGAGGGAGATTGACAGTCATGTTTAGCTTCTTCCATTTTCTAATGATTGCTCCAACAGTGGAGCTTTTTTCACCAAGCTGCTTGGCAATTTCCCCGTAGCCCTTTCCAGCCTTGTGGAGGTGTAAAAATTTTTCTCTAGTGTCTTTGGACAGCTCTTTGGTCTTGGCCATGTTAGTAGTTGGATTCTTACTGATTGTATGGGGTGGACAGGTGTCTTTATGCAGCTAACGACCTCAAACAGGTGCATCTAATTTAGGATAATAAATGGAGTGGAGGTGGACATTTTAAAGGCAGACTAACAGGTCTTTGAGGGTCAGAGTTCTAGCTGATAGACAGGTGTTCAAAAACGTATTTGCAGCTGTATCATACAAATAAATAGTTAAAAAATCATATATTGTGATTTCTGGATTTTTTTATTATGTCTCTCACAGTGGACATGCACCTACGATGACAATTTCAGACCCCTCCATGATTTCCAAGTGGGAGAACTTGCAAAATAGCTGGGTGTTCAAATACTTATTTTCCTCACTGTATATGCATACACACACACAATATATAAAATCTTTTTAATGCAATATTATCAGCATTATCTATATTAGTAATCTATATTATTATAGTCTATATTCATGGGAGAAAATAAAATACTTCATTCAAAATAAAAAAATGTAAAGACCTAGGTGAACCCTTCATAAATACCTTTATTTATGACTTTTGCTGTTAAAAAGCTTTTAAGCTATTTTAACAGCTATTAAGCTGTTGGCTAATATTATTTAAAGCAGGACTGTCTAGTAAAATTTGGTTAATAGTGAAACTTTCAATGATCAATTATATTAATACTATAGTTATAATGCCCACTTATTATGTTAATTTCGTACTGAAAATAGATTTCTTGACCCGTTATCGGTTGAATCCCCGCAAAATAATCAAATATCATATTTTGAGGTTCTTTGAACGCTAATAAATCACGTGTAAATCCAGATCTAGCTAGTGTGTTACAAGGAAATCCAAGCCGAATGTACTCGACTCCTTCACATGCACATGCCAAAACATTGAATACGAATGACACCTTTATTGTCACACAGGCTGTGTTTCTATTTCTGTAACACACAGAGATGCTGCCTATGTGGAGTGTTTCACATCACACACACTCATGAGGTTACATTGCACTTAAGATGCTTTAAAAGGTAAGTGCCTTTATAGACATGCAGCTAAATTGGTTAAGTGTCTGCGTGGGCGTGGCTTATGGTGAGGGGGCGGAGAATGTCTCAGGCTTGACCTTTCCTCCACTAATCATCGCTTGACCCCTTCGGAAAAGGGAGCATTTCTACAGAACAGAGGGCATTCAATACACACACAGGCACAGTCTGGCTATTCATAGTCATGAAATTTCATTAGGGCAAAGCAGGACAAAAAGATCACACACACACACACTCTCTCTCTCTCTCTCTGCAGACAAGGACAGAAGAGAGGAAAAACTTCAGAATCGCGTCATGGAGATAAATAACACAAGTGAGATATACAGCAAGATTTCAGGAATTAATAACATCAACTTCAAGTGTCTGTTGGTTCAAGGCGACTCGAGGGATCTGGAGCCAAACCTAGTGCGCACTACATAGACCGCATCCTTTAAAGTCCAGAGCTGCTTTAAAATACACAATAATTTTTTTCATCGTTTTAATTCAAACTAGAGCCAGACCAATATGGGTTTTTGGGAGCCAATACCGACATTAGGGAGTAAAAAAAAGTCTAATATCAATATATCGGCCGATATTCTTTGTGTCTATTATAGTACACACTTTCCCATTGGTGTGTCCAAACTTTTGACTGGTACTGTATAATACAGTATATACATACATTGTACATACAGAACAAACATACAAATGAAAAACGTTTTTTTTATGTAGGTCTAAACTAGATTTTCAGGTACAGAAATAGTAAATCAAACATCACTTCATAATCTTCATTGTATAAATATAGCTTAACCCTTATTAAAGTTATTAATTATAATTGTTCATTAAATTTTTTACTTGAATGCTACTGTTAAATACGTCTACTGTAGCTGAAAAATAATAAAGCACGGTTTATTTCATTTGTTGTGTATATGTAATGTGTATCTTTGGTATTTTTTAATAACAAATATAAAATAATGACGAAAAATGCACCAAATTAAAAATGATTGGCCGAAAATGACTAATTGAAATAATTATTAATTTCTTATTTAAATTTTTTTTTGTACAACTGTATTAATATTAGACTTAATTAAATCCAATAATTGTATTGAATCTGAATTTAAAAATGACAAGCCAATACATTAAAATAACCACACTTTAATTTAAAGAAACACCAAAATTGGACCGAAAATAGGCTTTAAAATAATATGAAATATCAACAGTCGCCTCAAAGTTATGCGTCTTTTGAAACGGTCACGCTCGCAAAGTTACAAATAAGTGAAACATGATATTTTCACTCATATTTTCGGTCTTTTTTCCCCTTTCAGCCAAAAAAGGTGCAAAATTCAGTGCATCCCTAGATAATTTTCACCCACTTTGGCCTAAATGTCTGCCTTTTATTACTTGGTAAGGGTTTTGTTCTGTAGTAAAACCAACATGTAAAAGAATCGTGATAAAATCATACTTTGCATGATATTTTTGCCATATCACACACCCCTATTCATATTTCCCATTGCAAGTTGGAATGGCCACAAACTGCGTTCGCTTGAGTAACCAAACCAACAGCCTCTCCATTCATTCACACACCGATAAGAAAATAAGAAGATAAACTGCACAGTAAAATGTAAAACAGTTTAAAGCACGGGCAAACGGTTACAAGCGTCCATCACTCAGAGAGCCAACTGCACGTTGGCATTATGCAAATGTGCTGCAATAGTGTGAAGAAAGACTTCAGTGTCCAGTTATAGAAGCACAATGAACCTGAGGACAGATCAGCACAGCCAAACACGCAGAAGAACTTGAGTCAGCAAAGCCCACATGACCGCTGAGGAATGAAGCAGCGGGACATTATACGTGTGGGAATCGGTCAGGATGGTCGACTGGTCATCCAACAAACTAGTAGCTGGCGATTAGTGAGGTCAACTAGTAGATATTTATATCTTAAAGGTGCAGTGTGTAATATTTATGAGGATCTATTGACATAAATGCAATATAATATACATAACTATGTTTTCAGTGGTGTATATAGACCTTACATAATGAGCCGTTATGTTTTTATTACCTTAGAATGAGCCGTTTCTATCTCCACACACACCGCGGGTCTCCTTACAGTGAAGCCATTTTTGCGCCACCATGTTTCTACGGTGGCCCTAAACGGACAAACTTCTCTACAGAGCGCTAGCTACTCTCTGTGGTCTCAGACGACGACATCTTTGTCCTGTGTTGGCCACCGTAGCTTCTCTATGTGCTCAGAAAGGGAGGGGTGAGTGGTGGGCAGTTGTAATTCACGACCTCACCACTAGATGCTGCTAAAATTCACACACTGCACCTTTAAATGTTTGCGGTAGTTTTTTTAAGGGTGATGAATTTACAGAAAACACATCTCACGCTCACGTTTTTTGAAAATCAGTCAAAAAGACAAAAGGTACAAGACTTACTGTGCGTTCACACCAGACGCGACTTGCGCGAATAAAGCGCGTAGCTGAACGATTGAACATTTTGAGTTTACTCGCTTCATCCGCGCGTGACATTCACTTCACAACAGACGTGAATTTGCCTCATGGGAGGGGCTTCTGCCAGCCGGCTCATCTTGTTGTGAAATGGCTGACATGGATTGTTCTAAAATACGGCGAATAAACTCAATTTGCCAGCTTTAACTAGCTTGTAGCCTCAGATATATAAATGTATATCTATAGCTCAAATTGAGTAAAGAGCGTTTTTTACAACTCACCAGATTGTCCGACCTCCTCACTCACTTTCTTCCAAGATCCTTTTTATTCCTGTTTCTATAAAGTATGAAGATGTATCGTACAGCTCCGGGTATCCACATATGATTTTGTCCTCATTGTTGTCACTGCTTGAGCAAGCTCCTGATTGGTTAGAACCTCCTGGAGGACCCTGCACTAGAGGTCGCCTGTTCAAAACAAAGGCGTAGTTTGATGACGCCGGGATAGGACTCATGTTGATGGATGTGATTATTAGCGTTACTGTAGTCTGAAACAGAGCAGGACCGAGAGTTGTGGAGCTGAGGAACCGCTGGAGCGATTGTTAATGAGATGAACGCAACACACGCCTCGCGAGCAGCGGGACTTTTATTATGACACAGTCGCCACTTCCGCTCATGAGTGTGAGGGAACGCAGCTCTGCTGATCATATTACACACATCTGAGTGTGTTGATGATGGGATGACGTTACTCTGTGCGTTCTCTCGGCCGCTGCTATGACACTCGTTCACACTGCAGTGAGAGGAAAGCGCTTCTGCAGAATAAAACAAGAAAAAAGCTCTTTTGGAGCATCTTTTGTTTTTCCGACTCTCTGATTGGTGGAGTTTTCTGCATGGCATCATGGGTAATGTAGTGACCAGAAATTCCGCTGTTAAACAATAGTTTTAAAAATAAGCTGATATAACGAAGACTGACGACTTCAACAGAAGTCAGCACCATCGATTAACAACCTCATAGCTCACAGTAGGTTTATAACTAAATCAATTTCCTTATGGAGAAAATTAATGTTTTTACTTTTGAAACCCAACTGTTGCTCTAACTACGTTTTAGTTATGATGATAATACCCAGACGAGGGGAATGAGAAGCTGATACAGCAGTAACTCAAACACAGTCGGAGACGTTTCAATAACAATCTGTCAAGAGAGGAGATTGGCGCACAAGAGTCGTGGGGTTAAACTGAGGTTGTGAATGTTTGACCTGTGCTTTATCACTGAAACGCCAAGAGATTGCGGTGACAGACATGCACAAGTGCGGGCGAGGAGCTCCTACTATAACCTGAGACGCTCCAACATCCCTCACAGTATCGGTCTCAATCCTGTAACATTCAATACCAGACACTGTACAAACTGATGTGAACTATCAGGTGTTTCACAAATAAACCTAGACGGGGACAGGAATGTTATCACCTAAGGGTTTCAACATAATTCCCACACTAGGAAATGTATTTTCAGGGGCTGCTGATTATGGGAAAAATCATAACTCAAGGTAATTTTGGTCAAGATTGAGACCATTACTTAACACCATTACTCACTGTCACTGACTTTGGATCACCTATTTTTTTTTATTTTTCATGTATTCGCTTAATTGCCTTTTTAACAATGGATTTAATTGATCTTTGAATAACATAATTCAACTTAAAAATGTACAAATGTAAAAAAAAAACATGAATTAACTATGTACATTTCTTATTGTCTTTTTAACAATTAATTTAATTGCTCTGAATATATATAACAACTTAATATGTAAAAAGTAACAAAAAAATGAATAAACAAATGAACTGTATATCTTTTAAAAATTTGATTTAATTGATTCTTGAATATATAATTCAAATGAAAAACAAAAATGTAACAAATTAAATAAAACAAATTAACTATGTATATTTTAATGGTCTTTTTAACAATGGATTTCATTGATCTTTGAATATATAATTAAACTTAAAAACATAAAAATGTAACATTTATTAATTAACTAATTTATATTTAATTGTTTTCTTAATGGATTTAATTGAATATATAATTAAAATGAAAAACGATAAAAAGTTAAATAAACAAATGAACTATATATAATATATACACTTAAATAATTATTTATTCTGATTTTTTTTTTAAAAGATCACCTGTGTTGTAGTGCACAAAATTACAATTATAATAGTTTTATTTCAATTATCTTATAATTGTCAGAAGACAAAATCAAATCAAGTCAATTTTATTTGTATAGGGCAATTCCATGCAAAGGTCATCTTTACCATGAAAAAAAAAAGTTGGCCACACACAAACATACTTATTCTTAAAATGTTTATTTAGGTCTATACTTTATTGTATGTAACCTCTCTCATTGAATTGTATAGATATTTACTGTTTTATTACATCATATACAAGGTGTGTGCCAATGCAAGCAGAGTTTTTAAAATGTCTGTGTTTTACCGTTTTCAAGAAAGGGAATAGATAGACTCAATGGTTCAACAAAATGTTATTATTTGTCGATTTCCTGTTGAACAAGGGGATGATTATGCATTGTGTACACTTAGCTTGCTTTAACAGTAAAGCTCTAGAAATTTATAAGCCTCTTGTTAAATGTGTCGTGAGTTCCAGGGCCAAGTAACATCCATAACGTTTTAGAGGATAAGTTCATGCTACACATACAGTGTTGATGCAAAAATGTCCAACGTTTCTGTGCAATGCTAACTTATATGTATGTATAATGTGATGAACATTTCGTGCCCTTTTGTTTCTTGTAAACATTTTAATTTTGCGTTATGGATGTGACGTTATGGATGTGACGTTATGGATGTGACGTTACGGATGTGACGTTATGGACGTGACGTTACGGACGTTACATTTAAAGAAAATTCTAAAATCAAACCCACGTGACATAACGTGTGTTCCTGTTGCTGGCGGCATGGCAGTGATAAACACATTTCTCCTCTGTGTTTCAGTGAAACATAATATTGCCTTAGGTCATTAGGCTATAAGTACAATCATAAGTAAACTTTAGCAAAACAAATGGTCGCTTTCTGGACATATTTATGATGTGATAAATAAATTAGATTGCGATCGACATCTCAAACAATAATCAAAATCTGACTATGTTCCGTAATCGACTCTGCTGTAATGTCCCGTGTGTTCATAGTATTCACTTCCTAGTAGAGAGGCGTATTGAAAGTGCATGAGGAACCTGATTGGTTTAGGCGTGAAACAGGCGCCTCTAATTCGCTCGCTCTTCCTGTCCTTCAGGAGGTTTTGACAGCTCGAAGATAGCGTTTTCTTAAAGCTGAATGCCTACCACAACAGATTGATAAAATGGTAAGATACTAACAGCACACAATTCGGGAAAATAATTTGAATAGAAATCTAGTTATATCAAGTCTTATATCAAGTAGCTTGACCTGATAGTTCAGTTGAGATAGCCCATTCTTTCATTACCTAAGATGGGTTTAAAAAAATAAACATGTAGGCTAAAGACATATATTTTTATATTATATATATATATATACATATATATATATATATATATATATATATATATATATATATATATACACATACACAGGGAGTGCAGAATTATTAGGCAAATGAGTATTTTGACCACATCATCCTCGTTATGCATGTTGTCTTACTCCAAGCTGTATAGGCTGGAAAGCCTACTACCAATTAAGCATATTAGGTGATGTGCATCTCTGTAATGAGAAGGGGTGTGGTCTAATGACATCAACACCCTATATCAGGTGTGCATAATTATTAGGCAACTTCCTTTCCTTTGGCAAACTGGGTCAAAAGAAGGACTTGACAGGCTCAGAAAAGTCAAAAATAGTGAGATATATTGCAGAGGGATGCAGCAGTCTTAAAATAGCCAAGCTTCTGAAGAGTGATCATCGAACAATCAAGCGTTTCATTCAAAATAGTCAACAGGGTCGCAAGAAGCGTGTGGAAAAACCAAGGCGCAAAATAACTGCCCGTGAACTGAGAAAAGTCAAGCGTGCAGCTGCCAAGATGCCACTTGCCACCAGTTTTGCCATATTTCAGAGCTGCAACATCACTGGAGTGCCCAAAAGCACAAGGTGTGCAATACTCAGAGACATGGCCAAGGTAAGAAAGGCAGAAAGTCAACCACCACTGAACAAGACACACAAGCTGAAACGTCAAGACTGGGCCAAGAAATATCTCAAGACTGATTTTTCTAAGGTTTTATGGACTGATGAAATGAGAGTGAGTCTTGATGGGCCAGATGGATGGGCCCGTGGCTGGATTGGTAAAGGGCAGAGAGCTCCAGTCCGACTCAGACGCCAGCAAGGTGGAGGTGGAGTACTGGTTTGGGCTGGTATCATCAAAGATGAGCTTGTGGGGCCTTTTCGGGTTGAGGATGGAGTCAAGCTCAACTCCCAGTCCTACTGCCAGTTTCTGGAAGACACCTTCTTCAAGCAGTGGTACAGGAAGAAGTCTGCATCCTTCAAGAAAAACATGATTTTCATGCAGGACAATGCTCCATCACACACGTCCAAGTACTCCACAGCGTGGCTGGCAAGAAAGGGTATAAAAGAAGAAAATATAATGATATGGCCTCCTTGTTCACCTGATCTGAACCCCATTGAGAACCTGTGGTCCATCATCAAATGTGCGATTTACAAGGAGGGAAAACAGTACACCTCTCTGAACAGTGTCTGGGAGGCTGTGGTTGCTGCTGCACGCAATGTTGATGGTGAACAGATCAAAACACTGACAGAATCCATGGATGGCAGGCTTTTGAGTGTCCTTGCAAAGAAAGGTGGCTATATTGGTCACTGATTTGTTTTTGTTTGGTTTTTGAATGTCAGAAATGTATATTTGTGAATGTTGAGATGTTATATTGGTTTCACTGGTAAAAATAAATAATTGAAATGGGTATAAATTTGTTTTTTGTTAAGTTGCCTAATAATTATGCACAGTAATAGTCACCTGCACACACAGATATCCCCCTAAAATAGCTAAAACTAAAAACCACTTCCAAAAATATTCAGCTTTGATATTAATGAGTTTTTTGTGTTCATTGACAACATTGGTTGTTGTTTAATTATGAATGTTGTAAAATTAATCCTCAAAAATACAACTTGCCTAATAATTCTGCACTCCCTGTATATATATATATATATATATATATATATATATATATATATATATATATATATATATATATATATGTTCATGAATTATAGTAATTATAATATTAATGACAGAAGAAAGTGTTAAGCATGAACAAATTAAATAAATAAATAAATTCCTTCACCCTCATCTTCTCTCATTGTCAATTATTTTATATATCATATTGCAATCATATTTCTTAATATCAAAACTGGCATTTAGAGTTATTTTATGTGTCGACAAAAGTGCCATGATAGTTTGTTTGTTGATTTTCCAAACAGATTCTATGTGTATTTCAGACTCGTCACATCCATAACAGGGTTTTGTCACATCCATAACGTTGGTTTTTCCTCATGATACCCTTCATAAAAAAATTTACAATTTAAACATTGATATTTTTATGTTCAGATAAGACCCCTTCATCATGTGGATAGCAATATTTAAACATTAGACTTAAAAGTTCACAGACTTTAAAGAAAATCGAACAGTCTACTGAAAACTCTGTCATTTCCTGTCACATCCATAACGCATAGCTGTTTTCCTTTTTTGGGGGGTCTTAAATATATTTTTGAAAAAAATTTTTTTGCTGTCAATTCCCCAGATTGGGTGCTCTGAGAATATGCAATGCCGAATTAAATATGGTTAGAAATAGATTTTTACTGAGACATTTCAGTTGTCATTATGAGTTCAAATGTCACATCCATAACGCTGGAATTGCCCTATAGCGTTTTCACAATACACATTTAATTCAAAGCAGCTTTACAGAAAAACATGATGTTAATGTTTATGATATCTTCAAGCCTTAGTTGCATTATCAGATTCAAGCTGGACGATAATATAGTTTACATTTTGTGAGGATACAAGCAATTGTCAAGCTTAGTGAACTCTGTACATTCTTCGGTTCCGGCTGCAGGGCCCGCGCAGCAGGGAAACTGGGTGACGGTGAGACAGCATAGTCGCGGATCTAAAAACCGCTTTTCCATTCCGGTTAGAACATCAAACAGGTTCTCCCCTCTCAGTGAAGCACCCACTGAGTATCCTGTTGAAAGTGCCCTAGTCATTGGCGATTCTATTACACGGACCGTGAAAGAGACACCAGCCACCATAGTCACTTGTTTACCTGGAGCCAGAGCGCCTGACATCAAAGCAAATTTAAAAGTGCTGGCTAAAGCTAATCGTAAATTCTCTAAGATTATTATTCACGTCGGCACTAATGATGTTCGACTTCGCCAGTCGGAGATCACCAAAATTAATATTAAAGAGGTGTGTGAACTCGCTAGTACGATGTCAGAGGCTGTTTATTGTTCTGGACCGCTCCCTGTTAAAAGGAGTGATGAGATAGTTAGCAGACTATCATCACTCAATGGCTGGTTGTCTACGTGGAGTCCGCAAAATAACATAGGGTTCATAGACAACTGGAAAAGTTTTTGGGGCAGACCTGACCTGTTGGAAGAAGGATGGCATCCATCCCTCCTGGGATGGTTCCGCTCTTCTCTCTAGTAATTTGGCACAGTCTTAAGAGCTAAACCTGGACTCATAGGGCCCAGGTCAGGAAGCAGACAAACTGGCTAAACCAACCGTCTGCTAGCTGTCTCACGTCACCGGAGTCACCGGAGTTAGATAAATCCCAGCACATAGAGACTCTTTCACCTAGAATTAGTCTGTTCACCGAATTAGTAAATACAAAAAAACATCAAAACCATTCAACAGTAAAAATGTAATTGATGTCCAACAAATAAACAACAGATATAATACAGATGAACAATTGATAAAGCTTGGGTTGCTGAATATCCCTTTCCCCAAAAGTGCTTATTGTTAATGATATCATTACAGATAATAATCTAAATGTGCTCTGTTTGACAGAAACCTGGCTAAAACCTGACGACCACATTTCTTTAAATGAGTCCACCCCCCAAGATTATTGTTAATAAACATGAGCCGCGTCCTAAAGGTAAAGGGGGAGGGGTTGCTGTAATTTATAATAATATCTTCAGTATTACTCAGAAGTCTAGTTTCAAATATAATTCCTTCGAAGTTTTGGTGCTTTATGTAACGTTATGTAGTGTACATGATAAAACCCGTTCAACATTTGTGTTAGCTACTGTATACAGGCCACCAGGGCACAATACAGACTTTATCAAAGAATTTGCTGATTTTCTATCAGAGTTAGTACTGGCCATAGATAAAGTACTAATTGTTGGTGATTTTAATATCCATGTAGACAACGAAAAAGACGCATTGGGATTAGCATTTAAAGACATTCTAAACTCTATTGGAGTTAGGCAACATGTGTCAGGACCCACTCATTGCCATAATCATACTTTAGACCTAATATTGTCACATGGAATAAATGTTGATACCATTGAAATTCTGCAGCAGAGCGATGACATCTCAGATCATTACCTAGTATCATGTATACTTAATTTAGCTAAGGCTGCACAGCCGCCCCCTCGCTTCAAAAATGGCAGGACAAAAACTGCCGCCACTAAAGATTGCTTTTTAAATTATCTTCCTCATCAGTATCATCTCCTCAGCATCCCAGATAGCATAGAAGAACTCGATGTTGCAACAGAAACTATTGACTCTCTCTTTTCCAGTACTTTAGACACAGTTTCTCCCCTGCGCTTAAAGAAGATTAAAGAAAATAGTCCAACGCCGTGGTACAACGAGCACACCCGGGCCCTTAAAACAGCAGCCAGAAAAATGGAGCGCAGCAGAGCAGCAAAACTAGAGGTCTTTCGTAATTTGTGGAAGAGCGTACGTTCGCACACAGAAAGGCCGTAAAAACTGCTAGATCTGCTTATTTCTCAACTCTCTTGGAAGAAAACAAACACAGCCCTAGGTATTTATTCGATACAGAAGCTAAATTAACCAAAAATAAAGCTTCAACTTCTGATGTTTGTAAACAGCACAGCAGTAATGACTTTATGAACTTCTTTATATGCAAGATTGATAATATTAGGAAGAAAATTAACCATGCAGCCGTCTACTACAGTATCACATCAGACAAAGCATTGTAGTGTCACTGAGGAAAAATTACACTCATTCACTGCTATAGGAGAAGACACACACAAACACACACACACACACACACACACACTCATTCACTGCTATAGGAGAAGAAGAATTGGCTAAACTCGTTAAATCATCAAAATCAGCAACATGTATGCTTGACCCTGTACCGACTAGGCTATTAAAAGAGATGCTACCAGAGGTCATAGATCCTCTTCTTAATATCATTAATTCATCTTTGTCATTAGGATATGTACCGAAAACGTTTAAGTTGGCTATTATTAAACCACTTATTAAAAAAACGCAACTTGATCCTACAGAATTAGTCAATTATAGGCCAATCTCAAATCTACCCTTTCTGTCAAAAATACTTGAAAAGGCAGTGTCCTCACAATTATGTTCCTTTTTAGAAAGAAATGGTCTCTGTGAGGATTTCCAGTCAGGATTTAGACCGTATCATAGTACTGAGACTGCTCTCATCAGAGTCACAAATGATTTACTCTTATCATCCGATCGTGGCTGTATCTCTCTATTAGTGTTACTCGATCTTAGCGCTGCATTCGATACTGTCGACCACAACATTCTTTTGAATAGACTCGAAAATTATGTAGGCATTAGTGGAATTGCTTTGTCATGGTTTAAATCATACCTATGTGACCGTTATCAGTTTGTAGCAGTAAATGAAGAGATGTCACACCGATCACCAGTTCAGTATGGAGTACCGCAGGGTTAGGGTTTGCGCTCTTCATTCTTTAGCTCCGCCCACACAATACGCCTCTAGGCGCTCTGCTTTTTTCGGAAAGACTCGGTACAGCGTATCTTTCTTTTATAATTATAATAAAACTAAAGAATTTTCGGAGATATGAAAGATGCAATACTATTCTATAGGTACTCAAGATTGACATGAGATTGAGATGAGATTGACTGAAACTGAGTGCTTCACAAACCCCCATTTTGAGTCTCCTCACTGTTTTTTCCGCCTTTTTTCAAATGAACAACACAACTGGATAAACAAACCGCGTCATATCCGTCATCATGTCTCGCACGCCTCTAGCAAAAATTCGAATCCATGGTTTTTGCATTCGAATGTGCATTTTTTTCGTAAATTCGTAAAAAATTTTGTAAAAATTTTTATTTGACAGCCCTATCAAGATTCTGGCCATACGTAAGATTTCAATACTGGTGCATCCCTATAAAGTACCTGTACATGTGAAACAGTGGCATTATCTGCAGAGCGTTGCGGTTTATGATGTTTCTTACCTAGTAACAGCTGAAAGACATAAAAGAAAATTCCATAGACACTGTTTGGCTGGTTTACTGCACTGTCGTTCCCAAAAATGGATCCCAACAGTCCAAATCCTCGACCCCATCTAGAGAGAGGATGAAAACACAAACAGTAAAGAAGCAGAAGTCGAAAGCAGACAACATGAGAACTCAAATACAATAATATCTTAGGCTCCTCTTGGAAACACAAGCACATGATGGAATATTTCGCCTAAATCAAAACCCCTGAATGATCAAGGCAGCAGCAAATAAACAGTTTCCGTTTATCAGTGCGAACAGACATTTCTGACCCATATTGTTTGAAATTATACCAACAAAGGAGAAATGTGCTGGTTTCCAGTCACATCCAGTTCCAGCATATGATGTGACATTTGCAGTCTAAACATAGCAAACCATTAATATCAACAAACATTTCTCTTGTCCATCATCTTGGATTAATTTTTTCCAACAAGTTCATCACAATGCATTTTCTAATTGCGACTTCTCACCGTTAATAACTCGCAATTCAACTTGCTTCCATAACTCTCTGGCCAAAACTAAGCACTATAAATAAAGCAAAATAATCATGTTGGGCCTTCATGTTGGCTGACTATCACAAAACAAGACTTATTTCAGCATCATACAGTAAAATACAGAACTAAAAGGAACATTTTAAAAGGTGTCATGAACTGGCTTTTTTTATACTGTTGTCTGAAGTCAACTTATGACGTTTGCGTGGTTTTTATATTCAGAAACATCATAATGAATAAGTAATAGGCTATTTTCTGCCATGGTTTTGAGGCTCTCTGAAAAACTTTTCAGACGTTTTGATGGGCGTGCTGCACTGAAGACTTGGAAGTAAATGCCCACGGCTAGGATTGGATAAGGTTTGCATATTTAATGAGCTTCTGCTCCCCTCAGTACATGTGGGGATTGTTTTGAAAGTGTCTGGGGAAACACTCACAGGACTCACAAAATATCTCTATCAAACAAACACAATGATTCATCGCTCATCCACCCGCGATTGATTGGAATGTTATTTTTGTATTACTTGGCCCGCCCGATCGGTGGATATAACCGCGAACCGTACACACACGCACGCACGCAATGCAAATCAACTTTCCCTTGAGCCTTTGATATATAAAAGTTCATCGTTATATAAGAATATCCTGTAAGTTTCAGAGCTGAAAACTTTCTTGTTAGTCAAAGAAAAGCTTTTATTAACACCAGGCCCAGCAAACGATCAATCTCAGAATATGTCGACCATTGACGTCATCGTGTGGGGAAATGCCGCCCCAACAGATAAATATGTACGCCTGATTCTGTAGTCCCGCCCACCGACTCGTGGCGCTAACCGGATCGCGCTACCGAGCAATAAACATGCTGAAGATGGAAGAACACAGTCGCTGTATAAGCTTCCTTTGGATTCTAATATTATGAATGCATGGATTAACTTTATTTTTAATGAATATCCAGCTCACGTGGGGAAGACATTGAGCGTTTGTTCATTCATTTCACCGCGGATTTGTTTGTAATCAAGAGACTGGATTTGCAGACAGGATGAGATTTACATGAATGAATGAAGTAACACACTAATGTGAGTAAAACATGTTTTTATATGTGATTGTATTTGATCAGTAACAATGCAATACTATGTTACATTGTGTACATGTCTAACATAACTTACCACGCTGTCACAGGGCTCGCAAAGCCCAACGTCCCGGGGATGTGCGTTGCTCACTCTCTTGACTTGATATTGAAGGAAAAATACAAAATCACAGAAGTTTTTGCTGTCTGCAATGTACTTGGCGCGCATGTGTGTGTGATTCAAGGTTCACCGTTATATCCACAGATCGGGCGGGCCAAGTAATATAAAAAAACATGCATATTAAATGCTGGTGGATGAGAGAGAAATCATAGTTTTTTTTTGCTTGAAAAAAAAAAAAGATAAACTTTGCGAGCCCTGTGGTTGAATCATTTCGGTTGCCGTTTCTCCACACGCTTTCAAAACAATGCCTCACGTGTACTCACAGGGGTGCTGAAGCTCATTAAATATTAGGGCTGTCAAATAAAAATTTTAATTTCGAATATTCGTAGAATAATAAATAAAAAATAATGCACATTCGAATGCAAAAATCGGGGATTCTAATTTTTGGTTGCCGCGCGCGAGACATGATGACGGAACTGACGCGGTTTGTGTATCCAGTTGTGTTAATTTGAAAAAAGGCGATAATCGAACGTGTCGATTAACGTGTCTATTAATCGAACATGGTCACCCTGTCTGCAGAACATGCCAGAATAAAGTCGCTGTAATAGGGGGAAACCCTTCACATCTGCGAACGCAAGGCAAGTCAGGGCTCTACGCTAACATTCTTCTTGAGGAGCACTTGTGCTCCTAATTAAAAAAAAAAAAAATTTGATCAATAACACGCATTCCAATTATAACTTTCCCATTACAGGATGATCTTTGTCCCTTTAAATTAATGTCCAGGGGCATTTTTACCATTATAAGAGCAATGTTTTCTAATCTTATTAAATGTATGCATCATCTTTTGTCGATTTCTTCAATTAAAATAGAAAAGTTGTTTTAAAAATGTTAATTTAAACAATAAATTCAGTTAGAGCAATAAGACACAACCAGACTGTTACCAATCTAATTAAATCAGCATCAAAAGATCAATCTTTGCACTGTAGAAGTGGCACAGCAGCTCTATCTGAAGTGGTGTTTAGACACATTTACATGCAGCTCATGGGTAAATAATGTTGTATGAATGTTTTAAATATAAGTTTTTGAATTTAGAAATAGGCTATGTACAAGTTAAACTTAAACTTAGTTAAAAAAATTTATATTTAAATAAAAAGTCCATGCAAAGTATAAATATGAAAATAAAACAGCCAGTAGGGGGCGTCAAGTCTATGTGGGAATCATTCATTCAATCGTTCAAACACAGATTCATTCGATCGAACCGCTTGGAGATGCGCAACAGTTCTAGTGTAGTTTTGATTTTCACGAAATACTTGTTACTTAATATCAACTTGTCTATTGGACTTCTTTTACAAGATCAGTATCACATTTGCAATCATGCCAATACTCAACTTATGACAATAGTAACTTTAGGCGGTTAATAAACAGAACTGCAGGCGTCTCGCAGAAGAACACTGCAGCCGGAGCTACTTCTCTCTGTTTGTGTCTATGGCGAGTCACGAAGAGACCGTGCTCCTCCGCAGCGCTGCGACCCGAACTGGAATTGAATAGTCAGAATATAAACACTTATTATATGTGTACCGTAATGATTCAGGGTAAGATAAAAACACGGTTTGGAAAATGGATTCATGATGTACTGACTCATATGCATCTAGTCATTTTTAAACACAATAAATGTTATGGACTGCAGCTGATAAAGATTAAATCAATCAACTCATACAGGAGCGTTTTTAAATTATTTTTTATTAATTCATTTTTGTTGGCAAGCCCCAAGCCCATGTTAATTTCCGACCTTGTTTATGATAATCCAAATGTGGTATTTCTAGTTAATTTTGGCTGCAAAGAAACATCAGCGCGAGGCGTCTGGTAAGTGCATGGCCCGTTTCACCCATAGACCGTGGTTTCAAACTGTGAAGTGTTAGTCCGTCGCACACGTTTTTTGCACATGCCAGTCCTTCCAGAAAAATGCGGCTTTTTTTGTGATTGTTGCGAGCAAAAATCCTTGATTATGCGGCATGTTTTCTTAAAAAATGCGATGGAAAATGCGGGATATTTATGCAATTTTATGCGATGAAATTGCGGGAACTTGCAAAAACTGCGGTTTGATGAAAAAGAGAAAAAAAAGCACTACATCACAGAAAGGGCTGGGAATATTTAAGTTCTCATCTTGTTTTATTGAAGACCTTAATAAACACACGACTCAAATGTACAAAACATTGAGTCAAACAAGTTCTGTAGCTTTACAAAAGGAATATGCTACAACTTGAAAAATGAATAAATAACTTCCTGTTTTACAGAGGTAGCTTTACAAAACAGACATTTGAGTGCTTCCAATGCAAAGTGCAATCTCTTAAAGGATTAGTCATTAATGACGTCCCCTCATGACGTTGGACACCCGTCAGACCTCCGTTCATCTTCAGACACAAATGAAGATATTTTAGTTGAAATCCGACGGCTCAGAAAGGCCGCCATTGGCTCAATTTACACTCTCAAGACCCATAAAAGGTACTAAAGACGTCGTTACAAAATCCATCTCACTACAGTGGTTCTACAATAACTTTATGAAGCGACGATAATAGTTATTGTACGCAAAAAAAACCTAAATAACGACTTATATAGTGATGACCGATTTTAAAACACAGCATCATGATGCTATGAATCAGTGAGTCGATTCATGATTCGGACCGCGTGTCAAACTGCTGAAATACGTGACTTTGGCGATCCAAACCGCTGAATCGACTCACTGATTCATAACACTTCAAACCGCTGAATCGACTCATTGATTCATAACGCTTCAAACCGCTGAATCGACTCACTGATTCATAACGCTTCAAACCGCTGAATCGACTCACTGATTCATAACGCTTCAAACCGCTGAATCGACTCATTGATTCATAACGCTTCAAACCGCTGAATCGACTCATTGATTCATAACGCTCCAAACCTCTGAATCGACTCATTGATTCATAACGCTTCAAACCGCTGAATCGACTCATTGATTCATAACGCTTCAAACCACTGAATCGACTCATTGATTCATAACGCTTCGAAGCTTCATGATGCTGTGTTTTGAAATCGGTCAACACACCGGGAAACTGCTTTGCGCGTCTTTTGCTGTTATTTTTGTCGGCAAATGGGAATTTGCGTGCTTCATCATGGTTTCGCCGATATCTATGGTTTCTCCACGGGGGTTTGCAGCTTTTCAATGATGTTCACGTCGGGTAATTACGTCACTTCAAAACGTTCCCATGGCAACAGGGGGAAATGGCAGCTCTTGTGTGAAGTAAACGAACATTTTTCAACTTTCTGCTAATATATATATGACTTTTTTTGCAATGAAAATGCGTGGATTATGAAATCATGCTAGTCCCGCATATTTTGCACACGGAAATAGACAATTTATGCGGCGAAAGTGCGGCGTATTTGAAAAAATGCGGCCCCGCATAAATATGCGGACTTTGGCTGATTATGCGTTAAATCATGCGATCGCATAATCACGCTTTTCTGGAGGGACTGACATGCTCTGCTGACAGAAGGCATGAAAAGCAGTTGATTGCAGCACGAAACGTAACAGTTGCCCAGTCAGTCAGTGTTTGTAGTTTTTATTCCGATTGTATTATACATCTATTCATGAGAATCGATCGGGTCACTCGCACCGGTGCACTTAAATATTTTTCCGCAGTCGCACGCAGTAATTTTCAGGCGCAAATGCACCCAAAATGGTCGCTATGTAGAGCCCTGCAAGTGGACCTCAATACCAAAACTACTAGCCTCTTTGGCAGTTGAACTTATTATAGTCTTCTCAAAAAGCCATCTGTTATAATCGCGCTGCACATTATAACCAACCACACGTGTTTCTAATAATCAGAGGCGTTCAGATTAGCCAGGGTTTTGTTCAGAGCGCGCCCTCACTCGCTGAAAACGTGCGATGTACGCAGGAGATTCACTCATCATACAGTGATTGACTGTTTTTGTTATATTATTTCAGCAGCGAAAATAGTTTCTAACAAACACAGCAGAACCACAGCACATCTGATATGACTGGCATAACGCTGGCTTTACGTTCGGTTGTTATTTATTTGTTGCTTGTTGATTTTCAAATATAAAACTTGTTGAAATGTTTTAAGTGTGTGCATCGGTTCTTCTTGAACACCGTCTAATTTGAACAAAACCGTGATAATATTGATAACCGTGATAATTTGGGTCACTATAATTGCGATGTGAAATTTCCATACCGTTTCATCCCTTCTTTGGAGCATGAGATAGATCAATGAAAGAAGATGCGCTACCTGCTGATGAAAATCCTGTCAGATTGTGGCAAAATGATAACGTTAATATGTATCCACATATTGCGCAGATGGCAAAGACATACTTGATCATACCTCACCAAAAACGCTCAGCACTCGCTGCAGGTCAAGTTGTCCGTTTGGTGTTTTTGACGAACAATATGTCGATGTTTAGTGAGTGGAAATGGATTGTTTCTGAATGTCCGTTTGCTATTTTGTGTTCACATTACACTGTCGTGTTTTCTCAGGTTACTGATGCACTTGCAGTTTTATGCACGTTTGTTACCTAATTTTTCTTACATGCTCATTAATGAAATTATATTTTATTTAATAACAATTGTTTGAAAAGTTAATGCACTGTAAAAAGTGAATTTCATTTCAATAAAAGACGCGATGCTTGATTTGGTTTACATTTGCTTGTTGCGCTCGCTTGCGCCCTCTTGTGGGCACAGGAGACAATACAGTACTTTTCCCCTCTAAAATTAAGTATTGCCTTTAGAATTCGAATATAATTCGAATTTTGACAATATTTAAGAACTTCGAATTTAGATTTTCAGCAATTTTGACAGCCCTATTAAATATGCAGATCTTATCCAATCATAGCAGTGGGCGCTTACTTCCAAGTCTTCAGTGCGACACGCCCATCAAAACAGAGCGTGTCTTGAGAGAGGCTCAAAACCAGGGCAGAAAATACTTATTCATTGTGATGTTTTTGAATGTAAAAACCACGCAAACGTCACAAGTAGACCTCAGACAACAGTATAAAAATTTTAAAAAGCCAGTTCATGACACCTTTAGTAAGGAAAAATGACTGGAAAAGTGTAACGAATTTAAAAACCTGAAATGATTGTCATGTTCTGACAATAAAGAGTTTAAAACCACAAGGGTTTTAACCACTGTTTAAAACAGTCTGGTTTCTACATCTTTTACTTAGGAGCAAAAATCTGCCTTTAAATTTGAAACAAAAAAATATTTGACCTTTATCGTGATAATTATCGATATCGACTGATATGAAAATGTTTTAATCGAGATCATTTTTTGGCCATATCACTTGAGACTGATTCTCATATGGGTCTCTATAAGCGTTTGAAAATCCTGAAACCTTTTCTATAATCTAACTCTGAAAAAGCTTCATAACTTCCTGCCAATGGATTCGTCAAAGATCGAGCCGTGCCAAACACTCGAGGTCATGCCCAATCTCTTCCATACGTCCCATCATTCCCAGTCAAACACACACATAAATAATAATGTGATTCTGCTTCGTAACAACATTGCATCAGAGCTTCAGTCTCTGACACAACAATAATATCACGATTACTAGCAGGCAAAGTCTGCATACCACATGCATAATAAATTCTTCACTTTTACGAGACGTCTAGTGCTCTCACTCACCGACGATACTCCCAAAACATGCTCAAAACCACTGAAGGATTGTGGAAGAATAACTGGAACCATAGGCATTTAACTAGCTCTAAGCCTTCAACCACACCAACCCGCTCAGAGATGAATCACAACATTATAATGTTGATTAGAATAAGCAAATAGGCAAAATAACAAGGAAAAAAAGGTAAATTTGGACCACAATGGAATCACAAACTGTGCAATATAAAAATGTATGTAGTTATTGATTATAAAACAACAAACAATAGAGTATAAACAATGTAACAGTATTAGGGATGCACCGAAATGAAACTTCTTGGCCGAAGCCGAACACGGTTTTTCTATTTTTTTCCATTTATTTTGCCAATTTTTTCACAATTGCATTAATTAGCTTTTTTCATCACACACACACACACACACACACACACACACACACACACACACACACACACACACACAGAGGATTGAAATTCCGTTTCCCTCAGACCCACGTGTAAAAAAACGGCAACAACATAAAAGACAAGTATTAAAAAATTAATAAATATAATATATACGTTAAAAAAACATCAAAAACATCACAAATCATTAAAGTTAAAGGAATATTATTAATATTATTAAGTGCCAACAATACGCTAAGAAGATAGCAGCAGTTGTAAAAGTGCCTTGTGCATTAAATTATCAAGTGTTGTGATTCGACAGCAGCTTAGCGCACGTGGCACGGTTCCTGTGTTGTGATTCGACAGCAGCTTAGCGCACGTGGAAAGGTCACGCCTCTTAACGGGAGATGTATGCGCTTAATGATCTCTACAGCGTCCCTGGGAAAGCCAAACAAAGGTGATTTGACTCCGGGATGAAAATAACAGCGTCTCGACGACATGGCGACAAACACACTCAAACGCAACACTTCCTTTTCTCCACGCGACCGTCCTCTTCTCCACGTGGGACAGCAACAAGACCACGCCCCCTTTTTTTGCATATTCTTGTGGAATTCTTTCGCGAACTCTACTGTTCTACTGACTGACGTAATTTATGAAGGAAGTACCAGGATGTAGTCCAAGCCGGCCGTTCGCTGTAGGCTTTGAAAGGGAACTTCTGTTAAATAAAATATCTCGCTTGGCATTGAACTTTGAGCTTTATAATTTTACAGGTTATATTTATGCTCTCACAGCAACATTACACACTAACTAAAGTTTGAACAGTGGGATCACGAAGAACGGGACCTTTAAGTATTATGTCCATTTTATCACGAAATTCAAACGAGAAATGCCGTTTTGACGCTCTTTAATGTGACGACTTATCACTGTAGACACGTCAGTTCAAGCGGCCGCGGCGCGCGTGTGAACACGATCATCTCTTCCTAAAGAATAAACATTAACCCTTTAACTGTCACCCCCCTTTTTGAGAATACATATGAAAATGCACTATCCAAACTTAAAGGGCTGTAATTCAAGAATGCTTTGGAATATAGACCAAAGTTTGGTCTTGGTTTAAAGACGACACTCTGCAGATTATTGCTGAAGTGAAAGCAATTCAAAATATGAAAGTTTGAAAGAGTTATGGAAGTTTAAATTTACTTTAAATGAAAAATACTGTACTAAATATTTTTTATTTCATATAATATATATTTTACAAAAAGAATTTACTCTAAAATGACAAAATTCAAAGCCATATGTCTAACCGATTTACGTTCCAAATTTGAAGTTGATATCACAAAAATTTAAGTTCCCATGAGATTTTGTTTAGGCGCTGTACCAAAAATAGCCACCGGGTGTCATTCAAATTCCATTGATTGTTTTTTTGATGCATTTTCCTGTAAATTTCTGTCCAAATGTCACTTCCATCACAAAACAGTCACCAAATATGGACCCTTGAGACTCAGATCTTTCCGACAATATGCGTTTTGTCAAGATTGGAAAAGATTTTGAATATAAAGTAGTTAAAATAATTGTTGTAATATGAAACATGACACCGCCCACTAGGGGAGGAGCCCGCTAGAAAAATTTAAAGTAACGTTTCCATGGTAACACAATGTCCGATTTCAAAACGGTTTTCACAGGATAAATTTTGAGTTTATAAGGTTTCAAATTATACCTAATTTATGATAATTACTTAAATATATGATACGAAAAAAGGCGATCAAAAAAAGAGCACCAGGCGTCCCGCCTGTGGGACGGTGACAGTTAGGAGGTTAATCAATATCTAAAAGGTATGTTAAGGATACATTTGCTCAATCAGTGTTTCAACCACGGAAAGACGTCAATATTAAAACAGCTTGTAAACAATAGCATCACATTTACCTCAGGCAGTCATTCAGTGTCCACAGCTGTTAGTTCACTGGAGAAATCCACTATTTCGCTAAATATATGCACAATATTAGCCGTTATATTCATTATATTCTACTTAACCTGTTAGTGACGTCTTGATTATTTTATACATGTTTAAATAAACCGGTCATGAAAATGAAATTATTAGCCTATATTTCAACAACAAACTGGAGAAATTTTTTTTTTATAAATTAGATTTAGAAGTTAATGCAAAAACTGCCTAATGTGAAGCTTATGAGTGTTGATTATTATACCTAAAAATAAATAGCAACTGAATTTAGGCTAATAGTTTTGGCTCTGTTGTTAACCTTTAATATTAATGTGCAACAATATAACACTTCTATAAACCACTTAGTTATTGATGTAAACATCCCTAAAGTACCGAAAAAAAGGTACCACTGGGTACTGGTACCGAACCCTACTGGCAACTCCAATCTCTAAAGTTTTACAAACTCCTCTTACAGGACAAAACAACATCTTCCTCCTCCAGAAACACACACTCACAAATCCTTTCACAAACCTTTAGACGGCAGCGCAGTCAAGACCCGATGATCAGTGCTGTGCGGTTTCCCGACCGATTAATGCACCCGAAACATAGCAACAGCCATCTGATCATCTGCAGTCAGTTCTGCTGCACATTAAAGTCTTCGTATAAACGCTGGTTCCCTTTAAGAGCGAGACCTTAAGCCTGATTATGTAACGTCCCTGAAAACCTTCACCCGGCTGGAGTTTTGTTTGGTTGTTTTCCCTGTTTGAACGCCCGGGACGTCCCTCTGTGAGCAAACAACACAAGCACCACAGACAACTTCATAGACGTAGACATGATGCAAACACACAGCTTGTCTCTCTTTAACTACACTTGATGGAAATAGCATAAGTGACCATGATATATATATAATGCTGTGCTATATATCTCAGTGATGAGTGGGCACATCTACAGATTCACAGATAAAGCCAGAGACACATGAAGCACATCCAAAGCAGGGCTGTCATCTCAAAAAGCAAGAAAAAACACACCGAATTGTCAAAACAATTATCCCTTAGGAGAGCTGATCTATGCTGATATGATCTCAGTAAGCATGTGATTTGTTTTCCAGCTGTGTTTCTTCGAATTATGAGAGTGTAAACTTCACATGACCGTATCAACATCTTTTTCCCCTTTAAGCTCAACAAGTTGCTTGGAAGAAGTGGGGTTGTTATTGTTGAATCAACAGGAAAAACGTACAAAAGCAATTCAGAATCTGGACATTTCAATGGAGTATATAGGATGCATGATGGATGGAGGTGGGGAGATTGTTCTTTGCCTTCCGTGAGCACTTAACCTCATCTTTAAAAATTTTTTTTATAATAAATCAATTTAAAAAACTTGTTCTACTATTTACATTTTCTTCTATTCCCTCCCTATTCTAGCATATGCTACTCCAGGCAATGTCCAAAGCTTAGCATTTCATGGCCTCTTCATGGCGGATGGCTTCCTTTATTCCTCGTTGTTGTAAGTCGCTTTAGTGTTGAAAAAAGCGTCCGCTATAGTGTTGTCAAAAGTACAGATCACGATACCAAGTCGGTACTGAAATTTTTAAAATGTGACGCTTTGAGCGCTGTTGAGCTGGAAGCGTAAACACCTCTGATTGGCCATTGTGCTCACGCGCTCATTGGATGTGTCTGTGATTGGCTACAATGATCAACGGAAAGCGGGAGCTAGGGCTGCACGATTAATCGAAACACAATCGCGATTTGGCTTATGTGCGATTATGAATGCGCAAAGGCTGCGATTTTAATGAAATAAATAAATGCCCAGCGTGTCAGTGAAGAGCGGCTCTGTGATCAGGAGGAAGCGCTGCTCCGTCTGAAAGACTACGAGTTTGAGTCGCTTATAACGTGCGTCTGAAAAAGCAACACGCGTCTAACATCTTCACAAACTAGAACCTGTTGTCCAACAAAATACAACGTTTAATAACAGGTTTTAACTCACTTCATATAGTCAGTCGAGCTGATGTGGCTTCTCATCACAGAACGTCAATCAGCACTGAATACTTTATTATTATGAAAATACCCGAGAAGGCTTGAAGAACTCAATACACCATATCTTGTCGCAGTCGTGTGTTTATTATCTTCATGTTAAATCAGTCAAAGCGTTCTGTCAGCTAACAACACTAGCTTAGCTTCACATTAGGGATTTCCTGAAAACGAACGATTACTTCTCTGAGGCAAATGTGGAGTTTCTGCTTGAGGCTTTCAAATATGAGCGTGGTCATAGATATATCGATCGTAGATGCCTCATTCTACTGATCCGTGCAGGCGCTAATGAGGCATCTACATATACATCTATGACCACGCTTGTATTTGACCTCACTTAGCGGAAGTTATGGCGGAGCTCAGAGATGATCACGTTCGTCTGATAAGAGGTAAAATAATAGCATAAATACTGCTCGGTTTCTCGCAGAAGCTGATCGTTTCGCTAGATAAGACCCTTATTCATCGTCTGGTATCGTTTGAAGCTGCAATGAAACTCATTTGGACTTTGAACCGTTTGGAGCCCATTGAAGTCCATTATATGAAGAAATATCCTGGAATGTTTTCATCAAAAACCTTCATTTCTTTTTGACTGCAGAAAGAAAGACATGGACATCTTGGATGACATGGGGGTGAGTAAATTATCAGCAAAAGTTTATTTAAAAGTGAACTAATCCTTTAATGGATGTGAGGCTGCAATGTTACGTTCATTCATTAACTGAAAACCTCTTCTCCATTTTGAATGTCTTGCGCTGCTGCTCGCGGTGCGTTGATTACATTCAAAATCACACAGTATCGATATGGCAGCTGCTGTATCGATACACGCATCGTCAGGAGTTCACAACGATGTATCATTGTATCGATATTCTGAGCACAGCCCTATCATCAACACACTCAGATGTGTCTAATATGATCAGCAGAGCTGCGTTACCTCACACTCATGAGCGGAGGAGTGGAAGTGGCGACTGTGGCATAATAAAAGTCCCGCTGCTCGCGAGGTGTGTGTTGTGATCATCTCATTAACAATCGCTCCAGCGGTTCCTCAGCTTCACAACACTCGGTCCTGCTCTGCTTCAGACTACAGTAACGCTAATAATCACATCATCAACATGATTTCTGCCCGAGTCCTATCCCGACTCTTTCCCACCGGTTGAGAGCGGAAGACCACAAGTCCCGAGATTCTGCGCTCAAACGTGCCGTCATCAAACTACGCCTTTATGTTGAACAGGCGACCTCAAGCGGACGGAAAAGTTTCCTTTAAATTGCTTGAAATCACTTGAAAAAAGAAAAATACAGTTCTGTGCAACATATGCAGCACAAGTCTGTCATATAGACCATAGGGTTGGGCGATGTCTCCTAAATCGGCAGCTGACGATGTTTACAGTAAAACATTGTGATGGACGATGATATCGTCGTTTTTTTTTTTATTAATACAAATATATAATTTACTATATCTGTATTTTACTATCTCTTTACATAAATACTATTTTCTACTTCAAAACTATATATAATTTCGTTATTTTACTAACCCAAATAATGACTCATCCGCGCTAGGATGCACGTGAGGGAAAAAAGTAGCTTCCTTCCACTGAAGAAGAGTTGTGCACTTTTTATTTTAATAAATCTCTTTACATAAATGCTATTTTCTACTTCAAAACTATAATTTCGTTACTAACCCAGTGTTTTGTATGTTAATGCTGTTTTACGTGAATAATACCGAGTGAAGCACAAAGCTTTGTTTACAAAGGAAATAAATTCGCAGCCATGAATGGATTCATGCCGAATGAGAGAGGTAAGATTTGTCAGCTTTTTTATTCTGTTTTGCGACTTCCGTGAATTTTAACAATAGGCCTAACGTTAGTCCATGTTATCCCACATGGACATCTCGTTTCTTTTCTCAAATCTTCACTCGCGTCGCAGCCATTTTCACAGGGAATTATAAACGTTTCTTCCTTTCGTTTGTTTATAAGTCTATTATACCCATTCACGTCCTTTACTGTGGGAAAGTAGAAAAACACTAGGATGAGTAGGCTACCTTTTTACTTACTTTTATTTAACACAGTTTGTGCTTGTTATTAGACTTGGTAAGGCACGTCAAGTTTATTTGAATGGCGCATTTCACACACACAGGCCATTTTACTTTCGTTTTCTCTGGCAGTGAATAAACAAACACAGCTTAAATGTCTTGAATCTGTGGAAGATAAAATTCGCTCTTCAGAACAAGTGTCGTCTAAAGCCCGCCCTGACAATTTCATTGGTCCGAACAGTTTCGGTTCGGGCATAATTACTTCTCTATGGATCAAGTCCAGACCGAACTGCCAGTGCAAAAAATGTTGTGGGCGGGGCTAAGTTCGTCTGGCATCCAGGCTAACCAGTTATAGTTTTAGTGCTAGTAAGCCTATTTAGAGGTGCGGATTAATTCAGGTAGGCCTGTGTGTAGACATACATTTTATTATGTGTATTATGAGGTGGTCCGCAAAATTTCTTGATTACAAATTACAACTATAAGTTTGAAAAATTGTATGCTTGGGACATGGATTTAATGGTGAGACTTTTGTTTTTGTAATCAGGCTCTCAAAAATGATATCAAAATTTTGATTTATCGGCCAATAAAGCAGAATTTTCATACCGGTGCATCCATAATATTATATACTGGGTCAGAGCATCTCCAAAACTGCAGCTCTTGTGGGGTGTTCCCGGTCTGCAGTGGTCAGTCTCTATCAAAAGTGCTCCAAGGAAGGACCAGTGGTGACCCGGCCACAGGGTCATGGGCGGCACGTGTGGAGCGAAGGCTGATATTAAATGAAGGATGCACCCTCACACATTATCATTATTACTTTATTCTTATGGTATCAACTCTGATACTATAACCAATATCACCACACTTTACACCATACGATTAAAGTAATCACTATAAATAATTGCTAAACCACACCATTAATGGTCTGATCATGTGTGAGGGTGTATCCCTCAGTAGTAAAATCAGGAACTGGCTCATAAATAAACCACACTGATTTCAAAGGTTACTAAAACAAAGTTGAACCCAGATCAAACCCATCCACTCCTTCATCCTCATACATCATTAAATCATTTAAAGGGGCTGATACTGACTTCACACTCAAACATGAAGAGAAACTAGTGTCTGATGGAAATGATGACAGCCTGTTGTACTCATCTAAGGGATGTGCTGTCAAGTTATCTGATGCTTATAAATGAGTGTCTTTGATATCACAATGGAGTTAAACACACAATAAACACATGTTAAATCATCTGTGTATTACTACAACATCCAGAGCCCTGATTTGCAACTCATTCACTCATTAGCACAGTTAGCATTAGCTGCTATCGCACTGTGTTTGTGTTCACAAGACAAAAGCCACATTCAAATACAGCTTAAAAATAATCTCGATTCATTTATATACATATGTATGGTCCACACCAATAGGCTGTTCAATAAAAGACCATAAATATAACACGAAATATTGTTATTTTATAAAATTCTCAGTCAGTCAGCGGCCCGGAGCGACTCTTCTCCGGCTGTGTGTCAAACCCTACCGAAACTGCCTATCTAGACAGCATTATCAGATCTTCATAAGCACATTTAAACTCTGAAACGCCCCTTAAATGGTCCAAAACACCCGAAAGGGGTTAAAAACGCTGTTTACGAGTGACAGCCACAGCCGTTGTCTAGGTAGGGAACTCGCTAGGGTTTGACACAGTCCCGCTATCTCACCTGGACGTGAAGACTTTGGAGCAGCTGATGGAGCTGCTCAGGTCGCACATTGCGCGGTAATTGGCGTCGCGGGTCTTCTCCCTCTCCACATGGAATGCGTACAGGGATATCAGAATTCCTGAGAGACACACGAGAAGCCGGACTATCCGCTCCCAGCGAGGGGTGGACACTCGCAAGACGGGCGCCGCCATTTTTTCCCGGCCTTTGCACGAACGCGCGCAGCCTCCCCTGCCTCAACCGTTGGGCGCGCGACGTGGAAAAGCGGCGGGACGTGTCACCAACCAAGGGGCGTGGTTTGATTAAAAGACGGGCGTGGTCTTTTCGACAGGGGCGTGTCTATCAAGCGTCTCGCCATTCTTGTGTCAGTGGGGGCTTTATATGAAAGTTCCTTTGCACTCTGATTACACACAAAGAACTTTTGATCAACTTACATAATATTATATGTGTGACCACAAAACCAGTCATAAATGTAATTGAGATTTATACATCATCTGAATCTATGGTTTGTTAGGATAGGGCAATATTTGGCCGAGATACAACTATTTAAAAATCTGAGGGAGCCAAAAAAAAAGAAAATCGCCTTTAAAGTTGTGCAAATGGAGTCCTTAGCAATGCATATGACTACTACTAATACATGTTTTATATATTTATGGTTGGAACGTTACAAAATATCTTCATGGAACATGATCTTAACGTCCTAATGATTTTTGGCATAAAAGAAAAAATTATCATTTTGACTGGCTATTTCCACAAATATACCCGTGAGATGCACGACTGGTTTTGAGCTCCAGGGTCACATGTCATCACTTTAAAGGCACAATATGTAAGATTTTTGCCGTTCTCCGGGAAAATGGCATTTGGGGGGTAAAATATGTGTTATTTTGGCACGGCTGCTAAATTTCTAATATATGGGTCTGTATATCACATAATTGGGGTCGCTTCAACCCGCGGACTTGGCAACACAGTGCAGTTGAGTTCTGTTGACATTTGACAACTAACGTTATGCGTCGCTCCGTTGCTCTGATTGGTTGTAGGTCTATCCAATTGAGGTCTTTCCTGGTTCGGTTTAAACACGCCCCATAATCACAGCCCAAAGGAGCAGAGAATTTATTTATAACTCATTCGTTTAGATTATATATATTATACGATCAGACAGTGCACTATATAGGGGATAAGGGACGATCAGACAGTGAAATATATAGGGGATAGGGAACGATCAGACAGTGCACTATATAGGGGATAAGGGACGATCAGACAGTGAAATATATAGGGGATAGGGAATGATCAGACAGTGCACTATATAGGGGATAAGGGACGATCAGACAGTGAAATATATAGGGGATAGGGAACGATCAGACAGTGAACTATATAGGGGATAGGGAACAATCAGAGAGTGCACTATATAGGGGATGGGGAACGGTCAGACAGTGCACTATATAGGGGATAGGGGAAGATCAGACAGTGCACTATATAGGGGATAGGGAACGATCAGACAGTGAACTATATAGGGGATAGGGAACAATCAGAGAGTGCACTATATAGGGGATAGGGAACGGTCAGACAGTGCACTATATAGGGGATAGGGGAAGATCAGACAGTGCACTATATAGGGGATAGGGAACGATCAGACAGTGAACTATATAGGGGATAGGGGGCGATCAGACAGTGAACTATATAGGGGATAGGGAACGATCAGAGAGTGCACTATATAGGGGATAGGGAACAATCAGACAGTGCACTATATAGAGGATAGGGAACGGTCACAGTGCACTATATAGGGTATAGGGAACCGTCAGACAGTGCACTATATAGGTGATAGGGGAAGATCAGACAGTGCACTATATAGGGGATAGGGAACGATCAGACAGTGAACTATATAGGGGATAGGGAATGATCAGACAGTGCACTATATAGGGGATAGGGAACGATCAGACAGTGCACTATATAAGGGATAGGTTAAGATCAGACATTGCACTATATAGGGGATAGGGAACGATCAGACAGTGAACTATATAGGGGATAGGGAACGATCAGACAGTGAACTATATAGGGGATAGGGGACGATCAGACAGTGAACTATATAGGGGATAGGGAACGATCAGAGAGTGCACTATATAGGGGATAGGGAACAATCAGACAGTGCACTATATAGAGGATAGGGAACGGTCACAGTGCACTATATAGGGTATAGGGAACCGTCAGACAGTGCACTATATAGGTGATAGGGGAAGATCAGACAGTGCACTATATAGGGGATAGGGAACGATCAGACAGTGAACTATATAGGGGATAGGGAATGATCAGACAGTGCACTATATAGGGGATAGGGAACGATCAGACAGTGCACTATATAGGGGATAGGTTAAGATCAGACAGTGCACTATATAGGGGATAGGGAACGATCAGACAGTGAACTATATAGGGGATAGGGAACGATCCGACAGTGAACTATATAGGGGATAGGGGACGATCAGACAGTGAACTATATAGGGGATAGGGAACGATCAGAGAGTGCACTATATAGGGGATAGGGAACAATCAGACAGTGCACTATATAGAGGATAGGGAACGGTCACAGTGCACTATATAGGGTATAGGGAACGGTCAGACAGTGCACTATATAGGGGATAGGGGAAGATCAGACAGTGCACTATATAGGGGATAGGGAACGATCAGACAGTGAACTATATAGGGGATAGGGGGCGATCAGACAGTGAACTATATAGGGGATAGGGAACGATCAGACAGTGAACTATATAGGGGATAGGGAACGATCAGACAGTGAACTATATAGGGGATAGGGAACGATCAGACAGTGCACTATATAGGGGATAGGGAACCGTCAGACAGTGCTCTCTATAGGGGATAGGGGACCGTCAGACAGTGCTCTATATAGGGGATATGGAACGATTAAACAGTGAACTTTATAGGGGATATGGAATTATCAGACAGTGCACTATATAGGGGATAGGGGACTGTCAGACAGTGCTCTATATAGGGGATAGGGAACCGTCAGACAGTGCTCTCTATAGGGGATAGGGGACCTTCAGACAGTGCTCTATATAGGAGATAGGGAACGATCAGACAGTGAACTATATAGGGGATATGGAATGATCAGACAGTGAACTATATAGGGGATAGGGAACGATCAGACAGTGCACTATATAGGGGATAGGGGACTGTCAGACAGTGCTCTATATAGGGGATAGGGAACCGTCAGACAGTGCTCTCTATAGGGGATAGGGGACCGTCAGACAGTGCTCTCTATAGGGGATAGGGGACCATCAGACAGTGCTCTATATAGGGGATAGGGAACGATCAGACAGTGAACTATATAGGGGATAGGGAATGATCAGACAGTGCTCTATAAAGGGGATAGGGGACTGTCAGACAGTGCTCTATATAGGGGATAGGGGACTGTCAGACAGTGCTCTATATAGGGGATAGGGGACTGTCAGACAGTGCTCTATATAGGGGATGGGGAACCGTCAGACAGTGCTCTATATAGGGGATAGGGAACGATCAGACAGTGCACTATATAGGGGATAGGGAACCGTCAGACAGTGCTCTCTATAGGGGATAGGGGACCGTCAGACAGTGCTCTCTATAGGGGATAGGGGACCATCAGACAGTGCTCTATATAGGGGATAGGGAACGATCAGACAGTGAACTATATAGGGGATAGGGAATGATCAGACAGTGCTCTATAAAGGGGATAGGGGACTGTCAGACAGTGCTCTATAAAGGGGATAGGGGACTGTCAGACAGTGCTCTATATAGGGGATAGGGGACCATCAGACAGTGCTCTATATAGGGGATAGGGGACCATCAGACAGTGCTCTATATAGTGGATAGGGGACTGTCAGACAGTGCTCTATATAGGGGATAGGGGACTGTCAGACAGTGCTCTATATAGGGGATAGGGAACTGTCAGACAGTGCTCTATATAGGGGATAGGGAACGATCAGACAGTGCACTATATAGGGGATAGGAAACCGTCAGACAGTGCTATATAGGGATCAGGGAACCGTCAGACAGTGCTCTATATAGGGGATAGGGGACTGTCAGACAGTGCTCTATATAGAGGTTAGGGAACCGTCAGACAGTGCTGTATATAGGGGATAGGGGACTGTCAGACAGGGCTATATAGAGGGGACAGGGAACCGTCAGACAGTGCTATATAGGGGATAGGGGACCGTCAGACAGTGCTCTATATAGGGGATAGGGGACCACCAGACAGTGCTCTATATAGGGGATAGGGGACCATCAGACAGTGCTCTATATAGAGGACAGGGGACCATCAGACAGTGCTCTATATAGGGGATAGGGGCCCGTCAGACAGTGCTCTATATAGGGGATAGGGGACCATCAGACAGTGCTCTATATAGGGGATAGGGAACGATCAGACAGTGCTCTATATAGTGGATAGGGGACTGTCAGACAGTGCTCTATATAGGGGATAGGGAACCGTCAGACAGTGCTCTCTATAGGGGATAGGGGACCGTCAGACAGTGCTCTATATAGGGGATAGGGGACCATCAGACAGTGCTCTATATAGGGGATAGGGGACCGTCAGACAGTGCTCTATATAGGGGATAGGGGACCGTCAGACAGTGCTCTATATAGGGGATAGGGAACCGTCAGACAGTGCTCTATATAGGGGATAGGGGACCGTCAGACAGTGCTCTATATAGGGGATAGGGGACCACCAGACAGTGCTCTATATAGGGGATAGGGGACCATCAGACAGTGCTCTATATAGGGGATAGGGGACCATCAGACAGTGCTCTATATAGGGGATAGGGGACCGTCAGACAGTGCTCTATATAGGGGATAGGGGACCATCAGACAGTGCTCTATATAGGGGATAGGGGACCATCAGACAGTGCTCTATATAGTGGATAGGGGACTGTCAGACAGTGCTCTATATAGGGGATAGGGAACCGTCAGACAGTGCTCTCTATAGGGGATAGGGGACCGTCAGACAGTGCTCTATATAGGGGATAGGGGACCATCAGACAGTGCTCTATATAGGGGATAGGGGGCTGTCAGACAGTGCTCTATATAGGGGATAGGGGACCGTCAGACAGTGCTCTATATAGGGGATAGGGAACCGTCAGACAGTGCTCTATATAGGGGATAGGGAACCGTCAGACAGTGCTCTATATAGGGGATAGGGGACTGTCAGACAGTGCTCTATATAGGGGATAGGGGACCGTCAGACAGTGCTCTATATAGGGGATAGGGGACCATCAGACAGTGCTCTATATAGGGGATAGGGGACTGTCAGACAGTGCTCTATATAGGGGATAGGGGACCGTCAGACAGTGCTCTATATAGGGGATAGGGGACTGTCAGACAGTGCTCTATATAGGGGATGGGGAACCGTCAGACAGTGTAAATAAGCTTTCCATTGGGGCAAATGAAGTCTGGTTCCACGTTAGTGTCACATGAACCGACGCAGCTTAGAGATTAGGAGGAAACTTACTGAGCTGAAATGTTCTAGTCATGCTGTTATATGAACTAAATGCTATTGGCCGTTTTTAAAAAAGGGAGGGGAGCTGTTCTATATGTCCTACCCTGTCTTCCCGTTTCATTGGAAATTACGTCAACACATTAAATAATGTTTTAACATGTTGCTAGCATGTATTATTTATTATTTAGCATGTTTTTGATTTAACACATTGCAAGTATGTTTTAACATGCATATTTATTTTAATAGCATGTTTAATCATGTTTTTCAACATGATTAGCATGTTGTTAACACAATTTAGCATTTTGTTAACATGTTAGTCATCAAGCTTTGTGTCAGGATACGATGGACTCAGAGATCGAGGTGATGTGAAATAACACAACTTTATTGAATGTTAGGACAGCAGGTGCAAGGGATTCGGGGGAAAAACCCGGGGCAACAAAACATAAGAGTTCGGGATCCACAGCGGGTAATATTCACTCAACAGGTTAGGAACTCAAATTAACTTTCAGAATAGTTCAATAAAGGAGATCAGGATCCACCATGGGTGAGGATTCCTCTTCAGATCTGTGCATGGGAATTGTCTTTTCCAGACGAGAGGATTTAAGTGAACATAAGATGCTGGATCCACAACAGGTCGGGGCACACTCTAGAAATCCTGTATTTTCGTGAATAATCCCAGAATGATAACACTGGCCTTAATTCTTACAGGATACGGTGAGGGTTCAGCGGGAGAAACTGAGGTTTCAATGAGCCTTGGATGAGTACTGGTGGCTAGGACATCGGTGATCAGCAACAGCTCTTCTGAGGATTACAGACAGATTCAGAGGTTAGTGATACACAGGTGAGTATTTTCAGTGAACAGGGTACTCAAAGGTTCTCTAACAGACAGAGACAGAGGAAATACGGTCAGTTCCTGTTGGAGGCTTGACGCTAGACTGCAGTGAGTGTGAGTGTTTTATGGAGCTGGTTGATGAGGTTACTGATTGTGAACAGGTGTGGGTGATTAGAATTCTGGGGAGATTGAACGTTGTGTGGATCGTGATGCAGAGTCTGCTGATTGGTTTCTGACATTACCCCCTCCTCTAGAGTCCGCACCAGCGGACCTTAGACCTCGACGTCTTGAAGGTCTGCCTCTAGGTCGTGGTGCCGGTTTGTCAGGATGCTGAGCATGGAATTCGAGGAGCAAAGTAGGATCGAGGATATCCTTTCGAGGTATCCAACATCTCTCTTCCGGTCCATATCCCTCCCAGTCGATCAAATACTCCAATTGACCATTTCGACGTCGAGAGTCCATCACTTCTTTAACCGTATAGATGGGATCCGGTTCTATAGGTGGAATAGGAGGATCGTCTCCGGGAGCCAGTTCTGCTGGTGAGCCAGGTACAGGTGGGTAATGAGGTTTGAGAAGGGAAACATGGAAGGTAGGGTGGATCCGATACTGAGCTGGGAGCTGAAGCTGATATGTGACCGGATTGATCTGCTTGACAATGGTGAACGGTCCGATGTATTTTGGGCTAAGTTTACGGCAAGGTTGCCGGAGTCGCATATCTTTGGTAGAAAGCCATACCAATTGTCCAGGTTGATAAACGGGAGTTTGGCGTCGATGAGCATCTGCAAAATGTCGTTGTCGATTCACTGCTTGTTGTAGGTGCTGATGGGCTTGATTCCAGACATTTTCACTCTCCCTAAACCATTCATTGACTGCAGGTACTTCGGATGGTTCTCCAGACCATGGGAACAAAGGAGGTTGATAGCCCAGGACGCATTGGAAAGGTGTGAGTTGAGTGGATGACTGTCTGAGAGAGTTTTGTGCGTACTCTGCCCAAATCAAGTATTGACTCCAGATGTGTTGATTGGAGTGGCAGAATGTACGCAAAAACCGGCTTACATCCTGGATCTTCCTTTCAGTTTGTCCATTCGTTTGTGGATGATAACCAGATGAGAGGCTTACCGTCACATTCATTAGGTTGAAGAATGCTCTCCAAACCCGAGAGATAAATTGGGGACCTCTATCGGACACTATGTCTTCTGGTATTCCAAAGTTTCGGAAGACGTGTTCCATTAATAACTGTGCCGTGACAAAGGCCGTAGGGAGACTCTTTAGTGGGATTAATTTGCAAGCCTTTGAGAACCGGTCGATGGCAACGAGGATACAGGTATTCCCGGCTGAGTTTGGGAGATCGGTGACAAAGTCAACACCGATATGGGACCAGGGTCGTTTTGGAACAGGGAGTGGGACCAGTTTACCGGATGGAAGTTTTCTTGGGACCTTTGACATAGCACATGGAATACATCCCTGGATAAAGGTTGTAATATCTTGCTGCATGTTTGGCCACCAATATCGGAGTTGGAGCGTGGAACATGTCTTGTGTACCCCTGGATGCCCTGTGCCAACTGATGAATGAGCCGAAAAAATTAAGGAATGGCGGAATTCTTGAGGCACATAAATCTTTCCTGGAGGGCATTCTGGAGGTCCAGGATGCTGTTGAGATAACTCCAGCAACTGTTCATTGATGTCCCATCGGATGGGGTTGACGAATATCTGTTCTGGTAGAATGGTCTCTGGCTCTTCGATTGGAACTTCAGGGGCATGGATACGAGAAAGAGCATCTGCTCTGATATTCTTGGAACCTGGACGATAAGCAATTCTAAAATGGAAGCGAGTGAAGAATAATGCCCATCTGGCTTGCCGTGGATTAAGTCGTTTTGCCTCTTTTAGGTACTGGAGGTTCTTATGGTCAGTGTAGACTATGAACGGGTGCTTAGCTCCCTCCAACCAGTGCCTCCACTCTTCTAAGGCAAGTTTCACTGCCAAAAGTTCGCGATTACCTATGTCGTAATTGCTTTCAGCAATGGACAACTTCTTTGAAAAGAAGGCACAAGGTAAGGGCTTGGAGGAGCTCTCAGAGTATTGAGATAAGACAGCTCCTACACCTGAGGTAGAGGCATCGACTTCAACGATAAACACCTTTTCAGGATCTGGGTGCTTAAGTAGGGGAGCAGTGGTGAATGCAGTCTTGAGTGAGTGAAAGGTACGATCAGCCTCTGGGGTCCATAGAAGGGTCTTGGGTTTGCCTTTCAGCAAAGAGGTTAAAAGAGCTGTTAACATGCTGTACCCGTGAATAAATCTTCGGTAGAAATTAGCGAAGCCGAGAAATCTCTGGAGCTCTTTGATCGAAGTAGGAGTGGGCCAGGACATGATGGCGTCAGTCTTCCTATTATCCATTTCCACACCTCTTTCACTAATTTGGTAACCCAAGAATTCAACCTGAGATTGATGGAAAGTGCACTTTTCAGTCTTTAAAAACAGATTGAATTCACGAAGTCTTTGGAGTATTGAAGAGACATGATGTTGATGTTCTACTGGATTTTTGGAGAAAATTAAGATATCATCAATATACACCAACATGAAGTGCCCCAGGAAGTCTCGGAATACCTCGTCCATGAAGCTCTGGAAGACCGAAGGAGCGTTTACAAGGCCATAAGGCATGACGAGGTATTCATAGTGTCCTGCAGGAGTTATGAATGCCGTCTTCCACTCATCCCCTTCTCGAATCCTAACTTGATTGTAAGCACTTCGGAGATCCAGCTTGGTGAAAATTTTGGCTTCTCGGAGTTGCTCCAGAGCTGAAGGAATGAGTGGTAATGGATAACTGAACTTTGTGGTAATCTTATTTAAAGCTCTGTAATCAATACAGGGTCTTAGACCTCCATCCTTCTTGGATACGAAGAAGAAGCTAGCAGCTGCGGGAGAAGTGGAGGGACGGACGTAACCTTGTTGTAAGGCTTCGTCAATGTACGCTCGCATGGCTTCTTGCTCAGGAATTGACAGGGAATAGATACGACCCTTTGGAACAGATTCTCCGGGAATCAGATTAATTTCGCAATCCCAGGGTCGATGTGGGGGTAATTTGGAGGCCGCAACTGGATTGAAAACGTCGGAGAACGAGGAGTAACAATGGGGAAAAGTGACAGATACATTTTCTGTGGGACTTTCAATGGAAGTGGAACTCAGACTAATGATCTTTGGTGATTGGGAGTTGGTTTGAACAGAATGATGTTCTTCTGATAGGAGACACTGACAGCCCCATCTATTGATTTTGCCAGTCTGCCAGTTGATATCAGGTTGATGACGGATTAACCATGGACGTCCTAAAATAACCTCAATCTGACTGTTTTCCAGGATAAATGGTTCGAAACTTTCTTGGTGAGTGTCATCAATGTACAAAATGATAGGTGGTGTCTGAGTGGTAACGTACCCCTTGTTGATAAATTCGCCAGTTACAGCGTGGATGGAGTATGGTTTTGGAGTGTTGATCCTCTGGAGTTTGAGTCTCTTACAAAGCTTCCCTGATACGAAGTTCCCCGCTGACCCGGAATCAATGATGGCAGCTGTGGAGACTTGGAGATTGTGGGATTTCAGAATTACTGGGATAGTGAGAGGAGTTGAAACTGGAATTAGAGTTTGCACTGAACTCACCATCAGTCGAGGTGGACGAGTTGGACATTCCTTGAGAAAGTGACCCGCTGTCCCGCAGTATAGGCATAACCTCAGTTCTCTTCTTCGGGTACGTTCAGCCAGGGAGAGTCTATGAGCATCGACCTGCATCTTTTCGGGTGAACTCTCAGAAGTGAAGTCAGATGGGGTTCTATTGAAATGTGTATTGGATAATCGGGAATCGTGATAACAACTCTGTGATCTTTGATGAATGCGCAGGGCTTGTTGTATGAATTTTTCTAGCCCTAGATTATCATCATAAATGGCGAGCTGTAGGCGGAGAGCAGGATTTAAGCCTCGACGAAACACAGAGATGAGGGCTCTTTCATTCCAGCCACTTGCAGAGGCTAGTGTCCGGAATTCGATGGAATATTCTGAAACAGATTTGTTACCCTGGCGGAGCTGCAGTAATTTGTCACTGATGGAGGAATCACTGATGGGTTGTCCAAACACCTCCTTGAAATGATCGACAAAATCCTGCAATGTTGTAGTAACTTCTGTTTGTTGCATCCACAGTGACTCTGCCCATCTTAATGCTGATCCAGATAGATGTTGAATTATAAACGAGATCTTTGATCGATCAGTGGGGTATGTTTGAGCTTGTATTTCAAGAGCTAGTGAACACTGCAAAAGGAATCCATTGCAGTCCTCCGCCAGGCCGGAGAATGGCGCTAGTCGGGAGGCGGAGTTAGCCCAGCACACCAGCGTGGGAGCAGTGTTTGCGGAAGTACCGGGAGCTGATGCTGCTGAAGCGGTAGCATTGCTTGCAGATTGTATGGGAATAGCGGCGGGAGTTGGCTGTGTTATATCCATACCATCGATTTGAAGTTTAGTAGGTCAAGCCTTCTGTCAGGATACGATGGACTCAGAGATCGAGGTGATGTGAAATAACACAACTTTATTGAATGTTAGGACAGCAGGTGCAAGGGATTCGGGGGAAAAACCCGGGGCAACAAAACATAAGAGTTCGGGATCCACAGCGGGTAATATTCACTCAACAGGTTAGGAACTCAAATTAACTTTCAGAATAGTTCAATAAAGGAGATCAGGATCCACCATGGGTGAGGATTCCTCTTCAGATCTGTGCATGGGAATTGTCTTTTCCAGACGAGAGGATTTAAGTGAACATAAGATGCTGGATCCACAACAGGTCGGGGCACACTCTAGAAATCCTGTATTTTCGTGAATAATCCCAGAATGATAACACTGGCCTTAATTCTTACAGGATACGGTGAGGGTTCAGCGGGAGAAACTGAGGTTTCAATGAGCCTTGGATGAGTACTGGTGGCTAGGACATCGGTGATCAGCAACAGCTCTTCTGAGGATTACAGACAGATTCAGAGGTTAGTGATACACAGGTGAGTATTTTCAGTGAACAGGGTACTCAAAGGTTCTCTAACAGACAGAGACAGAGGAAATACGGTCAGTTCCTGTTGGAGGCTTGACGCTAGACTGCAGTGAGTGTGAGTGTTTTATGGAGCTGGTTGATGAGGTTACTGATTGTGAACAGGTGTGGGTGATTAGAATTCTGGGGAGATTGAACGTTGTGTGGATCGTGATGCAGAGTCTGCTGATTGGTTTCTGACACTTTGCTAGTGATAGACAACTTAAATAATCTACAAGTCTTATTGTACAAACGTTTTGATCACTTCAATGAAAGCGTGTGAGACTTTTCGTAGTTTTGATCATCGGTTAAACGAAAATGGTAAGTCGGATCAGTTAGAAAAGATCAGAACAGTTTGAAGGTCTGAACCGAGTTTGGTGGTAGAAGCTTGAAAACTCTAGGAGGAGATCCTGTTTATAATTTAGTCTCTGAAGAAGAAGAAGAAGAAGAAGAAGAAGAAGAAGAAGAAGAAGAAGAAGAAGAAGAAGAAGAAGAAGAAGAAGCTTAAACAGTAGCTCAGTATGTCAGCTTTGTCTAGCCATAATGATATGTTGGCATAAATGAAGTTACACCATGTGGTGAATCCACACTGCCACGTTGTGGCTATTTTCTGCTGCAGCACATGCTTGGTTTTCTAAAAGCTGCCTGTCGTCCACTATAAAAGAAATAGACACATATGCATTAGTGTAAATACAGCAAGAACAGACTGGAACATTTATTAAAGACAGAAGTGCAAAGCTGGGTAATGAGAAGTAACAACTAGGGAATGTAAATGCCAGTTAAATGCACATTTTTTCAACATTCCACAACCATGCTTTGACAGATTTACTAAGTTTACAATAACTGTTGAAGCAAACGTGCAGTTACAGCGCCTTAAGTGCATCTCCATCATACTTATAGGATATAAATTATACTGCGAAGTAACGTTTGAAAAGCTTGATTTTTTAAGGTTTTACTTCAAACTAGAAAGTATAGATGCAACAATAGAACATAAAAAAATATTACTAGCATGTTTGCTAACATTGTTTTAACACATTTCTAGCATGTTTTATCATGTTGCTAGCATTATTTAACACACTGGTATCATGTTTTAGCATGTTGTTAACATGATTAGTATGTTGTTAAAATGTTAACATTATTTATCATTTAGCATAACATGATCTAACATTGTTTGCATTTTTTAGCATTGTGCTAGCATGTTGCTGGCAGTAACACATTGCTAGCATGTTTTAACACGTTGCTAACATGATTAGCATGTTGTTAACTTGATTTACCATTTTGATAACATGTTTTAACACGTTATTAACATGTTTTAACTAGTATGATTAGGATAGGAATTATACTGTGAAGTCTGTGCAGACATTGATAAATATGTCTAAAATGTTGTTAACATGATTTAGCATTGTTGCTAGCATTATTTAACACATTGCTAGCATGTTTAACATGTTTAGCATGTTGTTAACATGATTAGTATGTTTGCTAAAATATGATTTAACATGTTGCTAGCATTTTGTTAACATGTTGCTAGCATGATTTAACACATTTTTACATGTTGATAACATGATTAGCATGCTGTTAACATGTTAACGATTTAGCATTTTGATAACATATTTTAACACATTGTTGTCATTTTTAACATGTTGTTAGCACGATTAGGATAGCTATACTTTAAAGGCTGTGCAGATAGCATGTTTTAACACATTGTTAACATGTTTTAGAATGTTGCTAGCATGTTTTAACACATTTGTTAACACGTTTTAACACATTGTTAGCATGTTTTAACATGTAGCTAACATATTTTAACACATTGTTAGTGTGTTTTAACATGTTAACATGGTTAGCATGTTTGCTAGCATGATTAGAATAGGAATTATACTGTGAAAGTCATTTAGACATTGATTAGTATGTTGTTAAAATGTTAAAATGATTTAACATTTTGCTAACATGTAATACATTGTTAGCACGTTTTAACATGTTGTTAGCATGATTTGCATTTTGTTAGCATGTTTTAACACATTGTTCGCATGTTTTAACATTTTGCTAACATGATTAGCATGTTGTTAACAAGATTTAGCATTTTGATAACACGTTTTAACACATGTTTAACATGTTGCTAACATGTTTTTACATGTAGCTAACATGTTTTTACATGTAGCTAACATGTTTTAACACATTGTTAACTTGTTTTAACATGTTGTTAACATGATTAGCCTGTTGCTAGCATGATTAGAATAGGAATTATACTGTGAAGGTCATGCAGACATTAATTAGTATTTTGTTAAAATGCGAACATGATTAGTGTGTTGTTAACAAGATTTAACATTTTGATAACATATTTTAACACGTTGTCATTTTTAACATGTTGTTAGCACGATTAGGATAGCTATACTTTAAAGGCTGTGCAGATAGCATGTTTTCTAACATGTTTTAACACATTGTTAACATGTTTTAGAATGTTGCTAGCATGTTTTAACACATTTGTTAACACGTTTTAACACATTGTTAGCATGTTTTAACATGTAGCTAACATATTTTAACACATTGTTAGCGTGTTTTAACATGTTAACATGGATAGCATGTTTGCTAGCATGATTAGAATAGGAATTATACTGTGAATGTCATTCAGACATTGATTAGTATGTTGTTAAAATGTTAATGATTTAACATTTTGCTAACATGTAATACAATGTTAGCACATTTTAACATGTTGTTAACATGATTAGCATTTTGTTAGCATGTTTTAACACATTGTTTGCATGTTTTAACATTTTGCTAACATGTAATACATTGTTAGCACGTTTTAACATGTTGTTAGCATGATTTGCATTTTGTTAGCATGTTTTAACACATTGTTTGCATGTTTTAACATTTTGCTAACATGATTAGCATGTTGTTAACAAGATTTAGCATTTTGATAACATGTTTTAACACATTGTTGTCATTTTTAACATGTTAGCACGATTAGGATAGCTATACTTTAAAGGCTGTGCAGATAGCATGTTTTCTAACATGTTTTAACACATTTTTAACATGTTTTAGAATGTTGCTAGCATGTTTTAACACATTTGTTAACACGTTTTAACACATTGTTAGCATGTTTTAACATGTAGCTAACATATTTTAACACATTGTTTGCATGTTTTAACATGTTAACATGGTTAGCATGTTTGCTAGCATGATTAGAATAGGAATTATACTGTGAATGTCATTCAGACATTGATTAGTATGTTGTTAAAATGTTAATGATTTAACATTTTGCTAACATGTAATACATTGTTAGCACATTTTAACATGTTGTTAACATGATTAGCATTTTGTTAGCATGTTTTAACACATTTTTCGCATGTTTTAACATTTTGCTAACATGATTAGCATGTTGTTAACAAGAGTTAGCATTTTAATAACATGTTTTAACACATTTTAACATGTTAACATTTTTAACATGTAGCTAACATGTTTTAACACATTGTTAACTTGTTTTAACATGTTGTTAACATGATTAGCCTGTTGCTAGCATGATTAGAATAGGAATTATACTGTGAAGGTCATGCAGACATTAATTAGTATTTTGTTAAAATGCGAACATGATTAGTGTGTTGTTAACAAGATTTAACATTTTGATAACATATTTTAACACATTGTTGTCATTTTTAACATGTTGTTAGCACGATTAGGATAGCTATACTTTAAAGGCTGTGCAGATAGCATGTTTTCTAACATGTTTTAACACATTGTTAACATGTTTTAGAATGTTGCTAGCATGTTTTAACACATTTGTTAACACGTTTTAACACATTGTTAGCATGTTTTAACATGTAGCTAACATATTTTAACACATTGTTAGCGTGTTTTAAAATTGTTAACATTGTTAGCAAGTTTTAACATGTAGCTAACATATTTTAACACATTGTTAGCGTGTTTTAAAATTGTTAACATGGTTAGCATGTTTGCTAGCATGATTAGAATAGGAATTATACTGTGAATGTCATTCAGACATTGATTAGTATGTTGTTAAAATGTTAATGATTTAACATTTTGCTAACATGTAATACATTGTTAGCATGTTTTAACATGTTGTTAGCATGATTTGCATTTTGTTAGCATGTTTTAACGCATTGTCCGCATGTTTTAACATTTTGATTAGCATGTTGTTAACAAGATTTAGCATTTTGATAACATGTTTTAACACATTTTTAACATGTTTTAACATTTTTTACATGTAGCTAACATGTTTTAACACATTGATAACATGTTTTAACATGTTGTTAACATGATTAGCCTGTTGCTAGCCTGGTTAGAATAGGAATTATACTGTGAAGGTCATGCAGACATTAATTAGTATTTTGTTAAAATGCGAACATGATTAGTGTGTTGTTAACAAGATTTAACATTTTGATAACATGTTTTAACACATTGTTAGCATGTTTAAGCCATGCAGAAGTACATAGGAAATGTTTTTATTGGAACATTTTTATTTGAAATAGTTGGTAAATGAAACATAATGAAATGCATTTGGTGAATTTTGTAATAAAAAAAATATATATATATTTATGAAAATCATAGTCATGTGACTTTTGCACATGTTGAATGTACTTCTGTCAATAACAAAGGAAAATGCGGAAGTGAGCTTTCTTTTTCCATGGATGCATGGCTAAAAACAGCCAGGCGTTCAGCCAATCACAAGAGCTTTCATCGACCCAACGCAGCCACTCACACGAGAGCAGGAACTCTCCGCCAATCACCGACGAGCTCCAACACCCACGTGACGTTCACGTTTCAGAAAACTGTGTGGCATCAGTGTTGTTTACTCACAGAAGAGAAAAGGCTCGTGCAGCAAACGTCTAATTCTAATAAACATGGCCGCAGACATCGATAGATTAGTGTCCTTTGAAGAAGCGCATTATGATGAGTATGATTATTATAACCTGGAGGAATACCCCTGTCATGCTGGAGGAAAAGGCAGAAGTAAGAGGGAGATCGGACTGAACACTAATCGCCATTGTCCAGCTGGGCACGAGAGAAAAATAGCAGGAAAACTGCAAAACAGTGAGATAAAACGCAGGAGAACCAAGAGCTCGTCCTCGTGAGGAAAACACATCGAGGTAAGAATGATAAATCAAATGTCAAATGTGTTGAGGGACATGTCCAGGCAAGTCCTCCACCCTCTTTGTGCTCCCATTTTATATAACCATCAATTTTCATGCTCAAAAACAGGCATCTCCTGTTTGTAATTATGTGATAACACTGCAACATCGAATGCATATTTTCATTGTGTGCCCTAATATTCCTAATGCTTTGTTTTTATTGCGTTACAGAATCTGAATACTGGATATATGGATGAGTGAAACCGGATCGTGGTCCAAATGTCTGTTCTGCCTTTCCCCCGACCCACTGAATGTTGTTATTCAGTTCGAGGCGCGCGCATGCGCATCTGTTCCACATTCTGCTGCTGTCACGTGATACGCCGGTCTCTGCCTCAGCAGTTTTGACATGAATAGCTTGTGTGTGTTTGGGTGTTTCACGGTGTCTTAAACGTTCACAACCTAAGTGTTTTCAGCGCTTAAGGAAATTATGTGTTCTTAAAAGACGCTGTACATTTCTATAATGGAAGATTTAAATAAATTTTCATAATGATACACACGGTTTTGCAGTGTTTATGTTGTGTATAGGCATCCGGATATCCACATTTTTCATTTAACCCCTTCACTGTCACCGTCCCGCTGGCGGGACGCCTACGTTTGCTTCAATATTTTACAATTAAATCCTTATCTAATCATGACAAACTATATATCGTTGGAAAGGTCTAAGCCTCCTAAATAGATATGTCACCCCTGTTTTTTTGTTAAAAATGATGTAGGAAAAGTAATAAATGAATTTATGACAAGAGTGCACCTCAAAAAATCTACACAAGAATCAACACGAGATCGCTTCAATTACTGGCATGATGTAAATAGTTTGTAGTGTTCAGAAGTTGTGAAAAATTGTATATAGTTGTAAATAGTTTATAAATAGTTGAAATTATTTGGTATTTATTTTTCCAGTATTTTTATTTCATTATTATTTTCTTTCATACTAGTCGTATTCGTGTTTCTGTTGCAATTTGTATAGAATAGTGAACATTAAATGTTTTTTAATCTCTCTCTGTGTTAGTGCTGAGGTGTCAGATGGAAGTTCAAGCAACATAAGTGACCTTTGGGAATCAACAATGAACAAGGGTGTCTCCTAGTGGCCATTTGTGATGTGACAACTAAAAGTCTCACAGAAAGCTCATTTTTTGAGATATCAAGCTGAAATTTGACACACATCTCATTTAGACTTGGGGCTTTTACTTTACTTTTCTTTACTTTCCATTTTTAGGCTGAAACTAAATTTTATATAATAAAACAAATATTACATACCATTTTCATAACAATAAACTTAAACTTTAATAACTTTTAGAAATATTAATACATTTTAATTATTCTACTTTAACAATAATCCCCAAAGTGTCTTCGTTCAACCTTATGTCTGTATCCCAAAGCATTCATGAATTACAGCTGTTTAAGTTTGTATAGTACATTTTCATGTCTATGCCCAAAAATGGGGGTGACAGTTAAGGGGTTAAATATGGAGTTTAATGTTTTGGGGATTTCCAAAGGTGTCAAATATTTAACACGACCTTCAGGTTTTGTTCACACAAGCCTCACAACTGCCATTAAAACAAACGGGAGATGGGACTATCTTATTTATATTTAATGTGTCCAAATATTTTTATTCACATCTTTATTTTAAAAGGGTGAATGAATTGCGTTTCAGATATGATTGTTTATCATAATTAAAAGGTTCACTATCGCGGTTAAAAAACAAAATTGCATACATTTTGCGGAATAACATTGTTTTTGGTTGTGCTTCGGCTCTGCGTGATGGGGCGGATGAATATGGTTCTTTGTCAGAACTAAAAAAACGGAAGTTCCAGTTCATTTACTAACATTTTTTGTATATAAGCCTATATTACATGACCATATTCTGCTATATAAACATTATAAAAGCCATAAAATAATCAGAGCACCATTTACTTGCATCAAACAACTGATGATATTATTATAATTGTTACAATTAATTTATTGACACACTTAAATATGTGAGTTGTTATCAGAAAACTGAACATATAGCGTTGTCAGGCTTTTATTTGTGCTTAATAGATAAAACAAATCGGGTTTATGGCTGCTATAAATGTGACCTGCCTCCACAAGATGGCGGTGTTTTCGACACTCCTGAAACAATCCGAAAAAAGCTTCAACGATTTAAGAGGCTTCATTTCTCCATCCCTAGGAGATTTAGCGGATCAATGTCAACATTTCTCGATCGTTTTGACAACTAACCTCAGCTACTCCCACACCACCCTGCTGAAAAATCCAGCTAAAACCAGCCTAAGCTGGTTGGCTGGTCTTAGCTGGTTTAAGATGGAAGTAGCTGGTTTTAGCAGCATGGCTAAACTGGTCTCCCAGCCTGATTTAGCTGGTCAAGCTGATTTTAGATGGTTTTCCAGCCTGATTTAGCTGGTCAAGCTGGTTTTAGATGGTCTCCCAGCCTGATTTAGCTGGTCAAGCTGGTTTTAGATGGAAGTAGCTGGTTTTAGCAGCCTGGCTAAACTGGTCTCCCAGCCTGATTTAGCTGGTCAAGCTGATTTTAGATGGTTTTCCAGCCTGATTTAGCTGGTCAAGCTGGTTTTAGATGGTCTCCCAGCCTGATTTAGCTGGTCAAGCTGGTTTTAGATGGTCTCCCAGCCTGACTTAGCTGGTCAAGCTGGTTTTAGATGGTCTCCCAGCCTGATTTAGCTGGTCAAGCTGGTTTTAGATGGAAGTAGCTGGTTTTAGCAGCCTGGCTAAACTGGTCTCCCAGCCTGATTTAGCTGGTCAAGCTGGTTTTAGATTGTCTCCCAGCCTGATTTAGCTGGTCAAGCTGGTTTTAGATGGTCTCCCAGCCTGATTTAGCTGGTCAAGCTGGTTTTAGATGGTCTCCCAGCCTGACTTAGCTGGTCAAGCTGGTTTTAGATGGTCTCCCAGCCTGATTTAGCTGGTCAAGCTGGTTTTAGATGGTCTCCCAGCCTGACTTAGCTGGTCAAGCTGGTTTTAGATGGTCTCCCAGCCTGATTTAGCTGGTCAAGCTGGTTTTAGATGGAAGTAGCTGGTTTTAGCAGCCTGGCTAAACTGGTCTCCCAGCCTGATTTAGCTGGTCAAGCTGGTTTTAGATTGTCTCCCAGCCTGATTTAGCTGGTCAAGCTGGTTTTAGATGGTCTCCCAGCCTGATTTAGCTGGTCAAGCTGGTTTTAGATGGTCTCCCAGCCTGACTTAGCTGGTCAAGCTGGTTTTAGATGGTCTCCCAGCCTGACTTAGCTGGTCAAGCTGGATTTAGATGGTCTCCCAGCCTGATTTAGCTGGTCAAGCTGGTTTTAGATGGTCTCCCAGCCTGATTTAGCTGGTCAAGCTGGTTTTAGATGGTCTCCCAGCCTGATTTAGCTGGTCAAGCTGGTTTTAGATGGTCTCCCAGCCTGATTTAGCTGGTCAAGCTGGTTTTAGATGGTCTCCCAGCCTGATTTAGCTGGTCAAGCTGGCTTTAGATGGTCTCCCAGCCTGATTTAGCTGGTCAAGCTGGCTTTAGATGGTCTCCCAGCCTGATTTAGCTGGTCAAGCTGGTTTTAGATGGTCTCCCAGCCTGATTTAGCTGGTCAAGCTGGTTTTAGATGGTCTCCCAGCCTGATTTAGCTGGTCAAGCTGGCTTTAGATGGTCTCCCAGCCTGATTTAGCTGGTCAAGCTGGTTTTAGATGGTCTCCCAGCCTGATTTAGCTGGTCAAGCTGGCTTTAGATGGTCTCCCAGCCTGATTTAGCTGGTCAAGCTGGCTTTAGATGGTCTCCCAGCCTGATTTAGCTGGTCAAGCTGGTTTTAGATGGTCTCCCAGCCTGATTTAGCTGGTCAAGCTGGTTTTAGATGGTCTCCCAGCCTGATTTAGCTGGTCAAGCTGGTTTTAGATGGTCTCCCAGCCTGATTTAGCTGGTCAAGCTGGTTTTAGATGGTCTCCCAGCCTGATTTAGCTGGTCAAGCTGGTTTTAGATGGTCTCTCAGCCTGATTTAGCTGGTCAAGCTGGTTTTAGATGGTCTCCCAGCCTGATTTAGCTGGTCAAGCTGGTTTTAGATGGTCTCCCAGCCTGATTTAGCTGGTTTTAGATGGTCTCCCAGCCTGACTTAGCTGGTTAAGTTGGTCTTCCAGTCTGGACAAGTTGGTGGCCAGCTGCTTTTAGCTGGTCTCCGACCCTGACTTATCTGGTCAAGCTGGTTTTCCAGCCTGGTTTAGCTGGTTTTAGCTGGTCTCCCAGCCTAACTTAGCTGATGAACATTTTACCTAATTACAAATTAATCAGATTACATGGTCCATATACAGATATACATTATTTGTCTAAACACCCAGTGGCAGAAAAAATAGGGACAGTCAGCCAGCCTGACCAGCTAAGACCAGCCTGACCAGCTAAAATCAGCGAAGACCAGCTAAAACCATCAAAGACCAACAATTACCAGCTAAGACCAACAATTACCCGCCAAGACCAGCTAAAACCAGCTAAGACCAACAATATCCAGCTAAGACCAGTTTAACCAGCTAAGACCAGCCTGACCAGCTAAAAAAAAATTCAAAACCCCTCTAAAACCAGTCTGATAAACCAGCTATGACCAGGCAGGGAGACCAGCCAAAACCAGCCTGACCACCTTCGGCTGGTTTAAGATGGATTTTTCAGCAGGGCAGACCTGCTAGTTTACCGTTTACGGATATGACGAGCATGCACGATCGCGTGAGGGACACGATTTCACGCGAAAACCTTCCCGACAGGTCTAAAATATAAACGATTGTAACAGGCTAATCATAGTGAATCAGAGCAAGAGAAAAACACGTTTAGCAAGAAGGATTTTAACAAAAAAAGTGATGTACTTTCAATGATGTTACCCAAGACCCATTTTGAGCTCTGTGGCTTCTAATATGAGCCAGCCATAAATAAAAATAGTGACAAATATTTATATGCATCTCTACCTATCGAAACCATGAGACTAGTGACCTTTATTTTCAAGCGTTTAAATAACATTCACGTGACCATGACCCCGTTTGAAAATCACTCTTGCTTTTCTCAGTTGTATTTTTACTCTTACAAATTAATATCTTGTTTCAAACCCCAACATTTGAACAGAACATGAATATGCTATGTAATATAATATGCTAACCCTACACATGCAAAAGTTTAAATAAAGATTAGATGAGATAAAACATTCATTTTGAATAAACTTTTTTTATTAGTAAGATTGTGGAAATCTGTTGCATTCACAAACTAAAGTTCGAATCGCCCATGCAGTAATGGAAAGTCTGAAGAGAAAATCTAAACATGTGCACTGGTACATCGTGTACCATAAAAACCTGAGTGATCACATTTTATTCATCTGATCTCATGCACAGCATATATACACTGTCATAGACTACATCTAGGAATACATATGGCTTTGCAAAGTGAAGCAAACAAGTAAGTGTTTGTTAAACTGATGTGAATGTGAGATACTTTTATTCCCCATAATACAAAGTGGCATGTTTCCAAATCGATCCGGATCCAGAACTGGATCTAAAATTGGCACTGGAAATTAGAAAATATGCTAACATGCTGCATTTATCCTGGGACGCAGGAATAGACTTCTGTCCACTGTAGTGGACATTATATTTGAGTGAATTTCTCTGACATCATACATGTCACACTGGGTGTCCTGTGAAGAGCACATTCAGGGCTTTTCAGAGATACCAAATGTTTGGAGGTTTCCCCAGAACTACTTCTTGGTCTTTAAAAACGTCTGGCATTAAAAGGAACACGCCGACTTTTTGTGACTTTAGCTTATTCACCGTATCCCCCAGAGTTAGATAAGTCCATACACACCTTTCTCATCTCTGTGCCATAACTCTGTCTGACGCACCCGCCGCTAGCCTAGCTTAGCACAAAGACTGGAGGTAAATGGCTCCAGCTAGCCGATTGCTCAATAAGTGACAAAATAACGCCAACATTTTCCTATTTACATGTTGTGATGTGCATGGGCATCGGAAGCAAAAAAAAATGTGGGTGGGTCCTCATAAAGTACAAATATACTGTTTTGCTTGCTAAATGTATCGTTTGGAAAGACAAAATTACGGAAATCGCCAAGTAATTGAGAATGACAGTAGTGTAGGGGTAAGACGCACGACATCTAGTTTTGACACAAATCGACCTCGGTTCGAGTCCGGTGTTGTGCCGAAAACGGCACCCCTGCCGTGAAAAGCACCCTCAATCTTCTCTCTTTTTCCATCACATATCAGATCGGAAAGGCATTCATTTTCAATAAAAATGAAGAAAATATTAGAAAAGTGGAAATAAAGCGTCTACCATGTGTTTAATAATAAGTGTTTATCGATTAGGGGTAGGTAAACAGACATGTGCTGAATGTTAGAGACGATAAAAGTGAGTGGGTCCAATATCATTGATCGTAAAAAGTGGGTGGGTCTTGTCCCACACACATACAATGGTTCCGACGCCCATGGTGATGTGTATAGTTACATTGAGTACTAAGACCGACGGAAAAAGAAAAGTTGTAAAAATAATATGGACGTAGTGTCCGTGACGTCACCCATAGGATTCTGAAGAGCAGTTTTGAAGTGTAAAGTCGGGTCGAGCTGGTCGTCGCCATCTTGTCAGCGCGTCACTCCCGGATAACAGAAAATGGGCAAAGAGGCGGGATGTGGGAGGAGCTGAGGTGACGTGATGACTAGCAGACAGCAGACAAATGGCTACCCACCAGTCACTCAAAGTGGCCACGCCCTTAATTATGCAGAGCTTTAAGGCTTAATATAATGTAAACTAATGAGTTATAAATAAATTCACCCCCCTCACAGTCGTCATGAAGGGCAAAACTAGCCGTATAGACCAAAAGCACAGTTTGTCCCAGACTGTAAACGTGTGTTCTTCTGCTGTAAAGTTGGGCATTTTAACATGAGCTCAATGAGATTCTGCTCCTTCTGGAGTCTGTCTCTAGTGGCCAGTCCATGAACTGCAGTTTGAGTCACTTCCATATTGGCTTCAAGAGAAACTGCGAGAGGTTGCCGTTCGGTGACAACCTGCTCACACAGAGAGCACTGGGGACTATTTTCAGGCGCTGTGTAATATCATTGCGCCGCTGCACTCATGGGACGGCTCAAAGCTCTTGATCATTACGCAGGAATGAGAATATAGTTCCTGCCATATCAGTCTAGAAAATCACAACTTTTCATTTTCCGTCGGTCTTAGTACACGATGTAACTACACATCACAACATTTAAATAGGAAAATGTTGGCGTTATTTTGTCACTTATTGAGCAGTAGGCTAGCTGGAGCCATTTACCTCCAGTCTTTGTGCTAAGCTAGGCTAGCGGTGGGTGCGTCAGACAGAGTTATGGCACGGACAGAGATGAGAATGGTGTGTATGGACTTATCTAACTCTGACACAGTGAATAAGCTAAAGTCCCAAAAAGCCGCCGTAAATGTTGTGGGGTTTCTAATCAAAATATGACTTTCTGTAACAAAACAGGGCATTGATTTCATACATGTCCTCAATAGAGCATGTTATCAGGCATTTTGGACACACAAGTGAATAGGGAAATAAATGACAGATCAATATTCCTATGAAATATTAGATATTACTATGAAAATGTTGCCAATTATTACTCCCATTATCATTACGCTTATTTTTTCATTATGTTACACCAAGAACACATTAATATGCAAATTAGATGCATTATATTGAATGGGAAAACCCTTGTATGGCCATTTTACCCACACATTGCATAAAGTAAAATGGTATATCAATGCATTTCGTTATATCTTTCATAACATAGTTCAGAATCATCTTTAAACAAAGTTTGTTTCAACCTAAAAATGTAAAAATTGATTGGTGAATTTAAAAAAAATCCCATTGTTTTTGCCTGTACATGCAATTTCATGTCATTTTAATAGTCCTGGTGTCCACTACAAAGGACATAACATAATAATTTTTTGTTTTCTTTCCCCCCCTTCCATTTGTTTCTTATGCTCTAGTCTAAACAATGTAATGACATGAAAAAAATATTAAATTAAAAAAAAAAATTTTCTGGGTCCCAGGAGAACAGAACTAAACGATTTCAGGTTTTAGCTGAATTCAAATTTTCAGTGTTTTGTGCATTAAATTCTAGCTAAACAATATATATATATATATGGTTATTTTAATGACAATTAACCCCTCCTAATTCTCATGACCATAATTCACATGCATCTCATACATACACGTCAAATATATATATATTATTTTAAAGAAAAAGCACTATTACAGTTTTTTGCTTTACAATAATCCGAATCTGGAGGAAAATTATGTTTAATTGTCATAACAATAATAATCATAACAATCCTTTTTTTAACTATTATAATTTTGAATGTTTTATTTATGTTTTCACTTTAAATGTTAAAGTTTTAGTAATTTTGTTGTGTTTTTGTCATTTGTATGATTATTTTTTAATTATTACTATATCATTTTTATTATTTTTTTTATTTCAGTTGTAGTATAATCAAGGTAAACTAAATGAACATGAGAAATGTTGCTTTGACAACTAACAGAAATAGGATTTTAGGTCAAGTAACATTTTTTATGGTTTTGGTTTTAGTTAACTATAATAACCCAGCCTAAAATAGGCTTTCAATTTTTTTGTTGTTGCTGAATTTTGAGGTGAAATATGACACGCACATCAGAATGCTGATCGTCAGCTTCATTCCCAAAATATGTGTTTTACTCTCTCTGTCTCTTTTTTTCTTGTTTTAAATAAATCTTTAAAGTTGTGTGACCCGAACAAAAGACACATGCAAACATTCCAGATGAAGCAAACCTGAATTTCATACAATCAGACCTCCTCAACAGTTTGTAAAAGAACTGTAGAAACAGGCGTGACATCTTTTGATTCAGAGCAAGTATAAAGGACTAGAAAATGTTCATTTAACAAAGCACTGGATTATTCAAACTCTCTGGAAAAACTGCCTAACGGGTTGCATATCAGCATAGCGGTTCAAATCCCAAAAAAGCCAAGTGTCCGAACAGTTCGTCTACCGCACTAGAGTCGAGGAAATTCGCTTCTCTGTGTTCTTACTACCATGCAGTCTTCAGGAACAATGAACTGGGTGTTTGGTGAAGCATGTCGAGCGTTAACTCTTTGTTGCGCGCAGCTTGCGGCGGAAATACTCCGGCGCGGCTTCATGCAGCCAGTCGGCATCTACCAGGCACAGATCCCTCATGTAGCAGCGTGACGTGTGCAGGAGCTCGTTGAACACCACGTAGGCCGGTTTGGCCTGGAACAGGACGGATGAGGGATGGATGGACACCGTCTGATGGGTGTCCAGAGCCACGTAGTTGCCGTCCAGCTGCAGTTCTGCAGCGTTCATGAACAAACCGTGAGCCAGACAGCGCCGGACGTTCGCCAGGTCTAATAAAGATGATTCCAGCTTCATGTTCATCTGAAGAACATACCATCACAGGGACTTAATGCAGGCACACAAATATGCATCTGTGTCTAATATCAACTTGTCCATCAGTTTGTACAAACAAACAAATCTAGTGCACTTACACAAGTGCAGTGTTAGGATTATACTTCCAATATTAAACGTTCAGTACATTACTATAAACATGATTTCCCCTTCGTACAAGCTACTAAGGTACACAATACAATGATTTTCGGGGGTTAATCGGTATCATGTCACAGATGCAATATATAGAGTTGAATTAAACCCAAAACATTTCATTTTGTTGTGTGCAATAAATCACTTCCTCAGATCTTAAACCAAAATTTAACTGGCATTTGTTACGACTCCAGATTGATTAAAGGAGGTCTAACATGAATGAATAAAATGCTGATGAACGCAAAACGAGAGGTTTATTATAAGAACAAAGTTCAGTGTAGTGATGACTGAAAAAGTCACTTGATCCTAAATAACTTGCACTGCTTTGAATGAAATGCATTTTTTATCAGTTCATGGATTCCCTGATAACTGAACCTGTGACTTTAGGGTTGTTAGTACCACACTGTTACAAAGACCACACACCAAGCCTGTAGCACTCCTCTCAGAAACTGAAGCCTCCGTGCCTCGATCGCCCCCCCCCCACCTCTCCATGTATTAGAATGGACGCGAGACACACTAAACAATTCAATTACACTTCAAATAATTGTTTCCTAAAGATGGTTTCTGTCATTTTAGGCCGTTTTTATTACGATGATTTCATTTCAAGTGTTCGTTTTTTAAATAAGTTTAGTTCTAGTGAGTTATTTGTGACATCATGATTGACAGATGAGATTGACGGCTTCTCTGAGTGAAGTTGTCACTGATGTGGCGTTCACACCGGACGCGATTCGCGCGAAGGTGGACGCTTGAACATTTTGAGTTTACTCGCTTCATTCTCGCGTGACAACTACACAACAGACGCGAATTTGCGTCAAGTGAGGGGCTTCTGCCCTATATGAGCCTATATGAGCCAGCTCGTCTTTTTTGTAAAAAATACTACTATTAATGTGTGACAAAACGTAGTTTAAAGACTTTTTCAGGCGATAATATAGTTGTTTAAAGCTCAAATCTGTGGTTAATTTATAAAAAGAGTGCCTATTTGAGCATTTTATCTGGCGTTTTCGGAGTTGTGAGATCCAGGGGATCAGTGGCGCTCAGCGCTCGTTTACCCGGCGAGAACCGCCTTTCCTCGGCTAGTCCTTCTCACATTTGCCGCTGGCTCTGGCTCTTTTTTTCTGCTCCTGTCTCGTTGTGAAATGGCTCACTTGGCTCACAATGGCTCACAGTAACTCACTTTCTTCCAAGCAAGATCCTTTTTATTCCTGTTCCTGTAGTGATAGGATGATGTATCATACAGCTCCGGGTATCCACATACGGCCACGATTATCTTGTCCTCCATTGTTGTTCGGATTTCTGCCTCCGCTTGTAAATGCGTCACTACTAGAGCAAGCTCGTGATTCGAAATATCCGCCAAAGTTCCGATTTTTCAACTTGAGCGATTCGCGCGTTCAAAACGCTCAATTCGCGTCATTCGCGCCGCCTCAATCGCGCGAATCGCGCAAATCTCGCCACCTCATTCGCGCAAATCGCGCCGCAGAATGCCATTTCGCGTCTCTGCATTGACTTAACATGTAAATCACTCGCGCGAATCGCGTCCGGTGTGAACGCACCTTGAGGCACTAACAGACTTTTTTCTGGATTTGTGGGAGGAGATTGAAGCTTTAGCTTTAATTTCTACATTTCCATAACTGTTTATTTCACACCAACTTAATGAATTGTTCTGAATCTGTGAGAGTGTGGGCGGGCTTTTGATAATCGTGCCTCTACTTCCTGCTCTCTACTGCGCAACTCCGGTCCCAAGATGTCAGCGATGTGTGCAGCCTCCGAAAGCTTCAATTCGATTCAGCGGTTTGGATTGTCAAAGTCACGTGATTTCAACAGTTTGGCGGTTTGACACGCGATCTGAATCATGATTCGACTCACTGATTCATTCCGCTTCGAAGCTTTATGATGCCTTGTTTTGAAATCGGTCATCACTATACAAGTCGTTATATAGTTTTTTTTTGCGCACAAAAACTATTCTCATCGCTTCATACCGTTATTGTAGAACCACTGTAGTGAGATGGACTTTGTAATGACGTCTTCAGTAGCTTTTATGGGTCTTGAGAGTGTATATTGTGCCAATGGAGGCCTTTCTGAGCCATCAGATTTACACTAAAATATCTTCATTTGTGTCTGAAGATGAACGGAGGTCTTACGGTTGTCCAATGACATGAGGGGACGTCATTAATGACAGAATTTACATTTTTGGGTGAACTAACCCTTTAATGGTACAAAGATCAAAGTATATGTCAAGGTAAAGTTGATTTCTCATGTCATGACGCCTTTAAGCTAACACGTTCTCAAAGTCACGCTTGTACTTGGTTTTGTTCACTGCATTTGTGCGTGCATATCTACCTTGATGCAGATGTCTCTCAGCTGGGAACGAACCTCCAACACCAGCCCCATGTTCCTGCTGTTCACAAAGTTCTCTCGACACCACTCCTGTTGAAAAGCATGAAAAAAAAACTTCATCTTACAAATGAGGAACATAAGCGATGGATTCATCTGTACTTGCGTTATGTATAAAGGAAACAGTTGCCTGATGGTGCATTCACACCAGACGCGAATGAACGTTTCGCGCGAGTGATTTACATGTTTAGTCAATGCAAAGACGCGAAAAGACATTCTGCGAGTTGAAAAATCTGAACTTTGGCGGATATTCGCGCTGCGTTAACCAATCAGGAGCTTGCTCAAGCAGTGACAACAATGAAGACAAAATCATATGTGGATACCCGGAGCTGTACGATACACCTTCATACTTTATAGAAACAGGAATAAAAATGATCTTGCTTGGGAGAAAGTGAGTGAGGAGGTCGGACAGTCTGGTAAGTTGTAAAAAATTCTCTTTACTCAATTTGAGCTCTACATAGAGTGATTTCAGGGTGATTGGGACACTTTTTGCCATGGAGATGACTTGGAAAATGTGTCCCAATCCCCCTGAATTCACCCTATTGAGACTACAAGCTAGCTAAAGCCGGGAAATTGAGTTTATTCGCCGTATTTTAAAACAATCCATGTCAGCCATTTCACAACGAAACGAGCCGGTTGGCAGAAGCCCCTCCCATGACACGAATTCGCATCTGTTGTGAAGTGAATGTCACGCGCGAATGAAGCGAGTAAACTCAAAATCTTCAAGCATCCAACTACGCCCGAATAGCACGATTTATTCGCTTCTGGTGTGAACGCACCATGAGGACTTTATAAAGTGAAATGATTTGCCATACAGAGACTTTGGGACTATAAAACGCCAACTTTTATATCCGTACCTTGTTACCGCTGACTTTCTTAAAGGCCCTGTAGATGTTGAGGAGCGTCATGTGGTCGCCCTCACTGGAGATGAACTTCTTGCGGACGGCGAGGACGTCGTCTCTGCGAGCGGGAGGGTTGTAGAGGACCGAGTCGACGGAGAGGAGCGAGATGATGGTCAGAACCTCCTCAGTGCAGCAGAACTCGGGTGAGATCAGGAGAGTCTATGGACACGGAGAACAATATATAACTCGTGCGTTACATAAGAGCTGCTGCAGTTCACTGAACGGCCACCGGTGTCGCTAATAACAAGGGTTTTGAATTTGTATTTTTATGCATTATCAAATCAAATAAAAAAATATTAAAAATTACATTCAATTATCAAATAACAAGTCAACGAATTTGTCTTACTTTAGAGAAGCGAGGCTCTAGAGGGAAGGAGGCCATCTTCTTGCCCAGCGGTGTTAATGACACCTGATCGTCTTTTCTGTCGACGGCCCCGAGGATACTGAGCTGCTCCACGGCCGTCCGCATCGACTCTGCACACATGATGCATGGGGAAAATTGTATTATTGCATATGAAAGCTGATCGTATTATTGAGCTGCTATTGAAAAATAATTGTTTATTGAGATTATCATCATTATTAATGAATGTAACTACTAATTAGGGCTGCACGATTAATCGAAATTGCACCGCAATCGCGATTTGGCTTATGTGCGATTATGAAAGCATAAAGGCTGCGATTTTAATAAAATAAATAAATGCCCAGTGTCAGTGAAGAGCGGCTCTGTGATCAGGAGGAAGTGCTGCTCCGTCTGAAAGCACTGCGAGTTTGAGTCGATTATTATAACGTGCGTTTGAAAAAGCAAAACGCGTCAAACATCTTCACAAACTAGTAATGCGAAGCGTTCATAAACCTGTTGTCCAACAAAATATGTTTAATAACAGGTTTTAACTCACTTCATACAGTCAGTCGAGCTGATGTGGCTTCTCATCACAGAACGTCAATCAGCACTGAATACTTTATTATTATGAAAATACCCGAGAAGGCTTGAAGAACTCAATACACCATATCTTGTCGCAGTCGTGTGTTTATTATCTTCATGTTAAATCAGTCAAAGCGTTCTGTCAGCTAACAACGCTAGCTTAGCTTCACATTAGGGATTTCCTGAAAACGAACGATTACTTCTCTGACGCAAATGTGGAGTTTCTGCTTGAGGGCGCCCTCTGGCCTCCAGTATGAAGGAAACTTTTGGGTAGAAAATAAGAAAAATAATACTTCTAAATAAATGTATATGACAATCCATATGTTTTTTTTCAATGTACAGGAGTTTTTTTGCCCACAGTGGATGCATAAGAGGCTCATATTTCATATTGAAGACATAGAATCTAAGAAATTGATATATATATATATATTTTACAATAAATCCTTAGCCCTTTCTAATGAGTCATAGGCTGTCTGCATATTAACAGGTAACCCATAATTTTTTTGTAAAATAAGTTTTCTGTCAAATATAAATATTATTATTATACTGTTATTTTTATTCTTAAATGCTCTATTTAAACATTTAAAAAATGAATGTTATTGTAATAGTAATATTTCTAATTTTTATTTAGCAATAATAATAATAATAATCATAATAATTATTATTAGCCATATTTATATATAAACACAAAATATATTTACATTTTACATTTACATTTATGCATTTGGCAGACACTTTTATCCAAAGCGACTTACAGTGCCCTTCGTACAGGGACAATCCCCCTGGAGCAACATGGAGTAAAGTGCCTTGCTCAAGGACACACTGGTGGTGACCGCTGGGATCGAACCAGCAACCTTCTGCATATCAGTTCAGTGGTTTAACCCACTGGACCACCATCTCACACTATATATACACACATTTCATTTGAAAAAATAAAAAAATAAATAATAATAATCACATTTTAAATCGCAATTAGATTTTTTCCCCAAATCGTGCAGCCCTACTATTCATTATTGGATTTGAGTCCTTTTATGTGTTGCTGTTGCGGTTTTATAAAAGCAACAACCATAGGTCATATATTACAGCAGGGATCACCAAACTAAGGAGTTGAGGAAAAGCTAATACTTATTTAAAATGTGGAAAAATTTGAAATTAATATAAATAAATAAATAAAAAAATAAATTAAAAAAAAATCAATCAAATATCTGTCAGTGGGGTCAGAAAAATATTTAAAATGGAATGCAAGACCGCATTGGCAGATTTTTTTATCTTATTTTAAGTCACTTCATTTTGATACAAGACTTAGGGCCCTATTTTAACGATCTGAGCACATGGTCTGAAACGCACGGTGCACTTATGGCGTGTCTGAATCCACTTTTGCAAGTTTAGCGACGGAAAAAATGGTCGGTGCGCCAAAAGTTCCTTGTCTCTTAATGAGTCATGGGTGTTTTTTGCGCGTAACGTGCAATAAACCAATCAGAGTCTCATCTCCCTTTCCCTTTAAAAGCCAGTTGCGCAAAGCGTAAAGAGACTGACCGCTTCTCTAGCAAAGAAACAGATCTGCTTGTGCGAGAAGTTAAAGCACCCGAGCAGACGATTCACAGGACAAGCCGGATTCCACCAAAGCTCCATGAGCATACGACTGTTCTGACTAGGGTTGGGTACCGTTCACATTTTAACCGGTATCGGTACCGGTACCCAATGGTAGCTTTTTTCTGTACTTTTGGGATGTTTACCTAAATAACTATAAAGAACCTGTAAGTCATTTATAAAAGTGTTATTGACATTATGCCAGAGCTGCCCTGCTCTCTGTGATGTCTGATTACTGTAATATTTACTAGTAAATAGTAGGCAACTAGGTACTTAATTTAATTAATAAAAACAACCATATTATTATTTTTCTTTTTAATTTCATTTCTATGAAAAGATTTCCCACAAATTATGTGTTATGAACATTTTTATATCACTCCATAATCTGTCTATTTTTTAAATGCCTATTCCGCGAGTGGTAGGCTACAATGACTGGCTGTTTTAAAATATAACTAATATCATAAAATAACCCAGGCAGTCTCCTCCATACTGACAGCTGGGCTCATAGCTTGCAGGTTTGCTTAGTGCACTGTAACGATAGTTAACAATGTATATTTTTTCATTTGATTGGTTCAACCCCCAGCCGCCCGAATTTAATTAAAATATAATTTTTTGTCAAGTCATCTGCCCGATCCGACCGCCAACAGCGTATCTCTATGAGGTGGTTCAGCCATGGCATGCAAGCCTGCAGTTATCCGGCCTGCCTGGCTTGCTTGAGGCACTGAATTGAAATGAACGTGTGCGGCGCGGGCGCAAAGCATTTGGCTAGGAGGGGCATGTAAGCGGAGGGTTAAAATGAAGCACACTGATTGGCCGAAAGCTTTACACTCCACTTACACGCTGTGGCTTAGCAGCAGACTCAACGTCATAGATTGCACTGAAACCGGCGAAATGCGAGATGCAACAAAATGCGTACATACAAGCGTACCAAAGGGTCAAAATGCGTGCCGAGTACGAAAAATGCATACATGTTGCAGGTCTGGGTGTGAAAGGGCCTTAGGTAGTGTGCTATATCTTTTGTAACTGATCCGACTTACGGTTTTGCTAAAAATGCTGAATAAAACTCGGAAAAACTACCATAGACTTACATTGACGTAATGTTTAGATTTTCAAACTGAGCACACGACATGTCGGCATTTTTATATTTATGTACACAATAAGTATCTTTTACCTTTTAATCCTATAATTTTTCATATTTAAACATGTGTGTGTGCTGCTGCGCATCCCTGTGTGTGTAATAAGCGCGGTGAACCTGCCTATAGACTCATTTATATTACTAACACGCTCTTTAAATAACACAAAAAACACTAGAGCAGGTTTATGTTGGTCAATGGCTCAGTCGTTTGAGTGCCTCAAAATAGCAACACGCCAACAATGCTCCTGAACACACCTGGTGTTCAGACCGGACGCCCATGGGCCAACAGATGCGCCAGTGCATTTGATATTTAAACAACGTGGAGCTGGACGTGAAAATGAGAACTGCGTCCGGCTGAATCGAGCAAAAAACACTTTGTGTCTGGTGTCACATTGCGCCGGGTGTATGATAGGGCCCTTAATATCTTAAAGTCCCTGTAAAGGCAATTCTGAGATTTGTTTCTAAACACATTATAAATGTTAGAAATGTATTGCTGAAACACATTACAAAGACTGTGAACTATGAAGTACTGAATTCAGAAGTTAGACCGTTAAACAGTTTTTCACCGTTGCTGTGTTCAGGATTTTCTGGGCGGGGCTAAAACGGTGGCTCGATGACGCACTGGAGCCACCGAGCCTGACTCCTCCCCTAACACGATCATAACTAGAGCACATTCGCATCAGTTCGATCGCGAGTTACTGTTAGTACTGTTAGTTACTATAGTCAACAACTTACATAACAGCTTACAAAACAAAAACGATGAAGAGGTGGATTAATTTTGTGAACAGCACCCTTGATGGAGAGAGCTGAGGATCATCACCGACACCTACCTCTGCAGTGACTTTACACCGGATCGTTTTACAAACTTTCACCGGAGACAACTGGGATTCACTGATAATCCGCTGCAGAACCGACTATCCCCCGCCCAGGCCGTCATCCTCCCGTCCCACCGACATCTGGTGCGTCGTGATCATAGACGCTCGTGATCAGTGAGTGTTGTCTTGTGTGCTACTGCCGCTTTCCCGCGAGTGGGCGTGGTTTCGGCGCCGACAGCGGACACACCCCCAGCGTTTGAGAGCAGAGAATGCTGCTCATTTTTTCAGGTTTTAGATAAGCTATTTTATGTACTTCCCGGATTTTTTTATGATTCAAATTTGGCTGGGTGGTTAATAACACATTTATCTGTGGTGTGAGAAACTCAGAACACATGTTTAGTTTTGACTTTACAGGGACTTTAAGTAAATTTGCTTCTCAAGTAAATGTGTGATGATTTAAGAATGTTTAGATATTTGTACTGGAAACAGGACAAAAATATTGATGTAGAAACTCATTTTTGCACATGTTAGAGAGTTCATACCAGGTGACGGTTTAGACATGAAGTCAAAGTTGAGAACATCAGGAACTCCCAGAGCGAGCAGCTGCAGGACGACACTGGCCAGATTACACCTACAGAGTCATTCAACACACAGTCATCACTGAACACAGGCAGAAGATATAACTACAGCTTTACAGAGCTCGCTTTAGTGTGCATCTAAAGGCCGTTCACACTGGATTCAGACACAGATGCACTGGAATGGACAGAATGCAGGCGTCTCTACACACATTTTACAATTGAGCTGGTTTTCATTTGGCTCACCGCCTTAAAAGCAGTATTGGAAAAACAGTTCAGTTTTTTTTAAAAGAAAAATATATATATATAAATTTTTTAAATCGTATAATTAAGAAAATATGTATTTTGTTGTATTAGTATTGATTTTAAAGTAAATAAGTATAATAAAAAAGTAGTAGCTTTTTTAGGAACTATAAGTATCATTTAAGAAACTGAACAATTTTTTTTTAAATAATTTAATAAGTATAATTTTAAAGATGTATTTTTTTTAGGAAAATAAGTATTACCGTATTTAAGCATCTTATTTAAACAAACAAATAAGTATAGCTTTTTTTGGAAAATGTGTATGATTAAAGGAAAAAAGAACCCTTATATATATATATATATATATATATATATATACGTTAGAAGTTTTTAAAATGTTTTTCTAATTTTTTAAGGTCTTACGTTTTAGGAAAATCTTTTCTTTAAAGAAAATAATTATCATTACAAAAATATATATAGAGAGAGCTATTTAGGAAAATTTGTATCATTTAAGAAATTAGCATCATTTTATTTTTAGGAAATTTAGTTTAGGGAAGAAAGTATAATAAGGAAATAAGTATAATTTAAAAAAATAAGTGTAGTTTTTTTTTATATAAATAAGTACAGTTTTTTTTAGGAATATTAATATCATTAAAAGAATTTAATTTTAAAAAAATAAGTGTAGCATTTTTAGGGAAAGAATTATCATTTAAGAAAATAAGCTTTTTTTAAACAAAATAAGTCTTTTTTTTTTTTATAAATATAGCTTTTTTTGGAAGATTATTATGATTAAAGGGGAAAAAAACACCTTTATATAACATATAATACATATTAGGAAAATAACCACCCTTTTTCTAAGTATATAAGTATTTAAAAAAATTACAAAATAATAAAAATAGTTTTTTTATGAAAATAAATATTATTTATCTAAGAAAAAAAAAGAAAAGAAAAAACGTATAATTTTTAACATCTTATGTTTTAGGAAAATATGTATCATTTAAGAAAATAAGCATAATTTTCTAAGAAAATAAGTATCATTTTATTTTTAGGAAAATAAGCATCATAAGGAAATAAGTATAATTTTAAAATAAGTGTAGTTTTTTTAAGTGTAGTTTTTATATATAGATTTTTTATTATGAAAATGAGTATTTAAACAACGAGTTTAATTACAAAAAATAAGTGTAGTTTTTTTTATAAAGCTTTAAAAAAAAAATAAGTACAGATTTGTTTTAAGTAAATGTATATCATTTAAAAAAATTGTTTAAAAAGTGTAGCATTTATAGGGAAATAATAATAATTTAAGAAAATAAGTCTAATCTTTAAACAAAATAAGTCTTTTTTATTATTATTAGTATTATTAAAGGGGGAAAAAAGCACTCTTGTATAACATAAATAAGCACCCTATTTCTAAGAAAATGAGTATTAAAACAAAAACTAGTTTTTATATATAGATTTTTTATTATGAAAATAAGTATTTAAACAATGAGTTTAATAAAAAAAAGTAGTATTTTTAGGGAAAGAAGAAAATAAGCCTCTTTTTCAAAAGGAAAAAAGTATATTTTTTAAGTAAATAAGTATTATTTTAAAAGGAAATAAGTATAACTTTTCTAAAAATAAAAAAAAACAAGTATAATTTATAAATAATACGTATAATTTAAGATATTGATTCTGAAAAACAGGGACATGCAACACCGTAGCCGAAGGCTTCAACCTGATATGCAGGTGAAATAAAAGAACAGCAATAAATAAGTCTATTATATCACCACCACAACACAATTCCAGCTTTAAGAACCAGCAGGACGTGTGGGCTGTACCTCTGGATCTCAGGTACGGTCATGTTGGCGAGGTTGTCAAACTCCTCCTCAGTGTAGAGCCGGTAACATAACCCCGCGTCTTCTCTCCCGGCCCGCCCGGCCCGCTGCCACGCCTGGGCTTTAGACACCCGCTGCACCGCCAACACCTCCAGGCCGCTGTCTGATGGACAGACACAGCAGGACCTCAGCATCTCCTCAACACCAATGGACTTCAGAGAAGAGGGCTGAGAGCCTCACCTGGATTGTAGCGTTTGGCTTTCACCATCCCCGTGTCAATGACGTATTTGATGCCCGAGATGGTGATGGAGGTTTCCGCGATGTTTGTGGAGAGAATCACTTTCCTGGATCCCTGTAACGGTCACAGAAAGGAGTGTGAGTGGAAGTGCACGTTCAGCATCATCACATGTGTCGTGGCTGTGTGTGGTGACCTTGGGCGCGGGGTGAAAGACCCGGAGCTGTTGGGTGGGCGGCAGCGAGGCGTACAGGGGGACGACCGTCATCGGCGCGCAGGTCTCAGGCAGGTGTTTCGATATGTCTCGACAGGTGCGCGCCAGCGCTTCAATCTCCTCCTGGCCCGTCATAAACACCAGGATATCATGGGATGGAGGAGCTTCCTTTAACAACACAAGTATCGTTTCTTTTTAAAGAAAATTATACATATGTATTTATGTAAAGGATGTATGTTTCTTTCAGTTTTAAGAAATTAGTATAGTTTTCTTAAGAAAATTAATAATGTTTTAGATTTTTTTAAGAAGAAAATAAGAATAAGTTTTAAATAAAATAAGCATTTTTTAAAAATAAGTATTAAAGACAATAAGTATGATTTATTAAAAGACATAAATATAGTTTTTTTTAAAAGAGACAAGTATACTTTTCTTAAGAATATAAATAAGTATAATTATTAATAGAAATATTTTTTTTAAAGTATACATTTAATATATTAACAAGTATAACTTTAAGAAGAATAATTTTAAAGAAAATAAGTATAATTTAAGACATATCGTTTTATTTTTTAAGAAAATAAGTAGTCTAAAAGACAAATATTGTTTAATTTAAGAAATATTAAAAAAAAAAATACATTTTTAAAAGAAAATAAATGTTTTATCATTTTAAGAAATAATATTTTTTAAGAAAATAAGTAGTTTTATCATTTTATTTAAAAAAAAAGAAGTATTTAAAAACAAATTTGTAACAATTTAAGTATCTTTTTAAAGAAAATAATGTTTTTAGAATAAGTATAATTTCTAATGAAAATGTTTTTTAATTATTTTTATTAGCTTAAATTTAGAATTTTATTTAGAAAATAAATACGGTTTTAACATTTTCTGAAGAAAATAAATCTTTATTTTTCAAATTAAGTGTAATTTCTTAAAGAAAATATTTTTCTTATATTATAATAGTCTTGTTTTATTATTTTTTTAAAGAAAACCAGCACCATTTTCTAAGAAAATAAACATCCTTGTTTGCACTTCAAATAAAACCAAAAATCCAGAACTGTATTTTACTCACTAACCATTTGAAGAAGCTAAAAAACCTGCTGTGAACGCAGGCAATTCACTGACAGGGTGTGTGTGTGTGTGTGTGTGTGTGTGTGTGTGTGTGTGTGTGTGTGTGTGTGTGCCGACCTGGTGAATCTGAAATATGGAGACCAGCGCTGCCTGGAGATAGTCGGACTGAGGCTGTTTGGTGTAGTAGATCTGAATGGGATGCTGTCGGCCCTCCAGATACAGAACGGGTGATTTATTGAAGTACTGAGAGAACAGATCCACGTCCATGGTGGCAGACATCACAAACACCTACAGATACAAACAGCAAAATATGATTTTAAAAGTCCTCATTATTAGATTAAAAGTAAAAATATGACATGCTAAATCATAATTATAAGATAAAATGTTGAAAATATGATTTTAAAAGTCCTCATTATTAGATTAAAAATCAAAAATATGACATGCCAAGTCATAATTATAAGATAAAATGTTGAAAATATGATTTTAAAAGTCCTCATTATTAGATTAAAAATCAAAAATATGACATGCCAAGTCATAATTATAAGATAAAATGTTGAAAATATGATCTTAAAAGTCCTCATTATTAGATAAAAAGTCAAAAATACGACATGCCAAGTCATAATTATAAGATAAAATGTTGAAAATATGATTTTAAAAGTCCTCATTATTAGATAAAAAGTCAAAAATACGACATGCCAAGTCATAATTATAAGATAAAATGTTGAAAATATGATCTTAAAAGTCCTCATTATTAGATTAAAAATCAAAAATATGACATGCCAAGTCATAATTATAAGATAAAATGTTGAAAATATGATCTTAAAAGTCCTCATTATTAGATAAAAAGTCAAAAATATGACATGCCAAGTCATAATTATAAGATAAAATGTTGAAAATATGATCTTAAAAGTCCTCATTATTAGATTAAAAATCAAAAATATGACATGCCAAGTCATAATTATAAGATAAAATGTTGAAAATATGATTTTAAAAGTCCTCATTATTAGATTAAAAGTCAAAAATATGACATGCCAAGTCATAATTATAAGATAAAATGTTGAAAATATGATCTTAAAAGTCCTCATTATTAGATAAAAAGTCAAAAATATGACATGCCAAGTCATAATTATAAGATAAAATGTTGAAAATATGATCTTAAAAGTCCTCATTATTAGATTAAAAATCAAAAATATGACATGCCAAGTCATAATTATAAGATAAAATGTTGAAAATATGATTTTAAAAGTCCTCATTATTAGATTAAAAGTCAAAAATATGACATGCCAAGTCATAATTATAAGATAAAATGTTGAAAATATGATTTTAAAAGTCCTCATTATTAGATTAAAAGTCAAAAATATGACATGCTAAATCATAATTATAAGATAAAATGTTGAAAATATGATCTTAAAAGTCCTCATTATTAGATAAAAAATCAAAAATATGACATGCCAAGTCATAATTATAAGATAAAATGTTGAAAATATGATCTTAAAAGTCCTCATTATTAGATAAAAAGTCAAAAATATGACATGCTAAGTCATAATTATAAGATAAAATGTTGAAAATATGATCTTAAAAGTCCTCATTATTAGATAAAAAATCAAAAATATGACATGCCAAGTCATAATTATAAGATAAAATGTTGAAAATATGATCTTAAAAGTCCTCATTATTAGATTAAAAATCAAAAATATGACATGCCAAGTCATAATTATAAGATAAAATGTTGAAAATATGATTTTAAAAGTCCTCATTATTAGATTAAAAGTCAAAAATATGACATGCTAAATCATAATTATAAGATAAAATGTTGAAAATATGATCTTAAAAGTCCTCATTATTAGATAAAAAATCAAAAATATGACATGCCAAGTCATAATTATAAGATAAAATGTTGAAAATATGATCTTAAAAGTCCTCATTATTAGATAAAAAATCAAAAATATGACATGCCAAGTCATAATTATAAGATAAAATGTTGAAAATATGATCTTAAAAGTCCTCATTATTAGATTAAAAATCAAAAATATGACATGCCAAGTCATAATTATAAGATAAAATGTTGAAAATATGATTTTAAAAGTCCTCATTATTAGATTAAAAGTCAAAAATATGACATGCTAAATCATAATTATAAGATAAAATGTTGAAAATATGATCTTAAAAGTCCTCATTATTAGATAAAAAATCAAAAATATGACATGCCAAGTCATAATTATAAGATAAAATGTTGAAAATATGATCTTAAAAGTCCTCATTATTAGATTAAAAATCAAAAATATGACATGCCAAGTCATAATTATAAGATAAAATGTTGAAAATATGATCTTAAAAGTCCTCATTATTAGATTAAAAATCAAAAATATGACATGCCAAGTCATAATTATAAGATAAAATGTTGAAAATATGATCTTAAAAGTCCTCATTATTAGATTAAAAATCAAAAATATGACATGCCAAGTCATAATTATAAGATAAAATGTTGAAAATATGATCTTAAAAGTCCTCATTATTAGATAAAAAGTCAAAAATATGACATGCCAAGTCATAATTATAAGATAAAATGTTGAAAATATGATCTTAAAAGTCCTCATTATTAGATTAAAAATCAAAAATATGACATGCCAAGTCATAATTATAAGATAAAATGTTGAAAATATGATTTTAAAAGTCCTCATTATTAGATTAAAAGTCAAAAATATGACATGCCAAGTCATAATTATAAGATAAAATGTTGAAAATATGATCTTAAAAGTCCTCATTATTAGATAAAAAGTCAAAAATATGACATGCCAAGTCATAATTATAAGATAAAATGTTGAAAATATGATCTTAAAAGTCCTCATTATTAGATTAAAAATCAAAAATATGACATGCCAAGTCATAATTATAAGATAAAATGTTGAAAATATGATCTTAAAAGTCCTCATTATTAGATAAAAAGTCAAAAATATGACATGCCAAGTCATAATTATAAGATAAAATGTTGAAAATATGATCTTAAAAGTCCTCATTATTAGATTAAAAATCAAAAATATGACATGCCAAGTCATAATTATAAGATAAAATGTTGAAAATATGATTTTAAAAGTCCTCATTATTAGATTAAAAGTCAAAAATATGACATGCCAAGTCATAATTATAAGATAAAATGTTGAAAATATGATCTTAAAAGTCCTCATTATTAGATAAAAAGTCAAAAATATGACATGCCAAGTCATAATTATAAGATAAAATGTTGAAAATATGATCTTAAAAGTCCTCATTATTAGATTAAAAATCAAAAATATGACATGCCAAGTCATAATTATAAGATAAAATGTTGAAAATATGATCTTAAAAGTCCTCATTATTAGATAAAAAGTCAAAAATATGACATGCCAAGTCATAATTATAAGATAAAATGTTGAAAATATGATCTTAAAAGTCCTCATTATTAGATTAAAAATCAAAAATATGACATGCCAAGTCATAATTATAAGATAAAATGTTGAAAATATGATTTTAAAAGTCCTCATTATTAGATTAAAAGTCAAAAATATGACATGCCAAGTCATAATTATAAGATAAAATGTTGAAAATATGATCTTAAAAGTCCTCATTATTAGATAAAAAGTCAAAAATATGACATGCCAAGTCATAATTATAAGATAAAATGTTGAAAATATGATCTTAAAAGTCCTCATTATTAGATTAAAAATCAAAAATATGACATGCCAAGTCATAATTATAAGATAAAATGTTGAAAATATGATCTTAAAAGTCCTCATTATTAGATAAAAAGTCAAAAATATGACATGCCAAGTCATAATTATAAGATAAAATGTTGAAAATATGATCTTAAAAGTCCTCATTATTAGATTAAAAATCAAAAATATGACATGCCAAGTCATAATTATAAGATAAAATGTTGAAAATATGATCTTAAAAGTCCTCATTATTAGATAAAAAGTCAAAAATATGACATGCTAAGTCATAATTATAAGATAAAATGTTGAAAATATGATTTTAAAAGTCCTCATTATTAGATAAAAAATCAAAAATATGACATGCCAAGTCATAATTATAAGATAAAATGTTGAAAATATGATTTTAAAAGTCCTCATTATTAGATAAAAAATCAAAAATATGACATGCCAAGTCATAATTATAAGATAAAATGTTGAAAATATGATCTTAAAAGTCCTCATTATTAGATAAAAAGTCAAAAATACGACATGCCAAGTCATAATTATAAGATAAAATGTTGAAAATATGATTTTAAAAGTCCTCATTATTTGAGAGAATATGAAGAGAGAAAAGGGATAGTTTAGTTTAATTACGGTTATAACTTATGATGTCCTCTTGCTTTATGCCATGCTATTGCATTTGTGTTCGTACCGTATCAATAAATGTGAAAGATGGACGACAGCTTGAGCGACTCGACTACAACACCTCTTTCTCTTCTCAACATGGCCTTTGTTGTGTGTTCCCGGGGGCGGGGTTTATGTCAATTTTAGGGTTAGTGATGTCATTGCAGTCCCTACCAGCCGTTTGTTGTAGTCCTTAAAAAGCGATTTCAGTAAAAGAAAATATCTCCCTTTGCTTTGAGCTTTGAGCGTCGTAACTTTGCAGATGTTGTTAAGGTGAGACATGGCAGGTGAAAACATCGTTTTTTCATGCAGTGGTCAATTTTGGGCGAGTTTTCTCCCTTAACATGTAAGCTTTAATGTCAAAATAAAAAATGTCAACATTACACATTAATGTGGTTATTTCATTATATTTTGTCACTGTGCGCCTTTAGGTTTCTCCCCGAAATCATCAAAAGTTATTCTAGCGCGAGCTCCCGTCTCCATTCACAGAAACATGTCATGCCTGGTATCATTATAAAGCTCTCAGTCTAAGAAAGTTTGACCGCGAAAAAAACAACTGCGAAGGTTTGCAGCCGAAAACCACATCTGATTGGTCAATGTGAATTTCTCACTACGTGCTGCCGCTTCCTTATGTATTCTCCGCCTGAGAGAAAGTGCAGACAACGCCGAAATCAGCTCATAAACCAGGGGTCTCAAACTCATTTTACCTGGGGGCCGCTGGAGGTAGACTCTGGGTCAGGCTGGGCCGCATCAAGCATTACACATAAAAAGTGTTTCAAGTATTCCAAAAATAAGTAGCACAACTGATCCAATCTTCTCAATCTTTATTATTAACAGTTCTTCAACATGAATGTTTCTTCTGAACATGAACTGTTCCTCTGAATTTGAACTAAATATAGCCTATAGAAATTATATCACGTAATATGAAATGATTAATGATTTTTATTTTATTTTAAATAATGGACTAATTCACAGCAAGGCCGTAACAGGTCAAACAGAACAGTGAGCGGAATTCTAGGTCTAATTCCAGTTGGGAAATAATCTTTTTGGGACTATTTGTAAACAATATTTGCATTAATTTGCGTCAAATATATTGTTAGTCCCGATATTCTTCGCATGAGTGAGTGAATAAATACATAGATCCGCAAAACACTAGAATTTTTGTCAACCGTGTCAAAGGTTCCGGGTTCTAATCCACTCTCGTGTAGTTTTTCTTCATTAAAATCAAAGATGCTCATCAATGATTGTATAATAAGACCATGGACACTTTGCATTTTGTCCGGAAAGAATAGAGTCTCTCTCCGCAACGGCATTAAGCGATAGATTGACGCGCTCGTCTGTGTGTGAAGACTGTGCAGTGTGCACGAGCCAAAAGAGAACGTAAACCCCGCCTACTTTGATTTGATTGGCCATCTCAATCATTTTGACATTGACGAGCGCTGTTAGACCACATTCGTTTCAACTGTCTGATCAGCTTCGTTCGTCTGTTCCTGTCAATCACGCGGTGTCAACCAATTATACTGCACGAGAGAGGGGCGAGCCAACTCTCTCTCTCTCTCACACACACACACACACACACACACACACACACACACACACACACACACACACACACACACACACACACACACACACACACACACACACACACACACAAAGGAGGCAGCAAGCGTGGCACACGCAACGACTCAGCAAAAAGGTGTTTTTCAGAGCCACGCGTGGGCCGCACTAACACTAAACTTTGATGTCAAGAAGGGGGCCACAAAATACCGTGGGCCGCGAGTTTGAGACCCCTGCCATAAACGCTCACAGAAAAGACCAAGTAGCAAGAGCTAGTAAAAAGAAAGTAAACAACAACAGATTAGACGATGAAACCCCGTCAGAATTAGATTCAAATAGTTATAGATGGACATGTACAACAAACAGGGACAGCTCGTCTGCAGTGTGTGTGTGTGTGTGTGTGTGTGTGTGTGTGTGTGTGTGTGTGTGTGTGTGTGTGTGTGTGTGTGACTGATGTTATGTGTGTTTGTTAAGGTAGTTCTCTAATAGCTATTGCTATTAATCATTTATTCATTTATCAATTTCCATGTGTTTTAAATATTATACACTACTGATATTAATGAACTGAATATATATTTTGTTTGTAGGTTGGGGGTTTTATAGAAATGTATGCAGTTATACAGTATAAAACTCTAAAGGCCGTTTTCCTCACACTCAGAGTCAGATATATCCACTTCAGTAGCACCTACAAGCTCCAGCTCTTCCAGTCTTATACTGAAATACATTCTGAAGGCTTTTCCTGAGGGATTTGTTGATATATCATTCCTATCCTGAGTTATAGGTCCTTTAACTCCAAAAAACATGGCGAAAATTGATTTTTAAAAGCTATTGTCAGTATTCTCTAATTTACTAAAGCACAAAGTAAGATACCCAGAATCCCCTCTCATCTAATATGTCAACAAATAGAACCAAGAATTTTAAACCTGGGGTCCGTTCTTCGTACCTCGCTTAATACATCTGAGATGATTTGACAGATCCCAGATCTTTTAATCCTGATAACTGATGTCTGGCTAATTTGGTTCTTCCATCGAATTTGCGGATTGGATTTAAATATCTGGATTAAATGATCTAAAATCACTGCGCGTTCTTGTTTTCCCTGAAGAGGGCAGATGCATCGATACTCGAAACCATGATCAGCAGTGCAGCGATTGGCTGGTGGCAAGACAGCAACGTAATGACATCATATAATTAAAAAAGCCACCTGGCAAAAAACTTACACAAAAAACCCCACGAATATCTGGACGTTTATAAGGAAACAGCTAAACGACCAAACCAACATAAAAGTTATAATAGATCAATGATAAATGTTTTTTTTTTTTTTACATGATTACCAATTATTTATATTCACGATTTTATACAGTATTTGTACACCCTTTACATTTTTATTTCAATGTTGTAATTCAATTTTTAATTCAATTTGAAGCAGATTTGTAACGTGACAGTATTAAAGTTTCTTAAGGGTCAAGATCAAATTCTCTGCATCTCCTGCGCTGCATCAAGCCATCCCATAATATCTGTCATCACTTAAATTAATGCACGGCTCAGATTAACTGTACAACATGTGTGCAAACCTCCAATAAAATTATAAAGTAATTATTCCATCACAAATAAATCGCTCAATCAAGTGGCTGTGTCTATAGTATTATACACAACATTATAATATTATATACATTCTCATATACATATACAATTTAAAATGTTTATATTATTATTATTTAAAATGATTATTATTGCCCCTGGTTCAGTAATGAACTCTTGTAATAAAGTAGCAGTGTCTGGGACAGATTTTAAGTATCACCTCAAGATGCAATCTAATCCTGTTTACATGAAATAAGCCGCTCGAGCAGGTTTAAGCTTACGGACCTGTTGCTATGACAGCAAGTCCAGGATGAGTGTCGAAGAACCAAACAATCCAAGATCATGCCAAATCGTCAACAATCAAATCCGGCTAACCGAGTTAGCGAGGTACGAAGAACGGGCCCCTGGTCCTTTCCAATTTCCAGATTTTGTTTTTGGAAATGTATGCCAATGAGCTTATATTTAAGTATATAAGGCCTAATTTGCATATTCAAATATTAATTTACACAAAACTTGTAATACATTTTTTTTCTTATGTTTATGCCAGTAATAAACTGGAGAAGTTTCACTGTGATATCTTGTAATTTTAAAAAAATCCCTATTCTCCTGTAGCGTCTCGCCTTAAAGGTCCCGTTCTTCGTGTTCTTTTGAAGCTTTGATTGTGTTTACATTGTGCAATATAACATGTGTTCATGTTTCGTGTGTAAAAAAACACAGTATTTTTCACACAATTTACTCATCTGTACACCGCTGTTTTCACTGTCCTAAAAACGTCTGATGAGTTCCTTGTTCTATGAAGTCCCTCCTTCAGAAATACGTAACGAGTTCTGATTGTGCCAGCGGTTCCCGTGTTGTGATTCGACAGCAGCTTAGCGCACGTAACTTGCACGGAAAGGTCACGCCTCTTAACGGGAGATGTATGCGCTCAATGATCTCTACAGCGTCCCTGGGAAAGCCAAACAAAGGTCATTTGACTCCGGGATGAAAATAACAGCGTCTCGACGACATGGCGACAAACACACTCAAACGCAACACTTCCTCTTCTCCACGCGACACTTCCTCTTCTCCACGTGGGACAGCAACAAGACCACGCCCCCCTTTTCGCGTATTCTTGTGGGTGGAGGTTAGCCTGTTCTACTGTTCTACTGACGTCATTAATGAAGGAAGTACCAGGATGTAGTCCAAGCCAGCCGTTCGCTGTAGGCTTTGAAAGGGAACTTCTGTTAAATAAAATATCTCGCTTGGCATTGAACTTTGAGCTTTATAATTTTACAGGTATTATTTATGCTCTAACAGCAACATTACACACTAACTAAAGTTTGAACAGTGGGATCACGAAGAACGGGACCTTTAATGCTCAAACAGCGACACTACACACTCACTAAAGTTAAACAAGTCCAATCATAATCAACCACACCTTTAATGTCCGAGTTTGACTCTAAGAATAGGTCCGATTCTCTCGTACCTTCAGAGGTATTTTGTTCTGTTCGGTGCGTTTGCGCTGGGCGGCCTTCACCACGCCGAACAGGACGTCAGTGTGTACGGTGCGCTCATGAGCCTCGTCCAGGATCACCACAGTGTAGCGCAGTAACAACGGATCCCCTATAGCCTCTCGCAGCAACATCCCGTCTGTCATGAACTTCAGCTTGGTCTCCGGCGACGTGACGTCTTCAAAGCGCACCGTGTAGCCCACCTGACGAACAACCATCATGAAGAAGTCAAGTCAGCTTCATACAATATATAAAAATGGACTGCGAATAACAAGAGATACCTCACCAGTTTTCCCAGCTGAACTCTCTTCTCCTCGGCCACTCTTCCCGCCAGTGATATGGCAGCCACTCGGCGGGGCTGAGTGATGGCGATGACGCCCTGCCGCCCGATGCCCGCCTCATACAGGTACTGCGGGATCTGCGTGGTTTTACCTGAGCCCGTCTCCCCTGCAACAGGAAAGCATTATGTGTGCACTTCTTTTGCTAAATTCGTGAGGATCACATTTCTGAAAAATATCAGCGCAAAAAAACCCACAAAAAAAAAAAAAAAAAAAAATCACAACTTGAGTGTGGTCATTAGTTAATAAAAACTCATGACTAAATAAAATCTTAATTGAATTCAATTAATTAAATTAAACTAAAGGTTTAGGGCGAAGGAAGTTTATATTATTAAAAACATGCAGAACACATTTAAAAAATGTGTGTTTTTGTTTGTCTGTGTGTAAAACGAGCAAAACATTTGGAAATGATGCTATATATGTCCAAAAATATATGGTATCAGCATAGTACATGTTCAAAATATATAAGATTACCATAGTACATGTCCAAAATGTATAATATTACCATGGTACATGTCCAAAATGTATATTACCATGGTACATGTCCAAAATGTATAATATTACCATGGTACATGTCCAAAATGTATAATATTACCATAGTACATGTCCAAAATGTATAATATTACCATGGTACATGTCCAAAATGTATAATATTACCATGGTACATGTCCAAAATGTATAATATTATCATAGTACATGTCCAAAATGTATAATATTACCATGGTACATGTCCAAAATGTATAATATTACCATAGTACATGTCCAAAATGTATAATATTACCATGGTACATGTCCAAAATGTATAATATTACCATAGTACATGTCCAAAATGTATAATATTACCATGGTACATGTCCAAAATGTATAATATTACCATGGTACATGTCCAAAATGTATAATATTATCATAGTACATGTCCAAAATGTACAATATTACCATGGTACATGTCTAAAATGTATATTACCATGGTACATGTCCAAAATGTATAATATTACCATGGTACATGTCTAAAATGTATAATATTACCATGGTACATGTCCAAAATGTATAATATTACCATGGTACATGTCCAAAATGTATAATATTACCATAGTACATGTCCAAAATGTATAATATTACCATAGTACATGTCCAAAATGTATAATATTACCATGGTACATGTCCAAAATGTATAATATTACCATGGTACATGTCCAAAATGTATAATATTACCATGGTACATGTCCAAAATGTATAATATTACCATAGTACATGTCCAAAATGTATAATATTACCATAGTACATGTCCAAAATGTATAATATTACCATGGTACATGTCCAAAATGTATAATATTACCATAGTACATGTCCAAAATGTACAATATTACCATAGTACATGTCCAAAATGTATAATATTACCATGGTACATGTCCAAAATGTATAATATTACCATAGTACATGTCCAAAATGTATAATATTACCATGGTACATGTCTAAAATGTATAATATTACCATAGTACATGTCCAAAATGTATAATATTACCATGGTACATGTCTAAAATGTATAATATTACCATAGTACATGTCCAAAATGTATAATATTACCATGGTACATGTCCAAAATGTATAATATTACCATAGTACATGTCCAAAATGTATAATATTACCATGGTACATGTCCAAAATGTATAATATTACCATAGTACATGTCCAAAATGTATAATATTACCATGGTACATGTCCAAAATGTATAATATTACCATGGTACATGTCCAAAATGTATAATATTACCATAGTACATGTCCAAAATGTATAATATTACCATGGTACATGTCCAAAATGTATAATATTACCATGGTACATGTCCAAAATGTATAATATTACCATGGTACATGTCCAAAATGTATAATATTACCATGGTACATGTCCAAAATGTATAATATTACCATGGTACATGTCCAAAATGTATAATATTACCATGGTACATGTCCAAAATGTATAATATTACCATGGTACATGTCCAAAATGTATAATATTACCATGGTACATGTCCAAAATGTATAATATTACCATGGTACATGTCCAAAATGTATAATATTACCATGGTACATGTCCAAAATGTATAATATTACCATAGTACATGTCCAAAATGTATAATATTACCATGGTACATGTCCAAAATGTATAATATTACCATAGTACATGTCCAAAATGTATAATATTACCATGGTACATGTCCAAAATGTATAATATTACCATAGTACATGTCCAAAATGTATAATATTACCATGGTACATGTCCAAAATGTATAATATTACCATAGTACATGTCCAAAATGTATAATATTACCATGGTACATGTCCAAAATGTATAATATTATCATAGTACATGTCCAAAATACATTGTATTACCAGCCCAATGTCTAATTAGTAGTGTATTGTGTATTGTAAAACATGCATATTACCACGGTATATCTTCAAAATCAAGGTATTACCGTGATATACGTTGTGTGTAGTGTCAGCTAAGATATCATAATGGACACACAATATACAGATATGACTTCTTACCGATGAACACGGCATTGTGCAGCTGTCGGAGTTGGTTGATGACCTGTGCCCGGCTCTGGTAGATGGGCAGCTGTCTTCGCTGCGCGTCCACGCTGGCGGGCGCGTGTCCCGCTCTGGGCAGCAGCATGCCGGGCTTCTGATCCAGGCGGAAGAAGGGAGAGCCCGGCTTAAATCTCTTCGCCGGAGGAGGGTCGGGGTCGTGGGGCATGATCTGCAGGAGACGCGCGGCACTGTGAATCCGTCTCACTCACCGAGAAGGGATGATCTCGTTCATAAAGGAAAGACGCGACAGCAGAGGAGCCTCGCACTGCAGTTGTTTACATCATCCGCTCGCTCATGTGGCTACTGCCGGCGCGCGCAGATGACGTTTCGTGGCGCGTCATTTTTACGTTTATATTTATTTATAATTAGATATGCCTCCTAATGTGATTTAAGATTTTGATAAGAAACGTTACTATTTGGATGGGGGGAAAACCGCGTTTTATAGGCATTCCAGTGTCAACATACTATGAAATGACAGGCAAATTAAATGAAATGGGGAAAATTCAGAATATATATATATATATTTTATGTTTTAAACAATTTAACTTCACGTCGAATTATTTTCTTTAATCTTTAATTTCTTTAAGTGGCCTTGGAAAGCGCCCAGCACTACTGCAGAGTGAGTGACATGTGTATTGACCAATCAGCGCACAGATCCGCTCTCCCACGCCATTCTGATTGGACGGTCGACTGCTACTAATATTGCGCCGCTTCCTACAACGGTCTCTTTCTTTCACGCGTCCCTATCGTGAGGTAAGGTGTCGGCGGCCTGGTGCTGCTTTATGCATTTCAAACTATACTTATGATCATTAGAAACTGTAAATTTATCGTAATTGTATTAAATATAATGATGAGATCTTATTCTTACTTGATATGTGTATAAAAATAGTCATTTGAGGAAAAAGTTAGCTTTAGCCTGTTAGCTTAGGCCTTTGCGCCATGTGACATGAGACCTGAAACTCGATCTTTCTCGTTGTCTGTGTCATATTTTGACTATAGAGGTGGCTTTTAATGTTACATGTGTGCGTTTTATTCATTTTATTGAAGTTAGAACGAGTAACAAACATCAGCATATCATACAGTTGAAGAGTCAAATTCCATTATAAACCCCTTAAAGTTTGGGGATGAATTTGCATGCATTTATGTGTATATATAATTTTGGCAGCAATATAAATTAACAATGTGTTTGTTTTCATAATATACAGTAATATCCTTTAATGTAAAATGGCAATCTTTACTAAATTATAGCTAAATTATGCCAATTCTCTCCAAAAAAGAGCGTAAATCATTAATATCAGACTATTTTGAAATGAATGGTTTAACAGGGTAAATGGTGTGCGTAATGTATTTAAGTTTTACTAACACAATATTTAAAGGGGATTAACCAAGCTATCTTCCAAGTAATATCCATAATAGTTACACATTTTTATTCTAGGTGCAGTTTTGTTTTTGAAAAATGGTGTTTGTGTTTATATGAGAGCAGGCTATCTACAGACCAGCTGTGTCAGTGCTGGTTGGTCGTTCCCCCTGCTGAAATTAAACTGTTGCCTACTATCCCTGTCTGTCTATATCCCACGACTTGCAGGGACGCTTGGTTTCAGACAATTTTTGTTTTTTTAGGCTGATAGATCAAATAATAGTGCTTTAATTGCATGGAAATGTTTAAATGTTAACGCTCATGAAGTGTTGACATGGCTTTGACTCAACCAGCTGTATTAGTTTTATACAACGCAAGTCTCCTAGAAATTTCTGTCTTTTAAATGGCTTTCATTCTCTGGTTTGCAGATTTTTCAACCTTGTCTTTAAACCGGCTGTTCACCGATCCTTGGAAGCACTGCAAAGATGCCCAGGGAAGACAGGGCCACGTGGAAGTCCAACTACTTTCTGAAGATCATCGTAAGTTCTCTGCGCTTCGTGGCACAGCCGGCTATCTACAGCTCAGCTGTGTCAGTGCTGGTCGGTCGTTCCCCCTGCTGAAATTAAACCGTTTCCTACTATCCCTTACCCCTTTTCCACCAAGGCAGTGCTAGAGCTAGTTCAGAGCCTAGTTTCAAATCGGTTCTTTGTTTCCACACCCAAAGCCCCAGCTCCGAGACAGGAAAAGGTGTTCTTAAGTAGCACCAAAACATTGCTGGGCTAGAAGTAGGCTTGCTACGATAGTCGGTGTTGCCGGTGTTACCGGTGTTCAGACTCAACACCGCTTACATCACTTGCCCACCGTGGCACCGCCCCACCGTCGTTTTTTTTATTTTTATAGTAATAAAATAATTTAGTTCAGTTAGAGAACAGACAATACAAATTAAAACTGAACGTGTCTTCTTAATAAAGCATGACCCGACCGTGAGTCTCGGCAGGAGTCATTCATCAGATTTCATTCATCAGAGAATGAGGAGCTGACTGAAATGATCGAGGAAGATTTGGTTTCAAAGTGAAACGTAAAAGCGCCTATTTAAGGGAGTTTGTCTTTTGTTTTGTTGTTGTGTTTTTCATAAAAAATAATAGGCTAATGAACCCACAATTCAAGCAACCCACCACCGAATTGGCGCTAATTCAAAACCGAAAGTAAAATGTGCACCGCCACAGAGCGCGCATTGTTTACTTTCGTCTGACTGCGCGCGTTTCGTCTGCTTGGCACTCTGCGATGACGTCATTTTTGCCGCGCACACCCTCGCGCTCGTGTGGACGCGTCGAGTATAAACAAGGGTTCACGGACGAATTGACATTTATTCATGGCGTGCGTCTCAAACATAGACCGATCAGTGCCCTGACTACTAGGGAACTGATTGAGACACACCCATGGCCTCACAGAGCGCGCATTCACGGACTAATTTCATTCATGGCCTCACAGAGCGCGCATTTACAGACGAATTTCATTCATGGCCTCACAGAGCGCGCATTTACAGACGAGCAGTCATTCACGGTGTGCGCGCACTGGCGCGTTTTCAGTTGCGTTATGAAAGCCCGAGCGGTCGAGTGCATTTTACTTTCGATTAGATAGAATTAGTGATTTAAAAGCCCCCGCCGGTGATACCGGTATTACCGGTGTTGCCACACGTCGATTAACCGGTGGGAAAATTTCCTCACCGTCGCATCCCTAGCTAGAAGTAAGAACCGATTACGTCAGGCGCTGGGGGCGGGGTCAACAAGACCAACACAGACTTGAGATCCGCCATTGTTGAAATGGCAGCTAATGGAGCTAACAGCTGCTGCTCGTTTGTTATCTCCGTCTATAGAAATTACGGCGAACTGCATGAATGCATTGGATTCGCTGTGTCTTCGTTGTGTTTTGATGCCGCTGTAGGATCGTAAAGCCGTGTGAATCAATAGTAGCGCAACGTTTGCATTGTTGATGGAAGGCTTGTTGGCAGCAGTGCTGTGCAGAGACCGATCGCCGTATCACGAGTCCAGCGAGAGCACACGACTCCTTATGCTTTTGATTCACTCATGCGTTTATTTATATCCTACGTGGATCGGTCTGCTCAGCGCCGCTGCATCTCGTACAAGCCTGGTGTTTTGTTTGCCGCTGCCCAGGGTTGCCAGGTTTTCATAACAAAACCCGCTCAATTGCTACTCAAAACAAGCCCAATCGCGGTTCAGGGGGGCTTCCCCGGTAAAAATCACATTTGGGGGTAAAATATGTGTCTTTTTGGCATGGTTGCCTACTAAAATTTGCATTCCCGGGGCTAAATATCACATAATTGTGGTCGCTTCAACCCGCGGACATGAAAAACAGCCCGCGGCAACAGTGAAGTAGCCCAATTTGGCAACACGGCCGCTGCCTCGCTAGCGTTGCTGAGAAAGATGAGACTTATACAGTGACGTAAGACCTGGCGCTGTTGTGGCTCCCAGCATGTGGAAAAGCAAACGGTTTTTAGAAGGCTCCTCAGTCGAACCAACTATGAACTGGGACTAGCTCTGACTCTGAACTAGCACCTGGTTCATTCTGGTGGAAAAGGGGTACCTGTGTGTTTGCATCCCACGGCTCACAGTGGTTTCTGACATGTTTTTCTCCGTGTGTGCAGCAACTGCTGGATGACTTCCCGAAGTGCTTCATTGTGGGCGCGGACAATGTCGGCTCCAAGCAGATGCAGACCATCCGTCTGTCCCTGCGGGGCAAGGCTGTCGTGCTCATGGGCAAAAACACCATGATGCGTAAGGCCATCCGTGGCCACCTGGAGAACAACCCGGCTCTGGAGAGGTGCGTGTCAGTTGGCGCACAAGGATGAGCTACGGTAGAAAAATTAAGGGCTTTTAAAGTTTGGGGGGCCTCATTTATAAGTTAAAACGCCCATAGGACTGGATTTGATCTGTCTAGTGTGGAACAAAGCAACAACTTTATAATTAAAAAACCAAGCCTTGTGCTTTCTGAGAGCCTGCTTGGGTTTCCTTGCGCGTCTGAACCATAAGATGAACTCGTACCTTTTATTATATAACAAGGTCACCTTACGGCACAAGAACTAATCAATAAAATGTAAATCAAACAAATTCACTGAGCTGTTCTAAACAAAGAAATATGCGTAACATTTTGTAATTCAATCATGGAAACGTTTTGTCATACGTTCACATTGGGATCATATGCTTTATCTACATCTTTATAAATGAGGCCCCAGAGTTTCTGAAGTGCTTAAACATTTTAACAGATAAATCTCTCTTTATAGTCTGCAATCTATATTAAAGGGTAACTTCAGTGATTTGGCATTAGGCTTTGTATCAGTAGAAACCCGGTAGTATATTCAAATTATGGTATTTTCCCCCTGAGAGGAGAGAATTATGCATTTTATTTCTGGAAAAATTCCTCCGAGGCTGCAAATGGCATCTGAGGATTTTTTGGGGGGGGCCAGAGGCTAAACTACAGCCACTAGATGGAGCTGTTCCACATGTTATCAACCCGCCCATAGGGGAGATCTCACTCACAGGATGTAAGACACAGACGGCCGCACGTTCCTGTGATAGTTTGGCTTCCATATGCGATCAGAAAACGTGCCAGACTGGCGCTTGACTACCTCAGCTCTTCATGAGGAATGAAATCTGACACTGCATCTGTGACGTGACTTTCGTTCGGCTCGCTCACACTTTATTGAAAAGACACATTCAGTTTTTAATTGTAGTGTTTATTCTCTAACTCAGTGGTTCCCAACCACGTTCCTGGAGGACCCCCAACAGTGCACATTTTGCATGTCTCCTCAATCAAACACACCTGATTCAGGTTATCAGCTCATTAGTAGCTACTCCAAGACCTGATGTGGGTGTGTCAGACAAAGGACACATCCAAAATGTGCACTGTTGGGGGTCCTCCAGGAACGTGGTTGGGAACCACTGCTCTAACTGAATGAAATGATTGTATTACTATGAAGAAGTGGCCTCGTAGGGCAGCGACGCAAGTGCATTCTGGGAGTCGTTGTCTTTCCTCAACATGAGACAAATACATTTTGTCTTTTCTCAGTCTAGAAGGCACCAAATTCAAAGGTTTCACATTTCTACTGCATAAATTACCCAGTTTAAATACAAAGCTTAAAGCTAAACCACTGAAGTAACCCTTAAAACGATGACTCTCCTTTAATGTTGTAGTGATGGCTGAATTTTATGCTTTTTGAACCGATAGCTTTGCAAAATGATTTGCTGGTTTGAAGCGCTCGCAATGCCATATGTTGGTGAACCCTTCTGGTCAAAACCGTGCAACTGCAAACTCGGGCCAAACCATTGACTGTAAAAAAAATATATATATATGGACGTAGTGTCCGTGACGTCACCCATAGGATTCTGAAGAGAAGTTTTGTAGCGTAAAGTCGAGCTGGCTGTTGCCATCTTGTCAGCGTGCATCGCATGTCACTCCCGGATAACAGGAAATGGGCAAAGAGGTGAGATGTGGGCGGAGCTGATGTGATGACAGCAGACAAACGGCAATCCACCTGTCACTCAAAGTGGCCACACCCTTAATTATGCAGAGCTTTAAGGCTTTATTTAATGTAAACAAATTAGTTATTAAATTCACCCCCCTCACAGTCATCATGAAGGGCAAAATTGGCTGTATAGACTATTTAATGCAATTTAACTAATCATCTAACTATTCCTTTTTAATTATATTGTCTCATTAAAACCTCTACAAACATATAAAACTGATCAGATATTTCAAAGCGTCATGAAGCCGTCTTTCAAAAGCACCCATCACTGCAATATTGATTTTCACGTTTAGTCCGTTGGGTTAATACGATACTGATGTATGCAGGTTAAGTTACAGACTGGCTGTGTCAGTGCCTGTTTGTCGTTCCCCCTGCACAAATCAACATGTCTCCTACTATCCCTGTGCGTCTGCATCCCACGGCTCACAGGGACGCTTGGTCTCAGACACGCTGTATTCGCTGCATGTGTTCGCTGCCGTTGTAAAGAAGTCCATGTGAATGAAATATTCCGTGTTTTGTGCAGGTTGCTTCCCCACATCCGTGGGAATGTCGGCTTTGTCTTCACAAAGGAGGATCTGACTGAGGTCCGGGACCTGCTGCTGGCAAACAAAGTGAGTATCACTGAGTGACACTGGCCCTGTCTCAAATGGCACCCTAAACCCTCACGGTCTTCCTCTTGAGTCGGCGTGTTTCACGACGTAATGCCGCTTTGACTGCCGGGAAGAAGTCCGCTGTGCAACCCACACCATAGCGGGCTCGGCAGAAGTGCGCATAGGGGGTGTTTGCGGGCACCCTTCTGAGACCTGAAATGACAAATGGGACTTAACACACTCACTGGCCATTGTAAGTTCACAAGCCCGAAAGTGCACGTGTGCCATTTGGGACAGGGCCAGAGTGTTCAGGGCTTGAATGAGTCTCTTGATTGTAACTTGTCATCTCTGATTTTAGGTGCCTGCTGCTGCCCGTGCCGGTGCCATCGCCCCCTGTGAGGTGACCGTTCCGGCCCAGAACACTGGTCTGGGTCCTGAGAAGACCTCCTTCTTCCAGGCTTTGGGAATCACCACCAAGATCTCCAGAGGAACCATTGAAATCTTGGTGAGTACTAAGATTCAATGATTATGAAAACCAGAGAAACAAGATTGTCGCATTGTTTTTTTTACTAATCTAAAATCACTACAAAGTTTTTTTTTTTTTACTTGTATACATTTCAATTCAAAGAAATCCACTATTAAAGGAACACGCTGACTTTTTGGGACTTTATCTTATTCCCCGTATCCCCCAGAGTTAGATAAGTCCATACACACCATTCTCATCTCTGTGCCATAACTCTGTCTGACGCACCCACCACTAGCCTAGCTTAGCACAAAGACTGGAGGTGAATGGCTCCAGCGAGCCAAATAACAGCAACACAAGTTGTGATTTTTCTAGACTGATATGGCAGGAACTGTACTCTCATTCCTGCGTAATGATCGAGGAACTTTGAGCCATCCCATGAGTGCAGTGGTGCAATGTTACACAGCGCCTGAAAATAGTCCCAAGCGCTCTGTGCAAGCAGGTTGTCACTGTTATGTTGACAGAAGTTAGCCTACAGAAGTTTCAGTGCACGCGTGTAACGTTACCGAATGGTTTCCGGGTGCAATCTTGAACTGTTCAGTCGGCTTGTTTCAAGCGCGGAACACTTCAATCCCAGTTCCCACACAAACATATTAAGTATTCAGTCCATTTTACCACTATTCAAACGATAAATGTCATTTTGACGCTCTGTGGCGTGACTGATCACAGTTCAAGCGGCCGTGAACGCTATCATCTCTTACGGCGATCGCACATCTCTTGCTAAAGAATAAACATGAATGACCATCTGAAGGTATGCTGAGGATACATTACAACTTACTGTCGTGTGTGTGTATATGGTGTAATCGCTAAATTTGTTTCAACGGCGGAAAGACGTCTATATAACTGCTTGTAAACTAAACAATGTCATGTAACGTTAGCATAATATATAATGTACAGAAATATCTTCAGTAAACTTAGATATAATTTAATTAATTCAAGGACAGACTTTTTTTTTTTTCATTAAACCACTGTTAAATATAAATAAAGCAATTTTGTACAACTGCTGTACCGAACCGTGATTTCAAAGCCGAGGTACGTACCGAACCGCACACCCCTACTGTCAGTCTTATATTGTGTCACAACACTTCCTTGAGTTCCAGCCGTTTTGTAAATAAAATCATTTTTAAAATATTAAATGTCATTCTCTTTAAGTCACGCTCAGAAATGTTTCATTTGCATATTAAGCCCCCCCCCACCCCCGCAACACGGTCACCTTTTTACTCTGAGGAGTTTGCAGGTCTGGTAATCTGTAGAGTGTGGCATGAAATATCCTTTTAACCCTCTGGTGCTCTTCGGTCAAACTAAAAAAATTGCAAAATTTGGAATTTCAGCCTCAAATTTGTATATTTATGGCATAAAACAAGTTTGGGAAAATATATTTAATGTAAAATTTAAAATAAGTTTACATTTGGTTTATGGAAAAACTAAGTTCTTGAACTGTTTCCCACTCCAGCAATAATCTGCTTATCATGAAGTCCCCTAAAATGTGTATATAAAAAAAACAACAGTAAAATATAGGATGTTCAAAAGCCGCTATAGTGTTATTATGGGGTTCCATATTAATGCTTCCAGTTTCATTTTCTTTTAATAACTCCAATTAACTAACTGACCTGTGCTCCCTGCAGAGCGACGTTCAACTGATCAAACCTGGAGACAAGGTGGGCGCCAGTGAGGCCACGCTGCTCAACATGCTGAACATCTCGCCCTTCTCTTACGGGCTGATCATTCAGCAGGTGTATGACAACGGCAGCGTCTACAGCCCAGAGGTGCTGGACATCACTGAAGATGCCCTGCACAAGAGGTTCCTGGAGGTGAGTGGAGCCAAACCAGTATTACAGATCTCAGACGATGCAGGTTAAGTTACGGACTGGCTGTGTCAGTGCCTGTTTGTCGTTCCCCCTGCACAAATAAACATGTCTCCTACTATCCCTGTGTGTCTGCATCCCACGGCTCACAGGGACGCTTGGTCTCAGACACTACCCCATCCGTCATGCCTAGGAAACACTGCGTTCCTTGACATCCGTCTGTAACTTGTCCGTTGTTTTCCTTTCAGGGTGTGAGGAACATTGCCAGTGTGTGTCTGCAGATCGGCTACCCCACCATCGCCTCCATCCCTCACACTATCATCAATGGATACAAGAGAGTCCTGGCTGTCGCTGTGGAAACTGACTACTCCTTCCCCTTGGCCGAGAAGGTACGACTTGGTTCTTTGTGACGTGCGTCCATTCGTCCGGTCTTGTCCCGGCAGGGAAGGACGCGTGGTCTGACTAGATGTATTTCTGACCTTTCACTGACACACAAAAAACAAATCTGACTTGTAATGTCTCTTTCCCTCTGCAGGTGAAGGCCTTCTTGGCTGATCCCACCGCTTTTGCTGTCGCGGCTCCTGCTGCTTCCGCTGCGGTGGAGAAAACCGCAGCTCCTGCTGCCAAAGTGGAGGCACCCAAGGAGGAGTCCGAGGAATCTGATGAGGACATGGGCTTCGGCCTGTTTGATTAAACTGCTGAATGATCCTCAATGTCAGTTTAACACCAATAAAACATCTGGAAACCACAGTTGTGACTCGTGTGTTTGGGGCGTTTGGTGTAGAAATTGTAAATCTTGCTATTGATTCCTTTTAATAAAACTAAATGGGTCTTCAAATGCACAGGTAGCTTTATTGGGTCCTTAAGGGACAGCTCACTAAACTTTGTATATTACAAAGTTAAATAACTAATGTACCAACATTTCAGGATCTGTTACCTGGTTCAGGAAGAAGGCAAACAATACAATCCCTGGATGCAAATGAACAACTACACCATATACTCAAAGGAATTTTTAAATGTAATTTATGACTTAAACACAATGCGTGATCCTTTACAGCTTGTAGTTGCTAAAATAGGCAGGGCCTGTAAGACTTGCATATAACAATGCAACAATTTTATATGTAAATGATTGCAGTTAGTACTGATTTAACCTAGTTGACATTGTTAAACCATTGTTCACTATTTTATGCTGCTAAAATCCATTTTTTTACCCTTGTAGGTCATTAAGACCCATTTTAAATCCAGCTTGCCCAAAATACCGGTGGAGGAGCAAGTTGTGATCATATGAACCACGCGCTGCTCATGTGGTCATTGGCATAATTGTCTGCCATGTAGGGGAGTGGGGTGATTTGTGCCAAAGGGCCTGGGTTAAGTTGTGCCAAAGTTGAAATGTCTGTGGCTGGAAAGCCCATCTTTACATTTAAAGAAAACGATGGAGGAGTCGTCCCTAGAGGTGATGTGCTCAAGAAACTACCCACACCCCAAAACTTGGTGGCACAGCCAGAAGAGAGCAGAAGTTTATATTCCCCTGCAGTATTGACCAGTGTAAGTAAGGCCAGATCCAGACCACCTAGATCTGCATACCCACAGGGGATCATCTGGAGAAGTGAGGAGATGGGCATGACTCAACTGCCATTTGTTTAGTTTAGCTAACACTGATTTCAGTTTTGTTAATAAAGAGACATTTTATTCTGTTTTTAAGAGGCCTAAGTCACAATCGGATGTTTAGAAATGAGCCTCACTTTATTCTTATATGTTACATAATTGACAGGCAGCTTTCTATGTATGTCAATGTAAGCTTTTTTTGCCTGAAATGATTCACAATTATCATATATTGTGTATATATTGTGTTGGCCCCTTCTAACCAGGACCTTCAGCATGCACTGGGACGGTTTGCAGCCGAGTGTGAAGCGGCTGGGATGGGGATCAGCACCTCCAAATCCGAGGCCATGGTCCTCAGTCGGAAAAGGGTGGCTTGCCCACTTCAGGTTGGTGGAGAGTTCCTGCCCCAAGTGGAGGAGTTCAAGTATCTAGGGGTCTTGTTCACGAGTGAGGGGAGGATGGAACGGGAGATTGACGGACGGATCGGTGCAGCTTCTGCAGTAATGCGGTCGATGTACCGGTCTGTCGTGGTGAAGAAAGAGCTGAGCCGTAAGGCGAAGCTCTCGATTTACCGGTCAATCTACGTTCCTACTCTCACCTATGGTCATGAGCTTTGGGTCATGACCGAAAGGACAAGATCCCGGATACAGGCGGCCGAAATGAGCTTTCTCCGCAGGGTGGCTGGGCGCTCCCTTAGAGATAGGGTGAGAAGCTCAGTCACTCGTGAGGAACTCGGAGTAGAGCCGCTGCTCCTCCACATCGAGAGGGGACAGCTGAGGTGGCTCGGGCATCTGTTCCAGATGCCTCCTGAACGCCTTCCCGGGAAGGTGTTTCGGGCATGTCCAACCGGGAGGAGGCCCCGGGGAAGACCAAGGACACGCTGGAGGGACTATGTCTCCCGGCTGGCCTTGGAATGCCTCGGTGTACCCCCGGAAGAGCTAGAGGAAGTGTCTAGGGAGAGGGAAGTCTGGGCATCTCTGCTTAGACTGCTGCCCCCGCGACCCGGCCCCGGATAAAGCGGAAGAAGATGGATGGATGGATGGATGGATGGATGGATGGATGGATGTGTATTTAATTTTTTGTGTTTTCCCAAAAACTACAAAATATGACTTATTCCAACAGTTTAATAGGGTGACAATATCTAAATAAACCTTAAATGAGTAATTTTGTATTGAATGTGTCTTGCTTTCATATAGCATTCATAACATTAAAATGTTCTGTTTTACTTCAGAAATCACTGGCACAATTTACCCCAACGTATTCTCCCCAAAGGCCCAACTTACCCCTAACCAGGGGCAAGTTGTGCCATGAGACCACTTTTTTCCCCCAAAAGCTATATTTCTGAAACGATTTATTACAGATCCAAAGTTATTGTTCTCAGGGATGCACCACATCCTGAAATATATGTACATTCTTAAGTTGAAGACATTAATGTCATGGCCTCACTTTAAAGTCACTCTGAGTAAAAACTGGCACAACTCACCCCACTTTCCCCTAAGCATTAACACTAAATTACCTTCCACCTACAGTGGACAACCGAAAACGAGGAATGGACAAAACACCAAGCTCAGATGATAAGGGACCGGGCAGGACAGTCGTAGATCAGACAGATATTGGAGGTGCAAGAAGCCCCATTTAAAGCCTTAAATGTTAGAAGTAATATCTTGAAGTGCATATGTGATGCCAGTGAAGATCATGCAGTACAGGAGTAATGTGGTGGAGGGGAGAACTCTTGCTGCTGACTTTTGAACATACTGTAATCTTACATACACATAATGACCTCACTAGAACGTAAGTCTACTTAGTTATGAACGCTGAAACATTCAAACAAAGCCATACGTGAACGCATATCGCAGACTATATTAGCCTACCTTTCATTCACTTAATTGTCATTGTTTCCTTTCCAAGGAAGTTTACTACATTTTGCACCCAAAAACTCAGTAATTGTTTTTGTGTTTAAGATTTACACAAATTATATAATGAGAATGTACAGCATTAATCAATTTTCCAAACCGTGTTTGTGTCTTACCCTGAATTATTATGGTACACTAATAAGTGTTTATATTGGGACTATTTCAGCCCGGTGTGGTAGGAAGCGCTGCGGAGGAGCACAGTCCCTGCGTGACTCGCCACCGACATAAACAGAGAGAAGTAGCTCCAGCTGCAATGTTCTTCCACAAGACGCGTGCAGTTGCTTATTAGAGCGCTAAAAGTTACAGACTGCAGCTTTAAATCGTGAAACGGTTCTGTTGTCCACAACGGGTTTTGAGCGTGATAACAGATGCAGATGAGCGGGTCTTATTTTCATTTGAAATAAAATGCCCCCCCCTTCTTCTTTCTATATTCCAATGATAAATCTGAAAGAAAATGCACTTAGAGCAGATTAATGGGCCTACTGTTGCTATAGTAACGAACGCAACTTCCTCGCGCATCTGATTGACAAATCACCCTATCATTGTTTTTGTGTTATTGTGGTTATTTTGCCACATTCTGTGCAAAAGCACAAGTAAACGTTGTAATTTAACTTAAAGGTGCACTATGTAACTTTATGTAACTAGAGGTCGCCTGTTCAACACAAAGGTGTAGTTTGATGACGGCACGTTTGAGCGCAGAATCTCCGGACATGTGGTCTTCAGCTCACAGCCGGTGGGAAAGAATGGGGATAGGACTCGGGCAGAAATCATGTTGATGATGTGATTATTAGCGTTACTGTAGTCTGAAGCAGAGCAGGACCGAGTGTTGTGGAGCTGAGGAACCGCTGGAGCGATTGCTAATGAGATGAACGCAACACATGCCTCGCGAGCAGCGGGACTTTTATTATGCCACAGTCGCCACTTCCGCTCATGAGTGTGAGGGAACGCAGCTCTGCTGATCATATTAGACACATCTGAGTGTGTTGATGATGGGATGACGTTACTCTGTTACTCTGCTATGACACTTGTTCACACTGCAGTGAGAGGAAAGTGCTTCTGCAGAATAAAACCACAAATCGAGGGGAACGCAGATATGATGTCATCGACAGGCCACGCCGGGGGTCATAGAAATTAATTTAAAAAAAATGTTTGTTATGAATTTATTGAGTTACATGTTTTTGATTATTAAAATATAATTAAACCATTAAAATGGAATCCAGAAATCTTAAAACAGAAAACACAGAATTTGGTAAAACAATAAAACACATTTCATAGAGCCCTGAACATGTCATTTGTGTTAAACTTTTAAGAAATTGATGTTAATTGTTTCATGATTTCAATTAATTAGACATGCTTTTTGATTACTTATATTAAAAATAAAAAACCTTTCCTAGCACCACAGCTGTTTTCAGTTTCAGTTCTGCACTCTGCAAATGAATCTCATTTTGACGGAGCAGTGGTTGTCATTTAGTTTCCCAGAAAAGTTAATCTGCCCACAGTCCTCTCCTTCCTCTCCTTCCTCTCCCAGGCCGTGTTTTGTCCAGTTATCCGGCTGCCCGGGAGCCCAGCGTCTGTGAATAATGCCAATAAACAAATGTAATTGAATTTGCATATAGAACAACTTTCTGGCATCCCATCCAAGATTACATTTTAGTTTAAGTCATTATTCAACTTGTTTTTAACATAAGAGTGGCGTGGCCGCCATTTCTGACTTGAATGTGCGAGGCTTCAACACAGTCTGTTATGCTGCTTGATATTGCAAACTGGTATTAGTTATCATATTAGTTGAACTATTATAATCATGAACACATTGGTTTGTAGTTCATTTAGTTTTACCGTTTACTACACCTTGTTTTTCTTCTATTCGGCCAATTTCTATGGAGGACGAGAAATGACTTAAGTATAAATGCAGAAATAAATGAATATAGAAATGCATAAATAAATAAATTAATAAATAAATAAATATAGAAATGCATAAATAAATACATAAATAAATAAATAAATAAATATATAAATACATAAATAAATACATAAATGCAGAAATAAATAAATATAGAAATACATAAATAAATATAGAAATACATAAATAAATAAATGAATAAAGAAATATATAAATACATAAATAAATAAATGAATAAATAAATATAAAAATACATAAATAAATACATAAATGCAGAAATAAATACATATATAAATACATAAATAAATATATAAATACATAAATAAATAAATGAATAAATAAATATATAAAGAAATAAATATAGAAATACATAAATAAATACATAAATGCAGAAATAAATACATATATAAATACATAAATAAATATATAAATACATAAATAAATAAATGAATAAATAAATATATAAATACATAAATAAATACATAAATGCAGAAATAAATAAATATAGAAATACATAAATAAATATAGAAATACATAAATAAATAAATGAATAAATAAATATATAAAGAAATAAATATAGAAATACATAAATAAATACATAAATGCAGAAATAAATAAATATATAAATACAAAAATAAATATATAAATAAATAAATGAATAAATAAATAAATATATAAATACATAAATAAATACATAAATGCATAAATAAATAAATATAGAAATAAATAAATAAATAAATATAGAAATGCATAAATAAATAAATGAATAAATAAATATAAAAATACATAAATAAATACATAAATAAATGCGTAAATGCAGAAATAAATAAATAAATATAGAAATACATTATTTCTATATTTCTATATTTCTGAATTTCTATATTTATTTCTTCATATATATATATTTTTTTTAATGTATTTATTTATGTATTTCTATATTTATTTATTTATTTATTTCTGCATTTATGTATTTCTATATTTATTTATTTCTGCATTTATGTATTTCTATATTTATTTATTTCTGCATTTACGTATTTATTCATTTATTTATTTATTTATTTATACTTAAGTCATTTCTCGTCCTCCATAAATGTGTGAACAGCTTGTAACAAAACTTAAAGGGATAGTTCACCCAAAAATGAAAATTAGCCCATAATTTACTCACTCTCAATTCATCCGAGGTGTATATGACATTATGAGTTATATTACAAAAGTCCAGGCGAATCCAAGCATTAGAACTGGATTCATAGTTGCTCTGTTTTTGAAGTCCATAAAAAGTGCATCTGTCCGTCAAATAACTGCTCCACGCGGCTCCGGGGGGTTAATAAAGGCCTTCTGAAGCGAATCGATGCATTTGTGTAAGAAAAATATATACATCTAGGATGACTTGAGGGTAAAGGGTAAATGGTAAATGGACTGCATTTATATAGCGCTTTTAACAGACCAATGGCCATCCAAAGCGCTTTACCCATTCACATTCACCCATTCACACACCGACGGCGGTGTCAGCCATGCAAGGCGCCATCCAGCCCGTCGGGAGCAGCTGGGGTTAGGTGTCTTGCTCATGGACACCTCGACACTTGGTCAGGTGGAACTGGGGATTGAACCACCAACCTTCCGGTTTGTAGACAACCTACATGAACCACTGAGCCACTGCCGCCCCGAGGGTAGTCAAGTGTAAATTGAAATATATGCTATTTTAGTGCATGCTTGCTAAGAAATGTTTTTTTGTGAATGAAGCTGTTTTTATCTGAGGAGATATAATGCATGAATCGGCTCACTCTGTGTTCATGGTGTAAGGAGTGTCATCCGCCCATCTCTACTGGCCTGTGGTCTGATCCGTTAGACCGACCCAGTAGTCAATGGGTATGGTATGGGTGTTCAGAAATTTCTTGGGGGTAAGATAGAAAGAGTTAAAAAAAAAAAAATCAAAATGCAATTTTATGCGCACGCCATGAGCATTACACACCCACTCCATGTCGTCGTCTTGTATTTTGAGGAGTAACGCGTCCTGTGCTTTACAGTAATCTCGTGCCTCAGTCCAGTTGAGTTTATTACTAGAGAACAAGAAACAGCTGCTTTTGTACGATTTCCAGCCAGATTTACAGGTTACAGGGACGTCTGTGTCAGAGAGAGAGAGAGAGAAAAGATGCAAAATAAGAGGTATGAAAGAGAGGAATGAATATACAGGGAGTGCAGAATTATTAGGCAAGTTGTATTTTTGAGGATTAATTTTACAACATTAATAATTAAACAACAACCATGTTGTCAATGAACACAAAAAACTCATTAATATCAAAGCTGAATATTTTTGGAAGTGGTTTTTAGTTTTAGCTATTTTAGGGGGATATCTGTGTGTGCAGGTGACTATTACTGTGCATAATTATTAGGCATCTTAACAAAAAACAAATTTATACCCATTTCAATTATTTATTTTTACCAGTGAAACCAATATAACATCTCAACATTCACAAATATACATTTCTGACATTCAAAAACCAAACAAAAACAAATCAGTGACCAATATAGCCACCTTTCTTTGCAAGGACACTCAAAAGCCTGCCATCCATGGATTCTGTCAGTGTTTTGATCTGTTCACCATCAACATTGCGTGCAGAAGCAACCACAGCCTCCCAGACACTGTTCAGAGAGGTGTACTGTTTTCCCTCCTTGTAAATCGCACATTTGATGATGGACCACAGGTTCTCAATGGGGTTCAGATCCGGTGAACAAGGAGGCCATATCATTAGATTTTCTTCTTTTATACCCTTTCTTGCCAGCCACGCTGTGGAGTACTTGGACGCGTGTGATGGAGCATTGTCCTGCATGAAAATCATGTTTTTCTTGAAGGATGCAGACTTCTTCCTGTACCACTGCTTGAAGAAGGTGTCTTCCAGAAACTGGCAGTAGGACTGGGAGTTGAGCTTGACTCCATCCTCAACCCGAAAAGGCCCCGAAAAGGTATGGATGATACCAGCCCAAACCAGTACTCCACCTCCACCTTGCTGGCGTCTGAGTCGGACTGGAGCTCTCTGCCCTTTACCAATCCAGCCACGGGCCCATCCATCTGGCCCATCAAGACTCACTCTCATTTCATCAGTCCATAAAACCTTAGAAAAATCAGTCTTGAGATATTTCTTGGCCCAGTCTTGACGTTTCAGCTTGTGTGTCTTGTTCAGTGGTGGTCGACTTTCTGCCTTTCTTACCTTGGCCATGTCTCTGAGTATTGCACACCTTGTGCTTTTGGGCACTCCAGTGATGTTGCAGCTCTGAAATATGGCCAAACTGGTGGCAAGTGGCATCTTGGCAGCTGCACGCTTGACTTTTCTCAGTTCACGGGCAGTTATTTTGCGCCTTGGTTTTTCCACACGCTTCTTGCGACCCTGTTGACTATTTTGAATGAAATGCTTGATTGTTCGATGATCACGCTTCAGAAGCTTGGCTATTTTAAGACTGCTGCATCCCTCTGCAATATATCTCACTATTTTTGACTTTTCTGAGCCTGTCAAGTCCTTCTTTTGACCCATTTTGCCAAAGGAAAGGAAGTTGCCTAATAATTATGCACACCTGATATAGGGTGTTGATGTCATTAGACCACACCCCTTCTCATTACAGAGATGCACATCACCTAATATGCTTAATTGGTAGTAGGCTTTCCAGCCTATACAGCTTGGAGTAAGACAACATGCATAACAAGGATGATGTGGTCAAAATACTCATTTGCCTAATAATTTTGCACTCCCTGTACAGCAGATTTAACCACATAAAGTAGCGCTGCACTCTTAAATATAAAGGTTCTTTACTGGCATCTAAGGTTACATGAAGAACCTTTAAAGCAGCACTAGGTCACTTTTCAACCTTCATAATATATTTTCAAGACTCTTGTGACGATGCATCGACTTATAATAGGTTGAATGGCACGTCTGCCATAGCCTGACGGGGTCTGTATCGTTTTTAATCGTACTTTTAAACTTCGGGTTTCGGGTAGTAACCCGAGAAAAAAAAGAACTACAAAATTCGACTGCTTTACGGCATATACGTCACTTCCACCATCACCCCCACTTCCTTAAAGGGTCAGGTCACCCAAAAATGAAAATTATGTCATTAATTACTGACCCTCATGTCGTTCGACACCCGTAAGACCTCCGTTCATCTTCAGAACACAAATGAAGATATGCTGAATGGCTGAGAAAGGCCTCAGCAAGCCCTCCATAGGGATTCAGTACATTTACACTCACAATCAGGGCCGTTTCTAGCCATTCTGACGCCCTAGGCGAAATCCTTATTGGTGCCCCCAGTCAAATTTTAAAAAGCAACATTGGCATTACTGGTATTAATTAACAAATTCATACATACCAAATTATATTTGTATATATTTATTAATAAGGATTCAAATTAATAGCCAGATGCCTGTATAGCCCTAGGTCTATAATATATAGTCTATATTTGTGCAGTCCCTAGTTGCTAAGAAATTGTTCTCAGACATAACTACATAATTGTGTTATTAGTACATTTCTCATGAAAGTAATAAGAATAAATACTGATTCAGTGTGGTTTTTGTTACTCATTAATGCGTGAACTTCCCCTTTAAAGTCGGCATGAAACAGAAGCTGAGATCATCTTTTTCTCCTTATTGTGACGTATATCCGAGTGAAACGGCTTCTGAAATTGGAAAAAATGTAGGGCGGGGCTTGATTTCGTCCTTTGGGAATTGATTGGGTCGTTGGAAGTTAGGCGTTGCTAACAAAATGGAGGCAGATTTGAATGCCAGTTTCAGAGTTGTGGAGAAAATCTCGATCTATCTGTTAAATAAATGTATTTTCTCTCTAAATCTTTTCTACATATGTTACTGAGCATATTTCCTCACTTTTCGCTGGTTTATGCTACAGATTTCACTTATTTTAAGCCTTTTATGGCTTTATTTCTGTAAAACTTTTTTCTCAGTTCTCCCTTATAAGGGGGCGCGCCGTACACGCGTTCACACACGCTGCATTCCTAAGTGCGAGCCGTGACAACAAGCTGTTCGTCCGACTATATTGAGTAATTTTTATATAAAAAAGCTTTTATTTCTCATATATTTCTCTCTTTTTGCCTCAAGTCCTTCCTGAAGAAGGTATTGTGTACACCGAGAAAAATGCACCTAACCACCATATTGACAGGTTTCTGAGAGGCGGTGCAGAAACGAGACGGGGCGATAACCCCGCCCTCGCGCCATAGCACATGACCGGGAGAGAAGAGAAGTCGTTTCGATGGGGGAGGGAAAGTTAACGTATTTGATTAAAGATTATAAGGGTAAATTAATTTTTAAAAATTAATGAAGTGCACAGATAAATCAGTTATAGTTAACACTACAATATTAAATATAAAAAAACAAATTGTAAAATTTGATTTCATGCCGCCTTTAAATAACGCAACGCTTTGCCCTCTAATAGTGCATTAAGCACTATTAGAAGTGAATGAATCGATTCAGCATCAACACCATCCGCAAAGATACGTTAAATTCGTCAACGTGATTTAATAAAGGATGCATTCATGTTGTGAATTTGCACATTTTATTATATCATTTTTAAACCGCTAAAGTTTTATATGGGACAATTACAAAACACACTGATTCTTTTAACAATGCATTGGCGCAAAAACCTTTTGGAGGTGCAGTTAAGAGAAGAAAGCTTTATAGAGTCAAAATATATCTGATAATCATGAAATGCTGAAGTAAGTGTGCAGTTATATTTAGCCTCTAACATACACACCGAGCAATGCTATCTGCCCAATCACAGCGGGATTCCTCGACTGCCACAAATACTGCCCTAACAAAACACAGATTTGTACCTGTTATTTTAATTGGCCGTTAGTTTGAATTTAGCTTTATTTTATGGTTAAAAAAAGTGTTACCTTGCCAAAGCATTGACCGAGCTCATTGATCTAATGGTGTTGTTGAGGCTCCAAACACAAACTTTTTTTGACAGTAGCCTACTCTGATCTGATGGCATATAGGAATCGTCAGATTGACAGTTCTCTGATCCAATAGTGAGGGGGAACTAGTGGGGGCGGCAATAACATTTTAGGGTGGCCGTGACACCCTTTACACACAAACATCAGTGCCAGATATGCGCTTATTGGCGCCCCCTACTGATGGCGCCCTAGGCCACCGCCTAGTTTGCCTATGCCTAAAAACGGCCCTGCTCACAAGACCCATAAAAGGCACTAAAAACGTCATTACAAAGTCCATCTCACTACAGTGGCTCTACAATATCAAAATAACGACTTTATTCAACACGAACTTTGGCCTCTGCCGTGAACTCATGAAGCACCACGACGCATGCGCGAGAATATTACGCAGATCCGGCGTTCGGACACGTGACCCAGAAGAGAGGAGGAGATGTGTTTACAAGCAGAGGAAGACGCGCCGTATCTAAGCTGTTGAATTCTACATTGATCGTGTTTTAGGTCTCGGCGTAGTGCTCAAAATGGGACTAAAGTGTGCATTTCATGGTTTCCCGAACGCCGGAGCTACGTCATATTCTCGCGCATGCGTCATGTCAACAAATGCTCGTGCGATGCATCCCCTGATGCAGGATGACAGAGTTTACGACAGTAGTAGAGGACAATACTGTTTCCCAACTGTAGAGGGACCCCGAGAGCAAAACCTACCTAGTGCTGTTTTAAAGGGGATCTATTTACACGATATAAAATACGTCTCTGATGTCCCCAGAGTGTGTATGTGAAGTTTTAGCTCAAAATACCCCACAGATTACTTTTCATAGCATGTTGAAATCGGCACTTTTTGGGGCTGAGTAAAAACATGCGTTTTTTGTGTGATCCCTTAAAGGGTCATGAAACCCTAAACCACATTTTCTGAGACTTTAACAGAGTTATGAGTGTTGAGCATCATAGAAATCAATGTTACCATCCATTCGTTTTGATTTTTGGAGAAAACGAGTTCATTTAAAAAAAAAAAAGCGTTATATTCAACTTCCAGGTTTAAATTAATCTTTGTATCAACACAGATTGTGACGTTTTCTTGTACTATAGTACAGCGATGACTCATCTGTGTCTCATAATTATTCATGAGTCTGCGTGTCCTTATCCTATAAGACGACTCGCTTAATTATTCATGAGTCTGCGTGTCCTTATCCTATGAGAAGAGGCCTCACTTAATTATTAATGAGACTGCGTGTCCTTATCCTATGAGAAGAGGCCTCGCTTAATTATTCATTAGTCTGCGTGTCCTTATCCTATGAGAAGAGGCCACACTTAATTATTCATGGGTCTGCATATCATTGTCCTATAAGAAGAGGCCTCGCTTAATTATTCATGAGTCTGCGTGTCCTTGTCCTATGAGAAGAGGCCACACTTAATTATTCATGGATCTGCATATCATTGTCCTATAAGAAGACGCCTCGCTTAATTATTCATGAGTCTACGTGTCCTTGTCCTATGAGAAGAGGCCACACTTAATTATTCATGGGTCTGCATATCATTGTCCTATAAGAAGAGGCCTCGCTTAATTATTCATGAGTCTGCGTGTCCTTGTCCTATGAGGAGACGCCACACTTAATTATTCATGGGTCTGCATATCATTGTCCTATAAGAAGAGGCCTCGCTTAATTATTCATGAGTCTACGTGTCCTTGTCCTATGAGAAGAGGCCTCGCTTAATAATTCATGAGTCCGCATATCCTTGTCCTATGAGAAGAGGCCTCACTTAATTATTCATGAGTCCGCATATCCTTGTCCTATGAGAAGAGGCCTCACTTAATTATTCATGAGTCTGCATATCCTTGTCCTATGAGAAGAGGCCTCACTTAATTATTCATGAGTCTGCGTGTCCTTATCCTATGAGAACACAGTAGCTTAACACAGTAGCACCCATTGATTGACAGGTGCTTCAAAGAGTGAGAGATCCATTAATGGATCAAAAACGAGTGTTTGTTTGTGCTTTGTAAGAGTTTCTGCGTCGCTTAAGTTCTCTTCAGTAGATCCTGAGTCTTCGAAACAAATGCAATTCATCCACACTGTGAGTGTAACTGCACTTTACGGCCCATTAACCGATCAAACGGCTCATAAAACCGTGTTGTCAGTCAGTCTCCACTCCGCAGCTTAACCACGCCCACTTTTATAGCATTTTTCAAAACTGTGGTGAGAACTGACGGCTGCTGAAACAGGGGGTTTCGTGACCTTTTAAATGCAAATGAGCTGGTGCTCCCGGCCCCCTTTCAAGAAGAGGGCGGAGCTTCAAGAGCTCATGCACTGGCATACCGGTGTCCTGTTGATTTGTGCTACCTTGTCTACAGAGAAAATTCGTACCTATCAGATTGTGCTACCAGCATCATCATATCCATGTTGTCTGAGGCTTTATTAACATCCATACAACATCCAAACCTAACCCTACCCTTTAAACAATGCAAATATTTTTAAAATAAATATTAAATATTGATGTGCGCATGTGCAGTAAACCCTGGTAGGACAATCTGATGGGTAGGATGAAATGTCAGGACCCCGGCAACAACAAAACAATCTCACACACACTGAAAATGTCAGAAACTGTTCGGCCATATTTGTTCGAACTGGAGTCGGACAATGATGGAGAGACTCAAGAAGAAGTGACAACATGTAGAATGAGACGGTTAGTTTATGTAGCTGATGTGAAGTTACCTATCTTCAAGTCATCGATTAGCATGTTCTGTCATGATAATCTATAAATTGCTGTACAGGTGCTTGTGTGGGAACTGCTGTAAGATGCCTACAGAGAACAGGTATAGTTTAGTTTAATTACGGTTATAACTTATGTTGTCATCTTGCTTTATGACATGCTATTGAATTTGTGGTACATACTGTATTGCAATAAAGGTGAAAAGATGGATGCGACAGCTTGAGTATACTCCCATGATTGACCATCCTGGACTGGAGCCTGTTTGTTTAAATGTGTATTCTCTTCCGAACACATGTAACATTTGACGCAGATATTGTACAACTGCTACAGCGAGGATACAGAAATGGCGGAATCTGTGCTTCTCACTCAGGGCTGTATCTATGCTAATTGGGCAGATCCAGAGCCATATAATAAGAGAGTTGTGACACTCTTTGGTCTCGCCGCCACGTGGTCACATGGTCCATGGAGCTCTCAATAGTGCCAAACAACTCTGCACTTGTTTGAATAGGATTAAGCAGGACAGACCGCAGTTTCACTATATTTGCAGCAATTTCTGGTAAATATTAACACAATATGTGCATCGACTTTGAATAGGCTTTACAGTAGCATTTTATTCTGGGGAGAGATAAAGAAGCGATAACGTTAATGTTTTTTTGAGTGATCTGGTTATTTTATTTGGGTCATGTGAGTGCATGATTTTATAGCGTTGAGTGTTGTAGCCAATCACGGGCATTTCTGTTGAAGATAATGACCAGTCATATGTTTAATTTACCAGAAATGAGAATCCATATCGATTAAAACAAGTTTTATATAGTCTCAAAGCGCTGAATGAAGTTTACGTTTTACACAAATCTTCCCATTATCTACAAATCCTCTCATCATAACAAACAAAGTACAGAGACGATTTAATTAAAGACTTATTGTGAAGTTTACTCAGAAGTTTTTGTTTTTCATGAGACTGTGATTTTCCCTACAATTAGCCATATATACTCAACACTTCAGTACAAATAAAGTAACAAAAATAGATATTTTAATGTTATAATAGTGATTTGATGATCTATAAAAATTCATAAAAAAAAGAGAAAAAATGGCTGAGCCAATAAATGTTCCTCTTCCGCCATCTACTGGTTATAGTGGTCATTTCTTTTATAATTTAAATGTTAACGTGTGAATGTTATTTTATGATACTCGATACACAACAGATGAATATAAAAAGGATTCTATAATATACAGAATTTAACCCAAGAAAGAAGTTTTAAATAGTGTTTAAAAAAAACAGGCCAACCAATTTAATTCAACTCTTTTTATCCAGGCGTTACTCATATTCATTATTCATAGGCGTTATACGTTATTCCTTGAATGGGCTACTTCATAGAAACGCTTTTGACAGAAAGATCTCAGAGAGACTAAAAACTGTTGAAATATGACAGATATCATCTGTATATAGTAGCTGTTGCAGTGCTGCTCACGTTATCTAACTGCAGTTAGAGTCTAACCATCTATTAAATAACAATAAACATTAACTATACCACTTCTATTAATATTCCTGAGAGGTCAACTAATGCCATAAAATCTCAAAATATGCAGTAATTTCATCAGTTTACCAGCGAGTGTGCTTTAGATACACTGAAATGAATGGGTTTCAATGCTGGAACTATTAGTTGTTTGGAACTATTGGTCGCTCCATGACACGCTTTAGCCACTGACCAGCGTCCAGAGACGGCACCAGCCACTGACCAGCGTCCAGAGATGGCTCCAGCGACTGACCAGCATCCAGAGATGGCTCCAGCCACAGACCAGCGTCCAGAGATGGCTCCAGCCACTGACCAGCGTCCAGAGATGGCACCAGCCACTGACCAGCGTCCAGAGATGGCTCCAGACACTGACCAGCGTCCAGAGATGGCACCAGCCACTGACCAGCGTCCAGAGATGGCTCCAGCCACTGACCAGCGTCCAGAGACGGCACCAGCCACTGACCAGCGTCCAGAGACTGCTCCAGCCACTGACCAGCGTCCAGAGATGGCTCCAAACACTGACAAGCGTCCAGAGATGGCACCAGCCACTGACCAGCGTCCAGAGATGGCTCCAGCCACTGATCAGCGTCCAGAGACGGCACCAGCCACTGACCAGCGTCCAGAGACGGCACCAGCCACTGACCAGCGTCCAGAGACTGCTCCAGCCACTGACCAGCGTCCAGAGATGGCTCCAGCCACTGACCAGCGTCCAGAGATGGCTCCAGCCACTGACCAGCATCCAGAGATGGCTCCAGCCACTGACCAGCGTCCAGAGTTGGCTCCAGCCACAGACCTGCGTCCAGAGATGGCTCCAGCCACTGACCAGCGTCCAGAGATGGCTCCAGCCACAGACCTGCATCCAGAGATGGCTCCAGCCACTGACCAGCGTCCAGAGATGGCTCCAGCCACAGACCTGCATCCAGAGATGGCTCCAGCCACAGACCAACGTCCAGAGATGGCTCCAGCCACAGACCAGCGTCCAGAGATGGCTCCGCCTCCTCTACCGAGTCCAGAGTGGGCTCCGCCTCCTCTCCCGAGCCCAGAGAGGGCTCCGCCTCCTGTCACGAGTCCAGAGTGGGCTCCGCCTCCTCTCCCGAGCCCAGAGAGGGCTCTGCCTCCTGTCACGAGCCCAGAGAGGACTCCAACCGAGCCACCTGCTCAGCCTGCTCCGTCATGGGGGTCTCCAAGACCATCTGCGCTGCTGTGGTGGCGGTCTGCTCCGCCATGGGGGTCTACAACCTCGTCTGCGCTGCTGTGGTGGTCTCCAAGACCGTCTGCGCTGCTTTGGTAGTCGTCTGCTCCACCCTGGCCGCCTGCTCTGCCTACGCCAGCCTGGTCATCTGTCCAGCCTGCTCCTTTCTGGCCTTCTATTCTGCCTCAGTCTCCAGGCCCTCTTCTGCTCCATGGGCTTGGCCCTCCATCCCGCCCCCGGTTCCGCCTCTGCTGCACCTCCCTCCTGGACAATTTTAGGAGCATCTGGAAGCCGCTCCTTTGAAGGGGGGGCTATTTCACAATTCACCAGTGTGAGTGCCCGTGATCACCACCAGAGGGCACTCCAACCCGGACTGTTATTCCATCAAAGACTATATTACCTATAATCCTTTGCCCAGACTCATCATCACTCATTGTTTGCACCTGTGTCTCAATACCCCATTACCCAAGCCTATATAAACCATGTTCACTCTGTCATTCACTGCAAAGTCTTGTTTGTTGTATTACTACAATTCTGAGCGTTTTCCCTGGTTTCATGTCTCTTGGTTTTGGATTTCTTGCCTGATTACCCGTTTGCCTGTCTCTCCTGTCTTGTTTGCCTAATTGGACTGATTACTTGTTATGACCCCTTGCCTGTTTGTGGACTACGAGTGTGGATTACCCTTTAATAAAGCTGCGTTTGGATCCTCAACCTCTGTTTCGGAGCAGTACGTTACACATGGAATCTTTCCATTCCACAAAAGGTTCATGATGCTGTGAAAACTTCTTTTGAATGTTTTTTTATTTCTAAGAGTGTAGATTTAGTACCTGTTGTTTTGTCTCTCGTGTTAGATTTCAGATCCTTCAGAGCGTTCATGACTCTCTCCTCTAGAATACAACAAGAAAAAACATCAGATCTTGCTAGACATACGGCAGTCAGTGTCCTGTGAATTTCATTTCAATCCAATTATTTCCAATGTGAATAATGTCAGTATCAGCATGCAGGTCCATGAAATCAACAATTATGATTATATTTATGAAGTCATGTCTTCAACTAAAAAAGAGAGAAATTCAATTGAGTACAATATTGCATTATCTTTGCATTATTGAGTACTGTGAATGTATAACTCACCAGAGGTCTGTTGTTTAGAGGACAGAGATGCGACAGATGAAGAGAGATCCGACACTGAACTCTTCAGGACACTCAAAGAGCTCTTCAGAGACTCTTTAACACCAGATGAAAGAAGTTAATATGATATATAAGTAAGATTACTCTGTGCTAGGGATGTCACAAGTACCGGTACTTCGGTACCAAGTCGGTACTGAAATTATAAAAATGTGACAATACCAGCATTTCTGTAGAACCAGTAGTACTGACTCCCGCGGTACCCGCAGCTGCGTTCAGTCGCTTCCGTGTTTATCTAAGCGCAGGGCTCCAGACTGTAGCCGAATATATACTAGTGTATGTGACTATTAAAGGAGCTGTATGTAGGACTGTGGCCAAAACTGGTACTGCAATCACTTTCAAATTACTGTAGTGCGGTGTATCCCTCTACCCCTCCCCCCTGACTCGAGGTTGCCAGATAGGCTGCAGGATCCAGCGGGAACGTAGGCTGCTACACGGAGCTTTCAATGGCAAGTGACGAGTCGTACACAGTACGTTTTTTTTCTTTCCTTTTATTATGTTTATGCTTCAAGAGCGATGTTTTGTGAAGTAATTATGAATCGCAAAAATTTACTAATGGCGATTAGCCAAATATAATCGTAAATATGAACGCTCGTATGTGACAGTACATTCCCACATGAAAAATACTATAGTATATTATATTAAAATTACAGCAAAATTAATCTAGTAAATACTATAGTGTTTTTGAACCATACTGTAGTAAAGATGCTACAGTATATTGTAGTAACGTTATATTATAGTATATACTACACTTTGTTAATTTACTGTAGTATATTTACTATAGGACGGTTCAAAAACACTATAGTATTTACTAGAGTAATTTTACTATAATATACTATAGTATTTTTTTCATGTGGGTTGTTAGAACAGTAAGTTAGCTGTTAGTCTAACTTGTAACGGTAGAAGCACAAGCCTAAGTCACTATGTGTAACAGATTTCAAAGATGCAGCTATTCATTTAGCTGAAGCTATAAGTGAAAGCGACCAGCTGTATTTTTTAACTTACCCTGCGGTACACGTCCATAACGCTAAAATATGTGATGTGGAAGATTAGCAAAAATTCAAAGGCATCTCCTATACAAATCCTTGTTTTATTTCGGACACTGTCACGACGTTTTTCTGATTCATATCGAGGTCGTTTAGGTTTCGTAAAGTTAGACATTGTTTATCCAAAAATTTTGTAGCTGCAGCTGTGGTAACTAGCAGAGCTGGCAACCCGAATGCAGAAACACTACTGACTTCGTGATTGGTAGATAGGTGGAGGGCGGCGCTTCAGGCATGACACAACATGTCAACATCAACATCAGTTGAGGGCTGCAACTCCAATTTTAAAATGACAATATCTTGGCCGGACAACTGTTGTCAGTGATATAAGTATTTGAAATTAACATGATTTCTTAGTGTCTATTGACATATTAGGGCCATTTTATGATTAATTGAAATACATTTCTTACATACAGTTCCTTTAAACTGCAAAATACTATTTAAATATTACTCGTCCATGTTCTGCCTCTCTGTGTGAATGACGGGGCGCGCGCGTGTGCGCACTCGCTCTCTTTGTAGTCTCTGCCGTCACTATCATAGACTGTAAACAAATATATCACTATATGAGGACACAAACGCATAAACCGTCACTTCATGAGAATTTACCGTTTCATTTGAGAATATGAATATCATTAACACAGACACATAGCTGCCAACTTTTGAGTTTTGCTTGGAGTGAGATTTTGTTGTTGGGATATTAACACAAATTATCTTGCATCACAATAAGTGTATTGTGATTGTCAAAACATTTTAGTATCTAAATTGAATTTTATCAGGTCTAGTGACAACATGTTACAATGTTTATATGGTACAATTTCTGGTAAGCTACGTTTTTTATTATTGCTTGAAACAAATTTCAGGATTTCAATTCAGTTAAATTCTTGTGATTTGATTTAATATTTGTGATTTGATTTAATATTGACTAATTTGGATAAATATTAGGTACACAAGATAGGCATTCATTTTTCTCAAGAAAAATAAATCTCACCTAATGCTGTTAACATACAGAGAGCCTTATCAGATAGTAGTATTAAAAATAATTCAAATGAAATATAATGCGTTTTTTATTATAATAACAACTTTGTCTAATGATATAAGTAAAAATATAATAAATATGTAATATAGTAGGCTACACATTTTTAGCTAAATACTCTCTATAGCTCTTTTTGTCTAGCCAACTAACTTGCTATGGCCTATATTATGGTTATATTATGGTCAAATGTTATGTGACATAATTGTTCTCCAGCTGTTTTATTGACCCTTTAATAATAATAATACATCTCTACTAATAATACAAATTATGCCTAGATGGTTGATTATTTTTCACTTTTAAACGGTTTACTTTTAAACAGCATACAGCCTTTCAATGTGTACGTATCATTTACTTTATAATGGTTATCATCATAAGTAATACACTTAATACATTTAATACGTTTTTTAAAAATAGTTAAATAAAAAAGATAATAATAATAATCTGTGGTACCGAAATTGGTACCGAATACCGTAAAATTTTTATGGTATTGGTACCGACTACTGGAATTTTGGTACAGTGACATAAGAGTTTTGAATTATATTATGCAAGTCTAACTACTACCATACAAACTTTTGTGTATTCGTGCTTCTAATATTAGCAGATTTTTTTAATGTTTCTGTCTCACCGAAGTCACGCTGTTTGTTCTGTTGATCGGTCTGTATGGATGACTTCAAACTGTCCAGCGATTGTTCTGTTTCAGTCTGTTTCTGGTCCTGCTTCTTAACTGGAGAAAAAGGTTTCCGTTTTAAAACTTCTTCAATCCACAGAAGACAATATTCATGTGAAGTAATGAAAAGATTTCGACACCTGCATCATTCAGTTGTGCCGTCAGCGCTGATACAGCAGAACTCAAGCCGTTCATCAAACTCTTCACTTCTGTGAGCGACTCATCCTGCTCTGTGGAAAAGAAGTGTAGATGTGTGTGTAGAGTGTGTGCATTTACTGGACTGTTATTGAATCGAGTGCTGTTTTGTGCATGTAATGTTGGGTCTACTCACTGGTGACTGGTATTTGAGAAGAAAGAGATGCGACAGATGAAGTGAGATCTGACACTGAATTCTTCAGGTCACTCATTGAGCTCGACAGAGACTCTTTAACACAAGACAAAAACAATCAGTACGATCACTGTGCATAGCAATAATGGCTGTGTGGATGAGAAAATAGAAAAATACATAATCAAGTTAGACAAGAACTTTGCTGCAAATCCGACTCCCTGTTACAAACTATCACTTCTACCACTAAAGATTGCTTTATAAATAATCTTCCTCAGATAATCAAGTTAGACAAGAACTTGTATGTATTCATGTGTCTATGAATATCTCAATAGCTGTTTTAATTTTTATAATGTTTCTGCCTCACCGAAGTCACGCTGTTTGTTCTGTTGATCAGTCTGTATGGATGACTTCAAACTGTCCAGCGATTGTTCTGTTTCAGTCTGTTTCTGGTCCTGCTTCTTAACTGGAGAAAAAGGGTGCCATTTTCAAAAGGTCCCATGGCATGAAAATGTCATTTTATGAGGTTTTTTTAACATTAATATGAGTTCCCCTAGCCTGTATATGGTCCCCAAGTGGCTAAAAATTTTGATGGGTGTAACCCGAGTTCTGGTTGTCCTGCTCTGCCTTTGAGAAAATGAAAGCTCAGACGAGCCGATCTGGAATCTTTCCTGTATGTCGTCATACGGGGAACGGTTACCTCCCCTTCCTCTGTTTTGCCCGCCCAGAGAATTAGGAGAAAATGGATTCCATTTCGCAATGTCAGCACTAGTGTTGTCAAAAATATCGATATTTCGATATGTATCGCTCTCCTCTCCTCTGCGACCGACAGTGAGTTGACACGCACCCGCCTCCTCTCATTCAGTCTGATTAACCCTCTGAACACGGCCGATGTGTGTTCTGCTGGATTTTTCCTTATGACTGCGTGTTATGTGGCGTTCATACCGGACGCGAATAAATCGCGCTATTCGCACGAAGTTGGATGCTTGAACATTTTGAGTTTACTCGCTTCATTCGCGCATGAAATTTGCTTAATTCGCGTGTGACATTCACTGCACAACAGACACGAATTCGCGTCATGGGAGGGGCTTCTGCCAGCTGGCTCGTTGAGAAATGGCTGACATGGGCTGTGTTTACACGTCTTTTTTTGTTAAAATCTACTGTTAATGTGTGACAAAACTTAGTTTTAAAACTTTTTCAGGTGATAATGTAGTTGTTTAAAGCTCAAATCTGTGGTTTATTTATAAAAAGAGTGCCTATTTGAACATTTTATCTGGCGTTTTCGGAGTTGTGAGCTCCAGTGGATCAGCGGCGCTCCGCACTTGTTTACCCCGGAGAGAGCAGCCTTTCCTCGGCTAGCCCTTCCGCCATCTGCCGCTGGCTCTGATGTCTCTGTGGTGTCTCAAGCTATAATTCGTCTTGTGTAGATGTAACGGGCGATCTTTGGTCTCATGGATCTATAATTTGTTCCCTGGCAAATCGTTTAGGCTGAGGGCAAAGTGAAGTTTCATTACTTTTTTATTTTTAGGCTGTAACTTTACGTTACAGTTGTAGCCGACTAGCACTGGCTTTGAATGTTTGACTGAATTGTTTGCTTTATTTCATGTGTAGCTTATTATACCTTTTACTTATACTTTTGTATCATTGATCATACATAAACTTGCATTTAACAAAAAGAGACTGGGTTGTGTTTCATGTCACTTAAATGTTATCACAGTGATAATCATATTGTCTGAACCAGATATTAATATACAGATTTTCTCCTCATTGTTGTCACTACTAGAGCAAGCTCCTGATTGGTTAACGCGCCTCATTCGCACAAATCGCACCGCAGAATGTCTATTCGCGTCTTTGCATTGACTTAACATGTAAATCACTTGCGCGAATCACGTCATTCACGTCCGGTGTGAACCCACCGTTGGCGTGACGGGTCTGAATGTCGTGCAGGATTGCACATAACGTTAATTCTACTCATTCCAACAGATTTCACGCTCACATCTGAAGCGGACACACACACCGTAATAAAGCCGCCTCTGACATACAAGGGCAAAAATGAGCTCCTTTTTCCAGCTTATTAATGGTCAAATACCCTCAAAATTGTCTCAATGTCCATCTTGGTGAGTATAAACGTAAACACAGTTGTAAACAGTTCAGGAAGAATGTGTAACAGGAACAGTGTTTTAGATCCATGTGTGCGTCGGGTCTTAAAGGGACAGTGGTTATTTATTATTCAAACTACAAAAAGACAAACAATCACTTAACTGCTCCTGACTGATTAACTTGTGCAACTTTAATGATTTGATTACTTTTTAATTCAGTTTCTTACCTGAATACTGTTAGACCTACCTGAAAAAATAAAGCAGTCTATTATCTTTAAACTATTGTATTTATTTGTGCTATTGTTTGTAATTTTTTTATTCAATCTTATTTTATTACTGTTTACTCGTCTTTTTTTGTTGTTGTTGAAAATTTTATTTTACTTTTTTCACATATAACAACCACAACAAATAAAAAACATAAAGAAAAAGAACAACTTACAAAAATAAAAAGAGGAAAATGGAGATACAATGTAAAATGGTTAAATCCACTTTATCAAATCAAGCCATGTGGTACTATATTTATATAATTCAAAAAGGGTTTCCAGATCTTATAAAATAATTCACCCCTGCCCCTCATTGAATATGTGATCTTCTCTAAAGGTACACAGCTGCATACCTCTGACAACTACAATCCAATTGGCAAATCAGTGTCTGCTTTCCATTTCAAAGCAATACATTTTTTAGCTATTATTAACAACATTTGAGTAAGCTTTAAGGTCCCATGGCATGAAAATTTCATTTTATGAGTTTTTTTTTTAAACAATAATATGTTCCCCTAGCCTGTATATGGTCCCCAAGTGGCTAGAAATTTTGATGGGTGTAAACCGAGTTCTGGCTGTCTATCTCTGCCTTTGAGAATAGGAGAGCTCAGACGAGCTGATCTGGAATTTTACTGTTATGACGTCATACCAGGAAAGGTTACCTTCCCTTCCTCTGCTTTGCCTGCCCAGAGCATTCGGAGAAAATGAATTCAGTTTATGTCAGCACAGGCTTTACAAACAGACTTTACGATATGGATTCAACAGCACCGCGACAAACAGTGAGTAACAGTGTTCATTCATGCCTGATCTGTGATTTCTGATAATCATTCAAGTTCACTCAGACTTTCTTTCTAGATCGTTTAATGATCGCCGACTTACCCAAGCGTAATGCATCAGTGAATCAAGCCAGTGACTAAAACGATCGTTTCTGTTAGTAGCATGAAACCAATCCGTTTTTAAGTGATTAAACTACAGAAAGCAATCAAAGAACATTCTCTTTATAATGTCCGGATCTGTCAATCACACATCGCGAGTGTATCTGCACACTTGCCCAAACTGCTGTTATTATGAATGACACTGTTATGCTGCACAAAGCTCTTACTGTATTCCTGTAATTACATTAAAAATATCTATGACAGTATATGCACCGTTTTTCCCCGTGGTATCGAAAATGGTATCAAATATCGATACTTTTTTAGGTATCGTATCGAAGTTAGAAATTCCAGTATCGTGACAACACTAGTCAGCACAGGCTTTTACGATATGGATTCAACAGCACCGCCACAAACAGTGAGTAACAGTGTTCATTAATGCCTGATCTGTGATCAGTGATTTCTGATGTGTAGCTAATCATTCAAGTTCACACAGAGTTTCTTTAGATGCTAGATTAACAATAAAAGAACACTCTCTTTATAATGTTCGAAGCTGTCAATCACACGTCGCGAGTGTATCTGCACACTTGTCCAAACTGCTGTTATATGAATGACGCTGTTATGCAGCACAGCGAAGCTCTTACTGTATTCATATCGATGTTGTGTTTGCTGTTAGTTGTGGTGAAAGCATTTCGTGAGAGAAAACGCACTGCAATGACGAGGTCAACAGACTGTCTGTGTACTCAATGCTCATCACTGCAGCCGTTCATGTGATGGGAAAAGATATAAAAATAATGCTCGACAGCTGTAATGGTAAAAAAACGTAGTAAAAGTATTCGAGAGGGGTTCCACATGTTACAAAGTTCATAGAATAAGGAGGAAGACGACAGGGCCGGCGTGATTATTCAGAACTCTCAGATACCAACAAAATAAACTCGCGCTCATAACAACTCTTTTCTCAGCTATCTTTCTCCAGAGCTCTCCGTCTGGTCTACGAGTCCGTCTCTCTCTCTGGCAGTGCTTGCAGATCTCGCTAAACCACGCCCCCTCCGCCACAAGATCTAGTACTCATTTCAAATGCAAAGATGTCAGCCAATCACAGCAGTGGGCGTTGAAGTCTCACATCAGACACGCCCCTTCAAACAGAGCATTCAAGCCAGAGGGCTAATATCAGAATAGAAAAATGCCTTTTATTTCTAAATTATGAAAATTTGTGATGTAAAAATCATACTAACAATATAAGTACACCTCAGGAAACATTATAAAATAATGAAAGATTTCGACACCTGCATCATTCAGTTGTGCCGTCAGCGCTGATACAGCAGAACTCAAGCCGTTCATCAAACTCTTCACTTCTGTGAGCGACTCTTCCTGCTCTGTGGAAAAGAAGTGTAGATGTGTGTGTAGAGTGTGTGCATTTACTGGACTGTTATTGAATCGAGTGCTGTTTTGTGCATGTAATGTTGGGTCTACTCACTGGTGACTGGTATTTGAGAAGAAAGAGATGCGACAGATGAAGTGAGATCTGACACTGAACTCTTCAGGTCACTCATTGAGCTCGACAGAGACTCTTTAACACAAGACAAAAACAATCAGTACGATCACTGTGCAGAGCAATAATGGCTGTGTGGATGAGAAAATAGAAAAATACATAATCAACTCATATAAGTTTTGTCTTAGACAAGAACTCTTCATAAAACTTCTTATATTAGAATTCTCTCTAATAAGATCTCAATTGTTAATGTAGTTTGCATGAGTAAATATATTTTTACTTTTACAGAATTTAACAATTTCTGAGAAACACTGTTGACATGAAAAATTAACATACAGTACACAAGAGTGAACACGCCCCCTCCTGCTGATTGATTGGCTCACTTTCTCTCCTCCCCCATCACGAGTGAACACGCCCCCTCCTGCTGATTGATTGGCTCACTTTCTCTCCTCCCAAATCACGAGTGAACACGCCCCCTCCTGCTGATTGATTGGCTCACTTTCTCTCCTCCCCCATCACGTGTGAACACGCCCCCTCCTGCTGATTGATTGGCTCACTTTCTCTCCTCCCCCATCACGTGTGAACACGCCCCCTCCTGCTGATTGATTGGCTCACTTTCTCTCCTCCCCCATCACGAGTGAACACGCCCCCTCCTGCTGATTGATTGGCTCACTTTCTCTCCTCCCCCATCACGAGTGAACACGCCCCCTCCTGCTGATTGATTGGCTCACTTTCTCTCCTCCCCCATCACGTGTGAACACGCCCCCTCCTGCTGATTGATTGGCTCACTTTCTCTCCTCCCCCATCACGAGTGAACACGCCCCCTCCTGCTGATTGATTGGCTCACTTTCTCTCATCCCCCATCACGAGTGAACACGCCCCCTCCTGCAGATTGGCTCACTTTCTCTCCTACCCATCACGAGTGAACACGCCCCCTCCTGCTTATTGATTGGCTCACTTTCTCTCCTCCCCCATCACGAGTGAACACGCCCCCTCCTGCTGATTGATTGGCTCACTTTCTCTCCTCACCCATCACGAGTGAACACGCCCCCTCCTGCTGATTGATTGGCTCACTTTCTCTCCTCCCCCATCACGAGTGAACACGCCCCCTCCTGCTGATTGATTGGCTCACTTTCTCTCCTCCCCATCACGAATGAACACGCCCCCTCCTGCTGATTGATTGGCTCACTTTCTCTCCTCCCCATCACGAGTGAACACGCCCCCTCCTGCTGATTGATTGGCTCACTTTCTCTCCTCCCCCATCACGAGTGAATACGCCCCCTCCTGCTGATTGATTGGCTCACTTTCTCTCCTCCCCCATCACGAGTGAACACGCCCCCTCCTGCTGATTGATTGGCTCACTTTCTCTCCTCCCCCATCATGAGTGAACACGCCCCCTCCTGCTGATTGATTGGCTCACTTTCTCTCCTCCCCCATCACGAGTGAACACGCCCCCTCCTGCTGATTGATTGGCTCACTTTCTCTCCTCCCCCATCACGAGTGAACACGCCCCCTCCTGCTGATTGATTGGCTCACTTTCTCTCCTCCCCCATCACGAGTGAACACGCCCCCTCCTGCTGATTGATTGGCTCACTTTCTCTCCTCCCCATCACGAATGAACACGCCCCCTCCTGCTGATTGATTGGCTCACTTTCTCTCCTCCCAAATCACGAGTGAACACGCCCCCTCCTGCTGATTGATTGGCTCACTTTCTCTCCTCCCCCATCACGTGTGAACACGCCCCCTCCTGCTGATTGATTGGCTCACTTTCTCTCCTCCCCCATCACGTGTGAACACGCCCCCTCCTGCTGATTGATTGGCTCACTTTCTCTCCTCCCCCATCACGAGTGAACACGCCCCCTCCTGCTGATTGATTGGCTCACTTTCTCTCCTCCCCCATCACGAGTGAACACGCCCCCTCCTGCTGATTGATTGGCTCACTTTCTCTCCTCCCCCATCACGAGTGAACACGCCCCCTCCTGCTGATTGATTGGCTCACTTTCTCTCATCCCCCATCACGAGTGAACACGCCCCCTCCTGCAGATTGGCTCACTTTCTCTCCTACCCCATCACGAGTGAACACGCCCCCTCCTGCTTATTGATTGGCTCACTTTCTCTCATCCCCCATCACGAGTGAACATGCCCCCTCCTGCTGATTGATTGGCTCACTTTCTCTCCTACCCCATCACGAGTGAACACGCCCCCTCCTGCTGATTGATTGGCTCACTTTCTCTCATCCCCCATCACGAGTGAACACGCCCCCTCCTGCAGATTGGCTCACTTTCTCTCCTACCCCATCACGAGTGAACATGCCCCCTCCTGCTGATTGATTGGCTCACTTTCTCTCCTCCCCCATCACGAGTGAACATGCCCCCTCCTGCTGATTGATTGGCTCACTTTCACTCATCCCCCATCATGAGTGAACACGCCCCCTCCATCACGCCCCCTCCTGCTTATTGATTGGCTCACTTTCTCTCCTCCCCCCCATCACGAGTGAACATGCCCCCTCCTGCTGATTGATTGGCTCACTTTCTCTCCTCCCCCATCACGAGTGAACATGCCCCCTCCTGCTGATTGATTGGCTCACTTTCACTCATCCCCCATCATGAGTGAACACGCCCCCTCCTGAAGATTGGCTCACTTTCTCTCCTCCCCCATCACGAGTGAACACGCCCCCTCCTGCTGATTGATTGGCTCACTTTCTCTCCTCCCCATCACGAATGAACACGCCCCCTCCTGCAGATTGATTGGCTCACTTTCTCTCCTCCCCCATCACGAATGAACACGCCCCCTCCTGCAGATTGATTGGCTCACTTTCTCTCCTCCCCCATCACGAATGAACACGCCCCCTCCTGCTGATTGATTGGCTCACTTTCTCTCCTCCCCATCACGAGTGAACACGCCCCCTCCTGCTGATTGATTGGCTCACTTTCTCTCCTCCCCCATCACGAGTGAACACGCCCCCTCCTGCTGATTGATTGGCTCACTTTCTCTCCTCCCCCATCACGAGTGAACACGCCCCCTCCTGCTGATTGATTGGCTCACTTTCTCTCCTCCCCCATCACGAGTGAACACGCCCCCTCCTGCTGATTGATTGGCTCACTTTCTCTCCTCCCCCATCACGAGTGAACACGCCCCCTCCTGCTGATTGATTGGCTCACTTTCTCTCCTCCCCATCACGAGTGAACACGCCCCCTCCTGCTGATTGATTGGCTCACTTTCTCTCCTCCCCCATCACGAGTGAACACGCCCCCTCCTGCTTATTGATTGGCTCACTTTCTCTCCTCCCCCATCACGAGTGAACACGCCCCCTCCTGCTAATTGATTGGCTCACTTTCTCTCCTCCCCCATCACGAGTGAACACGCCCCCTCCTGCTGATTGATTGGCTCACTTTCTCTCCTCCCCCATCACGAGTGAACACGCCCCCTCCTGCTAATTGATTGGCTGACTTTCTCTCCTCCCCCATCACGAGTGAACACGCCCCCTCCTGCTAATTGATTGGCTCACTTTCTCTCCTCCCCCATCACGAGTGAACACGCCCCCTCCTGCTGATTGATTGGCTCACTTTCTCTCCTCCCCCATCACGAGTGAACACGCCCCCTCCTGCTAATTGATTGGCTCACTTTCTCTCCTCCCCCATCACGAGTGAACACGCCCCCTCCTGCTGATTGATTGGCTCACTTTCTCTCCTCCCCCATCACGAGTGAACACGCCCCCTCCTGCTGATTGATTGGCTCACTTTCTCTCCTCCCCCATCACGAGTGAACACGCCCCCTCCTGCTGATTGATTGGCTCACTTTCTCTCCTCCCCCATCACGAGTGAACACGCCCCCTCCTGCTGATTGGCTCCAAATGTGTTGTGGCGCTTGGTCCGATCCAGTTTCAACAGTGTTTCTCAGAATTCGCTTACTTCCCCTTTAATGTTATTTAATAAAATATTCATATTCATGTTAGTTCACAGTGCATTAACTAATGTTAGCATTAGTTAGATTAATAAATGTTTTAGAAGTATTGTTCATTGTTAGTTCATGTTAACTAACAAATTTAACTAATGTTAACAACATGAAATAACATTTTAAATTCTCTTTGTACTTTTTGCAATTTCTTCACTGAACTTTAAACATTAATATTTTCCCCCTATATCATTCCTTGCAATTGAAAGTAATATAAAATGTCTCCAATAAGACAGAAAACATGCTGAGATTTGAATGCGGCCCAATAGGATTCACCACATGCATCCACATTTAAAAAAAGAGCGTACCTATAAGGTCTTATAATTCATTAAATAACATTATTAGGTACATTTTAGATTCATATTAGTTTTGCCTGTCTTACCAAAGTCACGCTGCTTGTTTTGTAGATCAGACTGTAGAGATGTAACAGCTGATTTCACATTGTCTAATATTTTTAGTGTTTCAGTCTGTATCTGCTCCTGGTTGCCAACTGTGAAAGGACAAAAAAAAAAAATTAAATAAAAGTATTTCTTATGGTTGTCTCCTTTAAACAGTAGTAGCTCCTGACCATAAATTAAGTATGGCAGATACATTTTACATTTTACAAGTTTCATATTCTAATCGCTGAACTCTTTTGGCAGAGGTTGTGGCGAGGAATTTTGGTTCCTTGCCACCGTCGCCTTTGGGCTAGTTGGGGACACTAAATATTCAACTAAATCCTCCTGGGACCCAAGAATAGACTTTTGTCCACTGTAGTGGACAGTGAATTTCTCTGACATCATACATGTCACATGTCACAGTCTGGATGTCCTTTATAGAGCACATTCGGGGCTTTGCAGAGATACCAAATGTTTGGAGGTTTCACCAGGACAACAGCTTCTTCTTGGTCTTTAAAAACGGCTGGCGTTAATGTTTAGCACTCTTATGGAAATATGATCATATTTTTTAATTATAATTTAAATCAGATTAATTTTCAAATTGTTTGTTATAAATCAACATCTCAGGAAAATGTTATGGGGTTTCTAATCAAAATATGACTTTCTGTTACAAAACAGGGCATTGATTTCATAAATGACCGCTGTAGTGGACGCCAGGAGTTAAATCATGTTTATCAGGCATTCTGGAGACATGACAAGTGAACAGGGAAAGAAATTACACATCAATATTCCTATGAAATATTAGATATTATTATGAAAATGTTGCCAATTTTTCCTCCCATTATTACACTTCTACTTTCATTACATGTTGCACCAAGAACACATTAATATGCAAATTAGATGCAGTGAATAGATACATTGTATTGAATGGGAAAATCCAAGTATTGTCATTTTACCCACATATTTAATAAAGTAAAATGGTATATGAATGCATCTTTCATAACATAGTTCAGAATCATCTTTAAATAAAGTTTGTTTAAAAAAACCCTGAAACCTAAAAATTGATTGGCGAATTAAAAATAAATCCCATTGTTTTTGCCTTTACATGCAATTTCATGTCATTTAATTTTTTTTAACGACTGAGTCCTGCTGTCAACTACAGAGGACATATCATAACATATGAATAAAATATCATTTTTCAAAAATGTTTTTTTTCCATTTGTTTCTTATGCTCTAAACAATGTAATGACATAAAAAAAATACTAAATTCAAAAAACTTTTTTTTTCTGGGTCCCAGGAGGATATTACTGATCTGCCCGCATTGATACTATATGATAATTGAACTGAGCTGGACGAAAACATCACTTTTTTCTCCAGAGCCGCTGTGCAGCCGAATCAAATTCTGTTGCATTATTTTCCTGTTACCACTGTAAATTTAAAGCTGCTTTGAAACCATCTGCATTGTAAAAAGTGCTATATAAATAAGGGTGACTTGACTTATTCAGCCTGAGGGTGGTGCTCTAATGTTGATTGAAACGTTGTGGAGGAATTCCAGTGAGGAAAAGAAACAAACATAAAGCAAAACAGAGTCTATAAAGGCTATTCACATGAGCATATTTCCACAAACATGATCACAAACGGACCAATCCCTCACTTACACCTCCCAACCCAAATCATCCCCCAGACCCCATACCTGTATCATTTAGTTTGGACGTCAGAGCTGATACAGAAGAGCTCAAACTGTTCATCAAACTCTTCACTTCAGTGTGTGACAGATCCTGCTGGCGCTCTGTGAAAACGAAGTAAAACAAGCCCTGTTATTACTATATATATATATATATTTATTCATTTAGATATATATATATTTAGATAAATCATATCCATGTGTTGGTTTTGGGGGATTTTAATGTACATAGTAGCAAATTAAAATCTCACCCAGCTTTTGTACATGGATATGTACATGTTCAAATATGAGTGCTTGATAAAAATAAAAAAAAAGATCTATGTTTAAAGGAACACACCAACTTTTTGTGACTTTAGCTTATTCACCGTATCCCCCAGAGTTAGATAAGTCCATACACTAGCCTAGCTTAGCACAAAGACTGGAAGTAAACGGCTCCAGCTAGCCGACTGCTCAATAAGTGGCAAAATAACACCAACATTTTCCTATTGAGATGAGATGAGAATGGTGTGTATGGACTTATCTAACTCTGGGGGATATGGGGAATAAGATGAAGTCCCAAAAAGTCGGCGTGTTCCTTTAAGTTCTCACCTGTGATCTGAAGATCAGGTTTGACTGAAGTTTGATTGGAACTATGAATCCAACTCTCCAGCGCTGAGAATGTTCTTTGTTGATGAAAAACTGTGAGCAAAAAACTCTCAGTTACTTGCATGACCTCAGTTCACGGGACGAGCATTGCATCAGTTGCTGACCCTTTAGGGGAGGAACTCCTTTTCTCAGAAGCATGATTGAATCATGTGTGTGCACTTGCTGAGACAAACGGCGTTTCAAGCCGCCAAAACAGACGGGGCCATCTGCCTATATAAGTCGGTGCTGAATGCCATTTAAAGGTCCCGTTCTTCATGTTTTTTTGAAGCTTTGATTGTGTTTACAGTGTGCAATATAACATGTGTTCATGTTTCGTGTGTAAAAAAACAGTATTTTTCACACAATTTACTCATCTGTATACCGCTGTTCTCACTGTCCTAAAAACGGCTGATGAGTTCCTTGTTCTATGAAGTCCCTCCTTCAGAAATACGTAACGAGTTCTGATTGTGCCAGCGGTTCCCGTGTTGTGATTTGACCGCAGCTTAGCGCACGTGGAAAGGTCACGCCTCTTAACGGGAGATGTATGCGCTCAATGATCTCTACAGCGTCCCTGGGAAAGCCAAACAAAGGTGATTTGACTCCGGGATGAAAATAACAGCGTCTCGACGACATGGCGACAAACACACTCAAACGCAACACTTCCTTTTCTCCATGCGACACTTCCTCTTCTCCACGTGGGACAGCAACAAGACCACGCCCCCTTTTTCGCGTATTCTTGTGGGCGGAGGTTAGTCTGTTCTACTGTTCTACTGACGTCATTAATGAAGGAAGTACCAGGATGTAGTCCAAGCCGGCCGTTCGCTGTAGGCTTTGAAAGGGAACTTCTGTTAAATAAAATATCTCGCTTGGCATTGAACTTTGAGCTTCATAATTTTACAGGTTATATTTATGCTCTAACAGCAACATTACACACTAACTAAAGTTTGAACAATGGGATCACGAAGAACGGGACCTTTAATCCGAATCTTTTAACTGAGGAGCTCCATACATCGACTCCGGCGCACGGCCAGCTATACAATGCTCGTTCCCGTTATCTCTATGTCTAACCAAGACATTATTTTTTGATACGGTTCACTCACATTGTGTCACAGTTGCTGACAATTTGGGGAATGCAATCCAATAGCGCTGTGCTACAAGTAGAACGGAAGCCCATTAAGCAGGCATTTAATAATTTTTGACTTTTCAGTCTGAGTTAAATCTCTTTAATTGGCTCATTTTATCTGTAAAAGAAAACATGCCTAATAATTCTGCACACATGAATATAAGGTGTTTTTCATTTCCCGCCTTCATGAACCATTATATATCCCTTATAAATGATTAAATACTAAATTAATAGTAGCTATTAGGATAACTGTGGTTTGGAATTGGTAAAATGAGCCTGGAAAAAAATATGATCAGAAAATCAACGTGCCTAATAATTCTGCACACAGTGTACTTCGAACAAAAGGACGCAAGCTTTTGCCTTGAAACAAAGTTTGGATTATGTCCCTGAAACATGGTGTCAGAATGGAGCAAACTGGAGCGAGTAACCTCGTTTGATCATTTACAAGACTCACACTGACACACCTGGAATGGCTTCCCAAGCCTGGCACAGACGTGATTCAGTAAGGCTTCATTATTTCAGTGAAAAGGAGTTTCCCCCAAAGCAACTGACGCAGTGCAAGTGAACCATATCGAAAGGGAACAAACGTTTTTTGCATTACACTTTCTAAATCACTTTCTAAAATGCAATTATTTTATAACATAGCACATTTGAAGTATGTTCTTTAATGCACTCACAGATGGCCGAGGTCAGGATCATCATAATAATAATGCAGAGTGTTCCTAGAAGCACAAAGATGCCAGTTTTTCTGTCGCATGGACGACCTGCAGAAAACATCAAACCATGAGAGATCTTTTATCTCTGATGCATTTTTGCATCAGCCTTTAAAGCAAGACAGCCTTCCTGCAGCTCAAACAGTAGCGCACGACACTTGCAACACCGAAGTCATGGGTTCAATCCCCAGGGAAAGCATGAACTGATAAACATGTGTGTCTTGAATGCAATGTGGCCAAATGCATAAATGTAAATGTGATGTGGAAAGTATTTTACAAAACACTTCACTTCATGCTGCTTCCATTCAGATGTGGTAGGATAAACTCCAAAGCTTACAATTTAATTAGTATCTTTACAATTAATCGTTACCTTAATGCATTATCCTCCAGTTTCACAGACTGATAAGTCTGGTTTCTCGAGGATTCATTCTCATCTATTTTAAGAAGTCTTTCCTCCTGGCCACAGTCGACCTTTGTACGGAGACATGGTGGTGGGAAAAAAATATAACATAGGAAGAAAAAATAAGTCAATGCTTTTGCGTTCTCTCGGAAATGTTTTGCTTTGCATTCGCTTTTTCAAAGTTCTTTGTGAGCAATCGCAAAGTTTCGCGGTGGAATGCAAACGTTTTTGTGTAGGAAATCAAAGGATTTGTGAATAAACACAACATTTTCAGGGGAACGCAGAACTTTTGTCATATTTTTTCCATCACCATGTCCCTTTAGGGGATCCGTAACTGTTTAAAATGTTGGCATCAAAAAACATTTGGTATCACAAAGTCATTAACAAACATTAGCCTCAATGTTCAGATCAATAGTTCATGTACATTCAAATATGAATAATGAAGTGCTATCATTTTTCTGATTTGAATTGAATGCTCTTTTCTTCAAGCATTATATAATGTATAAAAAGTCTATTCATTGTATAAATGAAAGTGATTATAAAGTGTTACCAGACACTAACTAAAACTCTTTCTCTCATATAAACAAACACATTCTTTCTGTATCAAATATAATCTAGTATCATAGCAAACCTTTGCTGAATGTCGTCTTCTGTTCATATTCCATGTCCATTTTCAAAATTTCTTCAGAACTATTGCTTTTCTGATATACCATCATGACTTTTGCAGTTACTTGCTTCGTAGAGAGAATCCAAAACAGTCCCTTATTAATTTAAAACAGATGAATGCAATAACAGGGTATGATAACAGCACTTTCAGTTCCTCCTTAGTTGGGTGACTACAAGTGTACTATAAGTTATTCTGGATAAACGCATTAGCTAAACGTGTAATTAAAACTGCTTTCTCAGTGTTTTCAGCATAATGCTTTCTCTCAGGGTCACTGGTTTATCTGCCTATTCTTTGGACCTTCAGTTACCCAGAATGAGTCAAATGAACATTGTGGTGCAGAAAGATATTTTTGAAAGTTTTGATTAAAGGGGTTTATTCATTTTAAACTAGTGTATTTTTTTTCCTATGGAAGGTATTTTCCATCACATAAGAAAACATCATGCTTTGGTAAATTTAAAATATGACTTAAAACGTCATAATAATGACATTAGTGAAATCAAAATTAAAGTCATAATTATGACAGTCATTTATGAGATTAAAAAGAGGAAATTGACAAACAGTCATGTCATTTATGAGATTAAAATTGACGAAATGATGACATACTCCCAGTCATAATTATGGAATGTGTAAGACCAAAAAAAACTATACTGTTGGGGAAGTAGAGGAGGAAGTTTCCCCTAAATGTTTTTTTGGGAGGGGGCACCAATGATCAAGCTCTGATGGCTGCGGTGTCCAGTGCTGATGATCGCTAGTCCCATGTTTTCTGCACCTTCCTGTCCTGTGGTTTCCCCACCTGAACCTGCTCACAAGACGGCCGCCACGCCAGTGTCTTCGGACAAGATGGCTGCCACGCCAGTGTCCTCTGACAAGATGGCCGCCGCCACGCCAGATCCCTCTGCCAAGCTGGCCGCCACCACGCCAGATCCCTCTGCCAAGATGCCCACTGCCACGCCAGAGCCCTCTGCCAAGACGCCCACTGCCACGCCAGAGCCCTCTGCCAAGATGGCCGCCACCACGCCAGATCCCTCTGCCGAGATAGCTGCCGCCATGCCAGTGATGGCTCCAGCCCCTGACCAGTATCCAGTGATGGTTCCAGCCCCTGACCAGCGTCCAGTGATGGCTCCAGCCCCTGACCAGCATCCAGAGATGACTTTGTCTCCTGCCCAGAGAGAGGACTTTATCTCCTGTGCCGAGTCCAGAGAGGACTCCATCTCCAGACGGGCCACCTGTTCAGCCTGCTCCGCCGTGGGTGTCTTCAAGCCGGTCTGCACTGCTGTGGTGGTTGTCTACTCCGCCATGGGTGTCTTCAAGCCTGTCTGTGTTGCTGTGGTGGTCGTCTACTCTGCCATGGGCTTCAAGACCATCTGCTCCACCGTGGGGGTCTTCAAGACCGTCTGCACTACTGTGGTGGTCGTCTGCTCCGCCATGGTGGTCAGCTTTTACCCTGGTCATCTGCCTGGTCTGCTCCACCCTGGCCGCCTGCCTGCCCCGCACCACCCTGGTCATCTGCCCAGCCTGCTCCTTCCTGGCCACCTGCTCCGCCCTGGCTGCCTGCACCACCCTGGTCATCTACCCAGCCTGTTCCGCCCTGGGTGCCTGCTCTGCCTGAGTCTCCAGGCCCTCTTCCGCTCCACGGGCCTGGCCCTCCATCCTGCCCCCGGTTCCGCCTCTGCTCCACCTCCCTCCTGGACAGTTTAGGAGTGTTTGGAAGCTGCTATTTGAGGGGGGGCTATGTCACGATCACCAGTGAGAGTGCCCAGTGGTTACCACCAGAGGGCACTCCATCCCGGACTGTCACTTCATCTGAGGACTACGTTTCCCACATCACTCACTACCCGGAAAGATCGATGTCATCACGCCAGAGACTGTATATTGGGATGTCGTGTCGATAAGAAAATTTCAGGGCAGAGTCTAATTGACACTGTCTCTGCAGACACTTCAGGGTCATGCGTTGGTCATGTCTGGACGCAGGTCCACCATCTGATCTGGATATGGCCCGGATCCGGCTGACTGCAGTAAACCTCGAGATGAACAGAGAGACTAACATTAGTGTAGATGCCATTCTTCTGATGATGTAACGACTACATCAGGTGTTATGGGAATTGTTCCCGGTTCTGGCTGACCTCGTTAATGCAGCCTAAAACAATCATTTCATTGATTTGAATAATATGTATAATATTGATATAATAATGATAAAAATGAATAATATTGATAATGTTCTATGTGTATGCCACAGTAAAGAGATGTGTTTTTAGTCTAGATTTAAACTGACAGAGTGTGTCTGCTTTCCGAACAATGCTAGGAAAACTGTTCCAGAGTTTAGGTGCTAAATAGGAAAAGGATTGACCGCCTGCAGTTGATTTCGATATTCTTGGTATTATCAACTGGCCAGAGTTTTGAGGCCGCAGCAGACGTGATGGAGTATAATGTGTTAAGAGCTCGTTCAAGTACTGGGAGCTAAACCATTTAGTGCTTTGTAAGTAATAAGCAAGATTTTAAAATGTATGAGATGTTTAATAGGGAGCCAATGCAGTGTTGACAGAACCGGGTTAATATGGTCACACTTCCTGGTTCAAGAAAGAACTCGAGCTGCTGTGCTTTGGACCAGCTGGAGTTTGTTTATTAAGCAAGCAGGGCAACCACCCAGTAGAGCATTACAATAACCTAGCCTTGAGGTAATGAACGCATTAATTAACTGTTCAGCATTTTGCATTGAAAGCATGTGCCGTAATTTAGATATATTTTTAAGATGCAGTTTCAAATGAAAGTGGTATCAAAGAGCACACCCAGGTTCCTAACAGACGACGAGCACTTGACAGAGTAGCCATCAAGTGTTAGACAGTATTCTAGGTTACTACTTGTGGAGCTTTTTTGTCCAATTATTAAAAATTCATTTTTTACTAGGAAATTACTAGTCATCCAATTTTTTATATCAGCTATGCATTCCGTTAATCTTGTGAATTGGTCATTTTCGTCAGGGCGTGAAGAAATATAGAGCTGAGTATCGTCAGCATAACAATGAAAACTAACGCCATGCATCCTAATAATATCTCCTAGTGGTAGCATGTACAGGGTGAAAAGCAACGATCCTATCACTGAGCCTTGCGGTACTCCACACTGAACTTGTGATCGGTGTGACATCTCTTCATTTACTGCTACAAACTGATAACAGATAGGTATGATTTAAACCATGCTAATGCAATTCCACTAATGCCAACATCATTTTTGAGTCTATTCAAAAGAATGCTGTGGTCGATTGTATCGAATGCAGCGCTAAGATCGAGTAACACTAGAGAGATACAGCCACGATCGGATGATAAGAGTAAATAATTTGTAACTCTAATGAGAGCAGTCTCAGTGCTATGATACGGTCTAAATCCTGACTGGAAATCCTCACAGATACCATTTCTTTCTAAAAAGGAGCATAATTGTGAGGACACTGCCTTTTCTAGTATTTTTGACAGAAAGGGTAGATTTGAGATTGGCCTGTAATTGACTAATTCTGTAGGATCAAATTGTGTTTTTTTAATAAGTGGTTTAATAATAGCCAACAGACAGCTGCATGGTTATAATTTTCTTCCCAATATTATCAATCTTACACATAAAGAAGTTCATAAAGTCATTACTGCTGTGCTGTTTACAAACATCAGAAGTTGAAGCTTTATTTTTGGTTAATTTAGCTACTGTATCAAATAAATACCTAGGGTTGTGTTTGTTTTCTTCTAAGAGAGTCAAGAAATAAGCAGATCTAGCAGTTTCTGTATGCGATCATGCTCTCTTTCCACAAAAGGCGAAAAATCTCCAGTTTTGTTTTCTTCCAGCTGCGCTCCATTTTTCTGGCTGCTGTTTTTGAGGGTGCTCATTGACTATTTTCTTTAATCTTCTTTAAGCGCAGGGGAGCAACTGTGTCTAAAGTACTGGAAAAGAGAGAGTCAATAGTTTATGTTGCAGCATCAAGTTCTTCTAACCTATCAGGGATGCTGAAGAGTTGAAACTGATGAGGAAGATTATTTGCAAAGCAATCTTTAGTGGCAGCAGTGATAGTCCTGCCATATTTGAAGCGAGGGAACGGCTTTGCAGCCTTAGCTAAATGAAGTATACATGATACTAGGTAATGTTCTGAGAGGTCATCACTTTGCTGCAGAATTTCAATGGTATCAACATTTATTCCATGTGACAATATTGGGTCTAAAGTATGATTATGGCGATGAGTGGGTCCTGAAACGTGTTGCCTAACTCCAATAGAGTTTAGTATGTCTTTAAATGCTAATCCCAGTGCGTCATTGTCTACATGGATATTAAAATCACCAACAATTAGTACTTTAGTACTGGTTCCTACTTCCTGATTCATACAGGGCAGACGTGCCTTCTATCTGCTCTAGCGCTGCTCTCTTTTTTTGTCTTTTTTTCTTGAGCCCCTGCTAGCTGGACTCCTGAAAATACTGGAAATGGAATTAATTAACTGGTCACTCAGCGCAATTTACGAGATTTTCTCACTAAGGACGGGTGCACCGGGAGAACCCACCTGCCCGGACTGAACCTTCGTTGCGGGCTACACGCAAGATATTGACCCCCTCCTTCCCCCACCTCATCGTCCCTATGTCTCTTGGGAGGTCAGCTTGACAGTTGGGTCTTGCTATCGTTCCCTGTACACTGCCATATCTCCCTTCAAGGACAAGCCACAGAACTGAACTCGAAAACATCTTAAGTTATGGCTAACATCCTCACACGACACAAGCTCAGACTCTTACTCGCATCATCCAGACCCCAGCCCCCGTCCATCCGTCTGCCCCGTCTCCTACCTTTCCTCCTTTCCTATCTCCCTTACTCAGTCCAAACCAAAAATTCCATCACGTGACCATGTGTACTGTGTTATATTATGTTGTGTTTTTGCATGTATGTATGCTTTGCAAAACTGCATTTAAATAGCTGTTGCTTGGAGGCTTGCTCCAAATAAATCTCGTTGCAATGTACTTTTACATGTGTAATGACAATTAACTTGCTATCTTTATCTGCAGCCAGTACTAACTCTGATAGAAAATCAGCAAATGCTTTGGTAAAGTCTGGGGATTTATCAGAAACAGGATTTATCAATTACACTACATAACGTTACATAAAGCACCAAAACTTCAAAGGAATTATACTTGAAACTAGACTTCTGAGTAATACTGAAGATATTAATCTCTGTGTGTGAATAAATGGCACAGAGAGACGTGCGGTTTAATTTACCACACACACTGAAGCACGTGTGTACTCGCTGTGTTTTCAGCCTCTGCCGCCTCACTATATGAGGACATGAATGCATGAACTTCATTTCCAGAGTCTCTTCATCAGCCTTTTACCGTTTCATTTGAGAAAAACGTCATATAACACACAGAAACTCAAAGGTCTCCACGACAGCCCGTCACGATAAAAGTTTGGTTTAATTTGAAGGAATAGTGACAGAAATATATTGTAGTTGGACTGTACAATTTAGATATGTCTCATTGTATCAATAACTAATAATAATAAATTACTATTTAAAAAAAAGAAAAGGAATAATCACAATTTTTCAATAGTCTGTAGCACTTTGTTTGACAAAGATGTTTAATCTCATATAATTAAAAGACAAAATTAATGTTTTATGCCTTACATTTTTAATAAATTGTTATGAATTCAGTTAGTTAGACATGTTTTTGATTATTAAAATGTAATTAAACCATTAAAATGTAATCCAGAAATATTAAAACAGAAAACACAGAATTTGGTAAAAACAAAACGGAATTTGAGAGAAAACACATTTCATAGAGCCCTGAACATGTAATTTTTGTTAAACTTTTAAGAAATTGATGTTAGTTGTTTAATGATTTCAATTAATTCGATCAACTAGACATTTCCTAGCACCACAGTTGTTTTCAGTTTCAGTTCTGCACTCTGCAAATGAATCTCATTTCGACGGAGCAGTGGTTGTCATTTAGTTTCCCAACATATATAATCTGCCCACAGTCCTCTCCTTCCTCTCCCAGACTGTGTTTTATCCAGTTATCCGGCTGCCCGGGAGCCCAGCGTCTGTAATTAATAACAAAAAACAAATGTCACACCATTTAATCTGCATATAGAAAAACTTTCTGGCATCCCATACAAGATGAATTTTTTGTTTAAGGCAAGATGCATTTACTTGACAAGCAAAAGCTTGGAGTACATTAGCTCTGCTTCCTTTCCTACTCATGATTACAATTACACTATCTAACTTATTTTTAACGTAAAGGCCGGTTCACACCGGGACGATTTTCATGAGTGTGCACACCGACGCGTAAAACGTCTGGCGTAAAAGCGTCATTTAAAAAAAAAAAAAACGCCTTGACCAATGAGATCGCCACTTTTGTTCACGTGCCTGGAGCTGCTGAAGTTACAGTAAAGCACGACTTGGTAGCGCTCAAGCACAAAACGGTTTTGCAGAGCACACATTGACACGATGAAGAGGAAGTAAGTAGACGAAGAAGAAGATGAGCTGCAAAAAGTGTGCGAATGGTTTTGGCTAGCACGTAAATACTGTCTCTCTTCTTCTTTTGTGTGACAAGCGAGTGTCAGAAGCGTAAAGTTCACTTCAATTGAAAATTTCCTGATATTTTACTCACCCTCGTCTCATTCAAGATGTTCATGTCTTTCTTTCTTCAGTGGAAAAGAAAGAAAAATCCTGGAATGTTTTCCTCAAAAAACATTCTTTCTTTTCGACTGAAGAAAGAAAGACACGAACATGTGAGTAAAATATCAGGGAATTTTCATTTTTGGGTGAACTAATCTTTTAAGTGGATATTAAATCATATTTAGGATAAACGACATCTTGAGGCCAACATTTTTCTTAACCTCTAGTCAAGTGTAAATTGAATTGTATGCTATTTTAGTGCATGCTTGCTAAGAAATGTTTTTTTGTGAATCAAGCTCTTTTTAGAGATATAATGCATGAATCGGCTCACTCTGTGTTCATGGTGTAAGGAGTGTCATCCGCCCATCTCCACTGGCCTGTGGTCTGATCCGTTAGACCGACCCAGTACTGCGTGTTTACGGTATTGCTGTTCAGAAATTCCTTGGGGGTAAGATAGAAACAGAGTTAAAAAAAATCAAATCAAAATGCAATTTTATGCGCACGCCATGAGCATTACACACCCACTCCATGTCGTCGTCTTGTATTTTGAGGAGTAACGCGTCCTGTGCTTTACAGTAATCTCGTGCCTCAGTCCAGTTGAGTTTATTACTAGAGAACAAGAAACAGCTGCTTTTGTACGATTTCCAGCCAGATTTACAGGTTACAGGGACGTCTGTGTCAGAGAGAGAGAGAGAGAAAAGATGCAAAATAAGAGGTGTGAAAGAGAGGAATGAATATACAGCAGATTTAACCACATAAAGTAGCGCTGCACTCTTAAATATAAAGGTTCTTTACTGGCATCTAAGGTTACATGAAGAACCTTTAAAGGGGATCTATTTACACAATATAAAATACGTCTCTGATGTCCCCAGAGTGTGTATGTGACGTTTTAGCTCAAAAAATACCCCACAGATCATTTTTTATAGCATGTTAAAAGGGGGGGGGGGGGGGGGGGGTGAAATGCTTTTTACACTGTTAAAGACTTGGATTCCCATGCTAAACATGGACAAAGTTTCAAAAAATAAGTTGGACGTTTGATGGGAGTATTTCTGTGCCAAAAATACTCCTTCCAGATCTTCACAAGTTTCGGAAAGTTTTTTCGAGTATGGGTCTGGTCTGCGTGACGTCCACAAGGGCGGAATGTCCTTGTACGGGCTCTTCTCCCGGAAGGGGCGTGCGCGCGACTAGAGCGAGAGAGCAAATGCACCCCCATTAACGCGCTGTGCTCGGCTTTAGGGAAGCCGGCTGCGCTGCAGTCACTGGACTTCACGAAATCAACCAAAGAAGTGTGTTTTTGGTTGTCAGGGCAAGACAACCCTGTACAGCTTCCCAAAGAAACCAGCGTTAATGGGACAGTGGATGGAGTTTGTTTTTCCGGAGCAGCAACGGAGTTGTGCAAGTGTTTGTTTGTTCCCTGCATTTCGGCGACGATGCTTTATAAACAAGGCCCAGTTCGACGCCGGATTTGTAGCTCGCCTAATGCTGAAAGATGGAGCAATCCCAGCGATTAAGGTTCACGGTGCAGTTACACTCACAGTGTGGATGAACTGCATTTGTTTCGAAGACTCAGGATCTACTGAAGAGAACTTAAGCGACGCAGAAACTCTTACAAAGCACAAACAAACACTCGTTTTTGATCCATTAATGGATCTCTCACTCTTTGAAGCACCTGTCAATCAATGGGTGCTACTGTGTTAAGCTACTGTGTTCTTCTCATAGGATAAGGACACGCAGACTCATGAATAATTAAGTGAGGCCTCTTCTCATAGGACAAGGATATGCAGACTCATGAATAATTAAGTGAGGCCTCTTCTCATAGGACAAGGATATGCGGACTCATGAATAATTAAGTGAGGCCTCTTCTTATAGGACAAGGATATGCGGACTCATGAATAATTAAGTGAGGCCTCTTCTCATAGGACAAGGACACGCAGTCTCATGAATAATTAAGTGAGGCCTCTTCTCATAGGACAAGGACCCTCTCAACGCAATCGCTGCGCGCCCTCGTGATTCTTTAGCTCCGCCCATCAAAGAATTCCACCTATCAGATTGTGCTACCAGCATAATATTCATGTGGTTTAAGGCTTTATTAACATCCATACAACATCCATACCCAACCCTACACTGAAAACAATGGACTTTTTTTTATTTTTATAAATATTAAATATGTGCGCATGGGCAGCAAACCCTAGTAGGACCATCTGATGGGTAGGATGAAATGTCAGGACACCGGCAACAACAAAACCAGACAATCTCACGCACTGAAAATGTCAGAAACTGTCAGTAGTGGTGTTCAGCCTTATATGTTCGAACCAGAGGCAGACAATGATGGAGTGACTCAAGAAGAAGTGACAACATGTAGAATGCAACGTAGGGGGGAATCTGATTCAACTCATTTGAGGAGACCGCTTTTTATTTATGGCAATTATTTAAAAAAAATGTGTGTTGATTTTTACCATTATAGGCTGGTTGACACACATCAGTGTTCAAACACCTTATAAAAGTGAATTTTGCATAATAGGTCCCCTTTAACATCCATGGAATCTATAACTCACCAGAGGTCTGTTGTTTAGAGGACAGAGATGCGACAGATGAAGAGAGATCCGACACTGAACTCTTCAGGACACTCAAAGAGCTCTTCAGAGACTCTTTAACACCAGATGAAAGACGTTAATATGATATATCAGCAAGATTACTCTGTGCATAAGAGTTTATGTCAATGTTTTGAATTATATTATGCAAGTCTAACTACTACCATACAAACTTTTATGTACTCATGCTTCTAATATTAGCAGATTTCTTTTTTAATGTTTCTGCCTCACCGAAGTCACGCTGTTTGTTCTGTTGATCGGTCTGTATGGATGACTTCAAACTGTCCAGCGATTGTTCTGTTTCAGTCTGTTTCTGGTCCTGCTTCTTAACTGGGAGAAAAGAGGCTGCATTTAAAAGAATTCTCTTTTCAATACAAAGATAACACAAATTATGTGAGATTATTAAATGGGTACTTCACCGCTGGAAAGATGAATGTGTATTTAAATTGGGTCATTTATGTAGTAGAATGTGAAATTATTTTAGAAGTTGGTGCCTTATAGACTGAGAAAAGCCAGAAAATGTATTTCAGTCAGGTCCACTTAAGTCAAAAACAGCATAGACAATGTTTTAGTCCACTTTTTATTTGCATATTTTGCAAAAATTTACATTTGGCGATATGGCTCTGTTCTAAATTCTCCATCCTTTTCATGAGCTCCATGAAAAGCCAAGACAGGGAACAGCAGCAGATTCTGGGGACAACCTCCCATTTTTAAACTGGGAGGGCAGAGTAAATCCCCCATTTAGAACAGAGTATGTCTCAATGACAACAGAATGACATTGATTAAGTTAAACACAGTTTAAGGAGGAGCTGGGGAGGAGGTGGGTTGCAAAGCAGCGTGCAGCAGAAGCGGCCAAGCAGGAAGATTGAGGTGAAGCTACGCTTAAGTAAGGCGCCCTGCTTGAGAGTTGCCAATTGAGTGCATGGGAATCGGATCAGCTGATAGCGGTGGAGTTTGAATTTTTCCAATCAGCTGATAGGGAGCTTGACTACGTGGCCTGCCTGAACTAACGCAGTATGCTTGATTTTTGGCTAAAATGGATGAAAGACAACAACTCCCAGAATGCACTTGCTTCGCTGCCCTACGAGGCCACCCCACCATCGTTTTGATTTTTATAGTAATAAAATCATTTAGTTTTGTTAGAGAACAGACACTATAATTAAAAACTGAACGTGTCTGCTCAATACAGCACGAGCCGAACGAGTGTCGCAACACAAACGCAGCAGGAGTCAGATCTCATTCATCAGAGAGTGAGGAGCTGACAGACCAGATGATCGCGGAAGATTTGGTTTCAAAGTGAAATGCGTCTATTTAAGAGAGTTTGCCATTGTTGTGTATTCATGAACCCACAATTCAAGCAACCCGCCCCCGAATTGGCGCTAATTCTAAAGCGAAACTAAAATGAGCACGGCCGTTCATTCATTCACAGCCTCACAGTCATTCACGGTGTGTGTCCAGTCTGGCGCGTTTTCAGTTCCTGTCTATGGAAGTAGGGATGCACCAAATCCAGATTTTTGGGGTTCGGCCGAATACCGAATCCTACTCCCATCCTCAGTCCATTATCACAGTAAACACATTAATAAAGTAAACAACGTCCACAGCAGTGTAGGAATGCTATTGAAAATGTAACCGTTAACCGAAAGTAAGAACTTTGACCGATTAATACTCTCAGTTAAACGGTTTAAATGTTTTTAACGCTTTTTTGTTTTTTGATGCATAGTTAAGAAAAATATGCTGTATAGCATTATTTGTTCACTCACGGAGCGCATCAACATCAGAGGTGGACAAAGTACACAACTCCATAAGTACTGCTGGTCAAATATTACTCCGATACAAGTGAAAGTTCTAAAAACAGATTTTTACTTAAGTAAAAGTACAGAAGTATTTGTTTTTAAAAGTACTTAAGTATCAAAAGTACATTTCCTTTTTTATGTCAATGCACTATTTTATTATTGTTGTATAATTGTACTCTATGTCATCATGGTGGTTTAAGCCAGTCAGTGATGCTCCATCCAACATGCTAGCGTACGACTACCTTGAACTAATTTAAATACTTGTATGAAAGTTACAAAGCTCTTTACAAAGCTGCTGTCACTTTAAGGCAGAATGCACAAATCCTACACTCTAAAAAATGCTGGGTTAAAAATAACCCAAGTTGGGTTGAAAATGGACTAACCCAGCATTTGGGTTGTTTTAACCCAGCGGTTAGGTTAAATGTTTGCTTAAAACAACCCAATCGCTGGGTTAAAACAACCCAATTGCTGAGTTAGTCCATTTTCAACCCAACTTGGGTTATTTTTAACCCAGCATTATTTTAGAGTGTATACACTGATACACATCCGATATTCCCCAAACTGTTTACGTTAATTTAAGACATAATCAACTTTGTTTACATGAATACTTTCCAAAAGGACAATTTTGACATTTTGTGTGTATTGGTCTGTTTAAATGCGAAAAAAACACAAAAGAAACCTCTATTCAGTACTCGTGCTCTGGCATCTGAGAGGCACAAGAAACCAGACTGAATTGAGATCTTTCATCATGCTTTTTCAGATTCATCCATATGTCTGCGCTTCTCTTTCTCCCAGACATTTACATTTTATGAGACATTCAAGTGTATGCCAACTAAACTGAAAAAAACTGAAACATACTTTCTAAGTATGACTATGGGTGCACACACTGTGCCGAGGAACCGTCTTCTTCCGTTTTGCTATAAACTGATCAGTGTTCAAAAATTGTTGGGAAACATCACATGACTCTATACAAGTGATTACTGATAGGCTGTCTGCAAAAAAATATATAAAAAAAACTTTTAAAGAAGAAACATATCATCCACTTACTTTCAAAGCTGCTACAGAAACGACTTTCGACTTTGAGGACCTTGATAGAAATGTAGTGGAGTAAAAAGTACGATATTTGTCTTTCAAATGTAGTGAAGTTAAAGTAAAAGTATCCCTAAAAAATAATACTTCAGTAAAGTACAGATACTCAAAAAGTGTACTTAAGTACAGTACTCAAGTAAATGTACTTAGTTACTGTCCACCTCTGGTCGACATGTGCAACCACAAAACAGATATATCTCGCAAAATGAAGCAATGGAAAAGTTTACTGTGTGGGACCATTTCGACAGAAAAATACAGCATTAGTACAAGCTCCTGACTGCTGGAAAGCAAATGAAAGCGCTTCCCGAGGCTGGCCACTCTAGCGAGGCGTTATTCTCTGTATTCCCGGAACATCAGTGCATCTGAAGCCTTGTTTAAGGCTTTTCGTAGTGTGGTTTTGGTCAAGTTTACTAAAGTAAACATTGTTGCGTAAGTTCTTCTCGCCGCTGTTTCCTGATGGTTTATAGAAAAATTACCCCGAGTCGTCCTCTGTCGTTTCAAAGAACAGCACAACGGAGAGCTGTTTTCTGCAGCGGGTTTAACTGTCAACAGGCTGCGCTCCAGACTAACCCACATCATTTAGACATGTTACTTAAAAAAAACAAAAAACATATAAGGTGTGGATTGAGGTAGCCTAGGCCTGCTATTTTTATTTGACAAAAAAACCCGATTCCGGTTCTTCAAAGCTTCAAACGGATTCAGTGTATTTTCGTTTTGTCATCTTAATTTGGTAATTATTTAAGTGAAAAATATTTAGTGTAGGCCTATTAATTTTATTATTTTTATTTAGGCTATATTTTGATCTGTATGCGGCTGTTAGCACGGTAAAATAAAATACATTTTGGCTGCTATCTGTAGATTCCCTCATGCACAACTCATATTCTTTCGGATGTTTCATACGCAAATGTTTTAACAGCGGCTATTGTTTAGGGTCCTTACCAACACGAGACAAATCGGCATTTCAAATTGAACATGTAGCTCGACTTGAATTGCCTACTTTTGACTTAAAGTACTGTCACGTTTTCTGCTCATGAGTTCCATTTTCACGGCGTCATTACGTTCGACCAGCGCTCCGCGCGTAGTGCAAGTGGTTCGGTGGAAAAAAATTCTGAGGTTCAGCGGAAACCGAACCCCGTCAAAAAGCCCAATATTCGGCCGAATCCGAACCCAAATCCTGGATTCGGTGCATCCCTATATGGAAGCTTAACTTCATAGGAATTAATTGAGAACACTCGCTTTGCTACGCTCCGTTATGAATGCCCGAGCGGCCGTGCGCATTTACATTCTGTGAGTGAGATCCACCCCTATGGGCGGGTTGAAAACACGCAGAACTAGCTCCTTCTACTGGCTGTAGTCTCTAGCCTCTGGCCAAAAAAGCCTCCGATGACGCAAAATGACGATATTTGCGTCATCTGAGGCTTTTTTCCAAACATAAAATTCATAAATCTCTCGTCTCTGGGGATATGAGGGGGGGAAGCACGATCATTCGAATATTACTATCGGGTTTACAAAGCTTGATACAAAGCTTAATGCTAATCGCTGAAGTAACCCGCTGATATTCACACCTGCATCATTCAGCTTGGATGTCAATGTTGATACTGCAGAATTCAAACTGTCAGTCAAACTCGTTATGTTCTGCTGCTGCACTGTGGAAAAGAAGAAGATGTTGCATTTAGATGTTGAATATAGGAGACTTATGCAATAGTGTAATGCTTTTAACACAACCTGTTGACTTCCGATTGCTAAATACTTCTGTTTTGGTGTCTTTTGGGGGGTTCAAACCGCCCCACTCCATAATTCACACCCTGATTGTAGTGTAATCGAGTGCTGTTTTGTGCATGTGATGTTGGGTCTACTCACTGGCAACTGATAGTTGAGAAGAAAGAGATGCAACAGATGAAGTGAGATCTGACACTGAACTCTTCAGGTCACTCATTGAGCTCGACAGAGACTCTTTAACAGGAGAGAAAAGCCATAAATACAATAAACTGGATCAGCAAGATCACCGTGGGCATATTGGAGTTTACAGTAATTCTATAATTATATGCAAACATATATATTCATGCTTCTATGAATATCTCAATTGCTGTTTCCTTTTTTTTATTTAATGTTTCTGTCTCACCGAAGTCACGCTGTTTGTTCTGTTGATCAGTCTGTATGGATGACTTCAAACTGTCCAGCGATCGTTCTGTTTCAGTCTGTTTCTGGTCCTGTTTCTTAACTGGAAAAAAAGGTTTCCATTTTAAAACTTCTTCAATCCACAGAAGACAATATTCATGTGAAGTAATGAAAAGATTTCGACACCTGCATCATTCAGTTGTGCCGTCAGCGCTGATACAGCAGAACTCAAGCCGTTCATCAAACTCTTCACTTCTGTGAGCGACTCATCCTGCTCTGTGGAAAAGAAGTGTAGATGTGTGTGTAGAGTGTGTGCATTTACTGGACTGTTATTGAATCGAGGGCTGTTTTGTGCATGTAATGTTGGGTCTACTCACTGGTGACTGGTATTTGAGAAGAAAGAGATGCGACAGATGAAGTGAGATCTGACACTGAATTCTTCAGGTCACTCATTGAGCTCGACAGAGACTCTTTAACACAAGACAAAAACAATCAGTACGATCACTGTGCATAGCAATAATGGCTTTGTGAATTTGCTGCAAATTCGACTCCCTGTTACAAATATAGTAGAACTATCACTTCTACCACTAAAGATTGCTTTATAAATAATCTTCCTCAGCATCCCAGATAGCTTAGAAGAACTCGATGTTGCAACAGAAACTATTGACTCTCTCTTTTCCAGCACTTTAGACACAGTTGCTCCCCTGCGCTTAAAGAAAATTAAAGAAAATAGTCCAACGCCGTGGTACAACGGGCACACCCGGGCCCTTAAAACAGCAGCCATAAAAATGGAGCGCAGCTGGAAGAAAACAAAACTAGAGGTTTTTCGCATTTCGTGGAAAGACAGCACTATTGCATACAAAAAGGCCATTACAAAACTGCTAGATCTGCTTATTTTTTGACCCTCTTAGAAGAAAACAGACACAACACAAGGTATTTATTCGATACAGTGGCTAAATTAACTCGAAAAAAGCTTCAACCCCAGACATTTCTAAACAGCACAGCACAGCACAGCAGTAATGACTTTATGAACTTCTTTACTTACAAGATTGATAATATTAGAGAGAAAATTATAACCATGCAATCGTCTACTATAGTATCGCATCTGACAGTGCATTATAGTGTCACTGAGGAAAGATTTTGTTTCTATGGGAGACGCAAGGCAAGTTTATTTACTTTTTATTTCATTTTCAAGAAAACAAGAAAAAATATCTTAAGTAATTTTACTTATCTAGTAAATGCATCTTAATTTTAGAAGTTTTAGATATTTAGACTAGAAACAAGACAAAAATACTAAGTAAGAAGAGCATTTTTGCAGTGTATTTATGTATACCCTTATCTTCCCTGCATCAGAGGGCTTCTGTCTTTTTTGACACTACAATTCGGCCATAAATTATCAGGCAACTTTCACCGTGTCTACACCTGGAGCGCGCGGCCAAGCACCCTAAAAAATTAAAGCAATCCTGTATTCGTTAGATGCGGCGAGAGGCGACGCGACACAACAAATTCCCAACGTTAAAACTGATCGCGGGTTATATTTCTGACGCACTTCAAGTAGCTCGGCGGGTGGAGATTGATGAGGTGGACCTGGAAGATGCGGGGGACTTAGTTAAGTTAATATTTCAAATTAATATGAATAAAATAGTATCAGGGTAATTCCACGCAAAAATGTCACATCCATAACGCCAACTAAATACCATGGCATTGTGTTGGTGTTATGGATGTGACAGTTTTCCGCGGAATTGCCCATCAGTAATACATTTTGGCGCCCCTATGGATGAGTGGCGCCCCTAGCATTTGCCTATTCCGCCTATGCCACAGGCCGGCCCTGCCTGTGATTGGTGATCTGTGCATCCCTATAAGGAAGCTTAACTTTCATAGGAATTAATTGAGAACACTCGCTTTGCTACGCTCCGTTATGAATGCCCGAGCGGCCGTGCGCATCTACATTCTGTGAGTGAGATCCACCCCTATGGGCGGGTTGAAAACACGCAGAACTAGCTCCTTCTACTGGCTGTAGTCTCTAGCCTCTGGCCAAAAAAGCCTCCGATGACGCAAAATGACGATATTTGCGTCATCGGAGGCTTTTTTCCAAACATAAAATTCATAAATCTCTCGTCTCGGGGGATATGAGGGGGGGAAGCGCGATCATTCGAATATTACTATCGGGTTTACAAAGCTTGATACAAAGCTTAATGCTAATCGCTGAAGTAACCCGCTGATATTCACACCTGCATCATTCAGCTTGGATGTCAATGTTGATACTGCAGAATTCAAACTATCAGTCAAACTCGTTATGTTCTGCTGCTGCACTGTGGAAAAGAAGAAGATGTTGCATTTAGATGTTGAATATAGGAGACTTATGCAATAGTGTAATGCTTTTAACACAACCTGTTGACTTCCGATTGCTAAATACTTCTGTTTTGGTGTCTTTTGGGGGGTTCAAACCGCCCCACTCCATAATTCACACCCTGATTGTAGTGTAATCGAGTGCTGTTTTGTGCATGTGATGTTGGGTCTACTCACTGGCAACTGATAGTTGAGAAGAAAGAGATGCGACAGATGAAGTGAGATCTGACACTAAACTCTTCAGGTCACTCATTGAGCTCGACAGAGACTCTTTAACAGACTCTTTAAGTAAAAAATTAAGATGTTCTTAAGAAAATATTTGAGAACTTCTTAAGAATTTTTCAAGAATTGCACTTAGGAACATTCTTACGAACTTCTTATAGAATTTATCTTAAGAATTTTCTTAACTTCTTTCTTAAGAAGATTTTCGTGAATCCGGCCCCTGTATGAGCTGCAGCTGTCTAATGGTCTTTTTGGGAAGACCATTACAATCATAGATATACACTCACCTAAAGGATTATTAGGAACACCACACTAATACTGTGTTTGACCCCCTTTCGCCTTCAGAACTGCCTTAATTCTACGTGGCATTGATTCAACAAGATGCTAAAAGCATTCTTTAGAAATGTTGGCCCATATTGATAGGATAGCATCTTGCAGTTGATGGAGATTTATGGGATGCACATGCAGAGCACGAAGCTCCCGTTCCACCACATCCCAAAGATGCTCTATTGGGTTGAGATCTGGTGACTGTGGGGGCCATTTTAGTACAGTGAACTCATTGTCATGTTCAAGAAACCAATTTGAAATGATTGGAGCTTTGTGACATGGTGCATTATCCTGCTGGAAGTAGCCATCAGAGGATGGGTACATGGTGGTCATAAAGGGATGGACATGGTCAGAAACAATGCTCAGGTAGGCCGTGGCATTTAAACCATGCCCAATTGGCACTAAGGGGCCTAAAGTGTGCCAAAAAAACATCCCCCACACCATTACACCACCACCAGCCTGCACAGTGGTAACAAGCCATGATGGATCCATGTTCTCATTCTGTTTACGCCAAATTCTTTTGTTTTTTTTGTTTGTTTGTTTTTTCTTTGTTTTTTATATTTACATTTTTTTTTTTTACATTTACATTTGGCAGACGCTTTTATCCAAAGCGACTTACATTGCATTCAAGGTACTCATTTTACATTTTGTCAGTTCTTGCTTTCCCTGGGAATCAAACCCATGACCTTGGCGTTGCTAGCGCCATGCTCTACTGTTTGAGCTACAGGAAAGCTTTACGCCAAATTCTGACTCTACCATCTGAATGTCTCAACAGAAATCCAGACTTATCAGACCAGGCAACATTTTTCCAGTCTTCAACTGTCCAATTTTGGTGAGCTGGTGCAAATTGTAGCCTCTTTTTCCTATTTGTAGTGGAGATGAGTGGTACCCGGTGGGGTCTTCTGCTGTTGTAGCCCATCCGCCTCAAGGTTGTGCGTGTTGTGGCTTCACAAATGCTTTGCTGCATACCTCGGTTGTAACGAGTGGTTATTTCAGTCAAAGTTGCTCTTCTATCAGCTTGAATCAGTCGGCCCATTCTCCTCTGACCTCTAGCATCAACAAGGCATTTTGGCCCACAGGACTGCCGCATACTGGATGTGTTTCCCTTTTCACACCATTCTTTGTAAACCCTAGAAATGGTTGTGCGTGAAAATCCCAGTAACTGAGCAGATTGTGAAATACTCTGGCACCAACAACCATGCCAAGCTCAAAATTGCTTAAATCACCTTTCTTTCCCATTCTGACATTCAGTTTGGAGTTCAGGAGAACTCTGCGTCTGAAAACCTAGGCAGCTGACTCGTTGCCTTATCAGATGATGGCTTGTAAGGCGGCGTTTAAGCATGAAGGCACCTCACAAAACTAATTTCGGACAGACTTCTTAGGCAGGGTAACAGTTTAATGATCTACAGCAAAATAGAGAATGCTTTATTGAGGACTAAACACATATTTAATTACTGCATTAGTAATTTCTCGCTAGAAATTACATCAGAAGTGGACAATTTTTGTAAAAAAACGTACATTTACACACAAACTGACCAGCAAACGCAACTTTTGGAACTGTCAGAATGGAAAGCACAGGATTGTGGGATAGCAAAGGCAGTGAAGGATACAAATATGCTGCCTTCAAAAGTCTATCAGATGAAGGTATCTCAGGAGACAGGAAGTGAAGCTAAAATTAGATTCATCTTGGTGCCTTCCTGCCTTGAAATGTGTCCTCCGAAGGCAGCATTTTCCAGGTTTCGGATGCAGCCTAGATGTCTCGTCCGCGCTGCTGGCCAATGGAGGTCAACGTCCGCACCTGGCGGCCATCTTGTCACAGTCAGCTCGCTCACTCGTAACATTGTGTTTTAATGGTGCGTGTACTTTTTAAATAACCATAACTTGCTCAATTTTCTACCGATTTTCAAACTGTTTGGTTTGTTATAAATGTCAGAGATGTAGTTATGACACTTATGAATAATTATTCATAATTTGTTCAAGCATACATAATTATAGCCAAGTTAATAACGTTTGTAAGAAACCAAACCATTTGTTAATCCGTCAGGATTTCAGCGAGATAAGAGTATTTGTGTTCGTGCAGATCACTCGCCTTACATCAGGCACCACAGAGCCCTGCCTGTGACAAGATGGCCGCCGGTGATGACGTTAGAGACTCCGCCATAAGACATCTAGCCTTTATTATGTATATCTATGATTACAATAGTCCACCCTGCTGGTGATGACAGCATGAACGAGTTTCTCTAAGTCTTGCCTGGAAACAAAGCATTTAATTCTTGCAATATTTTTCAGATGATAGTAAGCTGATTTAGTTATTTATTTGACATGACTACTGAAACTCAGGTCTGACTCCAAAATCAAACCAAGATTCCTGACTTGATTTTTTGTTTTTGTTTGTTATTTCCAAAGAGGTCAGATTTTAGCAGCACTTCTCAAAAATCGCTTACTTCACCTTTAATGTTATTCAATAAAAATATTAATATTCATGTTAGTTCACAGTGCATTAACTAATGTAACACTATAACATCTTATAATGCATTAAAAAACTTTATAAAATGTTGTCCTACCAAAGTCACACTGCTTGTTTTGTAGATCAGACTGTAGAGATGTAACAGCTGATTTCACATTGTCTAATATTTTTAGTGTTTCAGTCTGTATCTGCTCCTGGTGGCCAACTGTGAAAGGACAAAAAATAAATATATTCATGAGAGATAATATGAGAGTTTCCCCTCAAAAATATTTCTTATGATTGTCTCCTTTAAATGATAAGATTTGCAGACCTGTATCATTTAGTTTGGACATCAGCGCTGATACAGAAAAGCTCAAACTGTTCATCAAACTCTTTACTTCAGTTCTTTTCTTGAACTAAATATATGTGCATGTTCAAATATGAGTATAAATATAGTGCTTGATAAAAAAAAGAATCTATGTTTAAAGGGTTTGTTCACCCAAAAATGAAAAAATCGTCCAAGCTTTATAATGGCAGTGAATTGTATCGTTGCCTCATTTATGAAGTCCATAAAAGTGCATCCATCCATCATAAAAGTGAATCTATCCATTTTAAAAGTGCATCTATCCATCATAAAAGTGAATCTATCCATTTCTTTCCATCTATCCATAGCCCTTTTATGATGGATAGATGCACTTTTATGATGGATGCACTTTTATGATGGATATATGCTCTTTTATGATGTATAGATGCACTTTTGTAATGGATAGATGCACTTTTATGATGGATAGATGCTCTTTTATGATGGATAGAAGCACTTTTATAATGGAAAGATCCACTTTTATAATGGACAGATGCACTTTTTTACGATGGACAGATGCACTTTTATAATGGATAGATGCTCTTTTATGATGGATAGAAGCACTTTTATAATGGAAAGATGCACTTTTATAATGGACAGATGCACTTTTTTACGATGGATAGATGCTCTTTTATGATGGATAGATGCACTTTTATGATGGATATATGCTCTTTTATAATGGATAGATGCTCTTTTATGATGATAGATGCACTTTTATGATGGATATATGCTCTTTTATGATGTATAGATGCACTTTTATGATGGATAGATGCACTTTTATGATGTATAGATGCACTTTTATGATGGATATATGCTCTTTTATAATGGATAGATGCTCTTTTATGATGATAGATGCACTTTTATGATGGATATATGCTCTTTTATGATGGATATATGCTCTTTTATAATGGATAGATGCTCTTTTATGATGATAGATGCACTTTTATGATGGATATATGCTCTTTTATGATGTATAGATGCACTTTTATGATGGATAATGCACTTTTATGATGTATAGATGCACTTTTATGATGGATAGATGCACTTTTATGATGGATATATGCTCTTTTATAATGGATAGATGCACTTTTATGATGGATAGATGCACTTTTATGATGTATAGATGCACTTTTATGATGTATAGATGCTCTTTTATGATGGATAGATGCACTTTTATGATGGATATATGCTCTTTTATAATGGATAGATGCACTTTTATGATGGATAGATGCACTTTTATGATGTATAGATGCACTTTTATGATGGATAGATGCACTTTTATGATGATATATGCTCTTTTATAATGGATAGATGCACTTTTATGATGGATAGATGCTCTTTTATGATGGATAGAAGCACTTTTATAATGGAAAGATGCACTTTTATAATGGACAGATGCACTTTTTTACGATGGACAGATGCACTTTTATAATGGATAGATGCTCTTTTATGATGGATAGATGCACTTTTATGATGGATATATGCTCTTTTATAATGGATAGATGCTCTTTTATGATGGATAGATGCACTTTTATGATGGATAGATGCACTTTTATAATGATAGATGCTCTTTTATGATGGATAGATGCACTTTTATGATGGATAGAAGCACTTTTATAATGGATAGATGCACTTTTATGATGGATAGATGCACTTTTATAATGATAGATGCTCTTTTATGATGGATAGATGCACTTTTATGATGGATAGAAGCACTTTTATAATGGATAGATGCACTTTTATGATGGATATATGCTCTTTTATAATGGATAGATGCTCTTTTATGATGGATAGATGCACTTTTATGATGGATAGATGCACTTTTATAATGATAGATGCTCTTTTATGATGGATAGATGCACTTTTATAATGATAGATGCTCTTTTATGATGGATAGATGCTCTTTTATGATGGATAGATGCACTTTTATGATGGATAGAAGCACTTTTATGATGGATAGATACACTTTTATGATGGATAGGAGCACTTTTATAATGGAAAGATGCACTTTTATGATGGATGGATGCACTTTTATAATGGAAAGATGCACTTTTATAATGGACAGATGCACTTTTACGATGGACAGATGCACTTTTATAATGGATAGATGTACTTTTTTGATGGATAGATGCACTTTTATAATGGATAGATGCACTTTTATAATGGATAGATGCACTTTTATGATGGACAGATGCACTTTTATAATGGATAGATGCACTTTTATGATGGATAGATGCACTTTTATAATGGATAGATGCAGTTTTATGATGGATAGATGCAGTTTTACGAACTTCATAAACGACACAACCATTGACTGCCATTATAAAGCTTGGATTAGCAAGGACTTTTTGAATATAACTCAGATTTGATTTGTCTGAAAGAAAAAAGGCATACACAAGGATGACTTGAGGGCGAGTAAATCATGGGCTAATCTTTATTTTTGGGTGAACTGTTCCTTTAAGTTCTCACCTGTGATCTGAAGATCAGGTTTGACTGAAGTTCGATTGGAACTATGAATCCAACTCTCCAGCGCTGAGAATGTTCTTTGTTGATGAAAAACTGTGAGCGAAATCAAAAACTATTTTTGTAATCAGCGTAATTATTATTATTTTTTTTCATTTTGATTAAAGGGGTTTATTTATTTTAAAGTGTGTGCTTTTATCTATGGAAGATAATTTCCTCCCCATAAACAAAACATGCTTTGGTAAATCTTAAATATGAAATAAATGACAAAATTATGACATACTATATTAATTATTAAAATCTAAATAATGATTCTAATCTTCTAATGCCCTTTTATGTCATACTTTCTATGACAGTCGCTAGAGTGTCTCTTGAGATCAGAGGAGTGAGGTTTACTCGCACAGCGACTACTAGCTGGCCTCAGTTACATATGCATGCACTACCATTAAGTATATATTTTTTTGCATTACACTTTCTAAAATGCAATTATTTTATAACATAGCACATTTGAAGTATGTTCTTTAATGCACTCACAGATGGCCGAGGTCAGGATCATCATAATAATAATGCAGAGTGTTCCTAGAAGCACAAAGATGCCAGTTTTTCTGTCGCATGGACGACCTGCAGAAAACATCAAACCATGAGAGATCTTTTATCTCTGATGCATTTTTGCATCAGCCTTTAAAGCAAGACAGCCTTCCTGCAGCTCAAACAGTAGCGCACGACACTTGCAACACCGAAGTCATGGGTTCAATCCCCAGGGAAAGCATGAACTGATAAACATGTGTGTCTTGAATGCAATGTGGCCAAATACATTAATGTGATGTGCAAAATTGAATTTGAATGTAAATGATATAATGTACAAAAAGTCTGTTAACCGTATAAATGAAAGTGATTATAAAGTGTCATTGACGGTAATTGCACAACTAACTAAAACTCTCTCTCTCATATAAACAAACACATCGTTCTGAATCAAATATAATCTAGTATCATAGCAAACCTTTGCTGAATGTCGTCTTCTGTTCATATTCCATGTCCATTTTCAAAATTTCTTCAGAACTATTGCTTTTCTGATATACCATCATGACTTTTGCAGTTACTTGCTTCGTTGAGAGAATCCAAAACAGTCCCTTATTAATTTAAAACAGATGAATGCAATAACAGGGTATGATAACAGCACTTTCAGTTCCTCATTACAAATAGTGTTTACAAGTGTACTCCATAAATTATTTTGTATTACAGTTATGATTAAATTATAATTATGACAGTCATTTATGAGATTAAAAAGTGGAAATTGACAAACAGTCATGATATGTCATTTATGAGATTAAAATTCACGAAATTATGACATCCTCTAAATCATAATTATGGAATATGTAAGACCAAAAAAATGATAATCACTGCACACATGTGAGCTGTTTAGTGCTGCATCCGCTTTTTATTTCCCTGTTGCAAAATAGGATTTGATGAAAAGACATTGTTTGAACAAAAGATGTCCGTCAGGCTTGATGCAAGTTCCACACACACACACTTTAACACACACTTTTGAATTCAGATGATTTGTTTTGTATAGATTAATTACAATTTGGTTTGTAATACACTACCGGTCAACAGTTTGGAATAATTAATTGTTTTTTAATTGTTTTTGGAAAAAAAATCAAAAATACAGAATAGTAAATTTGTGAAATATGTTTTTATGTTAACATATTTACAATGTAAAGTACGTTATTCCTGTGATTACTCCATCATCATAATTCCTGTCATAGAAAGTGATAAAACACAGCATTCCTGAATGCCAAAGGGTTTGATTCCCAGGGAATGCATAAAAGTGATACCTTGAATGCAAGTTGCTTTTGCCGAATACATAAACGTAGAAATTAAAAAAGTAACATCTGCTGTTTCAGTTACACAGATGCAGGATGTGTGAAGTAAACTTCTTGTCCCGGCCGTCGAGGTGAGGAAGAGACTCATCATCAACATCATGAGCAAAGAACTTGCTTGATCCAGCAATACAAAAAAATACTAATATTAATTATACTAATTTCAAAAAGCTAGCAAAAATTTTTCCATGTACAGTTTCAGCAAAAGCAAAACCGCACGTGCTCAGTGATTATAACTTTAGCCCTCTATGTCAGTAAGGTTTAAAGGTGCACTATGTAACTTTATGTAACTAGAGGTCGCCTGTTCAACACAAAGGTGTAGTTTGATGACGGCACGTTTGAGCGCAGAATCTCGGGACGTGGTCTTCAGCTCACAGCCGGTGGGAAAGAATCGGGATAGGACTCGGGCAGAAATCATGTTGATGGATGTGATTATTAGCGTTACTGTAGTCTGAAGCAGAGCAGGACCGAGTGTTGTGGAGCTGAGGAACCACTGGAGCGATTGCTAATGAGATGAACGCAGCACACGCCTCGCGAGCAGCGGGACTTTTATTATGACACAGTCGCCACTTCCGCTCCTCCGCTCATGAGTGTGAGGTAACGCAGCTCTGCTGATCATATTAGACACATCTGAGTGTGTTGAAAACAAGCGGCAACCTCCTGCAGTTTTTCTTGAAGCCAATACGAAAGGGACTTAAACTGCAGTTCATGGACTGGCCACTAGAGGCAGACTCCAGAAGGAGCAGAATCTCATTGAGCTCACATTTACATTTACATTTAGTCATTTAGCAGACACTTTTATCCAAAGCGACTTACAAATGAGAGCAATAGAAGCAACTAAAACAGTCAAAGGCTACAGTATGCAAGTGCTGTAACAAGTCTCAGTTAATCTAACACAGAACAACAATTTTTATTTTTATTTTTTTAAATAAATAAATTAGACAGACAAAAAATGAATAGAATGTTAAGTGCTATTCTTGATTGGTAAGGTACTGCTGGAAGAGATGTGTCTTTAGCTGTTTTTTGAAAATGGCTACAGAATCGGCTGCTCGAATTGAGATAGGCAGGTCATTCCACCAGGCGGGGGCAGTCCAGGAAAAGGTCCGTGAGAGCGATTTCATGCCTCTTTGGTATGGCACCACAAGGCGTCGTTCACTGGCAGAACGTAAGCTCCTGGAGGGTGTGTAAGTCTGAACAAGCGAGTTTAGGTATATTGGTGCAGATCCAGTGTTTGCTTTGAAGGCGAGCACCAGTGTCTTGAATTTGATGCGAGCGGCTATTGGGAGCCAGTGGAGACTGATGAAGAGAGGCGTGATGTGTGCTCTCTTCGGCTCGATAAAGACCACCCTCGCCGCTGCATTCTGGATCAGTTGCAAGGGTTTGATAGTGCATGCCGAAAGGCCAGCTAGAAGAGCATTACAGTAGTCCAGTCTGGAGAGAACAAGAGCTTGGACCAGGAGTTGTGTGGCCTGCTCTGATAGCAAGGGTCTAATCTTCCTAATGTTGTATAACGCAAATCTGCAGGACCGGGTTGTTGCAGTGATGTGGTCAGTGAAATTTAACTGATCAATCAATCACAACTCCAAGATTCCTGGCTGACCTGGACGGAGTTATGGTTGATGATCCTAGCTGAATGGAGAGATTATGATGAAGTGCTGGGTTGGCTGAGACCACAAGCAGTTCTGTCTTTGCAAGGTTGAGTTGCAGGTGATGCTCCTTCATCCAGGCAGAAATGTCTGTTAGGCAGGCAGCGATACGAACACCAACCGTGGGATCATCTGGTTGAAATGAGAAGTAGAGTTGAGTGTCGTCGGCATAGCAGTGATAGGAAAAGCCATGTTTCTGAATGACAGATCCCAGCGATGACATGTAGATGGAGAAGAGAAGTGGTCCGAGTACTGAGCCCTGTGGAACTCCAGTGGCTAGAAGATGTGACTTAGACACTTCACCTCTCCATGACACCCTGAAGGACCTACCTGAGAGGTAAGACTTGAGCCACTGGAGAGCAGTTCCTGAGATGCCCATCTTCATGAGAGTTGATGTTAAAATGCCCAACTTTACAGCAGAAGAACAAACGTTTACAGTCTGGGACAAATTGTGCTTTTGGTCTATACGGCTAATTTTGCCCTTCATGATGACTGTGAGGGGGGGGGGGGGGGGGGTTATTTATAAATCATTCGTTTACATTATATTAAGCCTTAAAGTTCTGCATAATTAAGGGCGTGGCCACTTTGAGTGACAGGTGGGTAGCCATTTGTCTGTTGTCTGTTAGTCATCACGTCACCTCAGCTCTGCCCACGTCCCGCCTCTTTGACCATTTTCTGTTATCCGGGAGTGACACGCGATAACATTTTTTACATACTGCACCTTTAATTGATGTACTGTTAACTTCATCTTACTGTTCATGTCCAACAATACATTTCAAATAATGACACATTTTAAAGTATTTGAAAAAAAATATTTATTTAATCACAATATTCAGGACATCATTCAGATTCTTTCTACTGCATGGCAGGAACACATTTTATCAGTGTGAATTTGTTGACTGTTGAACATTAAGAAGGGTTAATTTGGTAGAATGAGATATTAATTTAGTCACCACAGCACAACATTGATAAACACAGCGTTAAATTTGTAATTTACACAAACAAAGACAAACAATTTCTGGACAATTCCCACCACACACACACAAATCAAGGTTTATCTAATAATTCTGTTGCACCAAACTTTAAACCTTGATTACAAATAAGCAGGTTTACATATAAACCATCATTTTGATCCTGGGTTTAATTTATATTTAAGATAGATTAACTTTTATCCTGTTGCTCAATAACTTTAAACTCAGATCCGTCACTCATCTCGGTGTCGTAAAAAGTAAAGAAAAGAGGAATATAGTTAGCATTTAATGGCAGCGTTGATGATAAGGTAAGCGCCAGTGATCGTTGCCGCGCCTTGCAGAGATAGTCACTCCGCCAGTCATGGCAGATCATCATACGTTATGCTGCCATATTATATATTACATTGATACTAATAACTATATTTCCAGGCTTATGACTGTGTTTAATTTAATCCTTATTGGTGCAACCCACCCAAAAACTCAATACAGTCAACGAATAACGAATGTTATTTATTCCATTTTGACCACACTTCACTGAAGCTATTTTCAGTCCTGCTATCCTTTTTCACACATGTACTTTGGACGAGCAGTGGCTGTCATTAAACATCCCATCAAATGCAATTTGCCCAACAGTCCTCTCCCTCTTCTCCTTCTTCTCCCAAGCCATGTTCGGTCAATTCATCTGGTTGTCCAGATCTCCAATGTCTGCAAAAATAAAATCTAAAATCTGTTAAGGTTGCCAAAAGTACCAGTGCCTTTACAGAGTCGTTACTGAACATTACAAAAATGTGACGATACCAGCATTTCTGCCAACGCCACTCAAATCACAGGAGTTTTCGTTCACTGGATGCTTTAGAGCTCTGCACACTCACGAATCATTTCATTATTACCAACAAAGTGTAAACACAATGTAAAATATAGCTGCGAGGAGCCATTATCGGGGCCAAGCAAAGAAGCCAATAAGACATGTCAACATGGCTGGGAGTGTTAGACCAACTGCAGTAATGAGCAAGTAAAGGCATCTTAAGATGATTTCAGGCAAATTGGCTGAAAAATCAAATAAATAGTCACTAATAATATGATTTAATTGTTTACCACTTTTGACCAATACATGGTGCAGATACGAAATGTATGTGGTGTGGTCAGAGTAAGGGAACAATGACAGAGGCAAAGTTTGGTGTCATTATGTCAAAGTATTGCAGAGATACAGCCTCAAGAGTCATTTTGGCATCATGCCTCAAATTCATCGCTGTGGTATATGAAACCGGTTTGTCTGTTGATACAAAATAATAACTCTTTGCTGTCATGATCTGAAGATGTTACGATTCAATTTTGGTGAAAATTAGACAAATGGTCTAGAAGGAGTTAGAAAAAGTAGGTTTGTTAAGGAAATCAAAATGTTGAAGAGGAAGTGTGGCCAAATATGGTAAAATTGGGATCTATGTTCTTGGCATGACCCAAGGAATCAATTAAAACCAGTTTTATGACAATAGTCAAATTGCATTCAGAGTTATTAGCATTTTTGGAAAGTTCATTATAACTTTGGCTGCCCCGAAATGTTTTGAGTACTTTCAGGGCTTGGTGGCGAAGACACATACCGAGTTTCGTAATGATACGCCAAGGCATTATATATAACACTTTTTGACAAAATTCAAAATGGCAGACACCCAACATGATTGATATGGGAAAATTGGGTATGGGATGTCTCGGTGTGATGCCCCGAATCTAAAGAGACCAGTTTTGTGATTTTTGGCTAAAGCATTGATTACATGAAGTTATAATCCAAAATATGCAATTTTTGTATTTTTGGACCACTAGGTGGCACTGCGCCGAAACACTGCAGGCAGCCTCAGGTCATGGTTGGCATAACACACACCAAGTTTGGTTAGAATATGCAAAAGCATTGCGGAGATATAGCCTGACTTTCATTTTTGTGGGCACTTTGTCAAATTCATTTACACGTTATTCGAGAACAGTTTGACTAATCATCTTGATTCTAATATCGTTTTGTCAGCATAGTCTGAAGATGATCTGGTTCAATTTTCATGAAAATTGTAGCAACAGCCTAGGAGGAGTTCAGAAAATTAAAAATGGTGGGAAAATTTTAATGACGGAAAATGACGTCATAGGGTGCAGTCGAATCATCATGAGCCAAGGAATCATTTTGTTTCCAACCCTTATGGTTAAAAAGTTATTAGCACAAACATAAGTGTATCTTTGGACAGGTGCTGGCGCTAGAGGGATTGAGTTAGAGACTTCAAATTTGCTATGAGGACAGATCAGACTGTCCTCTATCAGTGTGCCAAATTTCACAACTTTCCCGCAAGCGGTTCTATGGGCTATAATAATAATAAGAAGAAGAAGAAGAAGAAGAAGAAATCTCATGCTGCGTTCACACCAAACGCGAATAGAGCGTCAAAATCACGTCTACCGCGTCTAGTTGGACGCTTGAACATTTTGAATCCATTCGCGCGTCCACAAGGCGCCCCAGGAGAAATATGTATTAAAACACCACTTTAATTTTCATTAAAAATATATATTAAACATTAATAGCCACACAAATGTGCTCCAGGCAACTCCTACATTATCTTCACTGCATGTATATTTAAATATCCTTAAAAAATAAAGTTATGAAACTTCTCTTTGCCCTCAGTCAAAACGATTTGGCAACAAATTATAGATTCATGACAACAAAGATCGGCCGTTAGATCCACACAGGACAAACCACTACAGGACATCAGAGCCAGAGGCAAACGTCAGAAGGACTGGCCGAGGAAAGGCTGCTCTCGCCGGGGTTAATGAGCGCTGAGCGCCCGATGATCCACTGGAGCTCACAACTCCAAAAACACAAGATAATTTTTTTTAAATAGGTGCTCTCTTTATAAATAAACCACAGATTTGAGCTTTAAACAACTACATTCTCACCTGAAAAAGTCTTAAAACCTCATTTTGTGATGGTTTGAAATTATGCAGGGTTTCTCATCAGGTCACTTTACCACGTGACAGCAGCGAGCAGGCTCCTGATTGGTTAACGTGGTGCAAATTGACGCCAAAGTTCAAAATTTTCAACTCGGTGTCAGACGCGAATTCACTTCAAATGTATGAATGCCCAAAAAGCACCACTCGCGTGTAACGCGCATATCACGCAAGACGCTCAATTCGCATTCAATTCGCATTCAATTCGCGTCATTCGCGCAAACTGGATGCGCGAATGAGACGTAATTGCGTCCATCGCGCTGCAGGACCTCCAGACGCGCGTCAACGTGCCTTTCCATTGACTTAACGTTGAAATAACTCGCTCCGGACGCTCTATGCGCGTTTGGTGTGAATGCAGCACACCTTCGGTGCTTGGCCCCTAATAAGAGATTAATTGTGCAGTGAGGAAAGGGTGTAGATCTCCGCAGGCGCTGTACATAGCATAAAGTGATTGACTCTTTGTGTTTATAACTAGGGATGCACGATATATTGGCAACATATCGTTATCGGCCGATAAATGATTATTTTTTATGTTATCGTTATCGGTCCGATAAGAAAATTTGACCGATATAGTCAAGCATAATGTATTATTTCCTTCAGCTGAGACAGAAGTGCTGTCCACCATGATGGGTTTGAATTGCTCTAAATATGATTGGAATCACTTCGAAAAGGAAAATACAGTTACGTGCAACATGTGCAGCGCAAGTCTAATATAATCTACATAAAATGATAATGAGAATAGAATACGGCTGTAAAAGAGCGTTGTGTTGCTCGAGCCCCTGCCCTTTTTCAAAATGAATCAAAAGTGCCCCTCTCAGACAAATATCAATGATAATATCGTGGTCAATAAAACTAAATAAATGTGATTATTATAACATGAAAATGTACAATAGTAACGAACGGCTCAAAAGTCGGACAATTTCTGTTGAGGCGTTGCCATGACGCGTTGCTATGGGTTGCGTGCGTTTTGATTGACTGCTGATTTTCCACTGTTCGGAAAAATGACATGGACAGACGAACTAACGTTTGTGGAACGATTCCCTGCGGTTTGTCTCATTTTATAAATTGCATCACTGACAAAATGGATTTTAATTGACAACAAACAAATCCCTGCACAAAACCTGCAGCAGCAAAAGTGGCATTAATGGTAAGTGTTAAATTCACTTGTATTTATGTATATTGATACACCGTTTACTATTTCATGAAACTATCAGAGTTAACAAAACCCAAGTGCCACGAGTACCTACAGGCCTATTATGTGAAGTGTAGGCTGGCGAAATACGTGAGAGGATTTATTATATTACCATTTTTGAATATTATGCAGCATTATGAAAGAAGTCTCTTATGTTCATCAAGCCTGCATTTATTTGATTAAAAACAGCAATATTGTGAAATATTTTTAAAATATTTTTTTTCTATTTTAAAATAATTTTAAATATAATTTATTCCTGTGATCACAGCTGGATGTTCAGCATCATTACTCCACTCTTCAGTGTCACATGATCCTTCAGAAATCATTCTCATATGAGGGTTTAATGTCAATGATGGAAACTGTGATACTCTTTTCAAGATTCTTTGATTAATAAAAAGTTTAAAAAATCATAATTTAATAATATTTCACAATGTTAGGCTACTGTTTTTTCTGTATTTTTGATTAAATAAATGCAGGCTTGATGAGCATAAGGATATATATATATATATATACATATACATACTGCCCCTTTCTTACATTTGAGCCCCTGCCCCTGAAGAACTCTCTGCACGGCCCTGGTCGTAATATTACGTTTTTGTAGAATACACATCTCATTAATGTCAGATGCGTTTCGTTAAAGTCGGCATGAAACAGAAGTTGAGAGTCTTTTTCTCCTTATTGTGATGTATATCCGAGTGAAACGGCTTCTGAAATTAGAAAAAAATGTAGGGCGAGGCTTGATTTCGTCCTTCGGGAATTGATTGGATCGTTGGAAGTTGGGCGTTGCTAACAAAATGGAGGCAGATTTGGAGTTTGCACTGAGTTGTGGAGAAAAACTCAATCTATCTCTTAAGTATTTTCTCTCTAAATCTTTTCTACATATGTTACTGAGCATATTTCCTCACTTTTTGCTGGTTTATGCTACAGATTTCACTTATTTTAAGCCTTTTATGGCTTTATTTCTGCAGAAACGAGACGGGGCGATAACCCGCCCTCGCGCCATAGCACATGACCGGGAGAGAAGAGAAGTCGTTTCGATGGGGGAGGGAAAGTTAACATATTTGATTAAAGATTATAAGGGTAAATGGATTTTTAAAAAATAATGAAGTGCACAGATAAATCAGTTATAGTTAACACTACAATATTAAATATAAAATACGAATTGTAAAATTTGATTTCATGCCACCTTTAAGTCAATAACCCGCAGTGCTTCATTGTACCGGTGATCATCTTCAGTTTCAGCGCGCGCTCTCAAACAGGGGAAGAGCATCCACAGGAGTTATAAGCCTTCACCTATGTGTGATTTTGTGCTAATATAAGTTGTAATATTATATTTATTTTGTATAAATATCTGATTGTTCTCATATATGATGCGTTTAGTTGTTAATTAACCTTCTAAGCGCTTCAGTTTACGGTTGTTCGTTCATTCTCGCCAGCTTCAGCGCGCGCTCAAACAGCAACATTATTCCTAATAGACTAGACTAATATTAAAGATGTTTACTATTACTGTAATATTAAACATATTTTTTTCAAAAACACAGAAGCGTTATTTTTAATAACTAGCACTTTTATTGTTCTCGTATCATTTCCATCAACAATATACGGTTTGATTAAAACCATTTCCTTATTGTCTGTGCGGAGGTCATTTCATGCACTTGCATTCTGATTCTTTATTATGCAGCCTAAGCAATGCTGTCCAATAACTTGTTTGCATTATTTAGGTATATTATTTTTATTTTTTAGGCAATATAATTTTTGGTAACATTTTACAAATAAGATCTCATTTGTTAATGCATTAACTAACACGAACAGAGAGCAATAACCTTTGTTAATGTTAGTAATAAAATGTTTGTGTTTATTTACAGTCCATTCACAGTGCACCTAATGTTAACACACACAACTTTGGGTCTGAATATGTTGAGATTAACATGAACTAAGATGAATAAATCCTGTTGAAGTATTGTTCATTCATTGTTGGTTAACTAAAACTAACAAAAATTAAACCTTATTGTAAAGTGTTACCATTTTTTTTTAGTAAGTAAGTTTGCCATAGGAGTGTAAAATTAATTTGAAAAGGTAAGGAATCTTACACTGGTTCAAATGGGCTACTGTAGTGTATAGGTTTGATTTATGTTGAAGTGTTTGGGACATGGCTTTTAATGGTGAGCCTTTTGTTTTTGTAATCAGGCTCTCTGAGTTTATTAAAATTTGTATTTAGATTTATCGGCCAATGTATCGGTTATTGGCTTTCAAATATAAAGAATTATCGGTATTGGCCAAAATGTTCATATCGGTGCATCCCTATTTATAACCCATCAATGTTGTCACGATACTGGAATTTCAATACACTCTAAAAAAAAAAGGTTCTATATGGCACCAAAAAAGGTTCTTGGCTCGTAATCATAGGGGAACCTTTTTTAGTGCTATATAGCACCAATTTTGGTGCTTCAGTGGTTCTTCAGCGGTTCTTCACCCATCAGTTTAAAGAGAGATCTGATTTAGTATTTCACACGCAAGTATTAAAAGCAAAATACAGGACCGACTCAAACCTTATGCACCTAAAGCATCTTATCGGTTCTGTTCAGTTGTACATTTTGCCCAGCAACTCCATATTCAATCATCCTTAGAACCAGTTACAGATCAAGTTGTACACATCAATTACTCTCGCTTCCCTAATTCAATATATTTGTACGTTTGAAAGTCCAAGCTCAGCACGAATGCAGTATTTTGTTCACTCAGCTAAATGATTTTAGTCTTTTATTAGAAGTGCGGTTTTAAATGGTAAAAAGGTAAAATTCCCCACAGCCTTCAGAAAGAATTGAGACGTTCACAGAGTCGCAAGGCTTTCTTTAAAGTTAATTTTGTGAATTTTCGTTTTTTCATCAACTAATTGCCTGTTTATTTGATAAATAAGAAGCAAACCAGGAACGCCTGGAATGAATTGACGTGCGTAACGAACCCACCTGGCCATGTTTCCGCGGCCTTAGCTGTATATGTCCGTGAAATTTCACGGATTCCTGTAAAGGACGTCCGCATACAGGGCCGGCCCAAGCCCTTATGGGGCCCTAAGCAAAATTTTATTTGGGGGCCCCTCGGTGCCACCAATATGATTGACTATTGTCAATTCTTGATAATTCGCACACCCAGTATCAATTTTAGTAGTTGTAGCTGTGTTGCTTTCATCATGTCTGGCTGTAATGGTCTTGCCCTTATACGGTTTTTAATTGTAACAGTAGCAAACCCACAGGTGTGGTCAGGTGTTAATATTCAAAGCCTTACAGTACTACAGTTCAGACTGGGATATGTACTTAAAAAAAAAAAATGTAAGTAGTCTCTTATGCTGAATATGCTCACTTTTCCCCAGGATTCTTTAATGAATAGAAGGTTCAAAAGAACAGCATTTCTCTGCAATAGAAAGCTCTAAAAATATTGTACACAACTGTTTTCACCACTGATAATCATAAATGTTACTTGAGCATCAAATCCTCATATCAGAATGAATTCTGAAGGATCATGTGACACTGAAGACTGGAGTTATAATGATAAATTCAGCTTTGATCAATAGATCACACTTTACTATATTCATATAAAACAGTTGTTTTACATTATAATAATATTTCACAATATTACCGTTTTTACAGTATTTTTGATCAAATAAATGCATCCTTGGTGAGCAGAAGAGACTTCTTTTAAAACAAGAAATGTTGATTTTTTTTCAAACATTAAACAGAGCTTTTATTTTGGCGGAAATTAATTTTTGTGCATTCCATTCGACTGTGTAGAAAGAACCTTTTTATTTTCTAAATAAAAACTTCTAAAATGTAGGCTACACAACTTATAATTTCAAGGGGACGATAGAGCAGTTTGCAGAAAAACATTTATTGAGAAACTGGAAGCTGTGCTGTACAAAACATGCAGCACATAGACAAGATATTAGCACTAAACCATATCACATTCTCAAATCCATCCATTCATAAAAAGGTTACCGAGTAAGGTTATGTTTAAGCGCTGGTTTTCTCGCACTTGGACTTTGAACCCTGGCTAACAAGCGAATAGTATCAGGCCGATGGCACCGCGAGCTCGTGTAATGTAGTCAGAATCAATCCGTGCATATATTAGAAAACTTAACATTTTGCAGTTTATTTAGTAATTTTTTAAGGCCATTTGTATGGAATGAAATTTGTGCCATAATTAAACAAACAAATCCAGCATTTTGCAAACAAACACTATCTGCTTCGCAAAGGAAATCTCGACTCGCAAACAAACAGAAAGCGATTTGCAAATACAAAGGTCAGTTTGAGCGAAAACGCAGAGGAGTAACAAACAAATGTACTGTGTTTTGCAAATAATAAATTAGTGAGTAAATGACAGCATATCTCACAAATAAATACAAAACATCCTACAAATTACATGTAACATTTGAACAAATCTAGTCCATACAAATGCATATCTGTCTGTTACAAGACTCGCGCAGATTTTCTCACAAATGCAGCTCGCGCAGATTTTCTCACAAATGCAGCTCGCGCAGATTTTCTCACAAATGCAGCTCGCGCAGATTTTCTCACAAATGCAGCTCGCGCAGATTTTCTCACAAATGCAGCTCGCGCAGATTTTCTCACAAATGCAGCTCGCGCAGATTTTCTCACAAATGCAGCTCGCGCAGATTTTCTCACAAATGCAGCTCGCGCAGATTTTCTCACAAATGTAGAGCAACTTCCTCTTCCAAACAGCAGATGGCGCTTTGGGTCAACACTTTTCCAGCTGACGAAATGAGCGGTGAACAGCTGAGTTTCTGTTTTACTTAATCTATTATTAATCTTTTTGAGATTTTCACTATACCGACCCTATTTCAATATAAGAAAAAAAATCACAATAGTTTAAAGATATTATTGTGACCGATCAGTGCAAAATCAGTAGTGACATGGCTGAAAACATTTAAGCTAGGCCTATTTTTTCTCATTAAAATCCATACAATTTATCCACTGTAGTGTAACAGGATATAAAAACTATTCACTTTTCTGTAATGTTATGTTATTTGTACATATGATGATAACATTTCTGTCGCAGAGAACATTTGAAATAATGTAAGGGTGTATTGTTTCACAATATAATGCAATACAAAAATACAACAATATGTATTGTTTATTCAAGTTTAGACAGATTTAGATTTAGCTTGCCTATAGAGTTGTTAATGTCACATCAAATATGGTAAATTTTGAAGGTCACACGGTATAGTGAAAATCTCAAAAAGATTAATAATAGATTAAGTAAAACAGAAACTCAGCTGTTCACCGCTCATTTCGTCAGCTGGAAAAGTGTTGACCCAAAGCGCCATCTGCTGTTTGGAAGAGGAAGTTGCTCTACATTTGTGAGAAAATCTGCGCGAGCTGCATTTGTGAGAAAATCTGCGCGAGCTGCATTTGTGAGAAAATCTGCGCGAGCTGCATTTGTGAGAAAATCTGCGCGAGTCTTGTAACAGACAGATATGCATTTGTATGGACTAGATTTGTTCAAATGTTACATGTAATTTGTAGGATGGTTTGTATTTATTTGTGAGATATGCTGTCATTTACTCACTCATTTATTATTTGCAAAACACAGTACATATATTTGTTACTCTTCTGTGTTTTCGCTCAAACTGACCTTTGTATTTGCAAATCGCTTTCTGTTTGTTTGCGAGTCGAGTTTTCCTTTGCAAAGCAGATCGTGTTTGTTTGCAAAATGCTGGATTTGTTTGTTTAATTATGGCACAAAATTCACTCCATACCATTTCGCGATTTCAATCATCATGAAAAAGTAATTTCATGTGCTCTTGGGGGCCCCTGGTGGGAAAGGGGGCCCTAAGCAACCGCTTAGTTCGCTTATGCCTTGGGCCGGCTCTGTCCGCATATGTGAGGTTTCCGGGTTTTTCTGGAAATATACTGTTCCGTGTTACTCTGATCCGCTTTTTCCCCACATACATCCGGTAAACATCAAATTACACAGGAGTGTACCATGCCTGGATATTGCCGGATTTCAGTGTTTTCATGCAGTGTGAGTAGCCTAAGGTTGAAACTACAGTGTCTTTCTGTTTTTAATACATTTGTTGAATATATGTCTTAATTACAGTAAGCCTATTATAGATAGTTATGATATTTGTGGCTGCACCGGGGTTCATTATTTAGGCTACTAGGTTAAAGTTATGCCACTGAGGCTAATCATGAGGCCCATGGCACCTTACCCGTGGCTATCTGTTATGAACTGTAGGATACACAAATAAATTACAACAATTTCGTGCTATGGGCACTGCCATTGATACAGGCAGCGGAAGAGCCAATTTTACGCTGAGCTTGCTTCTGCTTTTCAAACATGGAAGTGTAACAAAGGCACATAGGCTATATGAATTCTCTAATGTGGATACAGACATATATGGGTCAAAGACGAAACAAACAGGGGTTTTCAAGCATCAAAAAAATAAATGTGTAATACCCCTGCTGAAACATCCAGCTTTAACCAGCCTCAGGTGGTCAGGCTGGTTTTGGCTGGCCTCCCAGCCTGGTCATAGCTGGTTTATCAGACTGGTTTAAGAGGGGTTTTGAATTTTTTTTAGCTGGTCAGGCTGGTCTTAGCTGGTCAAACTGGTCTTAGCTGGTCAAACTGGTCTTAGCTGGATATTGTTGGTCTTAGCTGGTTTTAGCTGGTCAGGCTGGTCTTAGCGGGTAATTGCTGGTTTTAGCTGGTCAGGCTGGTCTTAGCGGGTAATTGCTGGTTTTAGCTGGTCAGGCTGGTTTTAGCTGGTAATTGTTGGTCTTTGATGGTTTTAGCTGGTCTTCGCTGATTTTAGCTGGTCAGGCTGGTCTTAGCTGGTCAAACTGGTCTTAGCTGGATATTGTTGGTCTTAGCTGGTTTTAGCTGGTCAGGCTTGTCTTATCTGGTAATTGTTGGTCTTTGATGGTTTTAGCTGGTCTTCGCTGATTTTAGCTGGTCAGGCTGGCTGACTGTCCATATTTTTTCTGCCACTGGGTGTTTAGACAAATAATGTATATCTGTATATGGACCATGTAATCTGATTAATTTGTAATTAGGTAAAATGTTCATCAGCTAAGTTAGGCTGGGAGACCAGCTAAAACCAGCTAAACCAGGCTGGAAGACCAGCTTGACCAGATAAGTCAGGCTGGGAGACCATCTAAAACCATCTTGACCAGCTAAATCAGGTTGGGAGACCATCTAAAACCAGCTTGAACAGCTAAATCAGGCTGGGAGACCATCTAAAACCAGCTTGACCAGCTAAATCAGGCTGGGAGACCATCTAAAACCAGCTTGAACAGCTAAATCAGGCTGGGAGACCATCTAAAACCAGCTAAATCAGGCTGGGAGACCATCTAAAACCTTGACCAGCTAAATCAGGCTGGGAGACCATCTAAAACCAGCTTGAACAGCTAAATCAGGCTGGGAGACCATCTAAAACCAGCTAAATCAGGCTGGGAGACCATCTAAAACCTTGACCAGCTAAATCAGGCTGGGAGACCATCTAAAACCAGCTTGACCAGCTAAATCAGGCTGGGAGACCATCTAAAACCAGCTTGAACAGCTAAATCAGGCTGGGAGACCATCTAAAACCAGCTTGACCAGCTAAATCAGGCTGGGAGACCATCTAAAACCAGCTTGAACAGCTAAATCAGGCTGGGAGACCATCTAAAACCAGCTAAATCAGGCTGGGAGACCATCTAAAACCTTGACCAGCTAAATCAGGCTGGGAGACCATCTAAAACCAGCTTGAACAGCTAAATCAGGCTGGGAGACCATCTAAAACCAGCTAAATCAGGCTGGGAGACCATCTAAAACCTTGACCAGCTAAATCAGGCTGGGAGACCATCTAAAACCAGCTTGACCAGCTAAATCAGGCTGGGAGACCATCTAAAACCAGCTTGAACAGCTAAATCAGGCTGGGAGACCATCTAAAACCAGCTTGAACAGCTAAATCAGGCTGGGAGACCATCTAAAACCAGCTTGAACAGCTAAATCAGGCTGGGAGACCATCTAAAACCAGCTAAATCAGGCTGGGAGACCATCTAAAACCTTGACCAGCTAAATCAGGCTGGGAGACCATCTAAAACCAGCTTGAACAGCTAAATCAGGCTGGGAGACCATCTAAAACCAGCTAAATCAGGCTGGGAGACCATCTAAAACCTTGACCAGCTAAATCAGGCTGGGAGACCATCTAAAACCAGCTTGAACAGCTAAATCAGGCTGGGAGACCATCTAAAACCAGCTTGAACAGCTAAATCAGGCTGGGAGACCATCTAAAACCAGCTAAATCAGGCTGGGAGACCATCTAAAACCTTGACCAGCTAAATCAGGCTGGGAGACCATCTAAAACCAGCTTGAACAGCTAAATCAGGCTGGGAGACCATCTAAAACCAGCTAAATCAGGCTGGGAGACCATCTAAAACCTTGACCAGCTAAATCAGGCTGGGAGACCATCTAAAACCAGCTTGACCAGCTAAATCAGGCTGGGAGACCATCTAAAACCAGCTTGACCAGCTAAGTCAGGCTGGGAGACCATCTAAAACCAGCTTGACCAGCTAAATCAGGCTGGGAGACCATCTAAAACCAGCTTGACCAGCTAAATCAGGCTGGGAGACCATCTAAAACCAGCTTGACCAGCTAAATCAGGCTGGGAGACCAGTTTAGCCAGGCTGCTAAAACCAGCTACTTCCATCTTAAACCAGCTTAGGCTGGTTTTAGCTGGATTTTTCAGCAGGTACAGCTTTAAATTTAGTTTTTTTCCTGTACATTAGAATGTGTCCTATTTAATAAAAAAATTTCTGAGCAAAAAATAATGACTATCACACATTTTTTTACCATGATTTACAGAAGACACCCACTAAAATGTCATTCAGTGTAACAATATTTATGTATCAGAAAATCTTATTAGGCATATTTAAAACAGGAATCATTTGATGACATATTAAAAGTATCAAAGTGCAGCCCACAAATACTAATTCATTGCAATTTTTTAATCTTTATACTTTGCCACTATCCTTCAAACCACTAGGTTTACCCATTTGCCAGCGAGAAATGGTTTTTGTAAGGAAGTGAAAATCATTTAAAATAAAATAAAAATGAGTATAATCACATATTATTTTATATATTTTAATGATTACAGGTTAGAATAAGTCTATTGTTTAATTTTTACATAAATATATCTGTTACACTGAATGACCATGGGTTATTACGCTGAATGACATTTTGACAAAAAGGGAGATAATATCTCCATTGTTCCCATAATAGCAATGTATTTATTATTAGTCTGTATTATTAAATTAGTTTTAATAATATTCCTGAGTAAATGATGGCAGAAGCAGATGTTGACAAATAATAAGCATTTTATTCTACTGTTCAGGGGCCCGTTCTTCGTACCTCGCTAACTCAGTTAGCTGGATTTGATTGTTGACGATTAGGCATGATCTTGGATTGTTTGGTTCTTCGACGCTCATCCTGGACTTGCTGTCATAGCAACAGGTCCGTTAGCTTAAACCTGCTCGAGCGGCTGATTTCATGTAAACAGGATTAGATCGCATCTTGAGGTGATACTTAAAATCTGTCCCAGCCACTGCTACTTTATTACAAGAGTTCATTACTGAACCAGGGGCAATAATAATCATTTTAAATAATAATAATAATATACAAATGTTAAATTGTATATGTATATGAGAATGTATATAATATTATAATGTTGTGTATAATACTATAGACACAGCCGCTTGATTGAGCGATTTATTTGTGATGGAATAACTACTTTATAATTTTATTGGAGGTTTGCACACATGTTGTACAGTAAATCTGAGCCGTGCATTACTTTAAGTGATGACGGATATTATGGGATGGCTTGATGCAGCGCAGGAGATGCAGAGAATTTGATCTTGACCCTTAAGAAACTTTAATACTGTCACGTTACAAATCTGCTTCAAATTTAATTAAAAATTGAATTACAACATTGAAATAAAAATGTAAAGGGTGTACAAATACTGTATAAAATCGTGAATATAAATAATTGGTAATCATGTAAAAAAAAAAAAAACATTTATCATTGATCTATCATAACTTTTATGTTGGTTTGGTCGTTTAGCTGTTTCCTTATAGAGTGCCGAAGTAATGACGTCACTTTGTAGGCCAACCCGGAAGTTAGCGGCGCATGGGTTCCCTCGATCAAAAAGCCATTCATTTTCCCCATAGACTTTTGGAAAATCGCAAAAAATAAGATCTGTGTTCAACAAAGAGTAATGACCCTTACACGTTTTGTCTACCAAGATAATCTTTACAAGTTAATCCAAAATGTATACATTTTGAAGCCCAAATAAAGCCGTCAGATATAAAATGCTAACGGTAGGCTATAAACGGACTACAGCACACCATGGTCGCGTTTCAACGTCATCATCAAGCTTCCTCAAACTTTATTTAAAAGCACGCTCGCTCATTATGATCTGCGCTGTGTATGAACACTTATCCACTTTTTCATGAGAAATATTGCCCATTCGTTTTTTCCAAAAATGTTAGAAACTAATTTTGTTTATGCGTGCCTCTCTGAGATTTATCTTTTGTTAATGTTTTTTCAGACAATATGATTATCACTGTGATAACATTAAATGACATGAAACACAACCCAGTCTCTTTTTGTTAAATGCAAGTTTATGTATGATCAATGATACAAAACGTATAATAAGCTACACATGAAATAAAGCAAACAATTCAGTCAAACATTCAAAGTCAGTGCTAGTCGGCTAACTTACAACGGTAACGTACAGTTATAGCCTAAAAATAAACAAGTAATGAAACTTATCTTTGCACTCAGCCTAAACCAGGGGTGGCGAACTCCGGTCCTGGAGGGCCACTGTCCTGCATAGTTTTGCTTCAACCCTAATCAAACACACCTGAACAAGCTAATCATGGTCTGAAGGGTTACTAGAAAGCTAAAGGCAGGTGAGTTTTATCAGGGTTGGAGCTGAACTCTGCAGGACAGTGGCCCTCCAGGACCGGAGTTCGCCACCCCTGGCCTAAACGATTTGCCAGGGAACAAATTATAGATCCATGAGAGCAAATATGGGCCGTTAAATCTCCACAAGACTAATTATAGCTGGAGACGCCACAGAGACATCATAGCCAGCGGCAGACGGCAGAAGGACTAGCCGAGGAAAGTCAACTCTCGCCGGCTAAACAAGCGCTGACCGCCGCTGACTCACTGGAGCTCACAACTCCGATAACACCAGATAAAATGTTTAAATAGAGAATGGGAACGTGACGTCACCAACGCAATGCATTCGCGGACTTTAGGACACAGACACTACATTAGAGAATGAGTAATAGTGGAGGTAGACTTTAAAACTTGTATTATACAGTTAAAAACACATTAGAATGGTGAACGCTTGCTGTGTTATGAACTGTCATAGCCTCTCTTACAACCTGCGTGGAAAACATATCTCAAATCATGCGCAATATTTCAGTTTACCAGCTTGGAAATAACAAAAGTAAGTGAAAGTAATGCTGCCTTCACGTGCTATCGGAAATTTGACAATACCCACTTCTAAAGTCGTGATTATGAAGTATGAACTCATCTCGTTCATATTTCGAGGGGTGGAGCGCGTTCACGTGCAATTTTTACCTAGGAAACTCCTATTTACAATAATTCAGAGAGCACGTGAAGGCAGCATAACACTCGGAAATAAACAACTTAGCCAAAATGTGTCTTTATAATTTGTATTTATTATTTATAACCGATATTACAGATGAATATTTTCTGAACCGCTTGAATGTGCTCACACCATAAATAATGCATGAAACGCGTCTGCAAATGCTTCATTGTTCAGCTTCTCTCAGTAGAAGGAAATATTTTTCTTGTTCCATTTAAGTCCAGTAAAACTTTTTAGTACTGTAGGCTAAAGCGCTTTCAAATACAAATAATTTCAAAAGCTGCATTACGAGCCATAATCTGTTATCCTTTAATGCTTTAACGTTAAGGAATTAGGGCGATATGATATAGGCTATGTTGATTGAATAAATTATCCACTGGCTGAGATCAAGCTAATAAGTATATTTATTATTTTATATATCAGATACAGACTTTTTAGTTAGGCTATTAAAAAATAAACTGCAAAAGACAAACCAATGTGTGGTGCGATAGAAGGCGGCCATCTGATTTCTGATTGCATGAAACGTGATGAATATGTGCAATGTCCTGGCCGCACGACTGAGCGCTCATGTACGTAAGAGATTCAAATATTAGTCAATTTATTATAAGTGAGTGCAAGCAAGAGTTCTTAAAAAGTATTAAAGTAAATACAGTCGTTTTTTCCTCAGGTGATTCACCTTTGTTATCATTGTACGCTCCTGAGCGTGTCCTAAAACATGGCGGCGACTACCCATAATGCAATGCGCAATGACGTAGTTTCCCAGACTCTATAGGCACTCTTCTTATAAATAAACCACAGATTTGAGCTTTAAACAACTACATTATCGACTGAAAAAGTCTTAAAACTAAGTTGTCACACATTAACAGTAGATTTTAACACAAAAAGACGTGTAAACACAGCCCATGTCAGCCATTTCTCAACGAGACAAACATGTGAAGAGAGAAAACTCCAAATGTTCAAGCATCCAACTTTGCGCGAATAGCGCGATTTATTCACGCCACATAAGTTCTTCATAAGGCTGAAACGCGGGCTAGTGAGAGATTGCCTGTTTGTCACGATGACGTCTAAAGTCCCCGCCAAAGGATGTAGTCCCTTTTAGCAACTTGTTAGCAACCATCGTTTTTAAGACACAATAAAGTCTTAAAAAATCACAAGCAGGTTATAACTAGTGTGTTTTATGTCATAGATTAAAACGTGAAAATATATAGAGGCTTTGTTAACCACAGACCTTATTTCAGGCGATTTAGCAAAAACCCATTCAAAAAACCCATAGACTTTAGGGCGAGGGAACCCATAGGGCTAAAATGCTAACTCACTTCCGCGTTTTGGCCTACAAAGTGACGTCATTACTTCGGCACTCTATAAACGTCCAGATATTCGTGGGGGTTTTTGTGTAAGTTTTTTGCCAGGTGGCTTTTTTAATTATATGATGTCATTACGTTGCTGTCTTGACGCCAGCCAATCGCTGCATTGCTGATCATGGTTTCGAGTATCGATGCATCTGCCCTCTTCAGGGAAAACAAGAATGCGCAGTGATCTTAGATCATTTAATCCAGATATTTAAATCCAATCAGCAAATTCGTTTGAAGAACCAAATTAGCCAGAGATCAGTTATCAGGATTAACAGATCTGGGATCTGTCAAATCATCTCAGATGTATTAAGCGAGGTACGAAGAACGGACCCACGATGCTCTCTGCCATTGCTTAGCTTGTCACTTTGTTTCTGACTTGCTCCAAAAGTGACTCCTTGCAGCTTTATTTATGAATACTTTTTATTTTCCAACATAAATTATGTAATCAGGATAGGTATTTTGGGTGGAGAATTTAAAGCAGCAGACGACAAAACTGCAGTACATGCTTAGAATGAACAGTGTTATTGTTTAGATGCTGATATGGTCACCTTTATAATTATCATAATAGTTATTGTTCTTGGTGTGAATGAGCTTTAAGAGTGTGATAATAGCTACTGGGTCTGCATTTACTTTTTGGGTTTTTGGCATTTTACAGTGCCTTTCAACTCTCTCTGGTCATGGGCATCTAAAATGAATCAATAATTGATTAAACTACTGATTAACAATACAAAAATGCATTCAAATATTCATATTTATTAAGTTTAACACATATTTGTGCATGCTAAACATTCCTCATTTATCTGTAATATAAATAAGATGCTACAATTTTTATTTATACAGTGATACTGTCCTTCAGTGTAATGGATGACACTGTGGTGTAACAGAGAATTTGCATTACACTGAATGAAAAAAGCATTACCCTGAATGACGAAACTTCTACTTCTGCTTATATTGCAGGCCATCAGCTGACCACCTGTGTCAAACCGTGAGCTTGACCAGTAAAGTTAATCACAATTATTCACATCATCTACTTATTTTTCAAAAAAATCTAACAATATAAATGTTTTTGGGCATTTCACTGAATGACATGCGGTTTTGTATCTTAGAATACCACACCATGAAAAGGTGGAATTATCAAATATTTAAGAGCAATGAATTCACTTTTCTGCAGTACCAAACGGTCTTCAGGGTGCCTTTTGATGATGTCACAGACTGTCGAATGACTATCTGTTTTTCATATGATTTCAGAAGAGCTTCTTGGTCCTGTTACACTGAATGATCTCTTACAAACCGGATTTTTGGGACAGAAGTCCCCTGGTTATTTAAATACTTAAAAAAAAATAAGACAGTCCTTTTAATATAACACAGCCAACACATATTTGAAAATGCCAAGAAAACAAATATATTTTTTTACTTGTTATTTTATACATTTATTTAAAGATGCAATGGCAAAATCAAAGTCCGGACCATTACACTGAATGACAATTTTACACTTTGGAGCATTATTTCCCCTAAATGTTGACATTTTATTTTGACAAAAGTTATTTGAAATAGTAAAGTAGACACTTTACTTGCTTTTAACATGTTTTTTATGTATATAAAATGACTTTGTAAACATAATTTGATGCGGACACCAAAATTGTAACGTCTCGTCTTTGACCCATATACACACACATCACTATACAACACATGTCCTTATTACGAGAAAATTATGTTGTTAAAAGGACATAACATCTCGTTATTACGACATAATCGAGTGGAAAAAATATGTATGTGGCAGCAATGCGTCACTGTAATATTGCACATGTTGCTTGCCAATAAATAAAGCATTGTCAATTTAGTTTTAACATAAATTGTTGTTAATAATAGGTAAATAACCCCTGTGGGTCTATTTGAATCCTTTTATTAATCATGTAATATTATTTATTTGATATGATCGGTATCGGACGATTCTGCTTTCAGTGATCAGCCCCAAAAATCCTGAACAAAGCGCCCTTAAAAGTGAAGATTAAAATGAGCAGGATTTATTTAGTTACTTCTGAACGTCATCCCTACTTTGGACTTCGTCCTGTACTCGGTTTGATCAGGACAAATGCAACAAGTGTCATTATAGCAAAGCAAAAGCAATGGAAAATTACTGCTGCACAACACTGTCCTGTGACACTAAAATCTCTTAATGTGAACACAAACATCCCTTAAAACACACAATCATAAGATTAAACAACAGCAGCAAGCATTCCAAGAGCATGGAAAATAAGTAAAATAATAATAAAAATGAATCAATTGAAAAAGATATGATTAAATGATTGTACATGAATAAACACAACACAGATGTATGGTGGCTCTCTTGAAGCAACACAAACAGGTTGCTATTGAGAATCCTTGAGTCCTTTACATATGAATCTCATTTTGGTGGAGCAGTGGTTGTCATTAATATTCACATTTCTTGTTATTTGTGCACAGTCCTCTCCTCCCCCTTGCTTATGTCCTTGCCACTCATCCGGCTGCCCAGGACCCCAGTGTCTGTAACCAAAGCCAAAAATAATTATAATATTCCATCAGCATATAGAAAACTTTTCTGACATTCCATCTAAACTGATTAATTCATTTTATTTCATGACCTAACAAAACATGCACAGACAAATCTAAATTAATCCGTGACGACACATTGATGTCTTAAGACACGAAACGAGAAACCAAACAGTATTTATATCATTTTTTTACGTCTAATACACCACCATGTCCAACAGCCTTGAGTGCGCGATCACTTCCGGTGCGTGAGGTCTATACACAGTCTGGCATAGTTTAGAGTGTATAGACCTCACGCACTGGAAGTGATCGCGCACTCAAGGCTGTTGGACATGGTGGTGTATTAGACGTAAAAAAATGATATAAATACTGTTTGGTTTCTCGTTTCGTGTCTTAAGACATCAATGCATGGGCGTCGGAACCATTGTATGTGGGTGGGACAAGACCCACCCACTTTTTACGTTCAATGATATTGGACCCACTCACTTTTATCGTCTCTAACATTCAGCACGTCTGTTTACCTACCCCTAATCGATAAACATTTATTATTAAACCAATGTTAGATGCTTTATTTCCACTTTTCTAATATTTTCTCAATTTTTATTGAAAATAAATGCCTTTCCGATCTGATATGTGATGGGAAAAGAGAGAAGATTGAGTTCGGCGAAAGGCGGACTCGAAATGCGGGTCGATTTGTGTCAAAACTAGATGCTGTGTGTCCTACCCCTACACTACTGACACTCAATAATATGGCGATTTCCATAATTTTGTATATAATGTGGTATATTCGTACTTAATGTAATTGGCATCTACTCCATTAAAACATTTCTGAGGACCCACCCACATTTTTTTTGCTTCCGACGCCCATGCATCAATGTGTCATCACCGATTAATTTAGATTTGTCTGTGCATGGTTTTTTACTCCCATTGATTTTGTTTCCATTCACATGCATTATACGACTGACAGACTGCAACGGTTGGAGTTAAAAATCTTCATGAACTAGCCCTTTAAGAGAGACCCTGAATTCTATTGGCTGAAATAACTTTTAATGGGTAATCTGTTCAGAGCCTGATTACAATTCTTACAAAATCACGTTTTGATTTTTGTCTTTTAAATTGTGTTAAAATGGTCTTTAACGTCTTGCAAATCATATGTTTCATATACTAGTATATATAACCGAAGCTATAAGTTGTGAAATCAAGCATATCTCGTTTTTAATGCTTTTTTTAGTTAGCGTATGTTCTAGCATAGCATACAGCTACCCGATTAGCTTAGTTTATACACCACGGTTGCACTTACCCTACACACTAAAAGCCCTAGCCCCACTTTAATGTTTATTTATTTATTTTTTTAATTTAAGAAATCCTGTTGTATTTATTTTGTGCACCTGTTCTGTATATTATTTTATTCTTTATTCTGGTACATTACTATGTTATGATTTTGTATTGGTATTATTACTTAGTTCAATTGAAATGATTTACAATATGTTAGGCATGTTATTGCTCCCATTATAGCAATCAATTACATATTTCAAATAAATGTTGTTTGTGTGTACTTAGAATGACAATGAATTCATAGTTTATTTTTAAACAATTGCTTGTCCAGAACCATGTATTATGACATCGCGATAACAGCTTTTGATCAGGCATTTAAAACAGCTACCACGTTGGGTCCTAAGCGGACACTATTTCACAGGGGGGCAGGATTTCTCATGACACCCGTGTTATGAAAGCCTAAGCACTAGTAGTATTCACCAAATCCTAATTACATAAACTGCGCAAGATAATGCCTTTTGATTGATTACTAAGTCCATCAATCAAACCTTTGTTGGAAAGGCATTGGCTAGGCACCGAGTGCCTTTATCCAACGAAAACCATGGGCGCAATGATTGACAGCTCACCAAGCCTGTAAGGCGCTTCCTCTATATGATGCATCACAGGAGAGACTCTGATTGAAGGAGAGAGACGAGGGAGGGTTTATATCACGGAGAAGAGACTATTCTTGCAGGGGGAGTTTGCCAGAAACGGATTAGAATCGATATTTCATTGAAAATGGACATGATTGATTACACCAACTCAAAAACTCTCTTGCAAACAACGGAGGATTTTTTAGTTTTTTCCCTATTTTTTGTTGTTTTGAATTAAAAAGTGGGATGCATTTTGAAGAGTGGACTCTTCCACGGAGATGTATGCGGGTGCGGGTGTTTATTGGATTCGTCCGATCTGATCTGAACGACAGGAGATGAAAGATGAGTATTATGCTAATGTTTACATAGCCGGTCCTTTAGCATCATTTAACCCTTTCCTCTCTGGTGTATTTATTACAAAAACAAGTTCAGAACATGAATCTTGAGTGTTTTAGCTTTCAAATGATGCATAGTTTGTGATAGTTGATTGAATATTTTGTATAAAACAAAAGTAAATAAAAGTACAGACACGCCCACTCACGTCAACCTCCCCGCCCAAGATCCGGTGCGGGATAAGAAGTTTTAAAGTACATTATCTTGAATTAATTATTTTCTATCCTACTTGTGTTTACAAAGGGCAATAATTTAGGGGGATAAAACAAATATAACCACAAAGCCAAATTTGACGATATCCTGTGGAAGCTGTAGATACAGCTGTTTATAATGGGATAATGGAAAATGAATTGGATATGGAAAACTGTGACTGCATATATCAACTCACACTTTGTCCATGGTGCAAGGAGTGTCATCCACCCATCTCCACTGGCCTGTGGTCTGATCTGTTAGACCGATCCAGAATTCAAGTGGTTTGGCTAAAAGTGTAACAAATTCCTAGGAGGAGAGATTAAAAAAAAATACTGAAAGACAGAATAAAAGGTATTAACCCTTTTATGCACAGACACATCGTGATTTGGTATTTCCTGTATATGCACAATGGTTACTGTACATAACCATTTTTGTATTCATTGCACAATCCTAGTTGGACCTTAGAATTTTATATCAACTTAGCATTATAACATTACAGCTGAGTGGCTCTGCTTTTATTGTGGGAGTCGCAGAGGAGGAACACGGCACTCCCCCAGCCATCATGGTCGCCATTTCAGAGCCTTCATCCAAGAAGGCCGCCGCCAGTCCTGAGCCTTCATCCAAGATGGCCCTGTCGAGAGATGACTCCAGCCCCTGTCCAGAGATGACTCCAATCCCTGTCCAGAGTCCAGAGGTGGCTCCAGTCCCTGTCCAGAGTCCAGAGATGACTCCAATCCCTGTCCAGAGTCCAGAGATGGCTCCAGTCCCTGTCCAGAGTCCAGAGGTGGCTCCAGTCCCTGTCCAGAGATTAATGAAGTCCCTGTCCAGAGTCCAGAGATGGCTCCAGTCCCTGTCCAGAGGTGGCTCCAGTCCCTGTCCAGAGATTAATCAAGTCCCTGTCCAGAGTCCAGAGATGGCTCCAATCCCTGTCCAGAGTCCAGAGGTGGCTCCAGTCCCTGTCCAGAGATTAATGAAGTCCCTGTCCAGAGTCCAGAGATGGCTCCAGTCCCTGTCCAGAGTCCAGAGGTGGCTCCAGTCCCTGTCCAGAGTCCAGAGATGGCTCCAGTCCCTGTCCAGAGTCCAGAGATGACTCCAGTCCCTGTCCAGAGTCCAGAGGTGGCTCCAGTCCCTGTCCAGAGATTAATCAAGCCCTTGTCCAGCGTCCAGAGATGGCTCCAGCCCCTGTCCAGAGATGACTCCAGCCCCTGTCCAGAGATGGCTCCAGTCCTTGTCCAGAGTCCCGAGATGGCTCCAGCCCCTGTCCAGAGTCCTGAGATGGCTCCAGCCCCTGTCCAGAGTCCCGAGATGGCTCCAGCCCCTGTCCAGAGTCCAGAGATGGTTCCAGTCCCTGTCCAGAGTCCAGAGATGGCTCCAGCCCCTGTCCAGAGTCCCGAGATGGCTCCAGCCTCTGCCCAGAGGCCCGAGATGGCTCCCGCCCCTGACCTGAGTCCCGAGATGGCTCCAGCCCCTGACCAGAGTCCCGAGATGGCTCCTGCCCCTGACCAGAGTCCCGAGATGGCTCCCGCCCCTGACCAGAGTCCAGAGATGGCTCCAATCCCTGTCCAGAGTCCCAAGATGGCTCCTGCCCCTGACCAGAGTCCCGAGATGGCTCCCGCCCCTGACCAGAGTCCAGAGATGGCTCCCGCCCCTGTCCAGAGATGGCTCCAGCCCCTGACCAGAGTCCAGAGATGACTCCAGTCCCTGTCCAGAGTCCAGAGATGACTCCAGTCCCTGTCCAGAGATGTCTCCAGCCCCTGTCCAGAAATGGCTCCAGCCCTTGTCCAGAGTCCTGAGATGGCTCCGTCTTCTTTGAAGATGCACACACTCTGGAGCTGTGAAAACAGCTGTTGTTGTCACACATGACTGCGACCACCACCCGTGCTGTCTCACCCCCACCAGACCGGAAAGACATGATTACAGCAAGGAACAGCAATCATTCAGCTCCGAAGCAGAAAGCAAAGATGCAGTGCATCCACTTCCTGATTTATAGCCGCACAGCGGGGAGGAGCGTGTAATGCGTGAACTGCATGCCAATGTTCACTGGCTCGTTTAGTTTACACTCAAAGTAGATTGGTCTCTTAAAGCGATCCCCAATTCATCTGTCAGTTGCGACGTACATCGAACGTGACCGACTTTAAGGGAACAGGTGGTTTCTAACAGTGACCACTTCGCCTGAAGGGGACAAGGAAAAGTGTGTGTGTGTGTGTGTGTGTGTGTGTGTGTGTGTGTGTGTGTGTGTGTGTGTGTGTGAGTGTCTGTTACTCACCCACTCCTCCTCAGAGTCTTCGTCTAATTTTAAGAGTAATGCACCCCTCTCTTCGCAGTAATCCTTTGCTTGGGTCCAGTTCAGTTTATTACTAGAGAACAGGTAACAGCTGTTGCTGAATGGGATCCAACCAGATTCAGGACAGCCTGGTGTAAGTAAGTCTATGTAAGAGGACAAGAATAAATTAACACTTAGTTCCCACCTTTACTCCACCTCTCTCTGAGACACTCGGTTAGTCTACTCCTCTTGTGATTCATGCAAGAAAGTAAGTCATTAATGGTTTGACGACACAACAGTAAGTCAATGATGGCAGAATTGTCATTTTGGTGAATCTCCCAATAAACCGTGGGCAGGTTTTCTCTGTGAGGAGGTTTAGTTGATATTTCACTCTACTGATGTTGTATGATTTTAATATCGTCTTAATCAAATACAGTACCGCCGCTGGCCGTTTTGATGCCCTATGCGCGATCACTGTATGATGGCCGTGGTCGCAGCGTTCGCGAATTGCGGGGATAATAAAGTGCCATTGGGGGGGCAAATAAATACTTATTTGCAGCTGTATCATACAAATAAATAGTAAAAAAAATCATATATTGTGATTTCTGGATTTTTTTTTTAGATTATGTCTCTCACAGTGGACATGCACAATTTCAATTTCATAACAATTTCAGACCCCTCCATGATTTCCAAGTGGGAGAACTTGCAAAATAGCAGGGTGTTCAAATACTTATTTTCCTCACTGTACATATCTAAGCACAATATTGCACATTGAATTTAGAGTTTACTCACTGGTTAATGATAGTTTATAAGACAAAGCTTGAACAAATGATCTCAGTTCCTCCACTGAACTCTTAATCTCCGTCTGTGAACTGGACATTTCCTCTTTAGCCGGAGACAAAAGCCAAATATAAGAATCACAATTTTGAAGAACATGATATATTAAGTTTCTAAAAGGAAAATCTATTAACATTTACAGTATATTTAAAATAATATTTGTGGGTTTTTTTAGGTTGCTGTCTTACCCAAGCTACGATGCGTGAGTAGAGAAAAATGAAAAGAACGGTCCATTGTTCTAGTCCTAAGAACTGATACTGCCACATTCAAACTGGCCATCAAGTGCTCTGTGTGAGAAATAGAAATATACAGCTTCAAACACTTGATACATTGTCGTGATTTGAGGATTATTTAATGCTGAAAGTACGTCCAGTGCTGACCCAGGTTTTCCTCTTGTTTGGATGCGACTGACTTCAGTGACGAGCCAAGATCAGTCATCAAGGTCTCAATACTAGACAACTTCTTTTCATGCATTTCTTTTGGAGAGTTAAAGGGACACATATTAAGGAGTTGAGCAGACATTAGTAATGTAACATTTTTCATGGAGGACATTTGAAGGACATTTATGTTTAAACTGTTCTAAAAAGTTTAATCATTATCATCATGATACTTCAATGCAAAGTGTTTTTCTCCATAAATGGCCTTGGCTTGGGATCTCTAACGAAACAAAACATCAGAGTTAAGGCAAAGTCCCCACACTAACCATTGGTCATTGAGCTACTTGATCCAGACGTGTTCAAAGAAGACACCAAATTCTGCAGCTCAGAAACCTTCTTTTCCAGGTCAGTACCTGTCAAAGAAAAACAGTCGTTAATTAAAAGTCCATTACCGAAACTGTGACAATGATGATGAAGTTCCCACCTGTGATCTGAAAATCAGAAGTGTGGCTGTTCGTCCAACTCTCCAACATTGAGAACTTTCTTTGTTGATGCGAAACTTTGAACCAAAACAAACAGAAAGACAAGCAAACTTTTCCAGCTTTTCTGCTATTTTTAATATTCATATGCAAATTCAAATAGTTTATTAAAGCTCAGTTCAGTGATAAGAGCAAAGCAGTTCGGTTCATATCGCAATTAGTAAATTTCGTATCATGTTGACATTATTTGTCACACTTAGGCCTGGTTTCACAGACAGGGTTTAGATTAAGCCTTAGTTCAATTAGAACATTTAAGCTTTTATAAACGTGCCTTAGAGAAAAACATTGGCAGTGGCATATTATAAGATATGCCTTCAGTTAAAACAGCTCAAACATGCATTTTAGTCTTAACTTTAGGCTTAAGCCTTACCCGGGGGTTAAAACACAAAGCCGTTGCAGTCATACCACTGCAAAATTAAAGTATAGTAGCAATACACTAAAGACTGCATTTAAAACACTCACAGATGACAGAAGTCATGATGAAAATAATAATGCAGACGGTTCCTAGAAGCACAAAGATGCCAGTTTCTCTGCTACACGGACGGCCTGCAGAAAACAGACAGAATCCTTGATTCATTTCTATTGTTTATATCAACAATAACATTTCAAAATGTAATAATTTAATTATGCAATGCCATGCTTTAGTTATTTTTGCCACATTGAGATAATTCATGTCTGTAGCAAAATGGCACCGGAACAAGTGACATGCCCAAGTTTATACTTAGAAGTTTGAGCAGTGCAAAATATTAATAACCATAATCAGCATGAACATGATTAATTGGTGAAGCTCGCTGGTTAAAAATGTGAGATGTTATCCAGTCTCTACCCGAGGAAGAAACAGTCTCAGCATTACGATTACATTTCATTTATAAAAGATGCTTTTGAAATAATGATAAAAAAAGGTCTGTCAAGACATTGAAATAAATGTAATGGCAGGACTTAACGAAACACTTACCATTTAAATCACATTGTAAAAGCTGAGAGACAAGTAACATGGAATTAAACCACACATAGATTTATAAATGAAACAATACCAATTAAAAAAAGATGGCAACTCCGCTTTATCATATGAAGCACAACGATGTGCTCAATGGCTATAACCAGTAATAAAACGTAAAGCACTGAGATACTGTAAATCTTCCAAACCTCTCCGAAATGACGTCTTTGGTTCACATTCCATCTCCATTTTAATGTATTCTTCAGAATCCATTTTCTGAGACCGTAAAATGGGAGCCAATTTAACAGTCTCTTGCTTCTTATAGTTGAAATTCAAAACGACACTTCCTTTATATATATGATGTTCCTTAGAAAAATCACTTCCACTTTCTGAGGAACTGATATTTAGAGAACTCCTTTTGGGAAGGTTCTAGGTATAGAGAGTATGCATTGACGTCAATGTCCCGCCGGATCACACCCCCTCAGCCGGACTGAGTGGCAGAAGAGCTTCTGTGTGACTGGAGTTAATAGGGGGAAACATGAGTAAAACAAACGATTATCAGTTTAAACTAAAGGATGGACTTGATATAGTGTTCCTTACGACTTACCAAAGACCCAGTGATCCATATATACTGACATGCAGCCAGGAATCATGTTTCCTGATATTTATATGAGCCTGATTTCAACGCTGGGGAAATACAGTGGGGCAAAAAAGTATTTAGTCAGCCACCAATTGTGCAAGTTCTCCCACTTAAAAAGATGAGAGAGGCCTGTGATTTTCATCATAGATACACTTCAACTATGAGAGACAGAATGAGAAAAAAATCCAGAAAAATCACATCGCCTGATTTTTAAAGAATTTATTTGAATATTATGGTGGAAAATAAGTATTTGGTCAATAACAAAAGTTAATCTCAATACTTTGTTATATACCCTTTGTTGGCAATGACAGAGGTCAAATGTTTTCTGTAAGTCTCCACAAGGTTTTTACACACTGTTGCTGGTAGTTTGGCCCATTCCTCCATGCAGATCTCCTCTAGAGCAGTGATGTTTTGGGGCTGGGCAACACAGATTTTCAACTCCCTCCAAAGATTCTCTATGGGGTTGAGATCTGGAGACTGGCTAGACCACTCCAGGACCTTGAAATACTTCTTACGAAGCCACTCCTTTCGTTGCCCGGGCGGTGTGTTTGGGATCATTGTCATGCTGAAAGACCCAGCCATGTTTCATCTTCAATGCCCTTGCTGATGGAAGGAGGTTTTTGCTCAAAATCTCACGATACATGGCCCCATTCATTCTTTCCTTTACAGATCAGTCGTCCTGGTCCCTTTTGCAGAAAAACAGCCCCACAGCATGATGTTTCCACCCCCATGCTTCACAGTAGGGATGGTGTTCTTTGGATGCAACTTCTCCTCCAAACACAGAGATTATCGGTGGTCTTGTATGTCTTCCATTTTCGAATAATTGCTCCCACAGTTGATTTCTTCACACCAAGCTGCTTACCTATTGCAGATTCAGTCTTCCCAGCCTGGTGCAGGTCTACAATTTTGTTTCTGGTGTCCTTTGACAGCTCTTTGGTCTTGGCCATAGTGGAGTTTGGAGTCTGACTGTTTGAGGTTGTCGACAGGTGTCTTTATACTGATAACGAGTTCAAACAGGTGCCATTAATACAGGCCATTAATAAGAAGTTGTTACAGATCTGTGAGAGACAGAAATCTAGCTTTTTTGTAGGTGAACAAATACTTATTTTCCACCATAATTTGCAAATAAATTCTTTAAAAATCAGTGTACCTAAAAAGTGTACTTATGATAAAAATTACAGGCCTCTCTCATCTTTTTAAGTGGGAGAATTTGCACAATTTGTGGCTAATTAAATACTTTTTTGCCCCACTGTACATAAAGCAAATTTGCCTGTGAACGCTTTATATAAATACAATATAGGAAGGTCCAGCCCTATAGTTTTTGTCTGCGTTTATTTAAAAACATCCAACCATGCAGAATATAAGACAGTAGATATTTAATTAATGAGATGTCAATACAATGTATAACAATACAATATAGGGTATAATTTTACCCCAAAATAAACAAAATAACTGCAAATCCACGTCTCGCTGCCTGGAGATCAGTTGTTTCTGTGTATTGCATCGATCCATTTGTTTCTCTTCTCTGTAGCTTTCAGCAGTCTGTAAAAATATACCTCAGATTTCTTGTCAAATCTGTTTGTACAGTCAATCTCAAAGCTATTTCCCGTTTGAATGTGTTTTGTGTGTTTTTCGTGGCATTCACGCTGTAAACCAGGGGTCTCCAAACTTGGTCCTGGAGGGCTGTCCTGCAGAGTTTAGCTCCAACCCAATTAAACACACCTGAACCAGCTAATCAGTGTCTAACTAGGGCCTTGTAAGACACTGATTAGCTGGTTCAGGTGTGTTTATTTGGGTTGGAGCTAAACTCTGCAGGACAGTGGTCCTCCAGGACAGAGTTTGTAGACCCCTGCTGAAAACCACTCAGTGGGCGTAACCACATGTAACCCCTCCTGTTCGAACCGCCCCGCTCCAAGCGGGATTCGAACCCAGATCTGCCAGCATGAGAGTCAGACGCTCTAACAATGAGATTAAAGGCCCCAACCCCTAGCGTCAGTCACTAGAGCGTCTCGAGATCAGAGGAGTGAGGTTTACTCGCACAGCAACTACTAGCTGGCCTCGTTACACGCGGTTTATTTAAAAATTACCAGTAAATTACAACATCTCCCCCACAAATAATGCACCCCGTTCCATGGATATAGGTTGTCATTTTGGTTCCTTTAAAGGTCCCGTTCTTCGTGATCCCACTGTTCAAACTTTAGTTAGTGTGTAATGTTGCTGTTAGAGCATAAATAATACCTGTAAAATTATAAAGCTCAAAGTTCAATGCCAAGCGAGATATTTTATTTAACAGAAGTTCCCTTTCAAAGCCTACAGCGAACGGCCGGCTTGGACTACATCCTGGTACTTCCTTCATTAATGACGTCAGTAGAACAGTAGAACAGACTAACCTCCGCCCACAAGAATATGTGAAAAAAGGAGGCGTGGTCTTGTTGCTGTCCCACGTGGAGAAGAGGACGTGTCGCGTGGAGAAAAGGAAGTGTTGCGTTTGAGTGTGTTTGTCGCCATGTCGCCGAGACGCTGTTATTTTCATCCCGGAGTCAAATCACCTTTGTTTGGCTTTCCCAGGGACGCTGTAGAGATCATTGATCACATACATCTCCCGTTAAGAGGCGTGACCTTTCCACGTGCGCTAAGCTGCTGTCGAATCACAACACAGGAACCTTGCCACGTGCGCTAAGCTGCGGTCAAATCACAACACGGGAACCGCTGGCACAATCAGAACTCGTTACGTATTTCTGAAGGAGGGACTTCATAAAATAAAGGAAGTCATCAGCTGTTTTTAGGACAGTGAAAACAGCGGTGTACAGATGAGTAAATTGTGTTAAAAATACTGTTGTTTTTTTTACACGCGAAACATGAACACATGTTATATTGCACACTGTAAACACAATCAAAGCTTCAAAAAAACACGAAGAACGGGACCTTTAAATATCCACCGTCCTATGCTTTGACTTGTTTGGTCTTTTGTGCGACTCTGTGAACGTCTCAATTCTTTCTGAAGGCTGTGGGGAATTTTACCATTTAAAACCGCACTTCTAATAAAAGACTAAAATCATTTAGCTGAGTGAACAAAATACTGCATTTGTGCTGAGCTTGGACTTTCAAACGTACAAATATATTGAATTAAGGAAGCGAGAGTAATTGATATGTACAACTTGATATGTAACTGGTTCTAAGGATGATTGAATATGGAGTTGCTGGGCAAAATGTACAACTGAACAGAACCGATAAGATGCTTTAGGTGCATAAGGTTTGAGTCGGTCCTGTATTTTGCTTTTAATACTTGCGTGTGAAATACTAAATCAGATCTCTCTTTAAACTGATGGGTGGCTCTCAGCTTAATGCATCAAATATTGCGAGCTGTATGATTTCTTTCAATGTTCAAGGGATGATGTAAGGTAAAGTTTAAATGCATTTGTGGGATGATGGTCAATTGCTTCCTAGAGTTAGAAGAAAAAAATGAAATGAACATTCAAACACTCTCAAAAGTACAGCTCACATACGTGTTCTCAGAAGATTAGTGAGATTAAATTGTTCACTGACATTCGTTACACATCCAGTCGTTCATCTTCAACGTCACGATCATGAAACACTGGAAAAACTTTCATAATACACACAATACAAATGTGTGAACCAGAAAGGACCCGTTTACATGCAGCAAACTCTACTCAAGAAATCATCCACACAGAAAGACCCTGACCTTAAAAAGGACAATTTAAACAACATTACAGATCAAATAAGACATTTTTAAACGTTTAAATTCACAAATACAAGCTTCTAATTTTTAGAAGCAAAGTTTGCTTGAATTGTTAGTGCCTTTAAAAAATACAAAATGTATTACAGGGTCTGGAATGACATGTATACAGTGGGGAGAACAAGTATGATTCACTGCCGATTTTGCAGGTTTTCCTAAAAAAAATCCAGAAAATCCCATTGTATGATATTTAAATAATTAATTTGCATTTTATTGCATGACATTAGTATTTGATCACCTACCAACCAGTAAGAAATCCGGCTCGCAGACCTGTTAGTTTTTCTTTAAGAAGCCCTCCTGTTCTCCACTCATTACCTGTATTAACTGCACCCGTTTCAACTCGTAACCTGTATAAAAGACAACTGTCCACACACTCAATCAAACAGACTCCAACCTCTCCACAATGGCCAAGACCAGAGAGCTGTGTAAGGACATTAGGGATAAAATTGTAGACCTGCACAAGGCTGGGATGGGCTACAGGACAATAGGCAAGCAGCTTGGTGAGAAGGCAACAACTGTTGGTTGGCGCAATTATTAGAAAATGGAAGAAGTTCAAGATGACGGTCAATCTCCCTCAGTCTGGGGCTCCATGCAAGATCTCACCTTGTGGGGCATCAATGATCATGAGGAAGGTGAGGGATCAGCCCAGAACTACACAGCAGGACCTGCTCAATGACCTGAAGAGAGCTGGGACCAGTCTCAAAGAAAATCATTAGTAAAACACTACGCAGTAATGGATTAAAATCCTGCAGCGCATGCAAGGTCCCCCTGCTTAAGCCAGCGCATGTACAGGCCCGTCTGAAGTTTGCCAATGACCATGTGGATGATCCAGAGGAGGAATGGGAGAAGGTCATGTGGTCTGATGAGACAAAAAAAAGAGCTTTTTGGTCTAAACTCCACTCACGTGTTTGGAGGAAGAAGGACGAGTACAACCCCAAGAACACCATCCCAACCGTGAAGCATGGAGGTGGAAACATCATTCTTTGGGGATGCTTTTCTGCACATGGGACAGGACGACTGCACCGTATTGAGGGGAGGATGACCGGGGCCATGTATCGCGAGATCTTGGCCAACAACCTCCTTCCCTCAGATAGAGCATTGAAGATGGGTCGAGGCTGGGTCTTCCAACATGACAATGACCCGAAGCACACAGCCAGGGCAACTAAGGAGTGGCTCCGTAAGAAGCATCTCAAGGTCCTGGAGTGGCTTAGCCAGTCTCCAGACCTGAACACAATAGAAAATCTTTGGAGGGAGCTGAAAGTCCGTATTGCCCAGCAACAGCCCTGAAACCTGAAGAATCTGGAGAAGATCTGTGTGGAGGAGTGGGCCAAAATCCCTGCTGCAGTGTGTGCAAACCTGCTCAAGAACTACAGGAAACGTTTGACCACTGTAATTGCAAACGAAGGTTTCTGTACCAAATATTAAGTTCTGCTTTTCTGATGTATCAAATACTTATGTCATGCAGTAAAATGCAAATTATTACTTAATCATACAATGTGATTTTCTGGATTTGTGTTTTAGATTCCGTCTCTCACAGTTGAAGAGTACCTATGATAAAAATTACAGACTTCTACATGCTTTGTAAGTGGGCAAGCCTGCAAAATCGGCAGTGTATCAAATACTTGTTCTCCCCATTGTATACTTTAAATGTGAAATGTCTGTGGAGGAGCTCTGACCTCATATGTGGTGCCATTTGAAAGCTTAGAGAGTCTCTACTTTCTGGAGATATGCATTGCTTGTTTTACAAAGTGACTTATTTACACTAAATTACTCTGGTACCGTTTCCGCCTGGATTTGGCCGACCCAGATGGAAAAGCTTCCCATACACACATATAGAGTCTCTAAATACACAATTCTGGTGTCATTTTACAGGAAACCCTTTGAAGTTTCATAAAACACTGCTAAAAGTGATAAACATGTAAGTATATGTTGTCTGAGCTGTAATGTGGTCCCATAGCTTAAGAGGTTAAAAAAACCAATACAACACACAAAAGAAGTCCAAATCAAAGTTTTATTGGAAGAAAAAAAGGCCACAAGCACAAGCTCCCTCTATAACACTGAGTATTCAATGACGTTCAGCGTAAAGGACATGCGTTCACTTCAGGCGGAGCGCTACTGTAATACATGGGAGTGAACAGAAAGAGACCGTGATGGACAGTGTCTGGAATGAATGACAAGAAAATGCTGAGACAACTATAAAATAAGAAAAAAAAAGGATTAAAATGAAGAGAATAAAACTGGAGCTCTAAAAGAAGTCCACATCATCTGGTGCGTCTAAATCACGATATTCAATGATATTGCGAGGATCCCCACGCATCATTCTGGAAAAGACAGACGGAAAGGACATTTTATTAGAGCTTTTCCATTAACATCCTAAAGAACTTATAGTCCACTGTCACTCCGGTGTCCGGACTGCATTAAAATAATGGAGTGTCTATTTAGACCATGTGCAAATAGCGTGCCTTTGTTGGCTCCGCCACAAGATAAAAATAAAAGCGCAAATTTCAACATCTTCAGTGTAGTCAGTCAAGCGTAAGGCTCAAGTATCTAGGTTGACACGATTGACCCGGGTTCGAATCCCCCTTTTGCAGAGCTCGCTCTTCTCCCTTTTCCCCATCACCTATCACATCAGAAAGGCATTTACTTTCAATAAAAATTATTTAGCATTTATTGGGTAGGGTTAGGGGTCGGTGTAGGGGCTTTTATTGTCCCATTAAGGCAGTATCCATTTAATAAATATAATAATTTACACTGTTATTATTGCATCCTGTTAATGTACAACAATACTGAGGTGCAAATAGTAATTAGATGCTATTTATACTTTATTTTGACAGATACATACTAAAGAACTGCTACTTTTACATGGTGTAAATAGAATAGATCACTATTTTCACTTTGTATATATTAGGGGTGTAATGGTACACACAACTGGCGGTTCGGTATGTACCTCGGTTTTGAATACGTGTACCATTACACCCCTAGTAAATAGGATATACAGCCATTTGCACAGTGTAAATATCATCTATTGCTAAGAAAATGTGTTATTTTCAAATAGCCACTGCCTTAAAATAAAAAACCGAAATACGTAAACAAACTTACCGATTGTTTCTAGGTTTTCCAGGGTAACCGCCTTGTCCGCGGAAGTTGTCGTAGTTACCCCGGCCTCCTCCACCATACTGGTTCGGTGGGTAAGGAGGACCACCTGTTAAAAGACAATATGGCATGATTTAGCATTGAAAAAGGAGACATAATAGGTTTGGGCAAAAATTTTATTTAGAGATGCACTGTAATGAAATGGTCCATCAATGCACAAATTCAATGAATTATCACTGCAGAAAAACATTTAAAATCCCTGCCGGGTTAATTCTGTACAGAGAATCTGAGTGAGCATAAATGCTTTCACATACTTTTAAAAGTAAAAGCTAGATGTAGTCACAGTTGAAAAACTGAGCTGCATTAAAAATGTATTTGCAATTGCATGATTCCCACTGTACTTCTTTAAACCAACACACACCTCCATATCCCATAACTGGAGGTCTGGGCTGGCCAAAACCCATGAGACCTTGAGGAGCCTGTGGTGGGAATGGGAGACCTCCGGGTGAAAGCACTCCTAAAGAGAGAGAGACCAACAAAAATTGTTCATTTCATATCTCCAACTTCTGATAGCATGATTTATTTCAGCACCAAATCAACGTGATTGACAGATGCACTGAAACAATTGACAAAAGAAACAGCAGGTAACATTGAAATAAAATGTGAAATTTAAGTAGAAAACCTGAAAGTGTATTTTCAGTAACACTATTTTCAGGCGCAATTCTCATGAACTTATTAGCATGTATATTACTAGGATATTGGCTGTTTATTAGTACTTATAAAAGCACAATGCATATTCTGCATGATCATTCTACATCCTTTAATCCATCCAATACCTAAAAAACTACTTTACTGACTAATAATCAGTCCTTCCAGAAAAATGCGTTTTTTTTTTGTGATTGCTGCGGTCAAAAATCCTTGATTATGCGGCACGTTTTCTTAAAATTGCATAAATATCCCGCATTTTCTGTCGCATTTTTTATGCGATAAAATTGCGGGAACTTGCAAAAACTGCGGTTTCATGAGAAAGAGAAAAAAGCACTACATCACAGAAAGTGCTGGGAATATTTAAGTTCTCATCTTGTTTTATTGAAGACCTTAATAAACACACGGCTCAAATGTACAAAACATTGAGTCAAACAAGTTCTGTAGCTTTACAAAAGGAATATGCTACAACTTCTGAAAAAATGAATAAATAACTTCCTGTTTTACAGAGGTAGCTTTACAAAACAGACATTTGAGTGCTTCCAATGCACAGTGCAATCTCTTAAAGGGTTAGTTAATCCAAAAATGAAAATTCTGTCATTAATGACGTCCCCTCATGTCGTTGGACACCCGTCAGACCTCCGTTCATCTTCAGACACAAATGAAGAAATTTTAGTTGAAATCCGATGGCTCAGAAAGGCCTCCATTGGCACAATGCTCTGTGCACTCTCAAGACCCATAAAAGCACTAAAGACGTCGTTACAAAATCCATCTCACTACAGTGGTTCTACAATAACTTTATGAAGCGACCAGAATAGTTTTTGTGCTAAAACCTAAATAACGAATTATATAGTGATGACCGATTTAAAAATAACAGCATCATGAAGCTTCAAAGCGTTATGAATCAGTGAGTCGATTCATGATTCGGATTGCGTGTCAAACTGCTGAAATACGTGACTTTGGCGATCCGAACCACTGAATCAACTCACTGATTCATAACGCTTCAAACCGCTGAATCGACTCATTGATTCATAACGCTTCAAACCGCTGAATCGACTCATTGATTCATAACGCTTCGAAGCTTCATGATGCTGTGTTTTACAATCGGTCAACACACCGGGAAACTGCTTTGCTCTTTTGCTGTTATTCTTGTTGGCAAATTGCGTGCTTCATCATGGTTTCACAGATATCTATGGTTTCTCCACGGGGGTTTGCAGCTTTTCGATGATATTAATGTCGGGTAATTACGTCACTTCAAAACGTTCCCATGGCAACAGGGGGAAATGGCGGCTCTTGTGTGAAGTAAACAAAAAATTTTCAACTTTCTGCTAACATATATGACTGTTTTTGCAACGAAAATGCGGGGATTATGAAATCATGCTAGCCCGCACATTTTGCACGTGGAAATAGACAATTTATGCGGCGAAAGTGCGGCGTATTAGAAAAAATGCGGCCCCCGCATAAATATGCAGACTTTGGCTGATTATGCGTTAAATCATGCGATCGCATAATCACGTTTTTCTGGAGGGACTGAATAATAAGCAGTAATTAGGAGTTTATTGAGGCAAAAGTCGCAGTAAATAGAGAGATTTTGACCCTAAGCTGAAGTGTGTCCCACAATCTGCAATTTAAGCAGAAAAATTGAAATATTTTCTTGTAAAACTTACTCCAATAATCTTCATTTACAAATTTCACAGCTTGCTTTACCTTGTCCTGGACCTGGAGGGGGTGGCGGTTTCATCTCTGGGATGGAGGGTCTTTTTGCATCCATCAAGAAGTTGTTGAAAAAGACCACCTCTTTCTTTACCTCCTCAATCTTGTCACCATGTTTGTTTAGGATGTGCTTCCTCACAAACTCTGGGCCCTTGAGAGAGAGATTGATTGATCTTTTTAGTAATTCTGTAACAAATTAACATCCTCCCTAAAGGTCTTTACACACGAGTCCACAATTTTCATATTAGTCATCCTAAAAATTTATCTCACACACACACAGAGAAACCTTGCACACCAAGTCCGACGCGTATTAACTAATCTGTTTAAAATTAAAATGAAGCCTTCAAGGAGTGAGGAGGATTTTGTTGTCCTCTCTCTTCTTAAAAAGGGAAGAAAGATGGCTTCGGCAGGAAGGAGATTTCCACCTCATGAAGGAGCTGCGGGATAATTCCGAGTGATTCCAAGTAGGGCTGCACGATTACAAACCGTGTTAATTTCGTTGACGAATAATTTGTCGTCATAATTTTCGTCAACAACCTTTTTTCCACTGACGAAAACGAGACGATAACTAAATAAAAACTAGTGTTGGATGACAAAAACTATGAGGAAAATCAACCGTCATTTTCGTCAACAAATAAAAACGAGACAAAAATGTTAGGGAGGGCCGATTAGGGAAGAGATCCAGTCAGAACTGATGTCTTGTGTAACAGATGCGCACATTTGAGTTGAACTGATCTAACCGCTGGAGAACACGGCGCTGTTGCGCTTCTACAGGCTCACCCCAACAGCGCTCCAGAGCGGTTCACGGGAGATTACGTAATAGGTAGGTGTGTGCTGAGGCTCCACCTTCTTTCACATGGAAATCTTGTCTGGTTCATTTCTCTTTCTTGGTCTGTCGAGGTCAGACGCCCACGAGTAAAAACATGAACACACTGGATTGGCTGCGTTATTGTAGAAAATTAAGTTGTAATTCTGATGAAACGAGACACTGGCTTTCATGTCTAATGTGGTAAAGCTGCTTGATTTTAAGCAATCTAAGCACATTTACAGATTCATCTAAATGCTAGGGAGTAGGGGATGTTTGTTAACCATATATCGCTGGTTGCGCATTTCAACGATAAAAACTTTGTTGTGAGTTTATCGGGGCCTTAAGGCTACCAGATGAACTACCACAAGAACAAAAGAGAATGTATTTATTCACCCACCTTAAACTTTTTGCCACTTAGAGGACAAAGCCACTTGTCTTTGCCCAGTTCCTGTGTGTTGGACAACACAAATTTTTCTACTTCCTGTTCTGGATCTTTGCGGCCCATCTTCGCTGCCTCATCTTCAGAAAGGCTTTCCTTCACACTGAACAAGTGTCCCAGCTTCTCTTCAAATGACTTCTGCCAGTCACCCACTACAAGACATAAAAACAGGTCAAACAGAATCAGCGACCTACTCTTCTTCACATCAATCCAACAGCTAGTCCTGTCCTAAACATTTGGCCATTGGTTAACTCAGAAGCGGCCCAGCTCTAAGAGACCGTATTTTAAACGCCACATTTCTACACAAGTCATTTCTTAGTGGTGAAAGCAGCACATACCTTCTCTGTGAGTGATGCGGTTGGGGGGAATGGGCCCTCGCACATGGATAATGCCACAGCGGTTTGGCATCTCATCCTCGCTCGGGTACTCGCAGGTGTTGTAATAATCAATAGAGTGTACGATACGCAGATAGAAGAGGAGTCGATCCAACACCTGGGAGAAAATCAAAATATATTACACTCCAGAGGAATGGGTTTCAAGATACAAACTACGCTTGCTAGTGGACCGATGCAACAAACTAAGATAAAGACCCGAAAGTCTGATTTAAAATTAAGCTCACTGACAGAATCAAATACATAAAACAAGTGGCCTAAGGTGAAAATTAAACCCATTTTACGGGTTAGTGCATAATTTCCTCCATGACATTTTAAATCACAAGAATTCACCTTATGACAATGAGAATGGTCCTAAAAAATAGGCTTTATTTTCTTATTTTATGTTTAGGGTGAAATATGTGCTGGACATGTTCTTGCATAATCACACTCGTTAAAGTCTCCTTCAGACCTTGACAAGTTTCTCATCTCTCTCCACAGTAATCTCGGTGGGGTTTCCCTCTTTGGATCCCTCCTCAGAGTCGGCTCCTCCAGCACTTCCTAGAAGCTCTTCCTCTTCTGCACTCACTTCCTCTATGAGGTAATCAGTGATGTTTTTCAGAATGGGGTTCTGAGCAGGGATCTTCAGAAAAATGGAGAAAAAAACCGAAACAATTATAAAGAGTCACTCACAGCCAAGATGATTTTTTGTTTAGGTTTTCAGCTAAATTAAAACTTTAAGCATCAATTAATTAAATGCATTTAATCAAAAATATATGTATAAAAACATTAAACTGCACAAAGCAGCAATTTTCTGATAATATGACTAAAAAGCTATGGACAGTTAATTCCTGAGGTAAATGTAACATTACTTGACATTGTTTACAAACAGTTTTATTGACATCTTTTCATTGGTGAAACTGATTGAATTACATGAGACGTGATACATTTGACTAAGTTGTACTAACACCTTCTGATATTCATTCATGTTTATTTATTGATATAACTAGTATCATGCCACAATATTGACAATCCAGCTAGTGTCCTAACAGCTAGGGCTGGGCGATATGGCCAAAAAAAAAAAAAGAAAAGTTTTTCTGGTAAAATGGTGATATACAATACATATTAGGGATGCACCGAATGTTCGGCAACTGAAATTATTTAGCCCGAAAATAGCAAAGATTGCACTTTCGGTGTTAATAAGTGAAAAGACAATACATTTTACAGAACAATGAGGTTTTTGATGACGCGATCAAATATAGCAACCAGCGCATGCGAGAGGTGCGCACGCTTCTAAATGCAGCAAACATGTCGGAAGTGTGGAAGCCTTGTTTATACTTTCGTCTGGCTCTGCAGCGCGAGCCTCCACCTCGTCTGCTTGGCACTCTGCAATGATGTCATTTTCACAGGCTGCACCCTCGCGCTCGAACGGATGCGTTGGGTATAAACAAGGCTTTAAAGCAGGGTTCCTCAAACTCGGTCCTGGAGGGCCGCTGTCCTGCAGAGTTTAGCTCCAACCCTGATCAAACACACCTGAGTAAGCTAATCAAGGTCTTCAGGATCACTAGAAAAATCACAGGAAGGTGTGTTTGATCAGGGTTGGAGCTAAACTCTGCAGGACAGCGGCCCTCCAGGACCGAGTTTGAGGAACCCTGCTTTAAAGTGTCAGAGAAAGACGCAGAAATGGCCGTTCACAGACACCGTTCTGCTGAATTGTCGAAGCACCCTCAAATGCAAGCAAGAGCACCCTCAGTTGATACTGTAATATATTGGCAAATGCTCCAGTGCATATTTGTGTCTGTAGAACGTCAAATGTATCCGTTTACAACGTGACAGTTGTTGATCTCTTGTACGCAATGGCCAATATGTTTTAAGTTAGTCAGACTCCACTCACTGCTCAAACCACCAGAGTTTTTATTCAGTACTGAGTTATACAGCCTTGCAAAACCTCTCATGAACAAACCATGTTGCTTTGTTTGTATAATGCCAACAAATATTCAGTGTTAAATGCATCTTTTTAAATTGTAGTTTTGTGATTTATTTTTTCAGTTATTTTGGAGCCCTAAATATAAAGCATGTGTCAGGTTTAGGACAAATTGTATCATGCACTTTCCCTGCAGCAGCTCATTCTGCGTACTCCGCTATTTTTCAGATGAAAACTACTAAACGGTATTGCCTCATTCCATATTGTTTCTAAAAAATATATTGATATATCATACAAACTCAATATACCGACCAGCCCTATTAACAGCTGACATGTTTACCTATTGTAGCTTATCCACATTGTGTGCATGAAATGGACACTAAAACACATCAGGGAAGTGCTACTTATATCACTGATTTAGTTGACTCGGCCAAAACCGAAATTTCTGCAATATCAGCAATTTCTCATCTTTCATCACTAGTCAAGGCTATTTAAAGTGGTTTCCGTCTGAATTGTGCAAGTGAGAATACCTCTAGAGCGGCCGTCTCCTCTCTGGGTTTGTGGCTCCAGAGCCGCTCCCTGTCGTCCAGTGCATGGATCAGTTTAGCAGCCATCTTGATGTCATTACGGAGAACCTGCTTGTGCTGAGTGATTCCGTTTACGTTACGCACACGACGTGCCAAATCTCGATTGACTCCAGGAGCCAATTCACAGTCCCGCAACTGGTCAAAGAGGAACAGGAGGGAGAATGAGCGAGACGTTTGCTATGCATGATGGCTCTTCAGGCGGACGATTCTAGAACTCACCCGGATGTTCTGCAGGTTCCAGCAGATCTCTTTGATGTTCACGCCTCTGTCAAAGGTCACCCAGCAACGCCTAAAAAACCTGAACCACACAGAGACGAGATGATTATATTTGTATATGTTTATATAGAGCTCCGGAGGTTGACGTCACGCAGCCTAAACTTCGCCATTTTGGCAGGCAATCAGGGGGGCGCTAGAGCGGCTGTACAATTGACATCTATAAAATAATTTAAAACCGGACTGTTTAAACCTTACTATTTCAACATGATGGACAGCTGATGTGCGCCGGGATGCCAGAACAGGTGGGGGAAAGCAAAGGGGGAAATTATTTTATCATAGTAAGGTGTTGAAATCCCGTGAATTTCAGTTTATTCTTCATTCTTAAATACTTTTGCCTCACGTAGCTAATGATAAAAATAAGTTCACATTAAATACTTAATCATGAACATCATAAGTGCATATATATATGACGCTGACGCGGGTTACACGCGAGTGGTGCTTTTGTGCATTCACGCGTTTGAAGTGAATTCACGTCACTAGGAAATAAATACTGTTTGATGTTCAATGAAAATTCAATGCAAATTCCAGTCAAATATCCTCAAAATTTCAGCTATACCACTTGACCTGAAGTGTGTTGAAAACAAATTCAACTTACCTGCGCTCTGGCTGTGGTTCTGATAAACAAACGCGCATAAATCCTGGATAACGCCGACACAGCTGCCAAGAAAGAGCCAAGTCATCAGGATTCAACAACATGGACAAACTCAGCAGTGTTTTGCGTGAAAACTCACAGCGACGATCTCCGCTTTAGATATAGTTGGAGCGATGCTCCTCATGAAGAGCGAGCACGTCCTGTGAAGAGGGCGAGGTCGTGGAGGTTGATCATCCTTCGGCTTCTTCTCCTTTTCCTTCTCCCTTTCCTTCTGCTCCTCCGTCCGCTCCTTTACATCAGCGGCTTTAAAAGAACAGGAACAGGGTTGTCAGCAACTATGAGACTTTGACTCTGCTGATTCACTGTCAGAAGCCTTGACACTGACCTTCCCCCTCCTCTTCTTCCTCTTCCTCCTTGTCCTCTCCCTCGTCGGGTTCTCTCTCTTTCTCGGAGGGTTTCTCAGAGCAGTGAGAGTTCGAGTCGGAGTCAGAGTCGGATTCGCTCTCAGATGCACTGGCTTCATCTTCACTGTCTCCACTGTGCTTCCTCTTCCTCTTCTTACTCAGCTAGCGAGAGAAAGAGAATGCAGTGTTTTCCAGCGGAGTTTACATTTTAAGGTTAATGCATCAATCTGGTGCACTTTGAGAGCAAAATTGAACAGAAAGTGTCTTTGCATTGACTTGTACTGGGACTCAAACCTCTTTTTAGTGGTGATAGCATGCCTCACATTCATAGTGGTGTGTTTAGGAAATCAAACAATTCGTATTTGTGACCCTGAAGCACAAAACCAGTCATGCGTCTCACGGGTATATTTGTGGCAATAGCCAACAATACATTGTATGGGTCAAAAAGATAGATTTTTCTTTTATGCCAAAAATCATTAGGATATTAAATAAACATCATGTTCCATGAAGATATTTAGTAAATGTCCTAACAAATATATCAAATTTATTATTATTATTAGTAATATGCATGGCTAAGGACTTCATTTGGACAACTTTAAAAGGCGATTTTCTCAATATTTCGATTTTATGCACCCTCAGATTCCAAAAAGACGCATCTCGGCCAAATATTGTCCTGTCCTAACAAACCATACATCAATGGAAAGTCGGGATGCGCGGTATACCGGTACTGGGAAAATACCGGTATATATTTTATTTCATACAGTACAATATCATGATTTTGCACATTTCGGTATACGCTGCTTTTCCGAAGTTCACCGTGCTACCCAAACTGACGCAAAACCGGCAAATGTGACATTTGAATCGCTCAAAATGAATTAATAAAGAGAGGAGTAGAAGTGAAATTTGGAATTACTTTGCATATAAAACTGCTGAAGAACCATCAAACCTTGCCAAGCATCGGTCACTTGCCATTCCGGTCTTGTATAAGACATTAATAGATCGACAGGTGAGTGCATAATTCAAACAATCTAATTTAGACATTTAATTTTCTTTTAACACTGATCAACGCACATACATAAGATCGTATCATTTAAATATAAGTGAAGTTTAGATTTCATAATATTTGCACGCATTCTATTGCACTATTTACATTCGCGCAAGACATTACCGACTGTTTATGTGACTACTCACTAAAGATGGACATTTGACAATTTTGTGTGTATTTGACTAAGGAAAAACAACTTAAGCCTAAAGCGCCACAAGCGTGTTCCAAATTGTGTGTTTGTTGGTATGAACACCAAGAAAACTCTCTCAAAGAGCTCCCATACCTTGTATTACGAAATGTTATAAATCGCTTGTATGTTCAAATTGGCAAGGTTTAAAAAGACGTGGGCAAGTGATTTCCGTCAGCTCTCCCGAAACGACAGTGAAAGTGTAGAATCTGAGCGCAGATAAGCTTTTATAGTGCATGTGCGATGTCTTTTGAAGCCAGAAGCAATTTGCAATTTTTGACAGCTAGAGAAGGGAGACGCGCAGTATTGCTGAAATTACTTCTCACAAGAAAGTTTCCAAATGCCTGATTTGATGTGATAATCTTTGTTGATTAATTTAATAATAAACATTTGCGGTACTTTCCTGGTTCTTAAACCCTGATCTTGCGAGAGTGAGTAAAATTATGCGCAATACCCCCGCTAAAATTCAGACCTTGCATGGTATCGATTTAATATTGGAACTTCGGTATTAGATTTTGGTACCATACCAAAGCCAAAATTGTGCTATCGAGCCATCCCTAATGGAAAGCTTATTTATTCAGCTTTCAGATGATCTATACATTTACAATAAATAAAAAAAAACTACCCTTATGACTGGGTTTGTGATCCAGAGTTGTAGTAGTAGTAGTATAATCCTTGTTGTTATTATTCTATGACAGAAATACTTAATTTACTTTACTCTCAGTAGTAAAATACGTACGTCTTAAAAAAGAAGTTAAAGTCTTGAGCTTTTATTTTGGCAGAAAACTGCTGGCAGACCTTTACATTTCTATGACAAACGGGTATACTTTATTACAAATCTAGTGAAATGCTGTAATCATCTGTCCGAACAAATGTTAGAAATTATGCGAATATGAAAAAGTAACGCATATTCCATGCATACCAAATGCACTTAAAACTCTCAGCACATGCAGAGATCAAGTTTGTGAACAGAGATGCTGTAAAAATCACTAGCTGTTCACTTGTGATCAGTGTTGCAGACATGTCTGTGATTGATAGATGGCTCAAACAGAATGATAGAGATCTTTTATATTTTTGTGCGGCAGGTTAGACTATTAGGCGGGCTGCCACAATATAGTTAATTAATGGGAAACACTGGAATGCCAATACACTGGATTGCATTGAAAGCAAGTAGACATGCTAAGATCAATAAAAAATAGTGTTGTAGTACTCAAGACCAGTCTTATGACCACTTTTTGAAGGTCTCGACCACATTTGTACTCGGTCTTGTCTTGGTCTCAGACTCTGGATTTTGTTTCAAGACCAGTCAAGACCACAACTGCTGGGATATTAATAAATTGCCAGTGCATGGTCTGATTTATTTATTAACATCATTAATGTAATTGGGTAATTTCATTTGATTGGTTACAGCTCTAAATAGTCTTATCCTAATTATATTTATTGATTAAAAATAAGTAATTTCTTAGTCTGTAATGTGGATCTTTATGAATTTAAGGAGTATTGGTCTCGCCCTGCCTTGGTCTTGGTCTCAACCCCTCAAAGTCTTTGTCTCAACACACCTTGGTCTTGTCTTGGGGTGTTTTCACACTTGGTCCTATTCAGGGGGTCTGAGTGCGGTTCGCGAGATTTTGGCCCATATGTGAACACTCCAAATGATCTCAGACCCTTTTAAAGAGAACCGAACCGAGACCAGGTGGTCTGGGTACGGTTCGATCTCTTTTAGCGGTTCGCTAAAAACACACAATCTGAACACAAACCACTCTGGGCTTAGTTGAATTTTCTGTTTGCGAATTCCAGTGTAGTTTGGTCATCAGATGCCTCCGTACAAATCGGCTGTTCATCATGGCTGCTTCTTCTGGAAAATCTCTACAAATTATTCATTCACAACTTACACTTGTTTATTGCAATTTCAACCGCTTCCGCACTGTGTAAGAGAGAAGCTGCACACCTTATGCTGCGTTCACACCAAACGCGAATTGAGCGTCAAAATCGCGTCTAGTTTCACGCGCGTACATTTTGAATGCATTCGCGCGTCAGCAGAGAATTGGACGCGCGTAGAAATCGAGCGCTGGAAGCGAAATTGACGCGCGTTCAAGGCACTCCAGGAGAAATATGTCATAAAACACCACTCTGCCTCTTTTCATTTTCATTAAACATATATATTAAGCATTAATAGCCACACAAATGTGGTCCAGGCAACTCCTACATTATCTTCACTGCATGTATGTTTAAATATCCTTAAAATATAAAGTTATGAAACTTCTCTTTGCCCTCAGTCAAAACGATTTGGCAGACAACAAATTATATATTCATGAGAGCAAAGATCGCCCGTTAGATCCACACAAGACGAACCACTACAGGACATCAGAGCCAGCGGCAGACGCCAGAAGGACTGGCCGAGGAAAGGCTGCCTTCGCTGGGGTTATGAGCAGTGATTGCCCGGTGATAGCCTGGATCTCACAACTCCAAAAACACAAGATTATTTTTTTTAAATAGGCGCTCTCTTTATAAATAAACCACAGATTTGAGCTTTAAACAACTACATTCCCACCTGAAAACGTCTTAAAACTACATTTTGTGACACAATAGTACTGTTTTTAATTTATGCAGGGTTTCTCATCACGTCACTTTACCACGTGACAGCAGCGAGCAGGCTCCTGATTGGTTAACGCGGCGCGAATTGACGCCAAAGTTCAAATTTTTCAACTCGGGCGTCAGACGCGAATTCGCTTAAAACGTGTGAATGCACAAAAGCACCATTCGCGTGTAACGCGCGTATCACGCAAGACGCTCAATTCGCGCGAACTGGACGCGCGAATGAGGCAGATTCGCGTCCTTCGCGCCGCGTGTAACGCGCCTCCCGCGCCGCGGGACCTCCAGACGCGCGTCAACGCGCCTTTCCATTGACTTTCTCGCTCATTGAAATCACTCGCGCCAGACGCTCAATTCGCGTTTGGTGTGAACGCAGCATTAGCTTCACACCATGCCAGTTTAAAATGGTGTTACAAGCGCACACACCTAAAGAGCGTGCACATAAGCCAGCTGTCACAGCACGTGTACTAAACGGAATCTTTAGCGTCCTATTGCATTTATTTTAAAGTGTCAAAAACACACACACAACCACCTGTTTATGTGAAACTTAAGTGAATGTAAACATCTGCATTACTAGTCTTTGCAGTTTTCCATTTCTTACTTGAATGCTGTTTAAGGCATACCTACTTTACCAGGAAATTTAATTAGCATCTTTTTAAATTATTTTATTGTATTGTTTATTTTTTGTATGCTGATGTTATCATTGCCTTCTGCAATAAAATAAACATGATTCAAGGAAAACAATTCAAAATGTTATTTACAAAGGTGGATGTGTGATATAGCTAGTGCAAGAGTATGTTATTATATAAAAATATATTTTTAATGTAAAAAGATAAACAACTCAATTCATTTGTAGCAATGTCATTTAAAAAAAAATTTTTACAAATAAATATCTTGGTTACAGAGGCACAAACAATGTAAGTGAATGGGATCAAATGTTGAAGGCCATAGGGTCAGCCATCAAACACTGAACTGGACTAGATCCAAAAAGCAACAGTATGAACACAAAAAACACATTCCTACTAAAGTGGACCAAAAAAGGATCCGAGTCCTCTTTCAGGTACAGGGATAGTGTGAACGTGAAGAGAACTGGGTCCTTTTTCACTTGGTTCACCTTTTGGGCCACTTAAAGGAGTCTGAGTTCGGTTCTTTTAAAGAGGACCCAAGTGTGAAAACACCCTTGGTGTCAACCCCTCAGTCTTGGTCTTGGATTAGGTCGTCTTGACTACAACACTAATTAAAGATCATGTATATTAAAACAGTCTAGCCTAAAGATGGCGTATCAACTACCCAAACTGACAGAACTTGGCTAACCTTCTTGGGTTCTGGGATTGGTTCGGCAGGTGCTTCTTTCTCAGTCTTCTCTCCTTCACTCCCTCCTGCAGAAGCGGCTGCATCCTTCTCATTCACCTCATCACCCTCTCCCTATTGACGTACAAAATTAAACATCATCATTCCTCCTAATACTGCATGACCCTTTGCTTTATTATGCAACGTTCACTCACCATCTTGTCTTTTTCAATAGAGGGTTTGCGCTCAACATCCACAGGCCTGGGTTCGTCTCGTTTGAGAGGTTCAGAACCAGGCCCACCAGATGAGAGTCTCTCTCGCTCTTCCTCTTCCTCGTTGGGCTGTTCCAAGATGCGCAGGTCATTATCCCCTCCTCCTTCCATCTTTATCACAGCTAACAAAACAAACAAAACGCTTGCTTTGAGGAAATGTACAATAAAGGCCTCGATATTTTAGCCACATGTGTTGTTCAGAAAGAAAATGAGGCATTCTCCAGAGGAACATGGTGATTGAAATGCATGAGATGGGAGGAAAACATACATTTCAATACTTTCGTGTTGTCTCGCAATTATACAGTTGGGTAATTATATAGTTTGGAATAACATGAGGGTGAATAAATTACATTTCTTTTAGATTAAAATGAGCATGCACTTCTCCAAACCTGCATCTAAAATCTTGGTGATTTGTGGAGCACGCTCGATGTCCAAATTGACGGACTCAAACCAGCTATTGTCCATGAGATACATGTAGACGTTCAACCGGTTCTGTAGAGCACTGTGGGATTCTGCTTTGCGCCTCCCAGCCTCATCCGGGTGGTACTTTGAACGGAACCTGACAAGCGTACAGAGAAAGATGGACAAATGGGGTGTTTGGGGAAGAAAACAATACATTAGCAACCATTTCCCAGTCATGCAAGCTTCAACCTCAGAAATCAGTCATGTTCTAGTCCTAGCCTGCCTTCTAAATAGATCTGTAAGTGATTTGATAAAATCTAACGTAAACCACCAATTCTTAAACTTAATTATAATCTAACTATGATATTGTAGCTCTATTCCAAAACTACTGAGCTGCCTACACAGGTGACATAAGCATGCTCCTAATATGAAGACTGCTCCAAAAGTTAGGGCGCATCTTTGCCGCCTTTTAAGATTTGTTCTTTTGGCTAGATTCAAAGACAGCATTGCATGCCTCCTTTCAAGAAGAGGCGAGAGAAATTACAAGTTATTATTAATAAACATACACAGATTGGCACTAATGTTGCTAAACATTTATGTAGAGCATGCCAAATCATTCCAGTAAAGATGCTGTCTTGGAAGGTAGCATATTTAGGCCATGTCCACACTAATACGCATTTGTTTGAAAATTTATATTTTTCTCTCCGTTTTGGCCTTCCGTCCACATCGTGATGCGTTTTAAAGGAACACGCCGACTTTTTGGAACATTAGTTTATTCACCGTATCCCCTAGAGTTAGATAAGTCCATACACACCATTCTCATCTCCGTGCATGCCATAACTGCTAGCCACCGCTAGCCTAGCTTAGCACAAAGACTGGAGTGCTTTGTGTGTTGTGATGTGTATAGTTACATTGTGTTTTCCGTCGGTCTTAGTACACGATGTAACTATATAAAATCACAACATGTAAATAGGAAAATGTTGGCGTTATTTTGTCACTTATTGAGCAGTCGGCTAGCTGGAGCCATTTACCTCCAGTCTTTGTGCTAAGCTAGGCTAGCGGTGGGTGCGTCAGACAGAGTTATGGCACGGAGATGAGAATGGTATGTATGGACTTATCTACCTCTGGGGGATACGGTGAATAAGCTTAAGTCGCAAAAAGTCGACGTGCTCCTTTAAGTCAACAAAAAAATAGCTTCTTGAAAACGGTCTCCAAAGAGGATAAATTTGAAAACACAGCCTTCGTCTTATAGTGTGGACTGTGAAAACGGAGGTATTTGAAAACAATGACGCATGTTTAGTCATGTGACGCATATTGCACCAATAGGCATTCATGTTTATACCGCTATTGTGCCTGTTATGTGGTATGTATAAAATATGTTACTTCGTGCACTCTTCATATCACAGACCTGCAAAGATGACAATTTACTCGAAATTGCTGTACTGTGGCAAAATTTGGGTTTTAGACCAAACATATAAACGATGAGTGAGTGAGACCTGGAAAAAAGTAAAAAGGCGAGATATTTAGCTTAATTATCCTGCCAGAAGAAGTGTGTGATAACTTGATAATGTCTTGTTCTGTCGGTCACCTCGGTGAGCTTTTATGAGGTTTAACGCATGCACAGTATTTTCCGCCGTTATTTGTGTACAAGAAACGCTAGTGTGGACGGAGAGCGGTTTAAAATGAAAACGCCGCTTTCAAATGTATCCGGATTAATGCAGACACAGCCTTAGGCATTAAACAGCACACTAGGTTTTTGAATAGAGCATTGACATCAATTTGTTGGTTAAAGTTAAGTGCACTTGTCAGTCTTACTACATACTATAAAATGTGTGTTCAAGTGTGTGTAATACAGTAACACTCACCACCGAAGAAACATTTTAAAAAGTAAAAAACAAAAACTGATGCATTATCAAGAAATGAAAGTAAAACAGTTGGGTGAAACATTTTCCTTTGTGTGCACTAAATTTACCTGATGTACTCCCCGCATTACAACACATTTACACTGAGAGCAGTCTTCTCAGCAGAGTGTGTACATTGGGGGGGGTTTGATTGATCCAAATATCAAAAAACGACAAAAGAAAAGGGAAGAAAGGCATCACACACTACAGAAAATAAAAAATCTTTCCGTGAACGCGGCGGCAGGTTTGGATTGTGAGTGTTCGACTGTCTAGCTAAGAGCCCTGGTACTTGGATTCTAATGGCAGCTGCATTGTGCGCAGTGCAAACCCTGACTAACTAACAGCGACTCCTGCGACGGGTCCAAGAGCTTTTCTTCCAATACCTTGTGTTGATGGAGGGAAGAAGGGTTTGTTAATTTGTAAAAAACAATATGCCAAAACCTGAAAAATGAAAGTCAATGATGAGATCAATTCAGTTGCTGTAGAGACAAACTGATGTCATAAGACATTAATTATCATTCGACCATATGGCAAGTAAATTAATTTAATTACAGTGTAAACAAGCCTCAAAACACAACTTACTGTGGTCATTTATTTTTAACTATGCATGATGCACCAAAATATCAGCAACTGAAAATATGAATGTGTCCCAAACAGTGATGTTTAAGTAGCGTTTTCACGGATATTGTCTATTTACGCTGTAGCCGCATCAGGTGATAGCACACATTAAATGATCATCTCTTCCTCTTTACTACTAGTTATAGCACAAAATAAACATGAACATCAAAAGGTATGTTGGGGGGAAAAACAGTATCGTCTCAAATTTTGATTATTGGTTTTCAGATTAAAAAAAAATTATTTTGGTGCATCACTTGTATATTTGACTATAAAGTCGTACTCATTGGTACAAAAAGACAAAACTGTGTGGCCAAAAGCCTTTTAACAAACCATTCTAACTATAGGCCGGATGTAGTTATAAACAGAAGACAGTTCAGAGGTTCAGGAGTATGCAGAAAATAGCCTCTTCTTTGATGAGATGCAGGACTTGTTTCGCCACTCTCTTGCGATCACTAGCTTAAAAGCGCAAACATCACAAACAAAACACTAGAGAAAAAACAGCAACTGTTGTCGTACCACTCTTCTTCTTTATGGGCCAGGAAGAAGTCCTGCATCTGCTGACGCCTAAAATCGATCTTGTACTCATTGTAGCGTTTGACCGACTCAGTCTCGTCCACGGAGTCATCCAGAGACAGCAGGAACTCCTTAAAGGTCTTCATCACAGGAGGTGGAGGACCAAGATCCATATCGTGGATGTTACCCAACCTGGAGGAAGACCAGAGAGAATGAGGTTAACAGGTTAAATACAAGGACTTTAGAGCTGCTTATTTCCTTCCTGCTCACCTGGCCTGAATGGGAATTCCATGATGGGGCTGCATGAGATGCATGTCTGGGTGACCCCACGGCTGAGGAGGGGCATAGCTGGGTCCTCCACCGCCTCCATAACCCAGATCATAACCACCATGGTAAGGGTCACCTCCATGGTCATCCCTGAGAATACACGAGAGAGAAAGATATGCAGAATGCATTATTAGTGCTGGGCGGTATGACCAAAAATGTATATCACGGTATTTTTCTAAATTATATCGGTTTCACGGTATATGACGGTATTTTTTCCCCTATGCATGACAGGGTGTTAATCACATTTTCTACTGATTGAGAGAGGAAATACTGCAGGAGATTGACTAGAATGCCTTGTTTTACTGTCATGACGAGTGAATATTGTAGAAAAATTCCACACTAGAGTTAATAGGTCTACAGGTTAACAAAATGATGCTGTGGAGAGACAACAAACAATAAAACACAGACCTGCAACACGTTTAGAATCATACTTACAGACACCTGAATATTAAAAGTTGAGTTGAGGGCACCTTAAGCATTTTAAAAATCTAACCCTCTATAACAACAAACTGCCAAAACGAAGAGAAATGAGGATATTAGGCAATACATTTAACAGGACTCTCGGAACGAATAACACACATCAGTTTAACACAGAAAGAATAAAGCAGTTACTTTTTGGCCCATTGTTCTTTGAATTGTCAGTTTATTTATTAACTTACATCGTCTTTTGAATAATCCATCGTGTCAGCGCGTTCGTGATCAGACATAGGTTATCAGTGTAATCAGTGCATACATTTCATTTTAATAAGACGTGATGAAATATGCGCGCATACACACTTCTGGTTCATGTCTAGAGCACTAGAGTTTTTGAAATATGTCCATAAAAATTTTAAACGCGCCCGCTCCGGTCTATATCAGTGCTATATGATCCATGTGGTGAGCGTTGTTAAACTCATCGCAGCGCTCCGTGCAGAAACCGCTCTCTCTCGCGCGCCGCGTGTAGTTTGAATTCTCAACAATAATCAAGGGCTGAATCCGACATCGCTCCCATAACCTCAAATATAGCATTATTTGGAGGGCACAGCGCTTTGTAGTGGTGTCCGAAACCCTAGTGGACGTTATTGAGTGCACTCATTCTATCCCATTGCACCGCAATAACGAGTGTACAGCCGATGTACACACAACGGTTGTCCGACTTCACGCACGTTTTCATTCACTCCTTCAAATAAAGTGATAACGTAGGGAATAGTGAATGAGAGTATAGGATACAGCCATAGGCTGTGCTGTAATGCGATCTCAACTGTGCTCTGACTGCTCTTACTACAGTGCATCAATGAAATGTGTCCCCTCTCACTCAAACAATGACGCGCTGCGCCGCGTTCCGAACGTTGTTTAAGCGACATATACCGGTATTGCGGTATCATCAAAATTCATATCATAAAGAAAATTTATACCGGTATTCGGTATGAACCGGTATACCGCCCAGCACTATGCATTATAGTCTCTAATGTTTTAATTGTTTTTCCCAAAGCAAATAATCGGTCTACAAGAGAGTGATGCAGGGATTATTGTAGGCCAAAACCTGCTGGTTCCACCATCCTGGTCAACTTTTTTTGGTTTGTGTTAAATGCTTGAAACAAGGTCTGTCGTAGACAAGCTCAAGATGTGTTTACCTTTTATTCTAAGACATAAAAAAAAATAAAAAATCAATAACTGATTTTTAACTCACAAGAGTAAAGCTTTTATTTGTCTTGGAAAGTGTCTAAATGGATCTACAGAGGTTGACAGGGACATTAAAAGGTGCAGTGTGTAGTATTTATGAGGATCCATTGACATAAATGCAATATAATATGCATAACTATGTTTTCAGTGGTGTATAAAGACCTTACATAATGAGCCGTTATGTTTTTATTACCTTAGAATGAGTAGTTTCTATCTACACACACTGCGGGTCCCCTTACAGTGAAGTCGCCATTTTGTTCCGCCAGGTTTCTACAGTAGCCCTAAACAGACAAACTTCTCTACAGAGCGCTAGCTACTCTCTGCTGTCTCAGGCGACAACATCTTTGTCCTGTATTGGCCACCGTAGCTTCTCTGTGCGCTTCGAAAGGGAGGGGTGAGCGGTTGCAATACGCAACCTTACCACTAGATGCTGCTAAAATTCACACACTGCACCTTTAAGTGTTTGTTTACACAACATTTAAAATGGAAAACTTATGCATTTTTGCCGTTCACACAGTAATGGAGGCCTCAAAATGCAAAGTTTTGAAACCGATGCCTTTAACGTCTCCATTTAAACAACAAAAACTTGAATCTGTGAAAACTGTGACATCATGCGTGTTACGTGTTCAAATGGTGTTTCTTGACAGCGACATCGCCATCTACTGGCCTGGCATGCATAATACAGCCTTTTCAGTCATCTTCGCAGATCCGTGTGAACGGGCTAAAAGTCAGCATACCGAACAGGTAAACTCATCTACTCACTAGTTCACTTTCACAGCCTTAGGGAGTGTTCACACTTGACGTCTTTTTTGACAAGGGCGCTCTTAGTAAAAAAAAAAAAGCTGGCAGTGTTTCGTCCCAAATAGCAGCCGAGGGCATCTTTTGTTAATAACAGCCGCAACACGAGTGCTGTGTGGTGCAGAGATACAAAATGTCTTGATGAGAAACCCAGCGCAATTTAAAAATACTACTGTTAATGTGTGACAAAGTGCATTTAAGACTTTTTTTAGGCGAGAATGTAGTTGTTTAAAGCTCAAATCTGTGGTTTATTTATAAAGAGAGTGCCAATTTGAATATTTTATCTGGTGTTTTGAGATCCAGGTGATCACCGGGCGTTCAGTGCTCATTAACCCCGGCGAGAGCAGCCTTTCCTCGGCCAGTCCTTCTGCCGTCTGCCACTGGCTCTGATGTCTCTGTGGTGGTTAAACATGATATAATTCGTCTTGTGTAGATCTAACGTCCAATCTTTGGTCTCATGAATCTATCATTTGTTCCCTGGCAAATCGTTTTGACTGAGGGCAAAGAGAAGTTTCATAACTTCATATTTTAGGCTATTTAACATTACCGTTGTACTAGCGCTGACTTTGTATGTTTGACTGAATTGTTTGCTTTATTTCTTGTATAGCTTCTTATACCTTTTACTTATACTTTCATAATGGCTATTATTGATCACACACAAACTTACATTTAACAAAAAGAGACTGTTGCGTTTTATGTCATATTTAATTTTATTACAGTGATAATCATATGCACACCTGTCTGAACCACATAACGTTTAATATAGCTTTAAATGTAAACGAAAAGAGGCATGGTTGTGTTTTATGACATTTCGTTTTATCGTAGACTAAAATATACATACGAGATAACCAGCACCTTCTCCACTTTCAGGTCTTGCTCCTCGCTTGTCATTGGTCAGCTGTCAAAAAGGCACGTAGGCCATTTTTATTAGAAAAGTTTAACTTTTTCAACTTGAAAAGACGCGCTGAGCTGCAGAAAAAGACGTCGGCGTTGGAGTTTAAAAAAGCGCTCATGACTTTTTTGAAAACATTTATACATTTGGCAGACGTTTTTATCCAAAGCGACTTACAGTGCCCTTCGTACAGGGACAATCCCCCTGGAGCAACATGGAGTAAAGTGCCTTGCTCAAGGACACACTGGTGGTGACCGCTGGGATCGAACCAGCAACCTTCTGCGTATCAGGTCCATGGTTTAACCCACTGGACCACCATCTCAAACACGGTTTACTCCATAGGATAATAATGTAAAACAGACGCTGGCAGCTTCAAAAGACATCAAGTGCGAACACGCCCTTATTGAGTTTATAATTCGAGCCCTTGCAAACTATTTTAACTAAAAAAAAATTAAAGATTGGTAGATGTTAAAAGTTTGGTTAAATGGTGGTGACATTGAAGTAATGTGACCATGGTGTAGTTTGTTTATTGCATCGTTTATAGTTGTTTATTTGTGAAAATGATCAACAAAAATAAGAATTATAAACTTTTGTTGGTCACAGCAGGGCTTATTCCCTGCTATAATTCAAAAACCAATGGAAAAACCCTATTGTTGTTTTTTAACAAGGGAACCAGGGCGATGCCAATTTCCAGGCTTGCCTACAAAAATACAATCAATGCAGCACTGAATAACAGGCTAAACAAAGTTAGTCTTCTTTCTATTAAGGTTCTTACCAGTCTCTCCTCATGCGCTTCTGCTGGGGGCTCATGTCATGACGCGGAGGGGAAAATCTCTCTCGCCTGCCTCTCTCGTAGTCCCGGTACTCTCCTCGGCTGCGCCGCTCGCGGCCCCTGTCCCACTCTCTCGCAGAGGGCCGCCAGTAAACGACAACCACAAGAAATATACATAAAAATGTGCAAACATACAAACCTATTGACTAATATCATACCCTAAGAATTAAAAATAATCGAGAACATGCTTTATAAATACCACTTGCCAAAGCACCACTTGCTTGTTAATCAGTCCCTCCAGAAAAGCGTGATTATGCGATCGCGTGATTTAACGCATAATCAGCCAAAGTCCGCATATTTATGCGGGGGCCGCATTTTCAAATACGCCGCACTTTCGCCGCATAAATTGCCTATTTCCAAAATATGCGGGCTAGCATGATTTCATAATCCCCGCATTTTCGTTGCAAAAAAAGTCATTTATATTAGCAGAAAGTTGAAAAATGTTCGTTTACTTCACACAAGAGCCGCCATTTCCCCCTGTTGCCATGGGAACGTTTTGAAGTGACGTAATTACCCGACGTGAACATCATCGAAAAGCTGCAAACCCCGTGGAGAAACCATAGATATCGGTGAAACCATGATGAAGCGCAAACTCCCATTGGCCAACAAAAATAACAGCAAAAGACGCGCAAAGCAGTTTCCCGGTGTGTTGACCGATTTCAAAACACAGCATCATGAAGCTTCGAAGCGTTATGAATCAGTGAGTCGATTCAGCGGTTTGAAGCATTATGAATCAGTGAGTCGATTCAGCGGTTTGAAGCGCTATGAATCAGTGAGTCGATTCAGCGGTTTGAAGCATAATTATGAATGAGTGAGTCGATTCAGCGGTTTGAAGCGTTATGAATCAGTGAGTCGATTCAGCGGTTTGAAGCGTTATGAATCAATGAGTCGATTCAGTGGTTTGAAGCGTTATGAATCAGTGAGTCGATTCAGCGGTTTGGATCGCCAAAGTCACGTATTTCAGCAGTTTGACACGCGATCCGAATCATGAATCGACTCAGATTCATAGCATCATGATGCTGTGTTTTGAAATCGGTCATCACTATATAAGTCGTTATTTAGAGATGAACGGGTGAACGGTCTGACGGGTGTCCAACGACATGAGGGGACGTCATTAATGACAGAATTTAAAATTTTGGATGAACTAACCCTTTAAGAGATTGCACTTTGTGCATTGGAAGCACTCAAATGTCTGTTTTGTAAAGCTACCTCTGGAAAACAAGAAGTTATTTATTCATTTTTCAGAAGTTGTAGCATATTCCTTTTGTAAAGCTTCAGAACTTGTTTGACTCAATGTTTTGTAAATTTGAGGCATGTGTTTATTAAGATCTTCAATAAAACAAGATGAGAACTTAAATATTCCCAGCACTTTCTGTGATGTAGTGCTTTTTTTCCTTTTTCATCAAACCGCATTTTTTGCAAGTTCATCGCATAAAATTGCATAAATATCCCGCATTTTTTAAGAAAACATACCGCATAATCAAGGATTTTTGCCCGTAACAATCACAAAAAAAGCTAAAATTTTCTGGAAGGACTGGTTAATGGTACAAGCTATAAAGTGTGGTTGACTCTTAAAGGCTCTTATCCAAAGTGACTTACAAAAGCAGAACCAAGAGGATGCAATTTTTCAACAATGCATGTAATATACAAGGACAGGTTTATTTGACTAGATTAGAAAGCAGTCTCTTTTCTACCTCGCTTCCAAATCTAGATGTCAAGTGGGCATTGTATATTACAAATATATGTGTGTGAAAGGGTAAATTCCCTCACCGGTCATTCCAGTCATCTCTCCGGCGGTCCTCTCTCTCCCGCGAACGGTCATAGTCGCTCCTCTCTCTGCGGAATTTGTCTCTGCGTCTGCGGTCGTACTCGTCGTCGCTGTCGCCCATGGTTTTCAAAGAAGGGCGGGTATCAGGAAATGTTTGCTGTGATACACAACAGAGTGGAGATGAATGTTTATTATTGGCAGATGACAACGCACAACTGTCACAAGTGCATTCAATTACCAAATCCCCATTTCTCTTAAAGGTGCCCTAGAATGAAAAATGTAATTAACCTTGCCACAGTTAAATAACAGGAGTTCAGTGCATGTATATCACATACAGTGAGTCTCAAACACCATTGCCTCCTCCTTCATATGTAAATCTCGTTTGTGAAAAACACCACGGAAAAATAGGCAAATCTCAACATAACACCAGCAGTGATGCAATCGATGGGATCATTAATATGTACGCCCCCAACATTTGCATAAGCCAGCACATGTTCACTGTCAAGCCGTATCATCTCTGCAGGTAAACAAGCATCACACGAGGATAGCGATCATGGCAGATCATGGAAACAAATGTTATGTTCCAGGCTGTGCAGGGGATGTGAAGACGTTTCATACTCTTTCCACAAATAAAACATGTCAACAGGCATGGTCGATGTTTATTTATAATCGGATACCGCAACAATTTAATTCGAAGTTGTTCGTTTGCTCAGCCCATTTCACCACGGACAGTTTTTCAAACCTGGGACAATATCAAGCCGGCTTTGCTCAGCATCTGACACTGAAGAAAGAGGCAATTCCAACCATATTCCTGCAAGCAGTGATTTATCCACTTCTTGACTGTCTAAACCATTTCTGATTAAATCGAAAGATTCTTAGAGAGACAACATTAACGATAATATCCCTGTTGTTGTCTATATCCAACGCAAGATGCTATACAGTAAGAATAGGATAATCCAAGTGGCTTACATAACTAAATAGTATGTCTAATGACAAAGGTTAATATTATTTAATGCCAGTGTTGTCATAATTTAGTAAATGCAACCATAGATACGTAACGTACTATGCTAGTTTAGTTGCTTACACATAGCTCACTCGATCCTTCTAGCTGACGTCACCACCTCCACCATTTAAGTTGAAACGATAGTAATTTGATATTTATTTATTTATATTTTTGACAACTGAAGTATGATTATATGCTGATTGATATATATAAGGTTGAATGCCTAATCTCTCCATCGTCAAGACGGTCAGTATAGACGTGCCTGCTATCATTGAGCCGCAGTGAAACAGCCAATCAGAGCAGAACTCTGCATTAATATTCATGACCCTTCCAAATAAGGCAGAGCATTTCATCCTGGGGAAGATTTCTAGGCTTGTAAATGGACCTGTAAAACCGAATCTGGACAATTATTGACCTTAAATAAGCCATATACCCTCTATGTAGATACCAGAGAACAATTTTAAATGTTGTTTCAAATCATTCTAGGGCACCTTTAAAGGGACAGTGCACCCATTTTTTTATGACCCTCAACATGTATGCACTTTTCTTCTGTTGAACACAAAAGAAGACTATATTCTTCAAAAATGAATTATTTTGTTTATTTTGTGTTCAGCAGAAGAAAGAAACTTGAGGAACAACTTGAAATGCCAGAATTTTCATTTTTGGGTGCACTGTCCCTTTAAAACACTGACTCGACACAACCTATCTTTAGTTAACAGCTTGTGTGCGGATGCAGTGTGTATGAAATTAATAACACAATTATGAATACACAAACTTATATCATTAATACACAGACTAACTTATAGACACAATAGAAAGCGCCATGCGCGTGCGTCGAACTCGTGTCCCGACAACCCAACCGTCAACTTAACCAGTGTAGTGTAACTTATCGCATATTTTAGACTCCCAAATGAACAAGTAACGCGATTATTCATAGAATAAGAACAAATGGCGCGTATTCATACCGGCTCCGTCGAGTTGCGCAAGGAAAAAGTCGCTAACCGCAACAAAGACCGACACGTTCAGACAAACTTGGATAAATGGAGCTTATAACGTTCTGTACATGTTAAAAACCAGTGGTTAAACACACAATTATAGTTTTTAAGTCCAATACTAACCGATAAGCAGGTTAAAAGGCATTAATCATGTGAACTCCCGCCAGCGCACGACCGTCCTGCTGCAGTACAGTAGCGGAAGTGACGCTCATATATGGAACTACAGCGCCGCCGTGTGATTGGAGGACCGCAGTGCTACTGAACAACGGACTTCTTTCTTATAAATCATTAACGTGAATATAGTATTAGCTAGAAACTTTTAATACAAAATAATTTAATACAAAATAGTTTTATATATTGGTCAGACCGATCATCGTGAAATTAACATCTTGCCGATGCCATAATTGGTCAGTTCTTTTATTTATTTGTTTGTTTGTTTTTATGATGCAATAATAACAAATACAAAAACAATATACGACAGTAATGAACACTAATAGACCAAAAAATTAATAATTGGTCAGTTCTAAAAATCTATCAAATAAACGTCAATAAATAATGTAAAAACTAATTTTAAAATGTACTTTATATATCCTCCTGGGACCCAAGAATAGACTTTTGTCCACTGTAGTGGACATTATATTTGAGTGAATTTCTCTGACATCATACATGTCACATGTCACAGTCTGGATGTCCTGTAAAGAGCACATCCGGGGCTTTGCAGAGATACCACATGTTTGGAGGTTTCACCAGGACAACAACTTCTTCTTGGTCTTTAAACACGGCTGACATTAATGTTTAGCACTCTTATGGAAATATGATCATATTTTTTAATTATAATTTAAATCTGAATAATTTTCAAATTGTTTGTTATAAATCAACATCTCAGGAAAATGTTATCAAAATATGACTTTCTGTTACAAAACAGGGCATTGATTTCATAAATGACCGCTGTAGTGGACGCCAGGAGTTAAATCATGTTTATCAGGCATTCTGGAGACACAAGTGAACAGGGAAAGAAATTACACATCAATATTCCTATGAAATATTAGATATTATTATGAAAATGTTGGCAATTTTTCCTCCCATTATTACACTTCTTTTTTCATTACATGTTGCACCAAGAACACATTAATATGCAAATTAGATGCAGTGAATAGATACATTGTATTGAATGGGAAAATTTTACCAAGTAAAATGGTATATGAATGCATTTCATTATATCTTTCATAACATAGTTCAGAATCATCTTTAAATAAAGTTTGTTTAAAAAAAAAAACCCCTGAAACCTAAAAATTGATTGGCGAATTAAAAATAAATCCCATTGTTTTTGCCTATACATGCAATTTCATGTCATTTAATTTGTTTAACAACTGAGTCCTGCTGTCAACTACAGAGGGCACATCATAACATATGAATAAAATATCATTTTTCAAAAATGTTTTTTTTCCCCATTTGTTTCTTATGCTCTAAACAATGTAATGACATAAAAAAATAATAAATTCAAAAAACTTTTTTTTTCTGGGTCCCAGGAGGATATGAAGTGAATTTTGAGTACACACAGAAGTAGTAAGTAGTAGTAAGTGTAAATGCATTTTTTTTTACAATCTCATATACCGTAATCAGAGTTAAAAAAGCAAAGAGCAAGCTATTCTATCAAATTAAAAAATAAATATTACAAAGATATGTACTACATTTGTGACATCAAGCTTTTTCTTCCTTTCCTGTCACCGTCCCACAGGTGGGACGCCTGGTGCTCTTTTTTTGATCGCCTTTTTTCGTATCATATATTTAAGTATTTACCATAAATTAGGTATCATTTGAAAGCTTACAAATTCAAATTTCATCCTGTGAAAACCGTTTTGAAATCGGACATTGGGTTACCATGGAAACGTTACTCTAAATTATTCTAGCGGGCTCCTCCCCTAGTGGGCGGTGTCATGTTTCATATTACAACAATTATTTTAACTACTTTATATTCAAAATCTTTTCCAATCTTGACAAAACGCATATTGTCGGAAAGGTCTGAGTCTCAAGGGTCCATATTTAGTGACTGTTTTGTGATGGAAGTGATATTTGGACAGAAATTTAAAGAAAATGCATCAAAAAAACAATAAATGGAATTTGAATGACACCCGGTGGCTATTTTTGGTACAGCGCCTAAACAAAATCTCATGGGAACTTCAATTTTTGTGATGTCAACTTCAAATTTGGAACACAAATTGGTTAGACATATGGCTTTGATTTTAGAGTAAATTCTTTTTTGTAAAATACATATTTTATATGAAATAAAAAATATTTTGTACAGTATTTTTCATTTACAGTAAATTTAAACTTCCATAACTCTTTCATACTTTCATATTTTGAATTGCTTTCACTTCAGCAATAATCTGCAGAGTGTCGTCTTTAAAACGAGACCAAACTTTGGTCTATATTCCAAAGCATTCTTGAATTACAGCCCTTTAAGTTTGGATAGTGCATTTTCATGTGTATTCTCAAAAAGGGGGGTGACAGTTAAAGGGTTAAAGCAGATACAAACCAAAGACAATTTCGAATTCATGTAAAATATATTTACAAATGTTAATAAAACAATGCGTGTTATTAAATAGTAATGTATTGATATTTTATTAAATAAATTAAATCAGTTGTGTATAATAACTAATTTCGGCGTTGTGGTCAGAATTATTGGCACCCCTGGTAAATATGATCAAATATGGTGGTAAAAATAAATCTGCATTGTTTAACCTTTTGATCTTTTATTTTAAAAAATCACAAAAATCGAATCTTTCATTGAAGTAAAAGAATTGAACGTGGCGGGTAAATCACATTATGAAATAAATGCTTTTCTCCAAAACACGTTGGCCATAATTTTTGTCACCCTTTTATTAAATAATTTTTACAGAGTCTACATAGTATAGATGTCTACTCTGTCTACATAGTAATACAGAGCCACTGTAGTCATTTGGACTCCTTAAATGACGTTTTTACTTACTATTCTGGGCCATCAAGTTTCATTCCCTCTGAAAGCCTATGGAGGAGTGAGACAGCTCTCAGATTTCATCAAAAATATACTAAATTATGTTCCGAAGATGAACGAAGGTCTTACATGGTTGGAACAACATGAGGGTGAGTAATTACTGACTTTATTTTCAATTTTGGGTGAACTAACCCTTTAAAGCTACACTGTGTGATATTTTCCCCCATCTAGCGGTGAAAAGGTATATGACCATCCAGTAAATATTAGTTTCTGTTCCTTCCAATTCCGATTTCGTTTTAACTCCTACGGTGGACGATTTAGTCCAAGATTAACATGGCTTCCAGTTTGACCTCGTCCATTAGTGTTCCTTCAAGTGATGAGGTCACTTTAGAAAACTAGAAAGCTTGAATTTACGGGTATGTCCCTCTTTGGCTAATGTACTTTCAAGATGGAGGGGCAACATGGCGACCCCCATTCGAACCCCTTACCCGTATGTATTTTCAATGGCATAGTATAAACTTACGAGAATACTTTATTACTTGAAAGAAGTAAATATACATTAATGAGCACATATATTTTTGAAAGAACTAAGTGTTTTTAGCTAAGAATAAACAAAAAAAGTTACACAGTGTAGCTTTAAGTATTCAGTCCATTTCATCACGAAATTCAAACGATAAATGCCGTTTAATGTGACGACTGATAGACGCGTCAATTCAAGCGGCCGCGCATGCGCGCGAGTGAACACGATCATCTCTTCCAGAAGAATAAACATGAATTAATATCTAAAGATATGTTGATGTTACATTAACACTTACTGAAACGTATCATATGTCATGTAATCGCTCAATCAGTGTTTCAACCGCGGAAAGACGTCAAACAGGTTGTAAACAAAGTCACACAGCATCATTTACCTCAGAAGTCATTCAGTGTCCACAGCTGTTAATTCACTAGATAAATCAACTCTTTCACTAAATATATGCACAATATTAGCCTATATATATGAATTCTACTTAACCTTTTAGTGGTCTTGATTATTTTAATGTATGTTTAGATAAATCTGTCATGAAAATGACAACCACTGTGTATAAATGATTATATTTCAACAACGAATTGGACAAAAAAAAACTAATTTTATAATTAGATTTAAGAGTTAATGCAAAAACTGGCTTATGTGAAGTTTTATGTTTGCACACAATGTGTTATTTGAGTGTTGATTTTTATATCTAAACATGAATATCAGCTGAATCTAGGCTCATAGTTTGGGCTCTGTTGTTAACCTTTAATATCATAGTAATAATGTGCAAGTAAGGGCTCTCTATATAGTTTACAGCATTATCCTTAAGAAACTTTAGTTATAATTGAATTAATTTAAGGTCAGACACAATTTTTTCAGTAAACCACTGTTTAATAAAAATATATAAAAAAGCAATTTTTAAAACTGCTGTACCGAACCGTGACTTCAAAACCGAGGTACGTACTGAACGGTCAGTTTTGTGTACCTAGATGTTTTTTTTTTTTGGCTTTCTGACCCCGAGACTCAACTAATCTCTGCGATTCTCCATATGTGATCCTTGGAGAGTCTTTGTCCACTCAAACTCTCCTCCTCACGTGCATTTAGGGTGACCACCCGTCCCGCTTTGCGTTGTACCACACAGCATTTTCACCCCTTGTCCCTGCACGTCACATATTGAGAAAATGTCCTGTTCTTTTGCCCTTTTAAGAAAGCATTGTATTTATTATTTTGCGGCACCTATATTTAACAGCGCTTTGTCAAAAGTAACATCCCGCCTTACACAAATAAAACAGCCGTTTTTTAAATCCTATCCAGTGGTTGAAAAGAAAGGAGTAAACACGGTCACTAGTAGATTGTAGCCCTTAAAAACCATGAAGTGAACTCTGAGTCCCCTGATCCAGCTGATCCTGAGGCTGCAAACACACACTAACTCCACTAAACAACTGCCAGCCTCAGGACACACACACACTCGTCCACACAATTCGGCCCAATCAAATTATTAAAGCACAAAGAGAAAATTACTTGACCTATTGGACTGAAACAACACAAAAACAAAGTAAACTGGAATGTTATTTGGCCCTAAACAGAAGCTACACAACAGCAGAATACCTGAGCGCAGTGAAAAACTGTGAGTTCAGAAGAAGAATGACGAGGTACAGACTGAGCACTCACACACTGACCGTAGAGACGGGCAGATACAGACAGAACTGGCTGCCCAGAGAGAGCCGCATCTGCCCGTACTGCACTGCTGGAGAAGTGGAGACAGAGACACACTTCCTCACCAGCTGCCCAAACTATGAACAAATCAGAAACACTTTTTATCCAGAATTCGAAATACTTTGCCCCGACTTCGTAAAATTAAACTATAAAACAAAACTTCAATATGTATTAGGTGAAAAAAGAGATTGTATCCCACTAGCAGCAAGATATATTAATGCCTGCCACAAAAAGAGTGGCCTGTCCTAGCCGTCCATCATGTCCCTCCTGAACCCCACAACCCCGAAGCAAGAGTGTGAGAACATGTGCGGGACAATCTCGGACTGCTGATGTCTGCTCCAAACATCCGTGTGCCTGCTCTCCATCAGCATGACTACTTAAAATGTTTTACAATTCATGTTGTCAGCATCCCATTTCTTGGCATATTTAATTTAATATTTTTACAATTACATGCTATTTGTATTGTAGCTTTATCACTTTTGTGGTGTAGTGGACTAAAGCAGAAGGTTTCTGCTTCGACCTCCGCAGCCGTCTCCACCAGTGTGTCCTTGAGCAAGGCTCAACCACAGAAGCTCTGCAACAAGTGATGAGAGATCAAGAATCAAAAAGTGCTGTAATAACTCAAGTGCTGAAATAAATTCAAGTGTTTTCTATGGTATACTTACTCGAAGCCTTTTATTGCAGCATTTCTCTTTCCAGTGAAGAGGGCTTCATTAGCCACTGGATAAGGCTGCGTGTGTTCATCAGTCCCTGTAACATCCAAACAAGATTTAATGTTGGATCTGTTATTTATGTGATAAAAAGTAAATATATATCAAAAGGTTGATGTGTATACTTTGATAGCGGACTTGTTATTTTGTGTTTCATCCAACACAAACAATCCTAAATTGGTCAATAGACAAATGAAATCTAAAATGCATCTTCAGTTGTGTTAATCTGTTTCTTTAAATCAGTATAAGCATGTGTGTGTGTAATGCAAAGTGCTGACAAAAGCTTAGGCCAAATCAATGACATGTCTGTAAAATGTCCCCTGTCAAATGTTAAACGCACATTTAGGAAACATATTGCATATGGTTAAGAGTGCATTCACACCTTTTCTTTAAACAAACGTTTATCAGGTTCTTGTACACAGTTAAAGCAATGCTTTCAAGAAAACGATGATTAACAAATATTCAGAAGTGTGTGTGCTTAATGAAGCACGACTGGTGCGTGAACTATATGAAAATGAAATGTTTTACAGCTATTTAATATCTTTTAATACATCAATATTTAATATATAGGCTATTAATGTCTTAAAACCAACAGTTTCCTCGTCGGTTGTTAAATATGTGAACTTTAAATACAATTAACAGCGGTTCAGTTTGTTGTACTTACACTTGAAAACAGCTGCGTCTCCGTCCTCCGACATGTGCGAAAATGATGATTTCCCATGGCCTCATGGGATATTAAAGTGTCCATTGGATGCACACTTCAGAATCTGGGCGGACGCAGTAGGCCATCCGGGGATTTCTCGCCTATACTGTTTTATAAATACTGAGGTTTCAGACATACTACTCCAGTCACGTACTGTTTTCTCTTACTCTATAGTAGGTATGTAGGCATATTCGGACGCAATTTAAGTACACGCACGTCCGAATCTCGCGAGAATTAGTTCATCCGCCCGGTAATTCTTGCCTACTCTTTTATGAATACTGAGGATTCGGACATACTATTCACTCACCTACTGCTTTTTACATACTATATAGTAGGGAAGTATGCGGTTTCGAACGCAGCCCTTGAGTCAGAAGTGCAATTACTTAAAGAGAAATTTACTGATGAATAGTCATCAGCAGAAGAAGCTTCAAATCTCACAAGGAGTTCGTAGGCCGCACTCCCTCTACTTGCCTATCGTACATACAATTTCTCAATACTGTTTTCAAGGTCTAGCCATGTCATTACTGCAAGGTGGATGATTCTGATTGGCTCAGAGAAAATGAACAGTCATGGTAAATTTCCACACATTGGCACTTGTTGACATCTTCACCCCGAAGTTAGGCACGTAATGACCTCCAGATTCTGGAGCAGAGGCCAGCATGCCCAAAAAAACAAGTCCACCCATCTCTTAGGATGGCCGTAATCCACCTCCAATAACACAGAATACTGCGCGCACACACAGATACACAGTCTCTCCAAGGTTGGAGTTGTTGAGCTCTAGTACTGATCAGATTCAGAACGTTTCCCAAAACATACTGATAACATGTGCTTTCTCTCAGTGAGAGGTACAGACAACAGTACAGACTATATTCATAGAATTCTTTAGTGTTTAAAGGTCCCGTTCTTCGTGATCCCATTGTTCAAACTTCAGTTAGTGTGTAATGTTGCTGTTAGAGCATAAATAATACCTGTAAAATTATAAAGCTCAAAGTTCAATGCCAAGCGAGATATTTTATTTAACAGAAGTTCCCTTTCAAAGCCTACAGCGAACGGCCGGTTTGGACTACATCCTGGTACTTCCTTCATTAATTACGTCAGTAGAACAGACTAACCTCCGCCCACAAGAATACGCGAAAAAGAGGGCGTGGTCTTGTTGCTGTTCCACGTGGAGAAGAGGAAGTGTCGCGTGGAGAAAAGGAAGTGTTGCGTTTGAGTGTGTTTGTCGCCATGTCGTCGAGACACTGTTATTTTCATCCCGGAGTCAAATCACCTTTGTTTGGCTTTCCCAGGGACGCTGTAGAGATCATTAAGCGCATATATCTCCCGTTAAGAGGCGTGACCTTTCCGTGCAAGTTACGTGCGCTAAGCTGCGGTCAAATCACAACACGGGAACCGCTGGCACAATCAGAACTCGTTACGTATTTCTGAAGGAGGGACTTCATAGAATAAAGGAACTCCGCCGTTTTTAGGACAGTGAAAACAGCGGTATACAGATAAGTACATTGTGTTAAAAATACTGTTTTTTTTTACACGCGAAACATGAGCACATGTTATATTGCACACTGTAAACACAATCAAAGCTTCAAAAAAACACGAAGAATGGGACCTTTAAGCACTGAGAAAAAAAAGGTGTGTTGGATTTACATTATTTAATCATGTACATCGGTTCCACATGAATCAATTAAGTTAAACAAACATAGGTTCACATGACTTCAACAAGTTATTTTTAAAATATATATAATTTGTGACAATAATACTAAGATTCGCAACTTCATGTTATTTTTTTAGGTCGAAAAAAATTATTAAAACTGTTAATAAAACAACGGGTATTATTAAATAGTAATTAGTAAATAAATTAAATCATTTTTCTAACCGATTCTAACAGACGAAAAATAATGGCGCGCTGAAGCGGAAACCTCAGATCTCTATATCATACATGTCGACGCGAGACCCGCTCAATAGAATGTAGCTGCAGTCGATCCGTTTATCTTACAGATCGGTGACGTCACCGTGCGCGGCACCAGAAAGAGGAATAATAATCAAACTAGGAGAGACGCGCTTCCTGCAAGACTCAGCAATGGATGTCAGTCGCTACATCATCAAAACGCCCAGGGAATGGCTCGGCGTTGCGTGCACACTGCTTTTACTCACCGAGTCGGTTGTGTGTGACGGTGCAAACGGGAAGAGGGAGCAGGAGTGTTATAATTATGCTGGTGGACACGTTTATCCCGGAGAGGCTTTCCGCGCTCCCGTCACCGATCATTCCTTACACCTGAGCAAAGCCAAAAGTGCGTTTCGCGTATTTTAAAAGCACAGTGTATGATTTTAAATGGCACAACTTACAAAAAAAACATGTCAACATGTAACTTACTACTATTAGCCTGTTAGCATGTTCTATTATTTTGATAAATATGTGGAGTGACTTCAGATGAACGTCTTTTTAAATGCTATAAAACTTACTTTGAGAGAATGAAAATTGCATGAATTCAATATTTTGTCTTCATGACAGTTCATTTGATGCATTATAATCAGTATAAGTAATTAATTTCCGCGTTTGCGTTATTAATAAGTGCTGTTTTGTGCAGATCGGGTTTGTTTACTTGTGTTTTTCTGTTAATCTTGTTTGGACACGTCATGGTTTGAAACTTGAATCTCTTAAAGAGACAGTCGTTCACATGCATATGCACAAGCTGATCTGGTTTAATAATAATGCACTACTTTTTGTGATGTGATTCTTTCTTTTGTAGTCTCAAAACCAGCTCCACACTGGGAGGGAACAGCTGTGATCAATGGAGAGTTTAAGGAGCTGAAACTGTCCGATTACAGAGGGAAATACCTGGTTTTCTTCTTCTACCCGCTGGACTTGTGAGCATGCTTTGACTACAAAAGCTGGGAATGCATTTAAAATATGTCTTGTGCTCACCAAAGCTGCATTTATTTGATCAAAAACACTATAAAATCAATAATATTGGGAAATGTTTTTACAATTTGTTTTCCATTGTAATATATTGTCAAATGTAATTTATTCCTGTGATCAAAGTTGAATTTTCAGCATCATTACTTCAGTCTTCAGTGTCACATGACCCTTCAGAAATCATTCTAATATGGTGATTTGCTGCTTCATAATTTTGTGGAAACCAAAATTAATTTTCTTTCGGGTTTCTGTGATGAATGGAAAGTTCAAAAGAGCAGCATTTAATTTTACGGTGACACATTGCCGTCTCATATTATTTCTTATTTTAATGACGCATATGTAGTTTTAGCAAAATAACATCTCTTTATTACGACAATTGAGTGGAGAAATATGTACAGTCAAACCAAAATGGACTCCTTCAATCACATTATCACAGTTTATTCGCTATAATTTAGAAAATGGTAAAAAAATCTGACTAACTGTGTCAGAACAAATTCATCTTGATGCTGCGTTCACACCAAACGCGAATAGAGCGTCAGGAGCGAGTGATTTCAATGTTCAGTCAATGGAAAGGTGCGTTGACGTGTGTCTGGAGGTCCTGCGGCGCGATGGACCCGATTCCGCCTCATTCGCACGAATTGAGCATCTTGCATGATACGCGCGCTATCCGCGAGTGGTGTTTTTTGTGCATTCATGCGTTTGAAGCGAATTCACGTCTGATGCCGAGTTGAAAAATTTTAACTTTGGCGTCAATTCGCGTTGTGTTAACCAATCAGGAGCCTGCTCGCTGCTGTCATGTGGTAAAGTGACGTGATGAGAAACCCCGCATAATTTTAAAATACTACTATTGTTTCACAAAATGTAGTTTTAAGACTTTTTCAGGTGGGAATGTAGTTGTTTAAAGCTGTGGTTTATTTATAAAGAGCGCCTATTTAAAAAAAATGACCTTGTGTTTTTGGAGTTGTGAGCTCCAGTGGATCAGCGGGCGCTCAGCGCTCATTAACCCCGGCGAGAGCAGCCTTTCCTCGGCCAGTCCGTCTGACGTTTGCCTCTGGCTCTGATGTCCTGTAGTGGTTCGTCTTGTTTGGATCTAACGGCCGATCTTTGGTGTCATGAATCTATCATTTGTTGTCTGCCATATCGTTTTGACTGAGGGCAAAGAGAAGTTTCATAACTTTATTATTTTAGGATATTTAAATTCACATGCAGTGAAGATAATGTAGGAGTTGCCTGGACCACATTTGTGTGGCTATTAATGTTTAATATATATTTTTAATGAAAATGAAAAGAGGCAGAGTGGTGTTTTAATACATATTTCTCTTGGAGCGCCTTGAATGCGCATCTATTTAGCTTCAAACGCTCAATTTATACGCGTGTCCAATTCGCTGTAGACGCGTGAATGGATTCAAAATGTTTTTGATTTTGACACTATATTCGCGTTTGGTGTGAAAGCAGCATGATAATGTCAGATAGAAACTTGTGTAATGGATGACAATCAACCAATCAGCTGTTAGATTAAAGGACACTATTAGATAATACCAATTTAGCTCAACCAATGACCAAGCAACGCTTCATTTAGTTCAGTCTGTGGTGTCAAAGGTCACATTAGCAATTAAAGAAAAAACACTGAAGCAAAACATGATCAGGTCAAAGTGTCCTGAATCAATTTGACTGGTTGACTGGTCACTGTATGAAGAATTTTTGGGTATGTCACAGTTTGCTTTAATTTGCTCTCCTCACTTACAGAAATTAACTATAGTGTCCTGCACACACTAGTAAAAAACATATCTGGTGTCTGAATCATTTTTGGTTTGACTGTATGTGGCAGCAATGCGTCACCATATAATTTAAACTAGAAATATTTTGCAATATAATAAATGCACACGTCTATATCGTCAGTTTTGGTCAGTTTAATGCATCCTTGCTGAATAAAAGTATTGATTTCTTGTTCTTCTTTTATTTAACGTACTTGCCCCAAACATGGGAATCCTCATATTAGAATGGTTAGTGAAGGGTCATGTGACACTGAAGACTGGAGTAATGATGATAAATTCAGCTTTGATCACAGGAATAAATTACACTTTACTATATATTCACATATAAAACAGCTGATTTACACTGGAATAATTTCACAATATTACTGTTTTTACTGTATTTTTGGACAAAATAAATGTAGCCTTGGTGAACAGAAGAAATTTTCCCAAAAAAGGAATCAATATTCCATACTTTTTGCCTGGTGGTGTAAATGTAAAGAACCTCGCCTCTGTTGTATTATTGATCCACAGCACGTTTGTGTGTCCTACTGAGATCATCGCCTTCAGTGATCGCGTGCACGAGTTCCAGGACATCAACGCTGAGGTGGTCGCTTGCTCGGTGGACTCTCAGTTTACTCACCTGGCCTGGTTAGACCACACCCATTCTCTGGGGCTACATATGGTTTTAAACTGATACAATTGACCTATCGGTAAGCAGATCTGCCAACATGTACGCGTTTTTCGAACTCGGCATGCATTTTGACCCTTTGGTACAATGTACGATTCGCTGCTCTCTATGTACGCATTTTGTTGCATCTCGCATTTCGCCGGTTTCAGTGCAATCTATGACGTTGAGTCTGCTGCTAAGCCACAGCGTGTAAGTGGAGTGTAAAGCTTTCGGCCAATCAGAGTGCTTCATTTTAACCCTCCGCTTACATGCCCCTAGCCAAATTCATTTCAATTCAGTCCCTCAAGCAAGCCAGGCAGGCCGGATAACTGCAGGCTTGCATGCCATGGCTGAACCACCTCATAGAGATACGCTGTTGGCGGTCGGATCGGGCAGATGACTTGACGAAAAATTATATTTTAATTAAATTCGGGCGGCTGGGGGTTGAACCAATCAAATGAAAAAATATACATAGTTAATTATTGTTACAGTGCACTAAGCAAACCTGCAAGCCCTGAGCCCAGCTGTCAGTACGGAGGAGACTGTGCTCGTCACGATCGCAGATGACAACATCCAAACATTTAACCAGTTTAATATGGAGAGGCACTGAAATGTAGACCTTCGTGTTTTTGACCTACACGACTTGAGAACAGTTAGTTATTTCGGTTTGTATGTTAGACTTGATGAGAGTATGACACCCAAAAAATCCTCTCAGGACACCTGGAATCAGTGTTGCCGTACCCCAGGCATGACATTTTACCATTTTTGTAGCATAAGCACCATCAAACCATTTTGGATTTTCCAATGTTTCTCTATGGCGCTGAAACCGAAAGATGTCCGAGTTCCGGTCTCAGCGCAACTAATACTCAACTGCCATTGGCTCATCTGCGTTCGAGGGGCAGGGCTTACCGATAAGTCAATTGTGTATATGACATCTTATACAATTGAGGACTATGAATGGACTCATTGCTGCTTTTCTTTTCTTTATCAGGATCAACACACCCAGGAAACAAGGAGGTCTCGGACCAATGAAAATCCCTCTTCTTTCTGACCTCACTCACCAGATATCCAAGGACTATGGTGTCTTTCTCGAGGATCAGGGACACACACTCAGGTACTGAAACCAGGCCTTGGCTTTGTATCAATTTGTTATTTTTATGACTGGTACTTTAATTGTCGCTAATACATGCCCTTTAGAGAATTTAAATTTTGGATATTTCTGTAACCTTTCGTTTTTAGGCCTCATTGACTTAAACATTGACTTTTGTTCACTAGTGGTGTAACTGTACACTGTCATGTTTCGGTTTGATACACTGTACTGATCTCATGATGCTTTAAACAAAACCAAAATACAGTAAAATGGTATTAAATAAAAAAATTCAAAAATTGTGCTTCAGAGTTTGCAATCATTGAATAGCGCACATTTACGCCAAGCGATTCCTTATGAACTAATGCTGATCAATTATGACAATGTTTACTTCACGGTGTTAATTTGAATAACCAGCTGCAATAAAAGCATGGACATTTCAAAATAAGAGTCCCGGTGTATTTTGGGCTTGTTTAATAAATAAAAGTCACGCAATGTGTCAATTCCACTCCGGTTATTTGGTTAATTTAAATCAAGTCTAATCTTCCATTACTGTATACAATACATCCAGTATCGCTATACACGACACATATTGTGGCATTTTTGTATTGTGATATATTGTGGCACAATATATTGTTATACCCCTAATCAAAAACATAGACGTTCAGTGAACAATCAGAACCCTGATTTTAAGGCATGTATTGCAATATTACATCAATGTCACGTGGTAATGTTGTTGTTCTCTGCTGTGTTTTAGAGGTCTCTTCATCATCGATGGTAAAGGTGTCCTCCGTCAGATCACCATGAATGACCTGCCAGTGGGCCGCTCTGTTGACGAGACCCTCAGACTGGTGCAGGCCTTCCAGTACACTGACAAACACGGAGAAGGTACGCCAGTTATTAACACTTTCACATCTGGCATTGCCTTTTTAAATCCCTTGTTTGTTTTTTAGGCTTTAATCAGTTGAAAAGGTTATAGCAGTGTTTGTTAGAGCTGGTTTCATGAGAGTAAATGTTTCTATTTCAAACCTTAAAATATTTCAATGCAAATTCATATTTTGAACTTCAAAACGGTAGACAAAGGGTTTTCCTTTCACTTTACATTCAGGACAGAGTTGTTACTGTTAACTTTAAATTAAACTCTTCCAATTATTCAAAAAATGTTGCCTAAATTAAATAAGTTTAAAAAGTACAAACAAAATTAAAGCTATATAGAAATATAAAAACTAGGGCTGTCAAAATGAACGCGTGAATAACGCATTAACACAAATTCATTTTAACGGCACTAATTTTATTAACACGCGATTAACGCAGCGTGCATTTTCTGTTTGATTCATGGCCTAGCCCGTAGTTGGAGAAAATGAGAGCAGCCGTAGAAGTAGGGAAAGAAAAGGGCTAACATTTAGGGATGGGTCGCGATGGGTCGCGATTTTCGAATATTCGATTAGTTGATTTAATTATAGAATATCGAATAGTTTGTGCGGTTATCGTCCCCCCCAAAAAATCCCCATGTTTTCGGTGCTGATGTGGTGGTGATGCGTTCATGTAACCAGAGGGAGGCACTGCCAATAACGCACGTAAAAGCTGTCAGTCAGCTCTCAGGGTGTTTTATACTGGGCACGTTTGCTGCGGTCCGAGTGTGAAATTTTTTATTTATTTTTTCCCCTCCGCCTCCGCAGTGTTGGTCTGGTTTCACACTCAACTTGAACCCTGGTGCGTTTGCGTTCATCTTACGTCATCACAAACGTGCACGGGCATGATAGAAAACAGAACGCGGGTCAAATATATTGTTTTTGTTTAATTATTTTAATTAATTTGGTGCTATTATGTGCAGCCGAGTCAACGACACTTGGGTTTACCGTATGTGTGTCGCTTGAAGGCGGCTTGGCTGCTTGCAAACAGACTCTTTTGAGGAGACGTGAATTGCCATTAATTTGCTGCCCTGATTGCACTCTATGCGCGAATGCACTGCAGGCTCGCTCTCGTGATCGTATCTCAGGTAAATCATCAACACGATCATCACTTACATGTGTGTTATTGAACTAATGACATTGTAATCGGCTAAAACGCATGCACTGGTTACTTTTCTTTTTAGAACAAGTGCGCACCCGAGTGTTGTTTGCACATTCACGTGAATCGCGGCACAGCTTCGAGTGCAACCGAACTCCGGTTGTGTGTTCTCGGTTTTGGTACCTCAGTGCACACCAAGCTCTGTATGTAAGCTTTCACATTAGCAATTTTTCATGCGAACCGTGCTCCATTTTGAACTAAACTGCCAGAGTAAAAACACCCTGAGACAACAGAAGAAGAACACATCGTCTCACGCGCTCACTGTAGACTTGTGGCATTTATTGGTTGCGCTAGCTTGGGGCGATGTCAAATAACAGTCATGTTTCAGCATGTTACAATAATTATATGGCTTGAGTTGATATAGCCTATTCCCTAATGAATTAAACAGTTTGTTATCATACAGATTGAGAGCGTGAATGGTCTCTCTCCCTCTCTCTCTGTTTATATGCGTGTAGCCTTTACATGTATGCATGTGGGGGAGGAGTTGCGATTTTCGAATAAAAATTGAATAATTCCCAGCGATCTTCGAATATTATTTTTGCTTGAAATGCCCATCCCTACTAACATTAACATTACTATTCTGAAGCAAGTGCAGTTTTTCTGTTTACGTTTTATTAGACTCCAGGTCGAAATAAAAGAAAAGGGCGTTTTTGCTGCAATCCAAGTCTGAGCATGATGCGTGAATACACTGCAAGCTCACTCTCGCTCATATCCGAGGTAAATCATTAACACCATCACCACTTACACTACATGTGTTTTATTGAACTAAATACATTACAATCGGCTAAAACGAATGCGCTGGTTACTTTTCTGAACAAGAGCGCTCCCGAGTCCGTGTTTCTCACACTGTTCACGTGAATCGCGGCACAGTTCGAGTGCAACCGAACTCAGAGCAGCTTGTAATGCGTTGTCCGGATAAAAAAAAAATAATAGGGATAGCTCACTTAACTAACTGGATTTAATGCAAACACGGAGGCAATTGACATTAAACAGCTCGCACTTTATTACCCGCGAAACTCTCACAAGAGTGCGTCACAAACTCCATTCCGGCCACAGTGTTACTAAATAAAATGTGAGCAACAGAAAACAGAAAATAATCTGCACACATGGGAGTGCTCGAGGCGCAGTGAGCGCACACACACAAAATGCTGGCAGTTCAACAGGGAGCGCACAGCTCTTAAAGGGGCCACACTATATTCCTACTCGTTGAAACCTCCTCCAGGTATGGTGTGGTACCCTGGTGCACTCCCAGGACCGCATGAGAGCTTTTACATTACCATTTTTTCATGCGAACTGTGCCCTGTTCTGAACTAAACTGCTAGTGTAAAAACTAAGGGTGCTCCGATCAGGATTTTTGGAGCCGATCACAGGAAGCAGTATCTGCCGATACGATCACCGATACCGATCTATTTGAAGCCGCCTTATTATCATGTAGAATTATTTACATGATATTTTAGAATTTTACAGACATTCATTCAGGGCCTGAATTTTATTTCTGACAATGGGGGAATCCCCCCCTTAGGTGACTGAATATAAATGTATATAATTATCTCACTTAATATTTCAGGTAGGTCTAACATTAATATTGAGGTAAGAAATACTAAAGACATTTAATAAGGAATCAAATGTAAATTAACATTGGTCTTCCCTGAATAAATTCAATTAGATTAATCCTTACACTTAAGGTTGCAAAAGTTAGTCATTCAAGAGCAGTGAGGGAGTGTCATAAAGGCTAATCAAACAACACAAGACAAAGAGAAACTCAGAGACCGCAGCAGTTTATTCGACTGCTGTCACTTTAAGAGCAAACACTGATACGGTTACATGCAGTTGCTAGTGATGGGAAGTTCGGATCATTTTACTGACTCGGATCTTTGAATCTCGTTCAGCAAAATGAACGAATCTTTTTTCAAGTAATTTCGTTCATTTCAGCAGAATCTAATTAAAACGTTACATGCTACATTTTTCAACACATTTAGTACTTTTGGAATAAAAAATAAACTATAAGCTAATGCAGCCATGGCCAAACTTTGAGAAATAAATCATTAATGAATTGCTTAAATTGCTTCAGTCTATGTATGCAGTCTGTTAGTTCACCTCACCTCCCGATCCAAATCGTGCTTTCCTTTGTCACTTCACATTTAAACACGTCTGTTCCCTGGAAAGTTTAGTTCACCTCTCGGGTATGAGCTGTTAGTTCAGTCATGATGTCTGATCTGGGCCGTGACAGCCTCATGTAATACATGCGTCCGGAAACAGAATTGATTAGTTCACCAGTCTCGAGTCTTTGGGTTTGAGTCATTCGTTCATCAAGTCCCAGACCCACATGCAATATGCAGTCACCGGAAACAGAAAAGATTAGCTCATCTCCCGAGTCTTCTCGTTCAAGTCGTTCGTTCTTTTTTCATGTGACCGCTTTCCTGTTCAGTGTCTCGCAACATATACAATATTACAGTCGTATTATTGACTGCATGTTGTAATATATTTATTATAAAATCATCAGAAGATATGTGCAATAAACATTTGTTATGCCTATCCGTTCTGAACAACCCAATGTGTCCAGGCTTCATAGGAAAATCAATTAAACTAGCTAAAAAAACTGAACTAAACAAACATAAAAAACCTCACTTGTTTGTAAGGAATTGTGAATTAACCATAGACTGTAAAGGAATTAACTAATTTCTGTATCCAACACGGCTGTCACGTCACGTGACAAAAGAACGAGACTCGAGAGATGAGCTGTTTCTGCATTCAGTCTATCGGGACTTGAACGAACGATTTGAACGAGAAGACTCGAGAGATGAACTAATCTTTTCTGTTTCCGGTGACTGCATAGCCTTGCCTATGGGCTGGGACTTGATGAACGAATGACTCGAGACTGGTGAACTAATCAATTCTGTTTCCTGTACAGAACATATGGGATGTTGCGCATGCACAGTCAACACAAAATGAACGAATCGCTCTCTGAGACAACCTGTTGTTCTCGAGTCATATTAAAGGTTCGTTCAAAATGAACGAATCGTTCATGAACGACACATCACTAGCAGTTGCACAAATGTTCACTCAAGAGTCACGACGGGGTTTACGTGCAGACTCGTCAAGACGGTTATGTACCGTAACAAGTTCTCCGTTTAGGATTAGAACAAATTCAACCCAAGCGCCTTTGATGACGTGGATGATTACGTTACTGTTTATTAGGGGTGGCACGGTTCACAAAACCCACGGTTCGGTTCGTATCACGGTTTTAGGGTCACTGTTTTCGGTTCTGTACAGTTCTTGTTGTTGTTGTTGTTTTTTTATCGTTAACACTCAAGAAATTTACTTCAGCAATTAATCATCCACAATTAGGATACAGTATTAAAAAATTGTTATATCATGTAGAAGTTGTTTCCTAACTGGCTGTCTACAGAGTCCCGACACATTGGCTTAACATTTTTCATGTTAATGATGTCAATTTTGATCAGAACAATGCACTGTGGCTTTAATGCCGCTGACCTGATTAACAAATTTCACCATGAAGTGTTCCGTGTGTTTCACAATCACCATGTGACATCCAGCGCTGTGAAAAGAAAACAAAAATACACGAAAACACAACACTGCCAGAAGTTTTTGCCCAAACTTCAAAGGCATGTTTAAATTATTAAAACTAGAAGCATCTTAACTTTTAAATGTTACATTTATCATGTGAACTACTTATATACAGCATGTTATATGCATGTGTGTATGAGACAGAGGGGAACACGGTCGCATTTGCAGCAGATATATGCTGCCCATCATAAATCAAAGCATGAGACCGACAGGGGTCGGAGGAGAAGACTGGAAAATGTGACAGAATGGACAATATTTGTCTGTATTTGCAATACACGAGCCGCGGTTCAGCTGCGCGAGACAAACACTTGCCAGTGTGTGAATGCACGCACGTACACGCGCGCATACACACTGCATCTGCCCTGCCAGCTATACGTCGCTGGCGCATCCTTCAACTCCGGGCAGCCTTCCTTATCTCTCCCACTTGCATTTCTACACATGACGTGATCTGCAGCACTCCACTTTTACTTTATTTTCCTGTATGTCCACACACACACACCTCTTATTTCACGCGAAAAGGACACCCACTGTCTGAGGTAACAAACGGGCACGAGTATACATTGCGCATGCGTCGAAACCGTGTGGTTTGCTTGTCTCGGTTCGGTTTTTTTTCATGTACCGTGCCACCCCTACTATATCATCTGTCCATCATCGTCTAAAACCCGCCCTGACAATTTCATTGGTCTGAACAGTTTCTGTTCGGGCATAATTACTTCTCTACGGATCAAGTCCAGACCGAACTGCCTGAGTTAAAATGTTGTGGGCAGGGCTAAGTTCGGCTGGCATCCAGGCTAGGTGACTGAGATATTTAATTCACAATTAAAGTAAAGTAAATGCTGAACTAACTAGAGAAATCTATTTTTTTTATTTTTTATATATATATATTTACATGATTAAAGAAAGGATATTCTTCAAATGTGTGGCATGTCAGTATTCTTGTTAGTAGATTTAAATGGCTTTTCCATAAATATTGTATATGGTGATATGCATTATCAGCCACAATGTTGAAATGAAGAGTCCAGCATCTCTTAATCATATTTTTTATGATTTTAATTGCCATGGTTTAGGTTCTCCTCACAAATTATATTACTCTGTGAAACACTTTAGAAGAAATTAACCATCAACCGTGAATCCATATGAGAGTTTTTATCTAAAGCAAACTTTACATTACTCTTTTATCGTTTTTTTTTAACATGCTACTCACCATGAAAATAGCCAAGGAAGCTGGTATGGCGTTAAAACCCCAACCAACTAAAACATTGTAATATAAATAGCGTATGTCATACTTGAATAAGAAGAATATGAGCATGCACTGACATAAAAGTAAGGGTTTTGGTTTGGGTGTTACTGACGCTATCTCTGTCTCTCTGATGTCAGTGTGTCCGGCTGGATGGAAGCCTGGCAGTGATACGGTAAGACTTGACCTCGGATATCTCTGTGTATGTGTGTGTGTGTTTCTCTGTAAATATATACACGATCTCTCTCTCTCTCTCCACACAGATTATCCCAGACCCCGCAGGCAAACTGAAGTACTTCGATAAACTCCAATGAGGTTCATGTTCCACTAGAGGTTTTTGTTCTGGTTTCTGACCAATTACTGTTTCCAAAGTGCAGAATAAATGGAGAGTTTTGATAAACACGTCTTGTCCCTGCGTTATGTGTCTAATTGTTCGTATGCCTGTAGAAAAACATGTTTCCCATGTCATAGAAATAAATTAAATCTTAGCAATAAACAATAGAAAACTCATTTGAGAAAGTTCTGCATTCAACACAATAAGGTCTAATTTTTTTACATTAATGCATTAAAGGATTAGTTCACTTTTAAATAAACTTTTGCTGATAATTAGGGCTGTGCGATATTGAAGAAAAATGCGATATCCTTGTTAAATAATGCGATATTCGATATGCGATACAATATTGCTTTAATTGTGTAAAATCTATTTCTTTCCCCAACTGATATCTTTTCACTTAAAGCATAAGCCATTTTGACAGAACTGTGTGTGTATTTGATAGTTTGAGTGTGTAACAAGACACGAAAAAAGAACGGCTTGTGCGCACGTTTCGGTGTGTGCGTCAGACAGCAGACAGCGCGAGACTACAAGGAGTTGTTTTTCGCAAGTTATTGCATTTAATAACTTTTTAACGTCAAGCAAGTCACATAAGTAACAGTCGTGTGCTCAGTCTATTCTCTGCTATATGCATCGACCTAAAACGTACACTTTTCACAAAGTTGAAGTAGCCTATTAAAATCATTCAGATATTGCATGCCCTTGCGATATGTACATTTGCGATATTTCGATACATTGCACAGCCCTACTGATAATTTACTCACCCCCATGTCATCCAAGATGTCCATGTGTTTCTTTCTGCAGTCGAAAAGAAACTCTTTTTGCTACTATAGAGAGACTAACAAACCCCCCGAGTCACATTCCCAGTGAAATGCCCTCAGACAGCAAATGTAGTGAGTTTGCTTCCTTCTTCTCTGAGAAAATCAATAATATCAGAAAGGCGATCAGCACATCCTTGAGTTGCTCTGGGGTGAGTCAGATCAGACCACAACCTCAGAAAGTTGCTATGTCTGATTTCGAAGCAATTGATGGTAAAATTTTAGAAGAAACGGTGCAGCACCTTAAAACATCAACCTGCGCCCTTGTCACACTCCCCACTTCTTTTTTCAAAAGTGTTTAACTGTTTAGAAGCAGATCTCCTAGAAGTGGTAAACTCCTCACTTCATTCTGGGACTTTTCCAAACTCCCTTAAAACCGCAGTAGTTAAGCCTCTCCTGAAAAAGAGAAATCTGGATAACTCCATATTGAGCAACTACAGACCAATCTCAAATCTCCCCTTCATAGGCAAGATCATTGAAAAAGTTGGTTTCAATCAGCTGAACAAATTCTTGAGCTCAAACGGATACTTTGACCATTTTCAATCTGGTTTCCGACCGCATCACAGCACAGAGACAGCACTCATAAAGATAATAAATGATATTCGCCTCAATACAGATACAGGCAAAACATCAATTCTGGTACTACACGACCTCAGTGCTGCATTCGACACTGTTGACCACAACATGATGTTTCATTAAAGGTCCCGTTCTTCATGATCCCATTGTTCAAACTTTAGTTAGTGTGTAATCTTGCTGTTAGAGCATAAATAATACCTGTAAAATGATAAAGCTCAAAGTTCAATGCCAAGCGAGATATTTTATTTAACAGAAGTTCCCTTTCAAAGCCTACAGCGAACGGCCGGCTTGGACTACATCCTGGTACTTCCTTCATTAATGACGTCAGTAGAACAGTAGAACAGACTAACCTCCGCCCACAAGAATATGCGAAAAAAGGGGGCGTGGTCTTGTTGCTGTCCCACGTGGAGAAGAGGAAGTGTCGCGTGGAGAAAGGAAGTGTTGCGTTTGAGTGTGTTTGTCGCCATGTCGTCGAGACGCTGTTATTTTCATCCCGGAGTCAAATCACCTTTGTTTGGCTTTCCCAGGGATGCTGTAGAGATCATTGAGCACATACATCTCCCGTTAAGAGGCGTGACCTTTCCGTACAACTTACGCTAAGCTGCTGTCGAATCACAACACCGGAACCGTGCCATGTGCGCTAAGCTGCTGTCCAATCACAACACGGGAACCGCTGGCACAATCAGAACTCGTTACGTATTTCTGAAGGAGGGACTTCATAGAACAAGGAACTCATCAGCCGTTTTTAGGACAGTGAAAACAGCGGTGTACAGATAACTAAATTGTGTGAAAAATACTGTGTGTTTTTTACACGTGAAACATGAACACATGTTATATTGCACACTGTTAACACAATCTAAGCTTCAAAAACACACAAAGAACGGGACCTTTAACAAAGTTCGGGAGGAGCACGTTCAAATGATCTATCCAATCATAATGTCATTCCAACCAGCTGTCAGTAATTAACATGTCTACCCAATCAGCACAAGTGGAGGATCATACCCAGTCAACTCAACAAAGTTCCTTGACAGGTTTTCAGCATCCCTCCACCACCCCATCTTCCTCACACTCACCTGGTTACTTTCCTAACCAGAGATTCGGGGGGAGTACTCTGGGTTCGGGCCAAATACCGAGCTCGGAGCCCTCTCCTCGGACAGCACGCCAAATACGCATACCATTTATTCTATCTGACTTATTTGTAAGTGTGAAATTGTGAAATACTTCTTGACAGGCTAGAAAATTAGGTTGGGCTTTCTGGGATGATCCTCAAATGATTCAGGTCATTCTTAGAAGGGAGAGGTTATTATGTGAGTATAGGTGACCATAAGTCTGAGTGGACATCCATGACATGCAGAGTCCCACAAGGGTTAATTCTTGCACCACTACTATTCAACCTGTACATGCTCCCACTGAGCCAAATAACGAGAGAGAACCAAATTGCTTACCACAGCTATGCTGACGACACCCAGATCTACTGAGCCCTATCACCTAATGACTACAGCCCCATTGACTCCCTGTGCAAATGCATTGATGAAGTTAACAACTGGATGTGCCAAAACTTCCTTCAGTTAAACAAAGACAAAACTGAAGTCATTGCATTTGGAAACAAAGATGAAATTCTCAAGGTTAACACATATCTTGAGGCTGTTAAAATTATTACATTAAGGCATAGGCTAGGCTACACTGTCCAAACTTATATTTTGACAGGTTGCCTTGAAGACATTTTTCTGTGTGTATGTGTTATGATGATAGTTTCTCTCAGATGAAATGGTACAATGCTCGTGAAGTGTAGGGCCCTATGATTTCCGCAATGCAGAAAACGCAGACTCGCAGAATACAGTCATAAAAATGGAATTCACTGTTTGACACAGAATTTGGAATTTTGGATGAATAAATCCATTGCAAGTCAGCACACTTCATTCAAATCGCAATATGGACTAATAGTGTATGTGAATATTAAACGGCGAAAATAATATTTAAATATGAAATCATAAGGCCCTACACTTTCTACAAGATGCACGTTCAAAGCGGACGCAAAGGGGGTTGTCGTGTTAATGAACACCACAGCAACCGCTTGTGCATCTGCGCTGAACGAGTATCGTATATAATAAGTATTTTAGGGGGCCCTTGGCTTTCGGGGGCCCCAGGCAGTCGCATACCTTTGACTAATGGTAAGTCCGCCCCTGATCCAGAATTATAGCCACGTTAATAACGTTTGTAAGAAACCAAACCATTTGTAAATCCGTCAGGATTTCAGCGAGATAAGAGTATTTGTGTTCAGATCACTCGCCCGCCAGAAAGCTTGCCTGTGACAAGATGGCCGCCGGTGATGACGTTAGAGACTCCGCGACGTAAGACATTTAGCCTTTATTATGTATATCTATGATCCTGAATACTTTGATTTGCTTGCTCAGGTGTGTTTGATCAGGGTTGGAGCTAAACTCTGCAGGACAGTGGCCCGCCAGGATCGAGTTTGAGGAACCCTGGTTTAAGGTAATGTTACTCTAAGTGTACGTGGGAAACCATGGCATGACCAAACCAAAGGTACTATCAGAAGAGTAATGTTGGTCAACTTCTATCTGTAGTAGTGGTCATGACCTCTGATTAGAGAGAATGTTTTTTTTAATTCAAGTGCAATTTTGTGACCGTGGGCCCACATAATGAACGGCCGGTGCGAGGACCCTGTGCGACTCAGAGAACCGAATGAATAATTTCAATAAGTGTAAAGAGTTATAACTGATTAATCAAATGTGTAGTTAAATTTTTATACAAATGACCTAATAACCAATCGGCATTGTAACCTCAATTCGAGGTCATGATAAAATGGAGTCAGATAAAGATAAATTGGAATAAATTTTGCCTTGCTGAAAAGACAGAACGCGCAAGAGACCCACTAATCGTAAGCCTTCATTGGGACGATTGGGCGGGCCTTACAATTGTATTAGTAAATGCTAAGATTAACATGAATTAAAATGCTGTAGAAATATTATTAGTTCATGTTAACCAATGAAACCTTATAGGGTTACCGAATTGTGTGTTTTTGGAGATTTTGTATTAGGATTATTCTAGTAAACTAAAACCATAAAGTTTGCTACTTGAATAGAAAATAAATGTTAACTAAAATAAAATATAAGCTAACTGCCAAAGAAACTATTCTTATTTTCATTTAGCCTAACTTGATATACTAAAATATCTGAATAATTAAAAAAATAATAATAATGACGTAAACTCAACAAAATTACTAACATTTTACCTGCTATATAATGAAATATACAAATAAATAATTCAAACTACTAATAAAAACTATAGTAGTATCAACACCACCTTGTATAATGGTTTAAATCCATCAACTCTGCAGATGAGTGTCTGAAATGCAAATGTTCTGCAGTTTTAAATGGAAATTCATGGACATTCATTGGTCAAAGGAGTGGGCAGCCTGAAAGAGTGAGATCTGTCTGACACTAGAGGGAGGTGTGGTGCAGGTTTTGAAGCACACAACCCTCAATCCTGTCAGCAAAGGAGATGATCTGAAAGTGAAGTAAATCAGCAGTGATGCTTTGCAGCTGCTGTAATTACAAGACATTCAAATTGAGTTCAGACTTGAGCTATAGGCATTAAATGACTCATTTGATTGTTTTTAAAGGGATCATGTGTATAAAGTTTTTTGCACAAAATAAATATGTATGTGCGGAAATACCTTCATTCTGACCCTCTGTCTGAAATGATCAGTTTTTAACTCCACGTCATTGATGGAATTGTCCATGTTTTCACTGTTTTACGGTGGGGGGTGCTATTACTGTGCATCCACACCAGATGTGACTTGTGCGAATAAATCGCGCGTAGTTGGACGCTTGAACATTTTGAGTTTACTTGCGCGTGACATTCACTGCACAACAGACGTGAATTCGCGTCATGGGAGGGGCTTCTGCCAGCCGGCTTGTCTCGTTGCAAAATGGCTGACATGGATTGTTCTAAAATACGGCGAATAAGCTCAATTTGCCTTCTTTAGCTAGCTTGTAGCTTACCAGACCTCCTCACTCTTTCTTCCAAGCAAGATCCTTTTTATTCCTGTTTCTATAAAGTACGAAGATGTCTTCTGAAAGAGTACAGAATCTCCCAATCAACACACAGGCGAAGAAGAAGCAGAAACAAGCGATAGCATTTGTAATCATATGCATATGTAAAATAACAAGATCAACATTAAACAGCATATAAATCAAAACGGCATAACTTTACTGAATGAAATGTCGACCCAGGACGAGCTATAGGATTTTTTATGAAACTTCCACATTCAAGTGTTGATAAAGAATGCCTGAAGCTAGAATAAACCTGTTTTTTTTTTTTTATATATATATATATATATATATAAAGCAGAGGCTCTGTTTCTTTGGATATATTGCATGTTCAGATATTCATACAATCAAATATTCTGCAGGCCATGAAAGTTGTCAAAATAATAAAAAATGCCGGCACTTTTTTTCCCAAAAACGGCAGGGAAAGAGTTAAATAGCTACATGCTATGTGCGCGTAGTTGGACGCTTGAACATTTTGAGTTTACTTGCTTAATTCGCACGTGACATTCACTGCACAACAGACGCGTATTCGCGTCATAGGAGGGTCTTCTGCCAGCCGGCTTGTCTCGTTGCGAAATGGCTGACATGGATTGTTTTAAAATATGGCGAATAAGCTCAATTTGCCTTCTTTAGCTAGCTTGTAGTCTCAATATGTGTGTGTGTGTGTGTATATATATATATATATATATATATATATATATATATATATATATATAAGACATGTGCCGGTAAACGGTAATACAATATACCGCAATAATGAACATGCACAATATTGTTATTGTGGGCACTTCAAAATACTGTGAATAATTATTTATTACGAATTATTCCGATTTTTAGAATGCATTTTAAGAATACTTTACCCTTCAACCGTTTAAAATGAACAACACGTCAAAGAGGAACGCGCGCACTGATGTAAACAAACCCAACGTGCATGAGCCAAGCACATGGCGGAACGAGTAATGGAGACGCACATTCACTCTCTGACAGCAGAGGGCGCTGACAGTACAGCAGAAATGCAGCCGTTTCCCCGGTAACCCTCGTAAACAAAACGATACGGTGCTCGTCATCACATAACCTAATAATCGATACTTAAAGACTTAAGGCTGTTCATTTTCAAAATTAAACATTTTATATTTTAATCTGGACTAAATTACATGCCCTAGATATTGTTTGAATATGTTCTGACTTTGCACCGGCCCCTTACGGTCCCTCCTGTGAGTGGTGAGCCCACGGGAAGGTGTCCCCACGTCGCTCCTTTGGGCTGAGCCCGGCCGGACCCCATGGGGGAAGGCCCGGCCACCAGGCGCTCGCATACGAGCCCCAACCCCAGGCCTGGCTCCAGGGTGGGGCCCCGGCTGCGCCGTACCGGGCGACGTCACGGTCCTCCTTTTTTTTGTCATCATAAGGGTTGTTGAACTGCTCTTAGTCTGACCCGTCACCTAGGACCTGTTTGCCTTGGGAGACCCTACCAGGGGCATATAGCCCCGGACAACATAGCTCCTAGGGTCATTCGGGTACTCAAACCCCTCCACGCCGGTGCAAAGTGAATCGGGCAGCAGTCGAGGCCGGGGGCCTAGACGACCCGATCCCTGGACACGGAAACTGGCTCTTGGGACATGGAATGTCACCTCGCTGGCGGGGAAAGAGCCTGAGATTGTGCGTGAGGTTGAGAGGTTCCGACTAGAGATAGTCGGAATCACCTCCACGCACGGCTTGGGCTCTGGAACCACACTCCTCGAGAGGGGATGGACTCTTCACCACTCTGGAGTTGCCCATGGTGAGAGGCGGCGGGCTGGTGTGGGTTTGCTTATAGCCCCCCAGCTCTGCCGCCATGTGTTGGAGTTTACCCCAGTGAACGAGAGGGTTGTTTCCCTGCGGCTTCGGCTCGGGGATAGGTCTCTCACTGTTGTGTGTGCCTACGGGCCAAACAGCAGTGCAGAGTACCCAACCTTCTTGGTGTCCCTGGGAGGGGTGCTGGAGAGTGCTCCGACTGGGGACTCCGTCGTTCTACTGGGGGACTTCAACGCCCACGTGGGCAATGACAGTGAAACCTGGAGGGGCGTGATTGGGAGGAACGGCCCCCCTGATCTGAACCCGAGTGGTGTTCAGTTATTGGACTTCTGTGCTAGTTACAGTTTGTCCATAACGAACACCATGTTCAAGCATAAGGGTGTCCATCAGTGCACATGGCACCAGGACACCCTAGGTCGTAGGTCAATGATCGACTTTGTGGTCGTTTCATCTGACCTGCGGCCGTATGTCTTGGACACTCGGGTGAAGAGAGGGGCGGAGCTGTCAACTGATCACCACCTGGTGGTGAGTTGGATCCGATGGCGGGGGAGGAAGCTGGATAGACTCGGTAGACCCAAACGTACTGTGAGGGTCTGCTGGGAACGTTTGGCCGAGTCTCCTGTCAGAGAGATCTTCAACTCCTGCCTCCGGCAGAGCTTCGACCGGATCCCGAGGGAGGCTGGAGATATTGAGTCCGAGTGGACCATGTTCTCCACCTCCATTGTCAAAGCGGCTGCTCGGAGCTGTGGACGCAAGGTCTCCGGTGCCTGTCGAGGCGGCAATCCCCGAACCCGGTGGTGGACACCGGAAGTAAGGGATGCCGTCAAGCTGAAGAAGGAGTCCTATCGGGCCTGGTTGGCTTGTGGGACTCCTGAGGCAGCTGACAGGTACCGGCAGGCTAAACGGACTGCAGCCCGGGTGGTTGTGGAGGCAAAAACTCGGTCCTGGGAGGAGTTCGGTGAGGCCATGGAAAAGGACTATCGGCTGGCCTCGAAGAGATTCTGGCAAACCGTCCGGCGCCTCAGGAGGGGGAAGCAGTGCCCTACCAACGCTGTTTACAGTGGCGATGGGCGGCTGTTGACCTCAACTGGGGATGTTGTCGGACGGTGGAAGGAATACTTCGAGGATCTCCTCAATCCCGCCGTCACGTCTTCCATTGAGGAAGCAGAGGTTGGGGGCTCAGAGGAGGACTCGTCCATCACCCAAGCTGAAGTCACCGAGGTGGTCAAGAAACTCCTCGGTGGCAAGGCACCGGGGGTGGATGAGATCCGCCCTGAGTACCTCAAGTCTCTGGATGTTGTGGGGCTGTCTTGGCTGACACGCCTCTGCAGCATCGCGTGGCGGTCGGGGACAGTGCCTCTGGGATGGCAGACCGGGGTGGTGGTCCCTCTTTTTAAGAAGGGGGACCGGAGGGTGTGTTCCAACTATAGGGGGATCACACTTCTCAGCCTCCCCGGGAAAGTCTATGCCAGGGTACTGGAGAGGAGAATTCGGCCGATAGTGGAACCTCGGATTCAGGAGGAACAGTGTGGTTTTCGTCCTGGTCGTGGAACACTGGACCAGCTCTATACCCTCTACAGGGTGCTGGAGGGTTCATGGGAGTTTGCCCAACCAGTCCACATTTGTTTTGTGGATTTGGAGAAGGCATTCGACCGTGTCCCTCGCGGCGTCCTGTGGAGGGTGCTGGGGGAATATGGGGTCCGGGGTCCTTTGCTGAGGGCTGTCCGGTCCCTGTATGACCGAAGCAGGAGTTTGGTCCGCATTGCCGGCAGTAAGTCAGACTTGTTCCCGGTGCATGTTGGACTCCGGCAGGGCTGCCCTTTGTCGCCGGTTCTGTTCATAATTTTTATGGACAGAATTTCTAGGCGCAGCCAAGGGCCGGAGGGTGTCAGGTTTGGGGACCACACGGTTTCGTCTCTGCTCTTTGCGGATGACGTTGTCGTGTTGGCCCCTTCTAACCAGGACCTCCAGCATGCACTGGGACGGTTTGCAGCCGAGTGTGAAGCGGCTGGGATGGGAATCAGCACCTCCAAATCCGAGGCCATGGTCCTCAGTCGGAAAAGGGTGGCTTGCCCACTTCAGGTTGGTGGAGAGTTCCTGCCCCAAGTGGAGGAGTTCAAGTATCTAGGGGTCTTGTTCACGAGTGAGGGGAGGATGGAACGGGAGATTGACAGACGGATCGGTGCAGCTTCTGCAGTAATGCGGTCGATGTACCGGTCTGTCGTGGTGAAGAAAGAGCTAAGCCGTAAGGCGAAGCTCTCGATTTACCGGTCAATCTACGTTCCTACTCTCACCTATGGTCATGAGCTTTGGGTCATGACCGAAAGGACAAGATCCCGGATACAGGCGGCCGAAATGAGCTTTCTCCGCAGGGTGGCTGGGCGCTCCCTTAGAGATAGGGTGAGAAGCTCAGTCACTCGGGAGGAACTCGGAGTAGAGCCGCTGCTCCTCCACATCGAGAGGGGACAGCTGAGGTGGCTCGGGCATCTGTTCCGGATGCCTCCTGAACGCCTTCCCGGGAAGGTGTTTCGGGCATGTCCAACCGGGAGGAGGCCCCGGGGAAGACCAAGGACACGCTGGAGGGACTATGTCTCCCGGCTGGCCTTGGAACGCCTCGGTGTCCCCCCGGAAGAGCTAGAGGAAGTGTCTAGGGAGAGGGAAGTCTGGGCATCTCTGCTTAGACTGCTGCCCCCGCGACCCGGCCCCGGATAAAGCGGAAGAAGATGGATGGATGTTCTGACTGTTGTTCAATCACACACTTTACAATAAGGCTCTATTATTCAACATTAGTTCATTAATTAACAAACTGACAATGAAAAATACTTTTTTTCAAGTAATTCATTTGAGTTAAATGTACCTTTCAGCTTTTAACAACACGTTATTAAAATCAAAAGTTGTAACTGTATTATTTAATGGACCTGAGCTTACACTAACTAACAGTTGCTTTTTTAAACTAACATTATCAAAGAAGAATATTCTTGTGTACAAATGTAGCTATTTATTCTTTGTTAATGTTAATGCATTAACTGGTGAGTCATTATTGTAAAGTGTTACCTATTGTTCTTTATAATTCTTTTGCACTTAATCGGTTTTAAATATTTGTTTACTTTATACATTTTTGTGTATTGCTTTATTGTATTTAAATGTTTGGTTCTTTTGTTATAAGAAAGTTATTAAACCTGTTAATAGTATGACAACACTTTTTTTGCAACTTATTTCAATATCGTGATAATACCGAATACCGCGATATAAGCTTCAGTAATTAATCGCAACATGAAAATTTGTTACCGGCACATGCCTATATATATATATATATATATATATATATATATATATATATATATATATCTAATTGAGTAAAGAGCGTTTTTTACAACTTACCAGACTGTCCGACCTCCTCACTCAATTTCTTCCAACCAAGATCCTTTTTATTCCTGTTTCTATGAAGTATGAAGATGTATCGTACAGCTCCGGGTATCCACATATGATTTTGTCCTCATTGTTGTCACTGCTAGAGCAAGCTCCTGATTGGTTAACTCGCGTGATTCGCGCCTTTTTGCGTCAAGCGCTTAATTCACGCGAATCGTGCCGCAGAATGTCTTTTCGCGTCTTTGCATTGACTTAACATGTAAATCACTCGCGCGAAACGCTTCATTCGTGTCTGGTGTGAATGCACCATTAGGCTTCTCAGTAACGCCACTGTTATGGTTGGCTAACGTCATTGCAACGGCACTTGCTATTGCACAAGAGTAAGTGTTTAGAAACCATGATCCATATAAAACCGTCATTAACAGACAAAGCATTATGAAATTATTAACATATGGTTTGTGATGCAGCTGCTGTCAGATCTAATACAGCCGCTCATTGTTCAACAAAAGTTTCTTTGCGAACTCTCCATTACACTGTGCCACAAAACAAAATGCTCCGAACAAACATTGAGATCCGGGACGCCATTAAAATAAACCACCCACTTGTTTCAGACGCTGGGATCTTCTGAAGTGTGTAGAGAGACTCAAACCAGCCGTTTAAACTGGAAGCGTCAAAGCAAACGTTCTTTCACTTTTCCATTTGTCCTGTTGTCGACAGACTCAAGTGCGTCAGAAACTGTCGACAGCGTCAGTCATTATAATGGCTTCTGTTTGCTTTTGACATGGCGCTCGCATCCAGTGTAGGCAAATGTCAGCTGTTAAGAGACTATGCTGTGATGTATAACTATTGGTCGATGCCTTGCTCTGGAGGCGGGCATATGCAAATGTATTTGCCCGTGTGACATTACAAATCCTGCAATATCTTGATTAAATAAATGCTTGTTTATAATGAGGAGGATGCTTTAGGCTTTGAAAATATGCATGTTTTAATGGTACAAAGATCTCTTATATATCAAAAGATTTCTCATGTCATGGCCCCTCTTTTAAAACATGTGCAGCTGCCATAATATCACACTGTTAAAGACTAGATAAGGCTGTTAGTTGACCCCGTCCCAGACCGGTGTTAAGGCCAAAGTGCAGACATATGAACTGCCACACAATAAAGGGATCATGCAGTTTTTCTGCAGTATTATGAACTGAAAACTGAAATTATGTAGTCCTTTAGATTTTAATTATGTATTCCTATCATGTATGTTTTGTAATATTTGGGTTTCCATGGAAATTGCATGGCCAAACAAGTAAAATCTTAAAAGTCATGAATATTTCTATAATTAATATACATTTTTTCCAGTTTCATCAAGTAGATTGTATTACAATTGTATTTATACCAATTTGTTTTTAACAAACGTACTCCAGTAAGCACAAATCACTTTATAAGTCATGGAAATTCATTGGTCATGAGGTGCAGGAATACACTGTAAACCCGCATAAGTTGGCAAAACTCAATGAATTGAGGCAATTTTTAAGTTAAGAAATTTAAAGTTTAAGTAAGCAAAATTTTATTTTGCAATCATACATTTGAATTGCTCTGAACTTGAAATATTTGAGTAAGCTAATTTATACATTTAACTTAAAAATATCATGTAATCTCACATTTTTAGTAGTAGAAACTTGACTAGCTTTAGCTAGCCAGTTCAATAAATGCCACCTTGCTAATTGGTTACACAATGCTTCGGTAGCATTAGCATAGCATAGCACTTATATAATACATTTAACACATATCTGTTCTTTAAACTAAGCTCATGCTCCACTCGTCACATGATGGAAACCCTACCAAAAAAAAACTAAAAACTAGCATAACTTTACACTAAACACTACTAAAACTTAATCTTGCACTAAAAACTCATAATATAACACTTCATTTTGGCATTTACTGTCTCTTTTGAGTGTCAAGGCAAAGCATGCTGGGAAATAGAAATCCCGGCCCAGTTTGTCTAAATTAACAGAAAAAGTTCATAAAACTCAAAACAATGAAACACTTCAGATTACTTAAAATATGTCAGTTTTGAGAACTCAAAAGAAAAAGAAAGTTCTAAATACTCATAAAAGTTTATTTGTTTAATTTGAGTTGGCTCTACTCAAACCAATTCATTATTTTGAGTGTTAGGGTTTACAGTGCACTTATAATATAGGGGGAAAACTATTGCTAATGTCTTGAAATGTGGCATTTCAGACCTACTTGCATTCATGGATGAGACCTACTGCACCAAACTAATGGCTAAGTTTGTATCCCAATAGTTTGACTTTTGTTTGTGCTGCTGAAATCCTAAAGTACAGATGATAATAATCCATTATGAATCTCAAAATAGCCAGAACGAATGGAGCAGTGTCTATTTGCTGCTCCCCGGAGACCTGGTTTCACTCCAATAGACTGTGTTTTTGTATATGCAGCAAAGGTCAATCACATGTTTGGGTCAAAGGTGTGGTGCAAAACTCTGGAAAGTTTTCCACGAAAAATACTGCCAGTGTCATGTGTCAAGAACAATGGAAAAATCAGCATATGAAGAGTTACTCTCTTGTAATATTAGCCGTTTTAATAAATTAATTTGTCATCCAGTTGCACGTGCGAACATTGTTTTTTATATCTTACACACCCGTTTATTTTTAAGATCATTTGCGTATCGGAAAGATATTTGCAGAAACACTTCCTGGCATGAACTGTGATATCGCTGAAGATGATGAAATATCGGAGAAATATCAGTTCTTTTAGACTTTAGTTTCCATCAAAGCAGCTGGAAGTCGGGTTGTGTTGACACCACGCATGAGCACGTCATGGCAAAATACAGACAAACTCATGGCAAAACACTCCGCAAACTTCCTCATGCACATTGGCCCTGATTTACTAAAGGTTTGCATGTATTAAATAATGTGCAAACCTGACATAAAGCACAAATGATGCTGATCTATTAATATAGTTTTTTAATAGGATTTCATATGGGTGTTTTTGCTGGTTTCCGTCATTCATTTGATGTATTTTTGGTTATAAAATCATGATGTTGAAACCTATTTTGGAAAAATGTTTTCAAATTAAAAATTCAAGTATGCATTGACTTTCTAGTCTTTCAATTTAATTAGGTGCGGAGGCACCTATTGTAACCGTTAGATTTCTTATTATTCCGCCATTGGAGTCTTATGTGGCGTTCACACCGGACGCGATTCGCGTGAATATTTCGCACTTATCGCGCGAAGGTGGACGCTTGAACATTGAGTTTACTCGCTTCATTCGCGTGAATCGCGCGTGAAATTCGCGTGTGACAACTATACAACAGACGCGAATTCGCGTCATGGGAGGGGCTTCTATATGAGCCTAGATGAGCCAGCTCGTCTCGGTCACTTTACGTCTTTTTTGTAAAAAATACTACTATTAATGTGTGACAAAACGTAGTTTAAAGACTTTTTCAGGCGATAATATAGTTGTTTAAAGCTCAAATCTGTGGTTAATTTATAAAAAGAGTGCCTATTTGAGCATTTTATCTGGCGTTTTCGGAGTTGTGAGATCCAGGGGATCAGTGAAATTCCGCGCTCGTTTACCCGGCGAGACCCGCCTTTCCTCGGCTAGTCCTACTCACATTTGCCGCTGGCTCTGGCTCTTTTTTTCTGCTCCTGTCTCGTTGGGAAATGGCTCACTTGGCTCACAATGGCTCACAATAACTCACTTTCTTCCAAGCAAGATCCTTTTTATTCCTTTATTCCTTTTATTCCTGTTCCTGCAGTGATAGGATAATGTATCATACAGCTCCGGGTATCCACAAGCAGCCACGATTATCTTATCCTCCATTGTTGTTTGGATTTCTGCCTCCGCTTGTAAATGCGTCACTACTAGAGCAAGCTCGTGATTGGTTAACGCGGCGCGAAATATCCGGCAGAGTTCAGATTTTTCAACTTGAGCGATTCGCGCGAATCGCGCGTTCAAAACGCTCAATTTGCGCCGCCGAATGCCATTTCGCGTCTCTGCATTGACTTAACATGTAAATCACTCGTGCGAATCGCGCCCGGTGTGAACGCACCTTAAGGCAGCCCATATAGCAACCGGGAGAGTTATGAAATTTGGCACACTGATAGAGGACAGTCCACACATTCACCATAGCGAATTTGGAGTCTCTAAGTCAATCTCTCTAGCGCAACCACCTGTCCAAAGTTTCACTCATGTTTAGGCTAATAACTTTTGAAACCTAAGGGCTAGAAACAAAATTCTGACGACCATATGACGTAATTTTCCATCATGAAAATTTTCCTACCATTTAGAATTTTCCAAAAAACCTACTTTTTCGAACTCCTCCTGGGCCGTTGCTCCGATTTTTACGAAAATCGAACCAGAACATCTTCAGACCATGCTGACAAAAAGTTATGGAATTCAAGTTGATCCGTACAACTGTTCGCAAACAACACACTTACGGCTATATGTCCGCACCGCTTTATCGTATTCAAACCAATAATTGTGCCTCTTGGTGGCGCTATAATAGAACAAAACATGACATTTCAATTGACTACAATGCAGTATGCAATGCTGTACTTTACAAATGCATTGGTGTGTCATCAGCACCATGCCTTTAAGGTACTCAAAAGGTTTCAAGACAGCGCCACCATATGGTCCATACTTATAATGAAATTTACAAATATGCTAATAACGTTTGATTAAATTAGCCTGTTGTAATGAAACTGGTCTCAATAGATTTCCTGGGTCACGCCGAGAACATAGATAGCAAGTTTGCCATATTTGGTCAAACTTCCTTTCAGCCATCTTAATTTGTTTTTCGAACCTACTTTTTTTTAACTCCACCTAGACCGTTAATCCAATTTTCACCTAAATTGAATCGTATCATCTCCAGACCGTGCTGATAAAAAGTTATGGATTTTGTGTCGATAGACAAAACCGTTTTCGTTTAGCGCTGCAACGAATTGAGGCTGTATCTCTTCAATGCTTTGCCATATTGAAACTTTGCATGTGTAACTGTGCCACCTATTGGTTAATAAAGAAAGAAATACAAGTATGCATTGACTTTCTACACTTTAAATTTGATATTCCATTACTTTTATTGACTGATATTTGACTTTTTGTGATCAGAATATACACTTGTTGAGTAGTAAAAGTGTCTTGTTTTGAGTAAATATTTGCGATGCACCGATATGAAAATTTTGTTCGATAACCGATAATTCTTTATTTTTAAAATAAAGAATAATTATTTATATTTTGAAAGCCAATAACCGATATATTGGCCGATAAATATAAATCCAAAGATTTTCAGATAACCGATAATTCTTTATATTTTGAAAGCCAATAACCGATATATTGGCCGATAAATCTAAATCCAAGTTTTTTCAGATAACCGATAATTCTTTATATTTTGAAAGCCGATAACCGATATATTGGCCGATAAATCTAAATTAAAAAAATTCAGATAATTCTTTATATTTTGAAAGCGGATAACTGATATATTGGCCGATAAATCTAAATCCAAATTTTTTCTGATAATTCTTTATATTCTGAAAGCCGATAACCAATATATTGGCCGATAAATCTAAATCCAAATTTTTTCAGATAATTCTTTATATTTTGAAAGCTGATAATCGATATATTGGCCGATAAATCTAAATCCAATTTGTTTCTGATAATTCTTTATATTCTGCAAGCCGATAACCAATATATTGGCCGATAAATCTAAATCCAAATTTTTTTCAGATAATTCTTTATATTTTGAAAGCTGATAATCGATATATTGGCTGATAAATCTAAATCCAAATTTTTTCGGATAATTCTTTATATTCTGAAAGCCGATAACCAATATATTGGCCGATAAATCTAAATCCAAATTTTTTCAGATAATTCTTTATATTTTGAAAGCTGATAATCGATGTATTGGCCGATAAATCTAAATCCAATTTGTTTCTGATAATTCTTTATATTCTGCAAGCCGATAACCAATATATTGGCCGATAAATCTAAATCCAAATTTTTTTCAGATAATTCTTTATATTTTGAAAGCTGATAATCGATATATTGGCCGATAAATCTAAATCCAAATTTTTTCTGATAATTCTTTATATTCTGAAAGCCGATAACCAATATATTGGCCGATAAATCTAAATCCAAATTTTTTTCTGATAATTCTTTATATTTTGAAAGCTGATAATCGATATATTGGCCGATAAATCTAAATCCAAATTTTTTCTGATAATTCTTTATATTCTGAAAGCCGATAACCAATATATTGGCCGATAAATCCAAATTTTTTTCAGATAATTCTTTATATTTTGAAAGCCGATAACTGATATATTGGCAGATAAATCTAAATCCAATTTTTTTTGATAACCGATAATTCTTTATATTTTGAAAGCCAATAACCGATATATTTGCCGATAAATCTAAATACAATTTTTTCCGATAATTCTTTATGTTCTGAAAGCCGATAACCGATATATTGGCCGATAAATCTAAATCCAAATTTTTTCTGATAATTCTTTATATTCTGAAAGCCGATAACCAATATATTGGCCGATAAATCCAAATTTTTTTCAGATAATTCTTTATATTTTGAAAGCCGATAACTGATATATTGGCAGATAAATCTAAATCCAATTTTTTTTGATAACCGATAATTCTTTATATTTTGAAAGCCAATAACCGATATATTTGCCGATAAATCTAAATAAAACTTTTTCCGATAATTCTTTGTTCTGAAAGCCGATAACCGATATATTGGCCGATAAATCTAAATCCAAATTTTTCCCGATAACGATAATTCTTTATTTTTGAAAGCCGATAACCGATAAATTGGCCGATAAATCAAAATAATTTTTTTTGCTGGTAATTCTTTATATTTTGAAAGCTGATAACCGATATATTGGCTGATAAATCCAAATCCAATTTTTTCCGATAACCGATAATTCTTTATTTTTGAAAGCCGATAACCGATATATTGGCCGATAAATCTAAATACAATTTTTTCTGATAATTCTTTATATTCTGAAAGCCGATAACCGATAAATTGACCGATTAAATCTGAATCCAATTTTTTTTTCAGTAACCAATAATTCTTTATATTTTGAAAGCCGATAACCGATGTATTGGCCGATAAATCTAAATCCAATTTTTTCCCTGATAACCGATTATTCTTTATTTTTGAAAGCCGATAACTTTAATAATACATTATTTATCGGCTTTAATATATCGGAAAAAATTTCTTATCGGGCCGATAACATTAAAAATGAACAGATATCAGCCGATACCGATATGATGGTCAATATATTGTGCATCCCTAGGACATACTATGTAAAATAAGTGTTTATTTTAGTGCACTTATTATTTTTCTGTCATTAAAGTGTATTATTATGTATATATCGGCATTATACTGGCCAATCTGCTCATTAGATAGGGCTTGACAATTCATTTTTACATATAGACCTATCTGCAATATAGAAATAATATAACTGTCAAATATGCAATATCCACATCTTGTGCAATTGTGATTAAATTAAATTGCTTTTTTTTTTTTTTTATTGCACAAATGAATTGGTGCACTTTATTAGGTAAACAAGGATTGTTATGCATTACATGACCTTTACATGATCTGCAGTTTGATAATGAAGTGTATGTACATGAACCGGAGATTATCTGTCCAGAATGGTAAACATTAACTCATGTTGTTTTGAGTGAACAAACAAGCCACATTTATCAGGAAGGACCAGTTACACTGGGAGGAGCCTGTCGGTTTCTGCCCCCTCTGAGCATCAATATAAGGAGGAAGCGTCCCGTCTTTGAGCACAGCTGATGTTTCAGCAGAACAGCCCCTGGATGCCTTTCCAAACGGGAGAGATCGGATCTCTGACCTGTAGCTGAGGGTGACCCTCTGAGAATCGGATGAAGAAACAAATCTTACTACACTTCACATACAGAGGACTAGTGAGCAAAGGAAAAAAGAGTAAGAGAAGAAAATGGCCAATTTTATATTGCGGAAAGCCGAGCCCAAGGACGTGTCTGACATACTGCGACTCATAAAGGTGATAAATTCAGTTTTAAACATGACTGATGATGTGCAACTACACAATACTGATGATAAAGATGTGTTTGTGATGATGAGATCTAAGGAGTTTCAGTACTAGTTAGACGTGCTGTCAAATCGATTAATCACATCAAACATAAAAAACATATATATTTATATACTCAAACTTTTATGATAGATGCTATTAATCACAATTAATTGATTTGACAGCACTACTAATTAGTAATCCTATCTTCATCATTTTAACCTGAATATGTATCTTCTGTGTTAGGAACTGGCAAAATTTGAAGAAATGGAAGAACAAGTTATTCTCACTGAAAAAGGTACATTTAGAAGTACACCGACTGACAGAAGTTTGGAATAATTTAGTATTTTTAATGTTTTTGAAAAAATATCTCCTGCTCACCAAGGCTGCATTTATTTGATGAAAATACAGTGTAAAAAAGAATACAATTAATGATTTCTAAAGGATCATGTGACACTGAAGACTGGAGTAATGATGCTGAAAATTCAGCTTTGATCACAGGATTAAATTACATTTCAAAATGGATTTAATTAAAAAACTATGAAAGCTTGTTTCCGCCACATAAAAAAAAGAGGTAATTGCGACTTTAACTTGCAATTCTGACTTTTTTTCGCAATCGCAACTTTATAAAAAAACAGACTTTTTTCACAATAACAACTTTGACTCGCAATTTTGACTTTATAACTCGCAATTCTGACTTTTCCCGCAATTCTGACTATTTTTCGCAATTGCGACTAACTCGCAATTCTGACACTTTTTCACAATCGCAACGTTGTAACTCGCAATTCAGACTTTTTTTCGCCATTTAAATTTTTTCCGCAATTGCAACTATATCTCACAATTCAGACTTTTTTTGCAATTGTGACTATAACTCGCAAATCAGACTTTTGTTCGCAATCGCAACTTTATAACTTGCAATCGCAACTTTTTTTTGCAATTGCGACTATCTCACAATTCTGACTTTTTTTTTGCAATCGCAACTTTTTGCAATCGCAACTTTATAAGTCACAATTCAGACTTTTTTTCACAATCGCAACTTCATAACAATACAGACTTTTTTCACAATAACAACTTTGACTCACAATTTTGACTTTATAACTCGCAATTCTGACTTTTCCCGCAATTCTGACTATTTTTCGCAATTGCGACTATAACTTGCAATTCTGACTTCTTTTTCGCAATTGCAACTTTATAACTCACAATTCAGACTTTTTTTTCTCAATTGCGACTAAAACTCGCAATTCAGATTTTTTTCGCCATTCTGACTTTTCCCGCAATTTGACTATTTTTCGCAATTGTGACTATAACTCGCAATTCTGACACTTTTTCGCAATCGCAGCGTTATAACTCGCAATTCTGACACTTTTTCGCAATCGCAGCGTTATAACTCGCAATTCTGACTTTTTCACAATCGCTTCAAACTTTGACTCGCAATTGTGACTATAACTCGCAATTGTGACTTTATATCTTGCAATACAGACTTTTTTTCTCCATTCTGATTTTTTCCGCAATTGCAACTATATCTCACATTTCAGACTTTTTTTCGCAATCGCAACTTTATAACTCACAATTCTGACTTTTTTCACAATTGTGACTATAACTCGCAAATCAGACTTTTGTTCGCAATCGCAACTTTATAACTCACAATTCTGACTTTTTTTCGCAATTGTGACTATAACTCGCAAATCAGACTTTTTTCGCAATCGCAACTTTATAACTCGCAATTCAGACTTTTTTCACAATCGCAACTTCATAATACAGACTTTTTTCACAATAACAACTTTGACTCGCAATTTTGACTTTATAACTCGCAATTCTGACTTTTCCCGCAATTCTGACTATTTTTCACAATTGCGACTATAACTCGTAATTCTGACTTTACCCGCAATTCTGACTATTTTTCGCAATTGCGACTATAACTCGCAATTCGGACTTTTCCCGCAATTTGACTATAACTCGCAATTGTGACTTTATATCTCGCAATTCAGACTTTTTTTTCTCCATTCTGATTTTTTCCGCAATTGCAACTATATTTCACAATTCAGACTTTTTTCGCAATTGTGACTAACTCGCAATTCAGATTTTTTTCGCCATTCGGATTTTTTTCACAATTGCAACTTTATATCTCACAATTCTGACTTTTTTTTTCAATTGAGTCTTTATAACTTGCAATTCTGTCAAAATTACATTTTATATTATGCAATTCTGAGAAAAAAGTCTGAATTGTGAGATATAAAGTCACAATTATCTTTTAAATTATTTTATTCCATGGCGGAAACACGCTTTCATAGAACACAGTTACATTAAATTATGTTTTTACTGTATTTTTGATCCAGTAAATGCAGCCTGGGTGAGCAGAAGAGACTTATTTTAAAAGCTTTAAAAAAATCATAATTATTCCATGCTTTTAACCGCCAGTGTAAATGCAATAACTTTGACACTCTGTAGCCTCTGTTATGGTCTTGTAATTGCTCTTTTGCTCCTGCAGATCTCCTGGAGGACGGTTTCGGAGATCATCCATTCTATCACTGTATAGTGGCTGAAGTGCCTAAACAGCACCAGAGCGCCGACGGTAAGACTCAACCAGTTCATTGCGCAATATGTTGTGTTGTTCTTCTTTTTCTTCCCACAAATCAGGAAGTGAGCACAGCAGAAGTGTGTTAAACTCCCACAGACGCTTGGGCTACCAAAAGTGTTTCTGTGCATAATGACGCAAAACAGTGTACCACTTTGCATTGCAGTTCCCATGTTACACATTTTATAAACAGTTCATTAGAATTAGTTCGCCCAAAAATGAGATTTTAGGAACATTATAATTATGCACACTTCAAAAATTATTTTTGTGTTCAGTTTATGCACTGTAAAAAAAAAAGGTGCTGCCTTGAATTCCTAAGTACAATCAACTTGAATGTTTAAGTCATTTCAACTTCATTGACATTAACCTGAGTTAAATAGACCAATAGGGTTTTTCTGACCACATTGCCAGACATTTGTTCTTGTCACTTAACTTTGATACATTTGTCAGAAAACCAGACTTGTTATTTTAAGTATTTTGCATATAAATGCATATTGATTTTATGAATGTTTAGATATTTGAATTAGTCAAAAATACATAATTTTTGCAGGGCAACAACTTAAATTTGGGTCTGTTTCTGCCGTTTTACTTCAAAACACTTGTATTATACTACATGTACAGTCCATATTTTGTAGCTGTTGTTGTGTTGATAAGAGTTGCATGGTTTAGAATGACATGTGGGTGAGTAAATAATGCCAGAGTATCTTGTTTTGCTGAACTGTTTAGTGACTGTAACATGAACACTGCAATGTAAAGTGTCTTTTTTGTGCATCTGAACATTCAACACAGAGAATTTCACGTGTTTGATATTTGCCAAGAACGCTTATCCAATCCCCCTCTGTAATTTATTGTCTTCAGGCTACAGTCTCTTGCTTCGCCATGTACATTGCCCGTGGCGTGTACATGGGTGGGCGGGGAGGTAACTGAAAGATCGGTTACGATAGTGTAACAAATACAATAAACCAGAGGTAAGGCCCTCAACAGCTGGGACGCCACCGGCCTTACACCACACAACAACATGCCCAAAACTAACAGCTTTCTTACAGATGGATCATAGGGATTTTTTTTTTACCATACTCACAACTAGCGATGGGAATTGCAAGGAATGAACGACTCCATTAATGAATCTGTTAGTAATTCCAAGGAAGGGCAAATGTTTGGGAAACGACTGTAATTGCTACATCTGTGGAGGAATGAACATCACGGAAGTCTTTCTAGCGTGTTTTGATTCCCAACCTGACTCCGCTGCACTGCAAAAAATACTTGAATCTGTATTTTTGTCTTTTTTTCCAGTATAAATATCTAGATATAAAGATATGTTTACTTGAGAAGCAAAATTACTTGGGGTATTAAGTTTTATTTTCTGAGAAATTGATCAAAACAAAGCAAGTTTATGCTAAAAAATGGGTCAGAAAAATAGTTGAAGTTTACATATTTTGAGAAAAAAGCCGGGAAAATGCTTTTTTGGGATTCAGAGCGATGATCAAACACAGATGGAGTAGATCGAGTCCATCAACACCCCCAAAGCTTCACAGTCCTAGAGCTCGTCCTGGGTCGACGTTTCATTCTGTAACATTAGGCGGCTTTGATTTATATGCCACATCCTTCCCTTGGGTCATTTTGACCCGAAACTCATTTTTAAACGTTTTTGTAAAATTGAGAGTTCATTGGAGTGGTCCAAGACCTTAGGACTTTTGTCGCACTTGAACCACGAATACTAAAAGAAAACTGACTTTGAAGAGTTTATGTGGTTGTGTGGCCGAGCAGCAGGGCCGTTTCTAGCCATTCTGACGCCCTAGGCGAAATCCTTATTGGTGCCCCCATTGCAACATTGGTATTACTGGTATTAATTAACAAATACATACATACCAAATTATATTTGTATATATTTATTAATAAGGATTCAAATTAATAGCCAGATGCCTGTATAGCCCAAGGCCTATAATATATAGCCTATATTTGTGCAGTCGCTAGTTGCTAAGAAATTGTTCTCAGACATAACTACATAATTATTATGTGTTATTAGTACATTTCTCATGAAAGTAATAAGAATAAATACTGATTCAGTGTGGTTTTTGTTACTCATTGATGCGTGAACTTCCCCTTTAAATAACGCAACGCTTTGCCCTCTGTGTGTGTGACGCTGCTTGCATTAAGCACTATTAGAACTGAATGAATCGATTCAGCATCAACACCATCCGCAAAGATGCGTTAAATTCGTCAACGTGATTTAATAAAGGATGTATTCATGTTGTGAATTTGCACATTTTATTATACAATTTTTAAACCGCTAAAGTTTTATATGGGACAATTACAAAACACACTGATTCTTTTAACAATGCATTGGCGCAAAAACCTTTTGGAGGTGCAATTAAGAGAAGAAAGCTTTATAGAGTCAAAATATAACTGATAATCATGAAATGCTGAAGTAAGTGTGCAGTTATATTTTGCCTCTAACATACACACCGAGCAATGCTATCTGCCCAATCACAGCGTGATTCCTCGACTGCCACAAATACTGCCCTAACAAAACACAGATTTGTACCTGTTATTTTAATTGGCCGTTAGTTTGAATTTAGCTTTATTTTATGGTTAAAAAAAGTGTTACCTTGCCAAAGCATTGACCGAGTTCATTGATCTAATGGTGTTGTTGAGGCTCCAAACGCGAACTTTTTTTGACAGTAGCCTACTCTGATCTGATGGCATATAGGAATCGTCAGATTGACAGTTCTCTGATCCAATAGTGTGGGGGAGCTAGTGGGGGCGGCAATAACATTTTAGGGTGGCCGTGACACCCTTTACACACAAACATCAGTGCCAGATATGCGCTTATTGGTGCCCCCTACTGATGGCGCCCTAGTTTGCCTATGCCTAAAAACGGCCCTGCCGAGCAGCTCATCCAAGCCTTACATCACTTGTGCAATGCAAAGCGTGGGATGCAGTGGGGTAAAGCATGCCGCCACTGGACTCTAGAGCAGTGGAGACGTGTTCTCTGGAGTGACCAATCACGCTTCTCTCTGGCAATCCCATGGACGAGCCTGGGTTTTGCCTGACTGCATTGTGCCAAGTGTAAACTTTGGTGGAGGGGGGATTATGGTGTGAGGGGGGGGGGGGGGGGTGGTTCCAGGGGTTGGGCTTGGCCCCTTAGTTCCAGTGAAAGGAACTCTTAATGCTTCACCAAGACATTTTGGACAATTTCATGCTCCCAACTTTGTGGGAACAGTTTGGGGACGGCCCCTTCCGGTCCAAACATGACTGACCGGTGCACAAAGCGTCGCTCCATAAAGACATGGATGAGGGAGTTTGGTGTGGAGGAACTTGACTGGCCTGACCTCAACCCGATAGAACACCTTTGGGATGAATTAGAGCGGAGACTGCGAGCCAGGCCTTCTCGTCCAACATCAGAGGACGATACAATGGTCAAAAATCCCCATAAACACACTCCTAAACCTTGTGGAAAGCCTTCCCAGAAGAGCTGAAGCTGTTAGAGCTGCCAACTCCATATTAAACCCTACGGATTAACAATGGGATGTCATTAAAGTTCATGTGCATGCAAAGGCAGGCGTCCCAAACTTTTGGCAATATAGTGTATGTATATAAAACAAAAAAATAAGTAAGTATTATAAGTATAAATAAGTAAGGAAAAATATTTTTTGCAGTGTGGTATACAATGTTCAAATCAACACAATAAATGTGAAAAGAAAATATGACAGATTAATCGAAAATTTGACACCTGGAATGACGTGACTGTGGTGTATGCGAGGGTTGTGATGCCAATAATCCCACCCGAAATTAATTTTAGCAAATTGCAAACCAACAGCGTTTATCTCCATGTAAAATCTGTCTTGTCTGTGATTTTGAAGTTGCTACAAAATGCGTTCTCTTGCATTAGAGTGACTGAACCTTTTTTCCAGGTCATGTGATCATTGGCTTTGCCATGTACTATTTCACCTATGACCCCTGGATTGGGAAACTGCTCTACTTGGAGGACTTCTACGTCATGAAGGAGTATCGGGGTATGAATGTGTGACCTTATGCATTTGTGAAATCAAATGGTCTGATTTATGAGACACTGTCATGATGTAACACTTTTCCTTCTGCTCAAATTAGGTTTTGGAATTGGCTCTGAAATCCTGAAGAAACTGAGTCAGGTGATTTCCTTTATAACACCTAAAGATCGACAGCATCTGCTTCTGTGAGCTGTTAGACCGCATCTATTGACATGCTTTAAAGAAGTGCCCTTGTTTTGATGTGTTGACTAACATACTAAAGCACATGTAAAGCAAAATTAACATTTTAACCGCAGTGTTATTTGATATTACATTTCAACATCATCATTGCAAATGTGAAATTACAAATACGTTTATGCACGTTTCAAAATAGAAATGACATTAGAGTATATTTTAGTTTACAATAAATGCTAGTAAGTACATTTTAACAATATTTCAAAGACAATAGAAATAATTATGAAATTACATATAAGGATGTACTTATGTGGGCCAAAAAAAACAAATTGCATTTCATATAAATATAATTTATATTAATATATTTAATATTAGTATAAACTAGTGGAGGCAAATCGATTAATCGCGTCAATGTGTGCCTGAAAGCATTCCGTATTCTTTTCCCGTAAAAGTATAAAGTATACTTATTTTTCACAATGGTACCAAAGATCAAAGTATACAGTTCTAGCTAATAAGTATAGTCCCAGGTTAATTATCTAACATTATACAGCCCCTCCAATCTTCTTCAAGGCAGTATATCTTGTACTAAATCAGTGTTATCATTGACTGGTGTTCTGCAGACGGCGGTCAGGACTCGCTGCAGTAGTATGCACTTCATTGTGGCGGAGTGGAACAAACCCTCCATCGAGTTCTACAAGCGGCGCGGAGCTTCAGATCTCTCTCTGGAGGAAGGGTGGAGGCTCTTCAAGATCGACAAGCAGAGCCTCCTGAAGATGACGGACGAGGAGTGAGCCGGATGGCAGGAGGAAACCGACCGCTTGTATAGTGTTGTGTTTAGTCCATGACTGAAGCTTTTAGGGTGTAATGTTACATACACAACCTTTGACTCTTACCCATAATTCTATATGGCTGTCCTCTTTATATGTCTTTGTGTTTTTTGTATGACAGCAAGTATAAAAAGGCTGATAAAGTTATATCTTCAGAAGCGTAAATCTGAAAAGATTATATGATTGTATTCTTGTTTTGAAGATTTTTTCATTTTGTGGTTTAATAACTCATTATTATGCATCAGAGAGACTTATAGATAAGTCATATTTACTTCTCTGTATACTTCATCTTAAATTATACTGGGAAAAAATCAATAAAAAGTTACTCTTTATTCCCCCCATCTTTTTAATGTTATATATGATGCTTCCCATTTAATACTTGGCATCACTACAATTTCATCCCAAAAGATTAAAGGTACACTATGTAAAAATTTTTCAGTAAAATATCCAGAAACCACAAGACCAGTGTTATATATTTGTTCAGTTGAGTACTTACAACATCCTAAATGTTTCCAACTATTTGAAAATCGTGAGAAATTGCTATATTACCCGAGGAACCGGGACATGTGAGGGCGTGGCCTGTCGATGACATCATATCTGCGTTCCCCTCGGTTTCTGGTATTATTCGGCAGAATCGTTTTATTATCACTGCAGTGTGAACAAGTGTCATAGCAGCGGCCGAGTGAACGCACATCATATCATCAACATACTCAGATGTGTCTAATATGATCAACAGAGCTGCGTTACCTCTAGTGGTGGGCCGTTATCGGCGTTAACGTGCTGTGTTAACGTGAGACTCTTATCGGGGCGATAAAAAAAATATTGCCGTTAATCTATTCTCAAAGTTGGGTTGGGAGCTGGGTCTATACTACGCAAGCTATGATGACTTTCACCTTGATATTCTAGCGCGGATGTACACCTAGCCGAGTTGCACTGTAGGGGGCAAGAGAACAAGTCTTCGAACCTGTGTGTATGCCTACTAGTGTTGTCAAAAATATCGATTTTTCGATATGTATCGATACTGAAATATCTGAAACGATACGATACATCATTTTCTGCAGTATCGATATCAGCTGCGCTCTCCTCTCCGACCGACAGCGAGTGACACGCACCGCCTCCTCTCATTCAGTCCAGTTAACCCTCTGAACATTGCGAACGGGTGTTCTGCTGGATTTTTCCTCATGACCGTGTGTTAGTATTGGTGTGACCGGTCTGAATTTCACGCGGGGTTGCACATAACATTAATTCTACTAATTCCCACAGATTTTGCGCTTGCATCTGAAGCGTGCACACACATACCGTAATAAGCCGCCTCTGACATATGAGCTCCTTTTTCCAGTTTATTAACACTCGGTCCTGCTCTGCTTCAGACTACAGTAAAGTTAATAATCACATCCATCAACATGATTTCTGCCCGAGTCCTATCCCGATTCTTTCCCACCGGCTGTGAGCTGAAGACCACATGTCCCGAGATTCTGTGCTCAGACGTGCCGTCATCAAACTACGCCTTTGTGTTGAACAGGCGACCTCTAGCGGACGGAAAAGTTACATAATGCAGCTTTAAGGCACAGACACTACAGGCAAAACCATTGTTTTCTTTTTGTTTTTTCATGCACTGGTCAGTTTTGAGATTTTGTTATTATCTTGTTTCAGACCAAAATAGCCTACACATGTATACTTTATCTATTTGCATGTGTACATTTCGATTAGAATACGTATTTTTAAAGGCAGTGAGTTTGAGTCAGAAATCTCCACTTCAGCCGCTTTACATCCAGAAAACTTTACAGTTTTATTCTGAAGGTTATAGATAGGAAGGACTCCAAACAAGCAGACTAGAGGAGAAGATAGATATTACAGACGTGAGATCTGAGAGTGAGCCAAAAACAGACTCCCAGAGGAAAGTTAAAGCAGGACAAGTCTAGGACACGTGAGTTAAATTAGCTGGTACTTTTAGACCAGCGGACTCTGTGATCTACTTTACACTGGAACCCCAGTGCGAGCGCAAACAGATGATGTATGAACACGTTTCAAAACAGACTTCAACGCTCATTTCGGCCTCCTCATATTAATGCATGACAATGCATTTAAAATTGAATGTCCAAACGGATCTCTATAAAAGTCCACATTGTTATTGCAGATGAAATATAACACGGATAACGTTAAATAAATATTTTTCATCAGGTTAAACTGATTATTAGTCACTCCAAACTTTATCTAAACCTCTCAACGTCGGTCGTACATTTCCGCCATATTTTGTAGTTTTTTGTAACACTTTTTACTCGTGTTTGTAGTTCTGAACCGAATCCTCCTCCAAAGCGCAATGGGTCGTTGGCGATATAAGCCTTTATAGTGTGCACGAAAATCTTCCGGAAATAGTAAACCATCCGGGGACTTATGACACTATTTTCAACATACCACGTTTTAGGACACACTTATTCTATCTCACATACTATTTAGGATGGATAGTCTGGACATTGGGATGCAGGGCAAGATTTTAAAATGTATGTGATGTTTAAAGGTGTCATGAACTGGCTTTTAAAAATTTTTTATACTGTTGTCTGAGGTCAACTTGTGACGTTTGCGTGGTTTTTACATTCAGAAACATCATAATGAATAAGTAAAAAGCGCTTTTTTTCTGCCTTGGTTTTGAGGCTCTCTGAAAAACGCTCTGTTTTGATGGGCGTGCTGCACTGAAGACTTGGAAGTAAACGCCCACGGCTAGGATTGGATAAGATTTGCATATTTAATGAGCTTCAGCTCCTCTCAGCACATGTGGGAATTGTTTTGAAAGCGTCTGGGGAAACGCTCACAGGGCTCGAAAAATATCTTTATCAAACAAACACAATGATTCATCTCTCATCCACCCGCGATTGATTGGAATGTTATTTCTGTATCATTTCACCGATCATCAGTGAATACAACCGGCTGAAAAGCACGTCAAGCCCGTCTGAAAAGCACATAGCCCCGGGACGTTGGGCTTTGCGAGCTGGTGTTAAAAGTCGGAGTCTGATCACGAATGAACCAATAACAGCTTCTCCAGCCTGTGACTGTGTGCTAAGGTATGTAATCAATAGATATCAAACGATCTGTAACAATGCAATACTAACACATATAAAAACATGTTTTACTCACATAAGTGTGTTGCACCGTTCCTGTCGGATCCACTATAGAAGGCACAGCATTGTGTTTTAATCTCAATATGTCTGCAAATCTAGTCTCAACCTGTGTCTTGTTTACAATCGATTCTGCGATGAAATGAAGCGAACAAACACAATGTCTTACGCACGTGAGCTGGAACTGACATGTTTATTGCTCGGTAGCGCGACCCGTTTAGCTCCACGAGTCGGTGGGCGGGGCTTGAGGCGGTGCTTCTGCATTCTATGACATAGGACATATTCTGAGATTTCTCGTTTTCTGGGCCTGGTGTCAATAAAAGCTTTTCTTTGTAATATATATTTTTAATGAAAATGAAAATAGGCAGAGTGGTGTTTTATGACATATTTCTCCTGGAGCACCTTGAATGCACGTCTATTTCGCATCAAACGCTCAATTTATACGCGCATCCAATTTGCTGAGGACGTGCGAATGGATTAAAAATGTTCAAGTGTCCAACTAGACGCGGTAGATGCGATTTTGACGCTCTATTCGCGTTTGGTGTGAACGCAGCATTACATGCTCCCTAATAATATCACCCAGTGGTAGCATGTACAGGGTGAAAAGCAGCGGTCCTAGTACTGAGCCTTGCGGTACTCCATACTGAACTTGTAATAATAATAATTTGTTACATTTATATAGCGCTTTTCTAGGCACTCAAAGCGCTTTACATAGAAGGGGGGAATCTCCTCATCCACCACCAATGTGCAGCACCACCTGGATGATTCGACGGCAGCCATATTGCGTATGGGGATTATTAGGAGGCCATGATGGACAGAGGCCAATGGGCAAATTTGGTCAGGATGCCGGGGTTACACCCCTACTCTTTATCGAAGGACATCCTGGGATTTTTTTTATGACCACAGGTAGGCAAGACCTCGGTTTAACGTCTCATCCGAAGGACGGGTTTGAAAAACTTGGGATTGATATGACACCTTTTCATTTACTGGTTTCTGTCTCTCTCCATGATAATATCCCAAGCCCAAGTATCTGCAGGCTGTCAGAAGTCAAGGAATGGCATGTGAACAAAGTGTTATATATCATGGAAACTGCTTACGGACAAAGTCCCGAACTTGCAAGTATGCCGACTTTGACGTGTAGCGTGTATGTTGTCCTGCGGTGTTTGTAAATCATGTGTCTTATTGAGGAACATTGTGTTTACCATTCCTTTACCCCTGAATAGCAGCTCTCAGTCCAGCTGTATTTTCTGAGAAATTCCCGGGAACAGAGCCAAACTGAGTGGGAATTACAAGTTTATTTGTAAAGGCCTGTCTGCTGCTGCATACTCCTGCAGGCAGATGGAATGTGACACCGTATTGTTTTTTAAACTCTGTAATATAGAGATGGTTTATCTAGGAAATTCATCCATATGTGATGCAGGTTCTGTCTTGAGTGTTGAGTGAAAGGGCTGTGAAAATAACAGCCTTCCTGCCCTGTGACGTCAGAGATATCCTTGCACACAATCGCTTTATTTATTAAAAGGTTTTCAATAGGTCTGTAGCCTTATTTTCCAGATCTTAAGAAAGATGCATGAACGCTTTTGTTGGGTCAAGTGTCCTGGAAATGACTCCATGCCGTCAGAGGAAACTTCCTATAAGGCTCTCAGTAAAGAATTCCAGCTGAGGGCGGATGTGAATGAGTCAATGCTGATTGTATCCCATTCGGAAATACAGTCCGGCTCACGAACTGAAACTGTAAACGGAAAAACACTTGAGATGCTTGTGCTGAGATATAGGCTTCTGTAAACATTCAGAAATAGTGGGGCTAAAAAAGTATTTTTTTTTGTATGATAGTGAGAATCTCACACTAGAGGAGGAAAAACACCTCAGCTTTAATCAAAGGCCCAAACTGAGCAGAAATATATACAATTTGGTGCAGATTCTGATGTTTATATGGCCAGAAAGTAAGATGAAATGATGGCTGTATATCAGCACGGCTGTGATTCGGCTGAATCACTCACTGATATACAGCCATATCGCACGGCTACGAGTGTGATATTGCATTTATACAACAGTTCGATGGCACAAGTGTGTAAATAAATCAGAAACAACAACGAACGCCAACTTTTTGGGACTTTAGCTTATTCACCGTATCCCCCAGAGTTAGATAAGTCCATACACACCATTCTCATCTCTGTGCGTGCCATAACTCTGTCTGACACACTCACTGCTAGCCTAGCATAGCACAAAGACTGGAGGTAAACGGCTCCAGCTGGCCTACTGCTCAGTAAGTGACAAAATAACACCAACATTTTCCTATTTACATGTTGGGATGTGTATAGTTACATTGTGTACTAAGACAGACGGAAAATGAAAAGTTGCGATTTTCTAGACCGATATGAAAAGACAACAGGACACAAACACAAGCAAACAATTCAGTCAAACATACAAAAGCAGCATTAAATATAGCCTAAATATTTATGAAACTTAGCTTTTAGCCAGATCAATCTCTGGAACAAGTAATAGATTAATAAAACCAAATTTTGCCGTTTGATATACCCCAATCTCACAACACTATTTACATAAGAGCCAGCGGCAAATTCCCGAAGGACTGGCCGAGATGTTATGCTATAGGCGTCATATATTTGAGGTCTAAATAACTACGCGCCTAAAAAACTCTTAAAATTACATTTCGTGACACAACAACACCAATAGTATTTGACAGTTGTCGCAAGCGGAGTGATACAAACGATGAAACAGTTCCAGTGCTGATACTGGGGGAATATCGCACGGAAAAGGCTCTCAGCCAATCAGATTCGAGAACAAGAAAGAACTGTTGTATAAAACAGTATAGCTAGCATAAAATGCATTTACATATCAATAATATGTCTTAGTAAGATTATATTTAAATACTCTGTAGTCCTAATTGTGGGGCAAAACATATAATGCAATGCAATACAATGATGATTGAGAGATGAACAAAATAAATGGCCCTTAAAAGCCTGATGGATCATACACTCACCTAAAGGATTATTAGAAACACCTGTTCAATTTCTCATTAATGCAATTATCTAATCAACCAATCACATGGCAGTTGCTTCAATGCATTTAGGGGTGTGGTCCTTGTCAAGACAATCTCCTGAACTCCAAACTGAATGTCAGAATGGGAAAGAAAGGTGATTTAAGCAATTTTGAGCGTGGCATGGTTGTTGGTGCCAGACGGGCCGGTCTGAGTATTTCACAATCTGCTCAGTTACTGGGATTTTCACGCACAACCATTTCTAGGGTTTACAAAGAATGGTGTGAAAAGGGAAAAACATCCAGTATGCGGCAGTCCTGTGGGCGAAAATGCCTTGTTGATGCACGAGCTCACCAAAATTGGACAGTTGAAGACTGGAAAAATGTTGCCTGGTCTGATGAGTCTGGATTTCTGTTGAGACATTCAGATGGTAGAGTCAGAATTTGGCGTAAACAGAATGAGAACATGGATCCATCATGCCTTGTTACCACTGTGCAGGCTGGTGGTGGTGGTGTAATGGTGTGGGGGATGTTTTCTTGGCACACTTTAGGCCCCTTAGTGCCAATTGGGCATGGTTTAAATGCCACGGCCTACCTGAGCATTGTTTCTGAGCATGTCCATCCCTTTATGACCACCATGTACCCATCCTCTGATGGCTACTTCCAGCAGGATAATGCACCATGTCACAAAGCTCCAATCATTTCAGATTGGTTTCTTGAACATGACAATGAGTTCACTGTACTAAAATGGCCCCCACAGTCACCAGATCTCAACCCAATAGAGCATCTTTGGGATGTGGTGGAACGGGAGCTTCGTGCCCTGGATGTGCATCCCACAAATCTCCATCAACTGCAAGATGCTATCCTATCAATATGGGCCAACATTTCTAAAGAATGCTTTCAGCACCTTGTTGAATCAATGCCATGTAGAATTAAGGCAGTTCTGAAGGTTAAAGGGGGTCAAACACAGTATTAGTATGCTGCTCCTAATAATCCTTTAGGTGAGTGTATTTGATACATGTAAAAATATGGATAATCGAAAAAACGAAAGTCCAGCAAGTGTCCATCTAGAAATATTACTAACAATATCAAAGTTATTCTTACATTAAAATCTTACTTTATAAAAATCATTAAAGATTTCACAGCAAAAAGCATTGCGTGCATAGCCTACACATTGCATATGTATTTAGCATTGCAAATACATTACTATACTGTTAAAGGGTAACTAAACCCCAGCTCAGAGCCTAACTCCACCCACTGGCAATATTTGAAAAATGCTGGAAAAGTGGGCAGAGCCCAGCAGAGACAGAGGGGATGAACTGAGGGCGGAGCTGAGCGGGGGGCGTGCACCTGAGACCCGCAGTGACGGATTGATTGACAGCTGTCTGACTCGCGAGTCGCAAGTTGACGCGAGTTTGTGTCAAGGGCGTGGTGAGCTCGTGTCAGGGGCGTGGTGAGCTTGTGTCAGGGGCGTGGTGAGTTCGTGTCAGGGGCGTGGTGAGCTCGAGCCAGGGGTGTGGTGAGTTTGTGCCAGGGGCGTGGTGAGCGTGTGTCAGGGGCGTGGTGAGTTCGTGTCAGGGGTGTGGTGAGTTTGTGTCAGGGGCGTGGTGAGCTCGAGCCAGGGGCGTGGTGAGTTTGTGCCAGGGGCGTGGTGAGTTTGTGTCAGGGGCGTGGTGAGCTCGAGCCAGGGGCGTGGTGAGTTTGTGCCAGGGGCGTGGTGAGTTTGTGTCAGGGGCGTGGTGAGCTCGAGCCAGGGGCGTGGTGAGTTTGTGCCAGGGGCGTGGTGAGCTCGAGCCAGGGGCGTGGTGAGTTTGTGCCAGGGGCGTGGTGAGCTCGTGTCAGGGGCGTGGTGAGTTTGTGTCAGGGGTGTGGTGAGCTCGAGCCAGGGGCGTGGTGAGTTTGTGTCAGGGGTGTGGTGAGCTCGAGCCAGGGGCGTGGTGAGTTTGTGTCAGGGGCGTGGTGAGTTTGTGTCAGGGGCGTGGTGAGTTTGTGTCAGGGGCGTGGTGAGTTCGTGTCAGGGGCGTGGTGAGCTCGTGTCAGGGGCGTGGTGAGTTTGTGCCAGGGGCGTGGTGAGCTCGTGCCAGGGGCGTGGTGAGCTTGTGTCAGGGGCGTGGTGAGCTCGTGCCAGGGGCGTGGTGAGTTTGTGCCAGGGGCGTGGTGAGCTCGTGTCAGGGGCGTGGTGAGTTTGTGCCAGGGGCGTGGTGAGCTCGTGCCAGGGGCGTGGTGAGTTTGTGCCAGGGGCGTGGTGAGCTCGTGCCAGGGACGTGGTGAGCTCGTGCCAGGGGCGTGGTGAGCTCGTGTCAGTGGCGTGGTGAGCTCGTGCCAGGGGCGTGGTGAGCTCGTGCCTGGGGCGTGGTGAGCTTGTGTCAGGGGCGTGGTGAGTTCGTGCCAGGGGCGTGGTGAGCTTGTGTCAGGGGCGTGGTGAGCTCGTGTCAGGGGCGTGGTGAGCTCGAGCCAGGGGCGTGGTGAGCTCGAGCCAGGGGCGTGGTGAGCTTGTGTTAGGGGTGTGGTGAGCTTGTGTCAGGGGCGTGGTGAGCTCGTGTCAGGGGCGTGGTGAGCTCGAGCCAGGGGCGTGGTGAGCTTGTGTTAGGGGTGTGGTGAGCTCGTGTCAGGGGCGTGGTGAGCTTGTGTTAGGGGTGTGGTGAGCTCGTGTCAGGGGTGTGGTGAGCTTGTGTCAGGGGTGTGGTGAGCTTGTGTTAGGGGTGTGGTGAGCTCGTGTCAGGGGCGTGGTGAGCTCGTGTCAGGGGCGTGGTGAGCTTGTGTCAGGGGCGTGGTGAGCTCGAGCCAGGGGCGTGGTGAGCTTGTGTTAGGGGTGTGGTGAGCTTGTGTCAGGGGCGTGGTGAGCTTGTGTCAGGGGCGTGGTGAGCTCGAGCCAGGGGTTGACAGCTGTCTGACTCGCGAGTCGCAAGTTGACGCGAGTTTGTGTCAAGGGCGTGGTGAGCTCGTGTCAGGGGCGTGGTGAGCTTGTGTCAGGGGCGTGGTGAGTTCGTGTCAGGGGCGTGGTGAGCTCGAGCCAGGGGTGTGGTGAGTTTGTGCCAGGGGCGTGGTGAGCTTGTGTCAGGGGCGTGGTGAGTTTGTGTCAGGGGTGTGGTGAGTTTGTGTCAGGGGCGTGGTGAGCTCGAGCCAGGGGCGTGGTGAGTTTGTGCCAGGGGCGTGGTGAGTTTGTGTCAGGGGCGTGGTGAGCTCGAGCCAGGGGCGTGGTGAGTTTGTGCCAGGGGTGTGGTGAGCTCGAGCCAGGGGCGTGGTGAGTTTGTGTCAGGGGCGTGGTGAGCTCGAGCCAGGGGCGTGGTGAGTTTGTGCCAGGGGTGTGGTGAGCTCGAGCCAGGGGCGTGGTGAGTTTGTGCCAGGGGCGTGGTGAGCTCGTGTCAGGGGCGTGGTGAGCTCGAGCCAGGGGCGTGGTGAGCTTGTGTTAGGGGTGTGGTGAGCTCGTGTCAGGGGCGTGGTGAGCTTGTGTTAGGGGTGTGGTGAGCTCGTGTCAGGGGTGTGGTGAGCTTGTGTTAGGGGTGTGGTGAGCTCGTGTCAGGGGCGTGGTGAGCTCGTGTCAGGGGCGTGGTGAGCTTGTGTCAGGGGCGTGGTGAGCTCGTGTCAGGGGCGTGGTGAGCTCGAGCCAGGGGCGTGGTGAGCTTGTGTTAGGGGTGTGGTGAGCTTGTGTCAGGGGCGTGGTGAGCTCGTGTCAGGGGCGTGGTGAGCTCGAGCCAGGGGTTGACAGCTGTCTGACTCGCGAGTCGCAAGTTGAGGCGAGTTTGTGTCAAGGGCGTGGTGAGCTCGTGTCAGGGGCGTGGTGAGCTTGTGTCAGGGGCGTGGTGAGTTCGTGTCAGGGGCGTGGTGAGCTCGAGCCAGGGGTGTGGTGAGTTTGTGCCAGGGGCGTGGTGAGCTTGTGTCAGGGGCGTGGTGAGTTTGTGTCAGGGGTGTGGTGAGTTTGTGTCAGGGGCGTGGTGAGCTCGAGCCAGGGGCGTGGTGAGTTTGTGCCAGGGGCGTGGTGAGTTTGTGTCAGGGGCGTGGTGAGCTCGAGCCAGGGGCGTGGTGAGTTTGTGCCAGGGGCGTGGTGAGTTTGTGCCAGGGGTGTGGTGAGCTCGAGCCAGGGGCGTGGTGAGTTTGTGCCAGGGGCGTGGTGAGCTCGTGTCAGGGGCGTGGTGAGTTTGTGTCAGGGGTGTGGTGAGCTCGAGCCAGGGGCGTGGTGAGTTTGTGTCAGGGGTGTGGTGAGCTCGAGCCAGGGGCGTGGTGAGTTTGTGCCAGGGGCGTGGTGAGCTCGTGCCAGGGGCGTGGTGAGTTTGTGCCAGGGGCGTGGTGAGCTTGTGCCAGGGACGTGGTGAGCTCGTGCCAGGGGCGTGGTGAGCTCGTGTCAGTGGCGTGGTGAGCTCGTGCCAGGGGCGTGGTGAGCTCGTGCCTGGGGCGTGGTGAGCTTGTGTCAGGGGCGTGGTGAGTTCGTGCCAGGGGCGTGGTGAGCTTGTGTCAGGGGCGTGGTGAGCTCGTGTCAGGGGCGTGGTGAGCTTGTGTCAGGGGCGTGGTGAGCTGGTGTCAGGGGCGTGGTGAGCTGGTGTCAGGGGTGTGGTGAGCTTGTGTCAGGGGCGTGGTGAGCTTGTGTCAGGGGCGTGGTGAGCTCGAGCCAGGGGGGTGGTGAGCTTGTGTTAGGGGTGTGGTGAGCTCGTGTCAGGGGTGTGGTGAGCTCATGTTAGGGGCGTGGTGAGCTCGTGTCAGGGGTGTGGTGAGCTCGAGCCAGGGGCGTGGTGAGCTTGTGTCAGGGGTGTGGTGAGCTGGTGTCAGGGGCGTGGTGAGCTTGTGTCAGGGGCGTGGTGAGCTGGTGTCAGGGGCGTGGTGAGCTGGTGTCAGGGGCGTGGTGAGCTTGTGTCAGGGGCGTGGTGAGCTTGTGTCAGGGGTGTGGTGAGCTCGTGTCAGGGGTGTGGTGAGCTCGTGTCAAGGGTGTGGTGAGCTCGTGTTAGGGGCGTGGTGAGCTCGTGTTAGGGGCGTGGTGAGCTCGTGTCAGGGGCGTGGTGAGCTTGTGTCAGGGGTGTGGTGAGCTCGTGTCAGGGGTGTGGTGAGCTCGTGTCAAGGGTGTGGTGAGCTCGAGCCAGGGGCGTGGTGAGCTCGTGTCAGGGGCGTGGTGAGCTCGTGTCAGGGGCGTGGTGAGCTCGTGTCAGGGGCGTGGTGAGTTCGTGCCAGGGGCGTGGTGAGCTCGTGTCAGGGGCGTGGTGAGTTCGTGCCAGGGGGCGTGGATAGTGAGCCGTTGGAAGAACCATAATGCGTCCCGATGACCTACAACATCCAATAGGAAAATCCAACTGCAGTAGCCACCGTTCAACTTTAAGAGGGCAGCACTCAGACGGTTTTACACCATATATTATAGAATTAAAACACTTTATACCCAAATGTCAAAACATTTACTGACTCAATGAACAGCACTAATAAAGCCCCAGTCTCGCAGATCATTAACTAAAAAAAGTTGGTTTAGGGTTTAGTTACCCTTTTAAAATCCTATCTATCTTGACTATTCTTAGAGTAAATATTACGCACTTCCGCTACGCTATACTTTGGCACTTTAAACAATAATGCAATGGGTAATGTCACATATATTCTTATTTACATAATGCATATACTTATATATAAAAAATGTTTTGACTGACTGATCATAACTTTAAAAGGCAAATAAAGGTTATTCTGCCTTTGAAATGTTTTTCGTTGCACACAGAGCAAATGATGCATGAGCCTCTGAATATATCTAATCTAGTCAATATCAATTGACAATATCTAGTGACATCAATCTCCATTATCAAAAACAATGTGTTTATCCACGTTTGTTCAGCCTTAGAAGTATGCACACTCTGTTTGACCTGAGACACACAGACAAAATGATAAATATGGAAATATTATTTGAATATATCCTGTTTTCACTCAGCAGTGGTATCAGCCTTTGAGGCGTACAGTTCCTTCCTGCTCTGCACCTGTGAAGCGTTTGATCTCACATCACGTCTGTAGGTTTTCCGTGCTTGTTTTCTGCAGATGATAAACACACCAACAGTAGCTATGCGAGCAAATGAAAGCAGATTTTTCTTTTCATTTTTGAGTGAACTAATTAGGTTGGATGTAAAATGCTAGATCATCACACAGCTGAGCTAACAATCTGTCATCATGAACAATAATAATTTTTTTAAAAGCCTGAAAAATGCAGACCTATAATCACATGAATTATTAAAAAAGCTCAAGTAGTAGCTAGCAGTTGAGTTAGGCAACAGGCTTTTGTGCAAACTGTGAAATATGTTGTTCCTGTCTTGGCTTGATTTAATGACACCCTATAGGGACTACAAAAAAAGCAAAGGAGACTGTATTCTGCAGTCAAATCATATATATATATTTTTATTATTTGTATCTGATGATGCTATTGTACTTTGACATATGCAGTGGGTCCAGAAGTCTAAAATAATCGTGCTTTGCAACCGTGACACACTATCCGAAAGTACTGCTACTATGGCAAGCCGATTTAACATTTAATCTTTAAAATTAAATAAAGCTAGTATGTATTTTCATGCTACTAGAACTTATTCATTAGGTACTAGCGCTTATTATTTAGGCACTAGTGCCTATTTTTATATATACTATATATTATGTACCTTTTAAAAGATACTAGTAGTAATTCATGTGATACTAGTTCTTATTTTTTAGATACTGGTACTCATTAGATACTAGTCCCTATTAAATAGACACTAGTACTTATTAATTAGCTACTAGTGCCTATTAAATTGGTACTAGTACTTATTTATTAGCTACTAGTACTTATTCAATAGATACTAGTACTTATTCAATAGATACTAGTACTTATTTATTAGCTACTAGTACTTATTCAATAGATAGGGGAAAGTGGGGTGAGTTGTGCCAGTTTTTACTCAGAGTGACTTTAAAGTGAGGCCATGACATTAATGTCTTCAACTTAAGAATGTACATATATTTCAGGATGTGGTGCATCCCTGAGAACAATAACTTTGGATCTGTAATAAATCGTTTCAGAAATATAGCTTTTGGGGAAAAAAGTGGTCTTGTGGCACAATTTGCCCCTGGTTAGGGGTAAGTTGGGCCTTTGGGGAGAATACGTTGGGGTAAATTGTGCCAGTGATTTCTGAAGTAAAACAGAACATTTTAATGTTATGAATGCTATATGAAAGCAAGACACATTCAATACAAAATTACTCATTTAAGGTGTATTTAGATATTGTCACCCTATTAAACTGTTGGAATAAGTCATATTTTGTAGTTTTTGGGAAAACACAAAACAATTAAATACACAATATATGATAATTGTGAGTCATTTCAGGCAAAAAGGCTTTGGCAATAAATGCCTGTTGACATACATAGAAAACTGCCTGTCAATGTAACATAAGAATAAAGTGAGGCTCATTTCTAAACATCCTATTGTGACTTAGGCCTCTTAAAAACAGAATAAAATGTCTCTTTATTAACAAAACTGAAATCAGTGTTAGCTAAACTAAACAAATGGCAGTTGAGTCAAGCCCATCTCCTCACTTCTCCAGATGATCCCCTGTGGGTATGCAGATCTAGGTGGTCTGGATCTGGCCTTACTTACACTGGTCAATACTGCAGGGGAATATAAACTTCTGCTCTCTTCTGGCTGTGCCACCAAGTTTTGGGGTGTGGGTAGATTCTTGAGCACATCACCTCTAGGGACGACTCCTTCATCGTTTTCTTTAAATGTAAAGATGGGCTTTCCATCCACAGACTTATTTCAACTTTGGCACAACTTAACCCAGGCCCTTTGGCACAAATCACCCCAGACCCACAAGTTTGAAAAACTAGCATGATCCAGCAGTTAAGAGCTAACATCATGTTAACTGTATAGACTCCTTGTGTAGCCTGCTAAAGCACTAAAACATGTGTGAAATGTTTTCAAAATTGTCTATAATTGTTCAGACACTACAATCAAAAAACCTTGATTATAGAAATTTTACTTTGAAAGGAAAAAAACAGTTTTTTGAGCTAAAATGTGCTAACCTCTCATGCCATGTGTGTCTCTCTTCTTTAGAGGATGAGTAAAATGGCTTTTCAAAATTGTGTCACATGACCAATTTCTTCTATGGTTTTCCAGAAACAATGGGTGGAACTACTTCCCCCCCTGGCACAAATCACCCCACTCTCCCCTACCTATTTATTAGATACTAGTATTTATTCCAAATGTTACTAGTAAGATTTTTAATTGATCTCTACAGTGGCCATTCTGACTAGTCATAACATAAGACGTGTAAAAAAACAGGTGTGACTAGTACGATACGAATTGTTAGTTACAATTAAAAAAGATACAAGTGTCTAATTGTAACGGACTGCTCTGAGACTTAAAAGGTTGAGGATCCAAATGCAGATTTATTGGTTGGGGGAGTGACACAAGGAGTCTCGGAGTCAAATGCAAGTTCACAATGTTTATTTAGAAGGAATAAAGAGAGGGTCAGATGAAGCACAAAAGTCACAGTCCACGGAACAGAGACCACACGAGGCGTCCCACGAAGTAATCCACTCTGGTCAGTGACCGGGAAGAATCCTCACACGACAGATGACAGACGAGATAGTCTGAACACTGGACAGAAGGCAAAACAACGCCCGACAGAAAAGGCAGCTCACCGGAACCTGGATGATACTGGATCTCGCCTGAAGACAAAGCGCACCAGTAATACCAGAAACACAGAGCACAGTTCACTCGAAGTCAAGTTCACGTTCATCCACAGGCGTGTGAACTCTGGGCAAAGACGAGCCTCCAGATGCCTGCGACCGAACCTGAAGAGCTGAAGATGAACAGAAAGATCTACCAACTGGACTTGGACAGCGTGACTGAGACCAACCCAGACAATGAGTGCACGACGAGAGACAGGACAACGTGCTCTAAAAAGAAAATAGCTGATGAGACACAACAGGTGAACAATTACCAAAACGAGTGGGAGGAGCTAGTGAACCCGGTAGGAACCGCCACCAACAGGTAAAGTACATACACACACTAAATCACCCAGGAGTCCTGACAGTATCCCCCCCCCATGGCCGGCACCGGACGGGCATGGAGGAGACTCACCCTGTCGCCGACGGTCAGACCAGGATCCAGTATATCCCGAGCCGGAACCCAGCTCCTCTCCTCCGGACCGTAACCCTCCCAGTCCACTAAATACTGAAAACCTCTTCCCCTACAACGAGAATCTAGTAATCTCCTAACTGTATAGGCAGGAGCACCATCCACTAGACGAGGGGCGGGGGGTCTTGGGGCAGAGACAGGGGAATTGTTCCGAGCAAAAATCACAGGTTTAACCCTGGATACATGAAAAACAGGGTGAACCCGACCAAGACTAGGAGACAACTTAAGCTTAACCGCTACCGGATTAATGACCTTAGATATACTGTATGGCCCAATGAATCAAGGAGCCAGCTTACGAGAAGGCTCACGGAGAGGCAGATCCTTGGTGGAAAGCCATACCCTTTGTCCACACACATAACGGGGTGGAGGTCGCCGGTGACGGTCAGCCGCAGCTTTGGTTCGTCTGACGTTCTGTAATAAAAGTGTCTTAGCTCTCCTCCAAGTGCGTCTGCACCTGCGCACGAAAGCTAAATCAGACGGAACCGATGCGTCGGGCTCCTGTGATGGGAAAAGGGGAGGTTGATAACCGATAGACAATTCAAACGGAGACAAATTAGTAGATGCGACGGGAAGAGAATTATGAGAATACTCGACCCAAGGAAGCTGTTGGCACCAAGAGTTCGGATATTTAGACGACAGACAGCGAAGCGTTCGACCGAGATCCTGATTAGCCCGTTCACATTGCCCATTGGACTGTGGATGATAACCAGAAGACAGGCTGGCTGTAGCACCGATCTGTCGACAAAACTCCTGCCAAAACCGAGAGATGAACTGAGGACCCCTATCTGAAACTACATCAGTCGGAATACCGTGTAACCGAAAGACGTGATCAATCAAAACCTGAGCCATCTCTTTGGCAGAAGGAAGTTTGGGCAGGGGAATAAAATGAACCGCTTTAGAAAAACGATCCACCACAGTCAAAACGACAGTGTTACCATTAGACGCCGGTAAGCCGGTGACAAAATCAAGGGCTATATGAGACCAGGGGCGGGAGGGCACGGGCAAAGATTCAAGCAGTCCAGCGGGAGGTTACATTACATTTACATTTATGCATTTGGCAGACGCTTTTATCCAAAGCGACTTACAGTGCCCTTATTACAGGGACAATCCCCCTGGAGCAACATGGAGTAAAGTGCCTGGCTCAAGGACACACTGGTGGTGACCGCTGGGATCGAACCAGCAACCTTCTGCATATCAGTTCCATGGTTTAACCCACTGGACCACCATCTCACATGTAGGTTGATTAGAACCTTTATTACAAGGACAGACTGAACAGGCTAATACGAACTGTCTGGCGTCCGAGGTCATGGAAGACCACCAAAAACGTTGACGGATGGCAGCCAACGTTCTCCGAATTCCCGGATGGCCGACAAACTTGGATTCGTGACCCCACCGGATGACATCGGAACGTAACCGCTCAGGAACCCATAGACGACCCGCCGGACACCTCTCCGGAACTTTCCCCTCTCGGCCGGCCTCTCTCACCCGCTGTTCTATTCCCCACACACGGGAGAATGGTTTCGGTCCGCTCAGAACCGGAATCCTCGAACAGACGGGAGAGAGCGTCAGGTTTAGTGTTCTTAGAACCTGGCCGGTACGAGAGTGAGAAGTTGAAGCGTTCGAAGAAAAGTGCCCAGCGAGCCTGTCTAGATGTTAACCTTCTGGCTGAACGGATATATTCCAAATTCTTGTGATCCGTCCAGACCAGAAAGGGCTCCGAGGTTCCCTCCAACCAGTGACGCCACTCACCCAGAGCGAGTCTAACCGCCAGCAGCTCCCGATTACCTATGTCGTAATTTCGTTCTGCTGGGCTTAACCGATGAGAGAAAAAAGCGCACGGATGCACTCTCTCGTCACCAGAAGATCGCTGAGATAAAACGCCGCCTACCCCGACATCAGAAGCATCCACCTCCACTATAAATTGTTTAGCTGAATCATGAATAGAAAGAACAGGCGCAGAGATGAAACGGGACTTTAAAGGTCCCGTTCTTCGTGATCCCATTGTTCAAACTTTATTTAGTGTGTAATGTTGCTGTTAGAGCATAAATAATACCTGTAAAATTATAAAGCTCAAAGTTCAATGCCAAGCGAGATATTTTATTTAACAGAAGTTCCCTTTCAAAGCCTACAGCGAACGGCCGGTTTGGACTACATCCTGGTACTTCCTTCATTAATTACGTCAGTCAGTAGAACAGTAGAACAGACTAACCTCCGCCCACAAGAATACGCAAAAAAAGGGGGGAGTGTGTTTGTCGCCATGTCGTCGAGACGCTGTTATTTTCATCCCGGAGTCAAATCACCTTTGTTTGGCTTTCCCAGGGACGCTGTAGAGATCATTAAGCGCATATATCTCCCGTTAAGAGGCGTGACCTTTCCACGTGCGCTAAGCTGCTGTCGAATCACAACATGGGAACCGCTGGCACAATCAGAACTCGTTACGTATTTCTGAAGGAGGGACTTCATAGAATAAAGGAACTCATCAGCCGTTTTTAGGACAGTGAAAACAGCGGTGTACAGATGAGTAAATTGTGTTAAAAATACTGTTTTTTTTTACACGCGAAACATGAACCCATGTTATATTGCACACTGTAAACACAATCAAAGCTTCAAAAGAACACGAAGAACGGGACTTTAATTCATCAAAGGCTTCCTGAGCCTCCTTATTCCAACAGAAACCCACTTTAGAGGAAGTGAGAGCGGTAAGAGGTTTAGCGATCTGGCCAAAATTTCTGATGAAACGCCAAGAAAAGTTGGCGAAACCCAGAAATCGCTGAAGCTCTTTACGAGTGTCGGGCACTGGCCATTCGGCGACCGCTTACACTGGGAAAAATGACTCTGTGGGGTTGTAATTGTAACAAAAATAAATTCTATATTTTCAACAAATAAATCTATGTTTGGTACTTTACTTAATATTTTGAGTAACTTATTTAATATAATGTTGTTGTAAACACATGTTTTTTACAATTAAATGGTGCGTGTATTATCTTGAGTAATGTTACTAGGCTTTTTAGATGTGTGCCTTTTCGAGATACTTTTTAAGTAAAATGTATTTAAAAGTCTAAACAAGTGGATTTGGCTGTTGCAAAAACACAAATGTTCATGACAGACGCCATTTTGATGGGTGACAGGACTGAATTTGCACTGCTGGCATCCCAACGACACTAAAAAAGGTAAGAATGACATTAAATATGAACTTATCAATGGTTTGATGCTTTAAATATAGCAATAATAAAGCTAAATGTTTGTATTGATAAATACTTAAATTTGCCTTGAATTACACGGCTTGGCTAACGCTAACAGGCTAAAGCTAAATTGCTGAATAAAGTCGTTTGTTTTTGTTTGTTTTTGCGCACAAAAAGTATTCTCGTGGCTTCATAACATTAAGTTTGAAGCACTGGAGTCACATGGACTATTTTAATTATGCCTTTCCTATACTTTAGGGCCTTGAAAGTGTTCATTACATTGTTGTCTATGGAGGGATCAGAGAGCTCTGGGATTTCATCAAAAATATCTTCATTTGTGTCTGAAGATGAACAAATGTTTGGAACGACATGAGGGTGAACAATTAATGACAGAATTTACATTTTGTGGTGAACTAACCCTTTAAATTGGTGTTCACTCTTCTCAGTGATTATTTTTTTTTATCAGCTGATGTAATAATTATGATGTATTTGAATTTTATGTTTTTAACATTGTTCGAAACATTGTTTTAACTAGATGACTGAATTACTGTTCTCAGTGGGTTAAACAGATGCTCATTGAAAAAACTGTTATATACGAAAATTAAATACTGTTGCTACCTCTTGTAGTACATAAAGTTTTTTTTTTTTTTACTTGAAGTCAGCTTTATGTAAAGATGAAAAAATAAGCTACTGTGTTTTGCACTGTTGCATTGTCATTTTAAAGTGAATAAATGTTTTGTATTGAGATGCTGGTTTACTGTTTCATTGTACTTAAAAAAAAAATTGAAAATAATTACATTTATATTTTTAAAAAAAGTAGCTTGTAAAAAAGTAACTTAATGTGTGGCTTACAAGGAGACATTTGTAAATATTACTTAAAAGATTATATTGGATATACTTAAAACTATAATTTTGCTATTACTTAAGAGTCCAAGTTGAAAACATGCAAAGTCTAATAGGATAAACACAAATAAAATGAGTTTAAAATACTCAAAAAGCTGATGCAAATAGTTGCCTCAATTTTATTGAGTAAAATGGGCACAGTATTTTTTACAGTGTCCCTCCTCTGCCAAATCTGTTTACCACTCTCACTAAGATTATATGGGCACACAAACTCGTGAAATAAGAACTAGTAGCTAATGAATAAGTACTATCTATTTAATCTGTACTAGTAGGCCTATATAATGAATATGTACTAGTATCTATTGAATATTTACTAGTATCTAGTAATAGGTACTACAATCTAATGAATAAATACTAGTAGCTAATAAATAAGTACTAATATCTATTTAATCGGTACTAGTAGGCCTATCTAAAAAATAAATACTAGTATCTAATAATAAGTACAGTAACTAATGAATAAGTACTAGTATCTAATGATAAGTACTAGTAACTAATGAATAAGTACTAGTATCTAATAATAAATACTAGTAACTAATGAATAACTATTAGTATCTAATAATAAGTACTAGTAACTAATGAATAACTACTAGTATCTAATAATAAGTACTAGTAACTAATGAATAACTATTAGTATCTAATAATAAATACTAGTAACTAATGAATAACTACTAGTATCTAATAATAAGTACTAGTACCTAATGAATAACTATTAGTATCTAATAATAAGTACTAGTAACTAATGAATAACTACTAGTATCTAATAATAAGTACTAGTACCTAATGAATAACTATTAGTATCTAATAATAAGTACTAGTAACTAATGAATAAGTACTAGTATCTAATAATAAGTACTAGTACCTAATGAATAACTACTAGTATCTAATAATAAGTACTAGTACCTAATGAATAACTATTAGTATCTAATAATAAGTACTAGTAACTAATGAATAAGTACTAGTATCTAATAATAAGTACTAGTACCTAATGAATAACTATTAGTATCTAATAATAAGTACTAGTAACTAATGAATAACTACTAGTATCTAATAATAAGTACTAGTACCTAATGAATAACTACTAGTATCTAATAATAAGTACTAGTACCTAATGAATAACTATTAGTATCTAATAATAAGTACTAGTAACTAATGAATAACTACTAGTATCTAATAATAAGTACTAGTACCTAATGAATAACTACTAGTATCTAATAATAAGTACTAGTACCTAATGAATAACTACTAGTATCTAATAATAAGTACTAGTACCTAATGAATAACTATTAGTATCTAATAATAAGTACTAGTAACTAATGAATAAGTACTAGTATCTAATAATAAGTACTAGTACCTAATGAATAACTATTAGTATCTAATAATAAGTACTAGTAACTAATGAATAACTACTAGTATCTAATAATAAGTACTAGTACCTAATGAATAACTACTAGTATCTAATAATAAGTACTAGTACCTAATGAATAACTATTAGTATCTAATAATAAGTACTAGTAACTAATGAATAACTACTAGTATCTAATAATAAGTACTAGTACCTAATGAATAACTACTAGTATCTAATAATAAGTACTAGTACCTAATGAATAACTATTAGTATCTAATAATAAGTACTAGTAACTAATGAATAAGTACTAGTATCTAATAATAAGTACTAGTACCTAATGAATAACTATTAGTATCTAATAATAAATACTAGTAACTAATGAATAACTACTAGTATCTAATAATAAGTACTAGTACCTAATGAATAACTATTAGTATCTAATAATAAGTACTAGTAACTAATGAATAACTACTAGTATCTAATAATAAGTACTAGTACCTAATGAATAACTACTAGTATCTAATAATAAGTACTAGTACCTAATGAATAACTATTAGTATCTAATAATAAGTACTAGTAACTAATGAATAAGTACTAGTATCTAATAATAAGTACTAGTAACTAATGAATAACTACTAGTATCTAATAATAAGTACTAGTACCTAATGAATAACTACTAGTATCTAATAATAAGTACTAGTACCTAATGAATAACTATTAGTATCTAATAATAAGTACTAGTAACTAATGAATAAGTACTAGTATCTAATAATAAGTACTAGTACCTAATGAATAACTATTAGTATCTAATAATAAGTACTAGTAACTAATGAATAACTACTAGTATCTAATAATAAGTACTGCTACCAATTTAGTAGGCACTACAATCTAATGAATAAGTACTAGTATCTAATAATAAGTACTAGTAACTAATGAATAACTACTAGTATCTAATAATAAGTACTAGTACCTAATGAATAACTACTAGTATCTAATAATAAGTACTAGTACCTAATGAATAACTATTAGTATCTAATAATAAGTACTAGTACCTAATGAATAACTACTAGTATCTAATAATAAGTACTAGTAACTAATGAATAACTACTAGTATCTAATAATAAGTACTAGTACCTAATGAATAACTACTAGTATCTAATAATAAGTACTAGTACCTAATGAATAACTATTAGTATCTAATAATAAGTACTAGTAACTAATGAATAAGTACTAGTATCTAATAATAAGTACTGCTACCAATTTAGTAGGCACTACAATCTAATGAATAAGTACTAGTATCTAATAATAAGTACTAGTAACTAATGAATAACTACTAGTATCTAATAATAAGTACTAGTACCTAATGAATAACTATTAGTATCTAATAATAAGTACTAGTAACTAATGAATAAGTACTAGTATCTAATAATAAGTACTGCTACCAATTTAGTAGGCACTACAATCTAATGAATAACTACTAGTATCTAATAATAAGTACTAGTAACTAATGAATAACTACTAGTATCTAATAATAAGTACTAGTACCTAATGAATAACTACTAGTATCTAATAATAAGTACTAGTACCAAATGAATAACTATTAGAATCTAATAATAAGTACTAGTACCAAATGAATAACTATTAGTATCTAATAATAAGTACTAGTAACTAATGAATAACTACTAGTATCTAATAATAAGTACTAGTACCTAATGAATAACTACTAGTATCTAATAATAAGTACTAGTACCTAATGAATAACTATTAGTATCTAATAATAAGTACTAGTAAATAATGAATAAGTACTGGTGCCAATTTAATAGACATTAGTATCTAATGAATAAGGACTAGTAATGTAATAGATACTAGTATTTAAAAATAAGCACTAGTAGCATGGAAATAGATACCAGTACGTTCTAAAGATTAAATGTTAAGCCGGCTTGCCATACTGCTCATTATATCTGGTTCGTACTGGTTATCTTGCTGTACTACAGATGTGAGTCAACTTGAACTCAGTACTTCCTGTTCCTGACGTCAGCGCCCCGCATATAAATAGCGCTGGAGCTCGAGCTCGAGACAAAGCGCTTCCGGCGACGACTTCATGTAATCTCTTCACTGACAGGGTGAGAAACCCAGACTTTCAGCTGAGGGTAGCCCCCTTGGAACCGAATGAAGAAACAAATCTTACTGCACTTCACATACCGAGGACTAGTAAGAAAAGGGAAAAAGAGTAAAAGAAGAAAATGGATAAGTTTATATTACGGAAGGCCGAGCCCAAGGACGTGTCTGACATACTGCGACTCATAAAGGTAAAAAACAGAGCTACGGCGCATGCGCAGGATCGTCATTATAACGTTTTAACGTTTAAATCAAGATATTTTACGCTCTTTAATTGATTTTAGGAACTTGCGAAATTTGAGGAAATGGAGGAACAGGTCGTCCTGACCGAGAAAGGTACACAATTGTTAGTTTTTTGTCGATGATGAGTGCCTGATATGTGAATGTGTGCTGATTGTGTTTGTATTGTTTTAGAGTTGCTCGAGGACGGTTTCGGAGATCATCCGTTTTATCACTGCGTCGTCGCTGAAGTACCGAAAGATAAACAGTCCGTGGAAGGCAAGTTATCAGACATAAGTGGTTTTATTCCCACATTATCTATGAACTACACGTTTGTTGTCGTGGTTACGAACGGCTTCATTTATGATGGAATTGTTCAAATTTATCTCTGTGCGTCATGCGTGCGATGTGACGTCAGCGCGCTGAGTCAGCGGCCCGTTACGTTCTGTTCCTTTTAACACTGGTGTACTTTTCTCACGTCAGGTTATACAGTGGTTGGCTTTGCTATGTACTACTTCACCTATGACCCCTGGATTGGGAAGCTGCTTTATCTGGAAGACTTCTATGTGATGAAGGAATTCAGAGGTATTGTATTGTTGCATTTGTACCCCGTTACACAATCTAAACACGTTATTTTTTGCGATTTCTGCGCTTAATTTTGTGGAAAAATCAGTGGAATGGTGTTTAAAAGATCTAAGAGTACTGGACCTGAAAACATTACAAATCAAATATTCACTTCTTAACTTTTATTTAAGGTTTAACCCCTTAACGGTCACCCCACCTTTTTGAGAATAGTCGTGAAAATGCACTATCCAAACTTAAAGGGCTGTAATTCAAGAATGCTTTAGACCTAAATTTGATCTTGTGAGTGAGAAGACACTCAGCAGATTATTGCAGAAGTGAAAGCATTTCAAAATATGAAAGTTATGGACGTTTAAATTTACTGTAAATGAAAAATACTGTAGTAAATATTGTTTATATAACATATATATTTTACAAAACAATTCTTACTCTAAAATATGTCTAACCAAGTTCCAAATTTGAAGTTGATATCACAAAAATTGAAGTCCCCGTGAGATTTTGTTTAGGCGCAGTACCAAAAATAGCCACCCACTTTCCATTGATTGTTTCTTTGATGCAGTTTCCTGTCCAAATATCACTTCCATCACAAAACAGTCACCAAATATGGACCCTTGAGACTCAGGCCTTTCCGACGATATGTGTTTCGTCAAGATAAGAAAATATTTTGATTATAAAATAGCTAAAATACATTTTGTAATACAAAACATGACGCCGCCCACTAGGGGGAGGAGCCCGCTAGAAGAATTTAGAGTACCGTTTCCATGGTAACACACCGATTTCAAAATGAGTTTCACAGGATGAATTTTGAGTTCGTAAGCTTTCAAATGATACCTAATTTATGATGATTACGAAAATATATGATATGAAAAAAAGGCGACAGTTAAAGGGTTAAAAGAGTATTAGACCTACAAATTAAATATTCACTTAACTTTTATTTATGGATTTAAAATGCAAATCCAAACAGGACAACTTGTGTTTTTTACTCTCTTTTAGTACATCCACTAAAAGACAGATCAATTATTGCTTACAATTTCATATCATTCAACAATAGAGCAACTTAAGTAAATAAATTAACTGTTTTAATAGCTGTAAATAAGTACTTTTTTTCCTTAACTCCTCCAGTCAGTTTTATTTTAGACAGATTCCCATGTGGGTCTGCCCATTACATATTATTATAATACATTGCATGTATGAATAATTGCTTCGAAGTTGTCATATCATATTTAAAACCTATTCTTTTCCTGCCATCTCAGGTTATGGGATGGGCTCTGAGATCCTGAAGATGCTGAGTGAGGTATGCATAACACACATTAAGACCTTTTAGATATTTTTCTTCTGCGTTTTAAACTCATTTAAACCCATTTATCCAAATGTTTTCCAGACGGCAGTGAAGACTCGATGCAGCGGCATGCACTTCATCGTGGCCGAGTGGAACACGTCATCCATCGAGTTCTACAAGCGGCGCGGCGCGTCCGATCTCTCCCACGAGGAGGGATGGCGGCTGTACGAGATCGACAAGTGCAACCTACTCAAGATGTCATCCAAGTAGACGCCAGTGCAGAAGAGAGAGTTCGATTTTTTTTAAAGGGAGGATTTCGATACAGTAGATCCGTGATTCCCAACCCGGTTCGTGGAGGCACACCAGCGCTAACTCCTAACTAGCTTCCGAATCGAACACGCACAATTTAGCTCGCTCATAGAGACCCCAAGACTTAGAAAAGGGACATCCAAAATCTGCACTGTTGGTGTGCCTCCAGGAGCAGAGTTGGGAAACACTGGAGTAGATGATAATAGTTGATACATATGCAATGTATGGTTCAAAATAAAGCTTATACTTTATGAGACTGAGTGAGTGAGTGATCACTGATTGGTCCGAGTAAAGGTTGTCAAACAGAAACACTAGCAACCCTTATGCTGCGTTCACACCAAACGCGAATAGAGCGTCAGGAGAGAGTGATTTCCATGTTAAGTCAATGGAAAGGCGCGTTGACGTGTGTCTGGAGGTCCTGCGGTGCGATGGACGCGATTACGCCTCATTCGTGCGTCCAGTTCGCGCGAATTGAGTGTCTTGCGCGTTATGCTCGAGTGGTGCTTTTTGTGCATTCGCAAGCTTGAAGCGAATTCGCGCCTGACGCCCGAGTTGAAAAACGCGAACTTTGCCGTCAATTTGCGCCGCGTTAACCAATCAGGAGCCTGCTCACTGCTGTCACGTGGTAAAGTGACGTGATGAGATGAGATAACTGGATAATTTTAAAATACTACTATTGTATCACAAAATGTAGTTTTAGGACTTTTTCAGGTGAGAATGTAGTTGTTTAAAGCGGAAATCTGGTTTATTTAAAAAAAATAATCTTGTGAGCTCCAGGTGATCAGCGCTCATTAACCCCAGCGAGAGCAGCCTTTCCTCGGCCAGTCCTTCTGACGTTTGCCTCTGGCTCTGATGTCCTGTGGTGGTTAAACATGGGATATAATTCGTCTTGTGTGGATCTAACGGCCGATCTTTGCTCTCATAAATCATCATTTGTTGTCTGCCAAATCGTTTTGACTGAGGGCAAAGAGAAGTTTCATAACTTTATTTTTTAAGGATATTTAAATTCACATGCAGTGAAGATAATGTAAGAGTTGCCTGGAGCACATTTGTGTGGCTATTAATGTTTAATATATATTTTTGATAAAAATGAAAAGAGGCAGAGTGGTGTTTTATGACATATTTCTCCTGGAGCGCTCGATTTATACACGCGTCCAATTCGCTGTGGACTCGCGAATGGATTCAAAATGTTCAAGCGTCCAACTAGACGCGATTTCTATTCGTGTTTTGTGCGAACGCAGCATAGAGACAGAGCGACACGCGTCATAATCTGAAGACCACGCCCACCGGGGGGGGGGGGGGCAATCAAACCGTCTCCATTGATTTTGTATTGCGTGAGGCTTCCTCTTGTCATTTTTGACTTATAACAAAAAACAGAACAATGTCCAAAAGCTGATATGTGACCAGGTGTACAGCAAACAAGCTAAACAACCCAGAAGTTTTTAATAAGCTGTTGACCCAAAAAACAAGCATTTAAGGACAAAAAAAGTGGATACAGGCATTTGAGACACTGAGAACTAACGCACACTAGAGGGGAACGTGATCAGCGACAGGAAATATAATATATAAAACTGACATTTGGATATTTGACTTAACAGTGACAACATGTTTACTGTACACATAGGCACACTGAGTGTCAGGATCCCAAAATGTACCCATTCTTATTGCCTGTATTCACTTTTGTCTCCTTAAACGCTTATTTAAATACGCTCTGTCTCTATAATGGTTTGGTATAATGGTTTCAAAACATAAAATCAAATTTGATTTAATCTTGACACGTTGAACAGGTTTGTACCTCAAGAGCGATTCCAGAGCATCTCCGTATGCTTTTGATGTCAACACACAAGTCGAACACGCCTAATGACATCCTTTTTAATCATGCAATGCCATTAGGAAACAAGTAGACGTCTAAATCAAGACACAACCGGTTTAGAGTTTGTTTTAGAAAGAGGAAGTGCTGACTCAAACCGTTACACAACCCCAGATATGGTGTTTCGTCTTAACCTTCTACTATATATACTGTGTGTATATTAGTCTGAAATCACACATTACATCACACTATATATATATATATATAATTTATTTTAGGTACACCAGTGTATTTGTTAACACAATCCCAGTCGGTTTAAAAACTTTCCAGACAGACCACTAACTCCTCTCTGATGATTGACAGATGAGTGAAGAGGAAGTGGCTAGTGCAAAAGCAGGTCATTGAAGTGGGCGAACGCTGGAAATCCCGTATCTGCCGTGCCGCAACAACCTTGAGAGGTGATGATGAACCTGTAAACAAACAGCATAGCGAGAGAAAGTCACACTGACTTCTGAGAAAGTGAAGATTTCTGTGAAAAACAACAGCTGGAACAAACAAAATACAGGGCTGGATGTCACTGCATTAGACGGCAAAATGTCACACCAAACATTTATTTGAAATAAAACTGTTAAAGGGATAGTTCACCCAAAAATGACAATTCTGTCACCATCAAACCTGTTTGAGTTTCATTCTTATGTTCAACACACAAGATGATATTTTGAAGAAATCAAACAGCCATTGACTTCTGTAGTATTTTTTTCCCTACTGTGAAAGTCAATGGGTGCCCTCATACAGGTTTGTAAGGGTGAGTAAATTAACTTTCATTTCTGGGTGACCTGTCCATCCTGTAAAGGGTCCGGAAGGACATCATCATCATGTGTTTACTTTAAATGTGAAATGTCTGTGGAGGAGCTCTGACCTCATATGAAGTGCCATTTGAAAGCTTAGAGAGTCTCTACTTTCTGGAGATATGCATTACTTGTTTTACACAAAGTGACTTATTTACATTAAATTACTCTGGGACCATTGCCGCCTGGATTTGGCCGACCCAGATTGAAAAGATTCCCATACACACATACAGTGTCTCTAAATACACAATACTGCTGTCATTTTAAAGAACACCTTTTAAAGTTTCATAAACCACTGCTAAAAGTGATACACATGTAAGCATATGTTGTCTGAGCTGTAATAACCACCCCCAAAAAAGACGCTTTTTGATTTTTTGGGTTATAAATTCAGTTTTGAAAGTGTGTAACTCAGGCCCTGTGAGCTCTAGCACCCTGCAGACAGTTTGGGCTGTTTCCACTAGATTCCAGAAAATACTGGAAAAAAGATTTTTGTGTGGATCATGTATGCTAGATTTATTCAAATGAATCTAAATCGAGGAATATGACCTTTTTATGTACCCCAGGGCATCCAAGATGTCGGCGTCTTTGTTTCTTCAGTAGAACACAAGTGCAGATTTTTAACTCCAACTGTTGCAGTGTGATAGTCATGTAATGCATGTCAATGGGGATATTTTAGAGTATGAGAGCACATAGATATACAAATCCATATTAAACCATGCGGCTCGTGGCGATACATTGATGTCTTAAGACACGAAACGATCGGTTTCTGCGAGAAACCCAACAGTATTTATGTTATTTATTTACCTGTTATCAGACGAATGTCATCTAGTATTCCCAGCGCCATAACTTCCGGCGAATAAGGTCAAAATACTGGCGCGATCAAAGATATATAACCGTAGATGTCTCATTCGACCAATCCGTGCAGGCACTAATGAGGCATCTATGTATATATATATCTATGATTGTGCCGGTATTTTGCATGCATTTTGACCTTATTCGCCGGAAGTGATGGCGCAGGAACGGCTGATGCAGAGCCATAGAAAAAAATGAAATACATTTTTAAATATGGATATTTTTCTTACACAAACGCATCGATTCGCTTCAGAAGGCATTTATCAACACCCCGGAGCCGCGTGGAGCAGTTATTTGACGGACAGATGCATTTTTTATGGACTTCAAAAACAGAGCAACCATTACTGCCATTATAAAGCATGGATTAGCCAGAACATTTTTAATATAACTCGTCTGAAAGAAGAATGTCATATACACCTTGGATGACTTGAGGGTGAGTAAATCATGGGCTAATTTTCATTTTTGGGTGAACTAACCCTTTAATTTTCATAGGAATTCATTGAAAAGTTGAAACACTCACTTTGCTCCACACCGCTCCGTTATGAGTGCCTGAGGCCGAGCGCATTTTCATTCTGTGAGTGAGATCCCACCCCTGTGGGCGGGTTGAAAACATGCTGAACAGCTCCCTCTACTGGCTGTAGTCTCTAGCCTCTGGCCAAAAAAATAATCCGATGACGCAAAATGACGATATTTGCGATTTTGCGTCATCGTAGGATTTTTTCCAGAAATAAAATGCATAATTCTCTCGTCTCAGGGTGATATGAGGTAGCCTGGTCTTACCAGACTCTCGTACATTTCATTTGTACAGAGAGTCTGGCCACTCTCCATTGACAAGCGTTTACTTCCTTGAAGGCGGGTTCTCTGTTGAAGTTTAAAACTATTGGATCTGCCAAGAGCCACTCTGGATCTGCATAACCAATCGCTAACGTTTGGTCGTGACGTTCGCCTTTGATTCTCACATTAACTGTGCACACCACCTCAGTGTCAGTGATAAAACCTCATGCATTCGGATTGTGATTTATTCACGGTGGAGAGGAGAGTTTTGTGATCGGAACGCGCTGCTCTCGTGGTGCATATCTCGTGCAATCATAACATGATATATGCTGTAAATAAAATGTCATATGCTTGGTATGATGAGAATAAATGCTGCCATAAATAACAGCCCAATTCAAATGTTTACGTGCTTTTCTTTTTTTATTTCTTGAGCAGTGATGAAATATTTTGCTCTTGTAAACACTTGCCAGCATTTAAAGAAATACAAGTCTAGAAATGCATCCAAATTATAGCGCACGCAACCGCACGGTGCTCTGCAGGGGTCAAAAGAGGATATAAACAGTGAATTTTGAAGAGATATATTCTTGAAAACTCAGAGATGTGGATTCGGAGAGCAATTACATTACCACACGACGTTGGTGTTTGTCAAAAGCAGTCGGTAATTCAGCCTGGGGTTTTTCTCGCGGGTGGTGGGAGACGGACTTCAGCAACTCCTTCACCACTAACGGAGCGAGCTGAAAAATACTTTTCCCGGACCACAACATTATGGCCACCAACAAAACTCAGCAGTGATTGTTCTTGCTCTGTGTAACCGAGTTCGTATGTTCAGGGAAGAAGGAGGCAGGAACCGGCGAACGTTTAACAACTTTTAATCAAATAATAAACACAAAATGAAAGTAAAAGTGGCAGCCCCTCACGGACGACTGCCGCACACATGCATAACAAAACGTAAACAAAACGCAACTTCGAATCCAGGCCTGGATCTCTCTCGTTCTTCAATGGTGTCGCTAGTCCTTATGTGCCTCTGTGCTCCCTCATGAGAAGACTCGAGACCGGTGTGTCTCATTCTTAATCACACACACCGATCTCGTTTGCTCGTCCCATGTCTCGCTCGCTCGTCCACTTCGCCACACTCCGGCTTTAACTTCTGGACGTTCGTCAGCGGTACCACAAACTCGCATCTTTCACCGGCACCATTACTGAACTACAACTCAGACTAGCGCACGACATCCACGTCATCACTCTCAGCCCCTCCCTCTGTTCGCTGATTGGACCGGTAAAAAATTGTTCGGGCGAAAACCTAAGCATATACAGCAGTACCAGACGGAGTACTGAAGGAAAATGAAAATTGAGCGGACGTATGTAGGAGGGCGGAGCCAGGCTAGATATGAGGGGGGAAAGTACCATAATTCAAATATACTATGGGGTTTCTACTGATACAAAGCTTAATGCTAAATCGCTTAAGTTACCCTCTAAATATGTTTGTTTGTGATTGGATGATGTAGTTAATGTGATTCTCTACACCTGTGCGAAATGATTTCATACATTCACTGAAGTGCAAAAAAGTGGATTTTAGCGGTGGATATTCACTTAATAAGGTAAATTTACAGCCATTTAACATGCTTTAGATGTAAAAAAATGCAATGCAGTTCTCAATGCAATATGGAAAAGGGCTTGGTATGACTTCATAAATGTTGTTTGTGCAGCTGTGTTGTGTTTCCAGGCTGTTTATAATGTTTGTCGTACCTAAGCTTTGGTCTCCCCGCTGGAACTCTTTTCCGCTTGAACCTATTAAAAGACAAAGTGAAGTGAAAGCTCAGTTTGTTCCCAAACACACAGGCCTGGTTTCACAGACAGGGCTTAGATTAAACCAGGATTAGGCCTTAGTTCAATTTAAGTAGATTTTATTAACGTGCCTTATAAAAAAGCATCACTGATGTGCGTCTTGAGACAAAACAATGGCGGTGACATATTTTGAGATGTATCAGTGCACGTTGCTATGCATTTTAGTCTAGCTTAAGCCTTGTCTGTGAAACCGGGCAAATATCTGTAGCCCAAACAGTACAGCATGACACGCCAAGGTCACTTTGATTCCCAGGGAATGCATGAACTAATAAAAAAAAGCTTTATTTGTAAATGGGTGGGAAGAGGCAGACTCGCCTTCTTTGAGGCTGGTGTGTCTTTGATCAGCTTCTCCACAGCAACATAAGCCTGAAGCGCCAGGTCGTATATGGAGTCTCCGGTGTTCTGATGTGGAGAGATTAGGAAGAATCACTTCAGTGTAATGACTCATTCACACACACACACACACACACACAGGGATTGTTTTCACTGGAAGTACATGTATTGTTAGTGGTAGTGTGCGTTTCATGCCCTGAATGCCCTAATGTTATTGGAGAGCTACACAACTGGTCATAGTTGTTCATAAATGTGATTCATCATTGCTGGTAATTTGGAGGCCGAGTCAACACCTGAAACCATTCCCGAAGCATTTGTGCTTTGTGGCGGCGCATTATCTGCTGAAAGAGCCACAGTCACCAGGGAATACCGTTTCCATCAAAGGCTGTACATGATCTCAACAATGCTTAGGTAGGTGGTACGTGTACAAGTAACATCCACATGGATGGCAGGACACAAGGTTTCCCAGCAGAACAGGCTTGCCTTCTTCCCATAGTGCACCTGGTGCCATGTGTTCCCCAGGTAAGCCATGCACACACACACGGCCATCCACGTGATCATCAGACCAGGCCACCTTCTTCCATTGCTCCGTGGTCCAGTTCTGATGCTCATGTGCCACTGTTGTTGCTTTGGGCGGTGGACAGGGGTCAGCTTGGGCACCCTGACTGGTCAGCGGCTGTGCCGCCCCATACGCAACAAACTGAGATGCTCTGTGTATTCTGACACCTTTCTATCAGAACCAGCATTAACTTCTTGAGCATTTTGAGCTCCAGTAGCTCGTCTGTTTGATCAGACCACACAGGCCAGCCTTCGCTCCACACGTGCATCAATGAGGCACTAAGACAGGCAAGAGCAGCTTCCAAATTCACAGTACTTATCTTACTGGATTTGTCAGCATGCTTTTGACACAGTTAATCACCAGATCCTCCTGGCAACTCTCATGAAGATGGGCATCTCAGGAACTGCTCTCCAGTGGCTCAAGTCTTACCTCTCAGGTAGGTCCTTCAGGGTGTCATGGAGAGGTGAAGTGTCTAAATCACATCTTCTAGCCACTGGAGTTCCCCAGGGCTCAGTACTCGGACCACTTCTCTTCTCCATCTACATGTCATCACTGGGATCTGTCATTCAGAAACATGGCTTTTCCTATCACTGCTATGCTGACGACACTCAACTCTACTTCTCATTTCAACCAGATGATCCCACGGTTGGTGTTCGTATCGCTGCCTGCCTAAAAGACATTTCTGCCTGGATGAAGGAGCATCACCTGCAACTCAACCTTGCAAAGACAGAACTGCTTGTGGTCTCAGCCATCCCAGCACTTCACCACAATCTCTCCATTCAGCTCGGTTCATCAAACATAACTCCATCCAGGACAGCCAGGAATCTTGGAGTTGTGACTGATTGATCAGTTAAATTTCACTGACCACATCACTGCAACAACCCGGTCCTGCAGATTTGCGTTATACAACATTAGGAAGATTAGACCCTTCCTATCAGAGCAGGCCACACAACTCCTGGTCCAAGCTCTTGTTCTCTCCAGACTGGACTACTGTAATGCTCTTCTAGCGGGCCTTCCGGCATGCACTATCAAACCCTTGCAACTGATCCAGAACGCAGCGGCGAGGGTGGTCTTTAATGAGCCCAAGAGAGCGCATGTCACGCCTCTCTTCATCAGTCTGCACTGGCTGCCAATAGCCGCTCGCATCAAATTCAAGACACTGGTGCTCGCCTTCAAACCAACCACTGGATCTGCACCAATATACCTAAACTCGCTTGTTTAGACTTACACACCCTCCAGGAGCTTACGTTCTGCCAGTGAACGACGCCTTGTGGTGCCATACCAAAGAGGCATGAAATCGCTCTCACGGACCTTTTCCTGGACCACCCCCACCTGGTGGAATGACCTGCCTATCTCAATACGTGCGGCCGAGTCTGTAGCCATTTTCAAAAAACAGCTAAAGACAGTAGCACCTGACCAATCAAGAATAGCACTTATCATTCTATTCCATTTCTGTCTGTCTAATTTAATAAAATAAAAAATAAAAAAATCAGTTCTGTGTTAGATTAACTGAGTCTTGTTACAGCACTTGCATACTGTTGCCCTTGACTGTTCTAGTTGCTTCTATTGCTCTCATTTGTAAGTCGCTTTGGATAAAAGCGTCTGCTAAATGACTAAGTGTAAATGTAATGAGCCTCGGTCGCCCATGACCCTGTGGCCGGTTCACCACTGTTCCTTCCTTGGAGCACTTTTGATAGAGACTGACCACTGCAGACCGGGAACACCCCACAAGAGCTGCAGTTTTGGAGATGCTCTGATCTATAGCCGTCACAATCTGGCCCTTGTCAAACTCGCTCAAATCCTCACGCTTGCCCATTTCTCTTGCTTCTAAAGGTCCTTTCACACTGGACACGATTTTGACGCGTGAATAGTTTGCACAATGGTTTTATTTTTGGATCAGCTGTTTGTGTAATGAGTGCTTCCACACCGAACGCGAATGTGCTTCGGCAAAAAAACGATGTTTATTTTTTTCGTTTCGATGTCGATTTTTTTTAACACTCGCAGTGACAGAAAAGGCTTCAACCAATCACATACAAGGAAACAAAGTTCATGAAATGTCCAGTTGATGTCATTAGCTATTCAATCAACATTAACCTTTGACAGGTATGGCATTTCTCATGAGATTACAGCTATAGTTGTGTTTACAGCTGTACAGACAACGATAACATCACCTTTTGAGTTAAAACACGTTGATTTTTTCTAACCTAATTTTGTCCGCGACTATAGAAAGTGAATGTGTTTCCGTCAGTATGACTGTGGCACTTAAATGTTTACATTGTGACTCAACTGGAAACACAGCTGCTCCGGATCGACTGGTTCCTGAAGTGTGTGTTTGTCTCATCAGATGCGCTGCTACTGTCTCTGGAGGAGCTCCACAAATTGTCCCACGGACATTTGAAGTAAGTGTGGAACCGGCCATGATAAAGTTTTAGCTCCTGTACAAGTTTAGCATACTCCCCTTCAGACTCTCTGTTCTTTAAGACTGGGTGCACCCAAAACCTTCTTCTCTGTCTTTTAAATAAAATGAGAAGCTGGTCTCCACTGAATGATGAAGTGTCCGCGTTTTCTCAGCTGTTGCTGTGAATGTTTGGGAATGTTGGAGCTCTGAAACGTCAGACGTTGCAAACTCGCGTCGCGGCTGATGTGAATGGTTTTGACGCGAACTATTCGCACACAAAATATTCGTTTTTCCGCTTCGCTTTTTCGTTACGCGTCCTGTGTTAATGGGCCTTGACGCATCAACTTTAAGGACAAAATGTTCACTTGCCGCCTAATATATCACACCCACTAACAAGTGATGAAGAGATCATCAGTGTTATTCACTTCGCCGGTCATAATGTTATACCTGATCGGTGTATAAACAACATTAAAAACTTCACCACAGGGGGTCTTTAATTGATACATTTTTCAAAATACTAAATATCTGATGTAATTTTGCTTCTCAATCGTGATTTAAGAATGTTTCGATGTTTGTGCTGGAAGATTTTTTGTTGTCATTGCAGTGAACAAAATATATCTCCAATGTTTTAGTCAGAATACACAGCTACGTTTGAAATGTGAGAGTGCAATGCATTTTGGGGCCAGATGGTGTAGTAGTATAGCAAACCGGTCTACGCAATAATCCAGCTTAACCTTGAGCACATCATGTGACCTCAGTGTGAAAACAGACCAATTCTGGTATCTGCCTAGTTTGGGCTGTGTTATGTTTTTAACCAGTGACCCCCGCTGGCTGTTCAGGACGTATCTATCAGCACATCTGACAGGACGAGGGCATGTAGCACTGAAATAGCCCTTTAGAGAGATTCCCATCTAAAAGCGCTCGCTCGTGCCGTGATGCGTGTTGACAGGGATCCAGCAGGACGTGTGTGACGGCGAGAGATAGCGAGAGCGGTTCCACTGCAAAAACCATATTGGTTACTATCAAAACAGACAAAGGGCTGATAATAAACGCAGTGTTGATGCACGTCCCAGCGTGGGGCTCGGTGTGTGTCCTTGGGAGTTGTTAGGAATGTGATCCATCTGCTGTTTTTTAGCTGGGCTGATGTGGTGGAAAGTTACAGATCGTAACCTCCTCTTGTTTTGAGGTCTGTCCTGGCAGTGCATGAACGCTCAAAAACACCGTTCCAGATGATAACAAATAAACTCGAGACACGCCTACCTTTCCGACGGTCACGGCCTCTTTTGGATAATACATGGACGCTCCCACAGCCATTAGACCGGTAGGGTAGATCAGTCTCTTCAGCCGGGAGCCTTAACGTACAAAAAGTTTGAGGTCAGTCAGATTCATTTATTTGGAAAGAGATTAATAGGACGCATTACATTTGTAGAATAAAGATCAATTTCTACTGATGGAAGAATTCTGAAAAATGCTCAAAAATATGAAGCAGCACAACTGTTTTCAACATTGATAATAATCAGAAATGTTTCTTGAGCAGCAAATCCAACCCCATCTCATGAAAGTGTTTATCTATAGCACGAATTGTGCAATACAGTGGCAAGAAAAAGTATGTGAGCCGCTTGCAGAATCTGTGAAAATGTGAATAATTTTAACTAAATGAAAGAGATCATACAAAATGCATGTTATTTTTTATTTAGTGCTGTCCTGAATAAGATATTTGACATAAAAAATGTTTACATATAGTCCACAAGACAAAAAAACCCGTTCAAAAGTTTATGAACCATTGATTCTCAATATTGTGTCGTTCCCTGGATGATCCACGGCTGTTTGTGTGTGTGTGTGTGTGTGTGTTGTTCCCTGGATGATCCACGGCTGTGCGTGTGTGTGTGTATCGTTCCCTGGATGATCCACGGCTGTATGTGTGCGTGTTGTTCCCTGGATGATCCACGGCTGTGTGTGTGTGTGTTGTTCCCTGGATGATCCACGGCTGTATGTGTGCGTGTTGTTCCCTGGATGATCCACCGCTGTGCGTGTGTGTGTGTGTGTATCGTTCCCTGGATGATCCACGGCTGTTTGTGTGCGTGTTGTTCCCTGGATGATCCACGGCTGTGCGTGTGTGTGTGTGTGTATCGTTCCCTGGATGATCCACGGCTGTTTGTGTGCGTGTTGTTCCCTGGATGATCCACGGCTGTGTGTGTGTGTGTTGTTCCCCGGATGATCCATGGCTGTGTGTGTGTGTGTGTGTGTTGTTCCCTGGATGATCCATGGCTGTGTGTGTGTGTGTGTGTTGTTCCCTGGATGATCCACGGCTGTGTGTGTGTGTGTGTGTGTGTGTGTGTTGTTCCCTGGATGATCCACGGCTGTGTGTGTGTGTGTGTGTGTGTGTTGTTCCCTGGATGATCCACGGCTGTGTGTGTGTGTGTGTGTGTGTGTGTGTGTGTGTGTGTGTTGTTCCCTGGATGATCCACGGCTGTGTGTGTGTGTTGTTCCCTGGATGATCCACGGCTGTGTGTGTGTGTGTTGTTCCCTGGATGATCCACGGCTGTGTGTGTGTGTGTGTGTTGTTCCCTGGATGATCCACGGCTGTGTGTGTGTGTGTTGTTCCCTGGATGATCCACGGCTGTGTGTGTGTGTGTTGTTCCCTGGATGATCCACGGCTGTGTGTGTGTTTTGTGATGGTTGTTCTTGAGTCTCTTGTTTGTCTTGAGCAGTTAAACTGCCCAATGTTCTCCAGGTCCTGCACATTCTTCAGTTTTCCAGCCTCTTTTTCATATTGTGAACCCTCTCCAGCAGGGACTGTATGATTTTGAGATCCATCTTTTCACACTGAGGACGATTGAGGGACTCAAACACAACTATTAAAAAAGGTTCAAACATTCACTGATGCTCCAGAAGGAGACACGACACATTAAGAGCCAGGGGGTGAAAACTTATTGAATTTGAAGATCAAGGTAAATTGTTCTCAATTTGTCTTCTGGGAAACATGTGAGTATCTTCTGTTGCTTCTGAAGGGCAGTACTAAATGAAAAAAAAAGACATTTAAACTTATTTGGACCTCTTCATCCTACTCAAAGGTTTTCACCCCCCGGCTCTTGATGCATTGTGTTTCCTTTTGGAGCATCAGTGATGTTTGAACCTTTTTAAAATAGTTGTGTTTGAGTCCCTCAATCGTCCTCAGATCTCAGAATCATACAGTCCCTGCTGGAGAGGGTTCAAATGTGCAGAAGATGCTGGAAAACTGAAGAATGTGCAGGAGCTGGAGGATTTTTCTGAAGAGCATTGGTCAGTTTAACTGTTCAAGACAAAGAGACTGATGAACCATCACAAAACACACACACACACACAGCCGTGGATCATCCAGGGAACGACACAGTATTGAGAATCAATGGTTCATAAACTTTTGAACGGGTTATTTTAATAAATTCAGCTGTTTTTTTGTCTTGTGGACTATATGTAGCTCAAACAGTAGAGCATGGCGCTAGCAACGCCAAGGTCATGGGTTCGATTCCCAGGGAAAGCAAGAACTGGCAAAAATGTAAAATGTGTACCTTGAATGCAATGTAAGTCGCTTTGGATAAAAGTGTCTGCCAAATGCATAAATGTAAAATGTAAATGTAAATATGTAAAAAAAAATTATGTCAAATATCTTATTCAGGACAGCACTAAATAAAAAATAACATGCACTTTTTATGATCTCTTTCATTTAGTTAAAATTATTCACATTTTCACAGATTCTGCAAGCGGCTCACATACTTTTTCTTGCCACTGTACATACGCAAAAATTAGTTTTTGTGTGCATATGATGAAGTGTAATACGCACATACCCACAACTATAATCCTACCCAAGGGGTTTACAGTGCGTATCATACTAATTTTTGCGTATATATTGCACAATTCGTGCTATAGATACGCACTTTCATAAGATCATGTTGGCAAATCAGCTCATTAGAATGATTTCTGAAGGGTCATGTGACACTGAAGACTGGAGTAATGATGATGAAAATGCAGCTTTGATCACAGGAATGAATCACATGTGAAAATGCATTCAAATAAAACAACATGTATATTGAGTTGTAATGATATTTCACAATTTGTAATGTATTTTTGATCAAATAAATGCAGCCCTGGTTGAGTAGAAGAGACTTCTTTCAAAAACATTACAAATCTTACCGAACTCAAACTTGTAAACGGTTGTGTATGTGAAATATCAGTGCATGTGAGACTGCAAATACACGTTTTAGGAAGCGGTAACCTCCCGCAGTTTCTCTTGAAGCCAACACGGAAGTGACTTAAACTGCAGTTCATGGACTGGCCACTAGAGACAGACTCTAGAAGGAGCAGAATCTCATTGAGCTCATGTTAAAATGCCCAACTTTACAGCAGAAGAACACGTTTACAGTCTGGGACAAATTGTGCTTTTGGTCTATACGGCTAATTTTGCCCTTCATGACGACTGTGAGGGGGGGTGAATTTATATATAACTCATTCGTTTACATTATATAAAGCCTTAAAGTTCTGCATAATTAAGGGCGTGGCCACTTTGAGTGACAGGTGGATAGCCGTTTGTCTGTTAGTCATCACGTCACCTCAGCTCCGCCCACGTCCCGCCTCTTTGCTCATTTTCTGTTATCCGGGAGTGATGCGCTGACAAAATGCAATCATTTTAGGTCAGTTGAGATACAAAAATACATCAATAAAACTTCCACTACCTCTTCCAAGGAAAAGTCCCAGGATCCCGGCAAAGCCGATGACTCCAGCTCGGGGGTAAAACTCCGGTGGAGGGTTCTTCAAGTAGGCATAACTGTCTGGATTACAGGGCAGAAGAATCACTTCATTGATGAAAAAGTAAACAAAGCATGTTTTCTTTGTGTTCGTGCAGGTGAGTGTTTGCTTACTCTGTCCGAACTGTACGGTGCTGTCAACCTTGGGTTTCACCATCCCATAGACGCCCTGAGACAGAATGACACACTAGTTGCTTTTACTTCCGTAAAATCTCTGTGAAAATGAAATGCTACTCTGTGAGAAAAGACCAAGTCTGACTGTAGAACATGTGACTGGAAAAGCATGACCGCTTTCATTTCTTTAACCAAAAGCAGCAAGTTTAAAGCTGCACTATGTAACTTTTCCGTCCGCTAGAGGTCGCCTGTTCAAAACACAAAGGTGTAGTTTGATGACGACACGTTTGAGCGCAGAATCTCGGGACATGTGGTCTTCCGCTCTCAGCCGGTGGGAAAGAATCAGGATAGGACTCGGGCAGAAATCATGTTGATGATGTGATTATTAGCGTTACTGTAGTCTGAAGCAGAGCAGGACCGAGTGTTGTGGAGCTGAGGAATTTCTCACGATTTACAAATAATTGGAAACATTTGGGATATTGTAAGTACTCAACTGAACAAAATATATAACACTGGCCTAGTGGTGTTTGGATTTTTTTTTACATAGTGCACCTTTAATTAATTATTTTTAATTAACAAGTAGTAAGATGAATGTTTGGTAACATTTTACTTAAAGCCTTTATATATAATCAGGGCCGTTTCTAGCCATTCTGACGCCCTAGGCGAAATCCTTATTGGTGCCCCCATTGCAACATTGGTATTACTGGTATTAATTAACAAATACATACATACCAAATTATATTTGTATATATTTATTAATAAGGATTCAAATTAATAGCCAGATGCCTGTATAGTCCTAGGTCTATAATATATAGTCTATATTTGTGCAGTCCCTAGTTGCTAAGAAATTGTTCTCAGACATAACTACATAATTATGTGTTATTAGTACATTTCTCATGAAAGTAATAAGAATAAATACTGATTCAGTGTGGTTTTTGTTACTCATTGATGCGTGAACTTCCCCTTTAAATAACGCAACACTTTGCTCTCTGTGTGTACGACACTGCTTGCATTAAGCACTATTAGAACTGAATGAATCGATTCAGCATCAACACCATCCGCAAAGATGCGTTAAATTCGTCAACGTGATTTAATAAAGGATGCATTCATGTTGTGAATTTGCACATTTTATTATACCATTTTTAAACCGCTAAAGTTTTATATGGGACAATTACAAAACACACTGATTCTTTTAACAATGCATTGGCGCAAAAACCTTTTGGAGGTGCAGTTAAGAGAAGAAAGCTTTATAGAGTCAAAATATAACTGATAATCATGAAATGCTGAAGTAAGTGTGTAGTTATATTTTGCCTCTAACATACACACCGAGCAATGCTATCTGCCCAATCACAGCGTGATTCCTCGACTGCCACAAATACTGCCCTAACAAAATACAGATTTGTACCTGTTATTTTAATTGGCCGTTAGTTTGAATTTAGCTTTATTTTATGGTTAAAAAGTGTTACCTTGCCAAAGCATTGACCGAGCTCATTGATCTAATGGTGTTGTTGAGGCTCCAAACACAAACTTTTTTGACAGTAGCCTACTCTGATCTGATGGCATATAGGAATCGTCAGATTGACAGTTCTCTGATCCAATAGTGAGGGGGAACTAGTGGGGGCGGCAATAACATTTTAGGGTGGCCGTGACACCCTTTACACACAAACATCAGTGCCAGATATGCGCTTATTGGCGCCCCCCTACTGATGGCGCCCTAGGCGACCGCCTAGTTTGCCTATGCCTAAAAACGGCCCTGTATATAATGCATTATACATGTATTTGTATGCATTAATTATGCCTTGTATGGTCTCATGAACCACAGCTATAATGCATATCTATTCATCGCAACACCTTTTGAAGGTATAATGCATTAAAAAACACACGACAAACAACCAATTTCAGGTGTAACAAGGAATTTGCAAATGTTATAATGTATTACAATTATTTATGAAAATATATATAATGCATGATAAGACGTACTTTGGTCAGTTGTTCTGATTTAGTGTCTGGAATGACAAGATGACAGAATTCAACTATTTCTTTGACCTTCATGAACTTCTTCTGCAGAGTCCAAAGGTTTATTACTGTACTTTATAACGTCTAAGTTATATTTTGATATTTGCTAAATGCACCTCCAGGGCAAATCTTTATCAGGCGCCATAAACCAATAATGCATGACTGACAGAGATATATGAGTATCTATATCCCATCAGATAGTCTGCTATATGTGCCCTAAGAGATAAGAGAATATAGATAGAGATAGATAGATGAATATGCAAAAGTCAAGCACTTGAATTATATAAATATAATTAAAGATTAAACAAAATGGGGAAAAAAGAGTGACAGATGGCCTTCCTTAGAATCCATCTTTGTGCAAATGTTATTGTTCACTAAAACTAAAAATAATTTTAGTTCATTGAAATAAAATAAAAATTAGAATAAGAAATTATAAATGTTACATTGGCAACTACCCGAAATAAGTAGAAGTTGAATTACAAAAATTACTAAAACTAAAAACAAAATAAAACACATTGGACAAAGTTAAATACAAATAAAAAAAACTATCAAAAAAGACAAGAGCACAAAAATTACTAAAATTAAAATGAAAACTAAAAATATATATATTAAATATATTAAATTAGTGCTGCCAAACGATTAATCGCATCCAAAATAAAAGTTGTTTTTAAGTAATATATGTGTGTACTGTGGATAATTATAATGTGTATTTAAATACACACACATACACACACAGTATATACATGCAATTTGTTTTAAATATATATATATATAGGCACATGTATATATTTAAAAGAAATTGCATGTATATACTGTGTGTGTGTGTATACATACATACACACACACACACAATTATGCACAGTACACACATATATTATGTAAACACAAACTTTTATTTTGGATGCGATATTAAATACTATAATACTGTGTCCTACTAAATTAAGACACAATGAATTTTGTGATTGTTTATTAAATATTGTCGAATTGAATTGTTTTAAGCAAATAACACCTTCAGACATATTAGCATATTTCAAGTTGCTGTGTGTGATTTGTGGCTTTACCAAATGGGATTGCAAAAATAATGGCTGTTTTCAAACAGGTCCCGCTGTATGCGATTGGTCAGACAAAGAGAGAGTCCCGCCCCAAACACACCATTGGGTAAGGTTGGAGTTTAACACGCTGACATAGGTCTTGACATTCAGCAGAATTTCACTTATTTTTAAGGTGTTCTACTTTCAGAAGTGGGTCAGTGTGTCCTTTCCTCATGTGGTTTATGCCAAATAAAACTGTGTAGAGTAGAATAGTGAGGGCAGAGTGACAGGGCAAGACTGGCAATGTGTCAAATGCTTTATCAGCTGCTGTAAGGGTTGTGTCAGCATAAATCTCATTATGATATTGCATAAGACTATTTTTTTTTCACTTTGTGACGTTGGTGGACGCTCTTTATTCACACGTTGTACCATCAGTCAGACGTCTTTCTGGACACATGCTGTGCACTAAAAGCAGAGAACTGAATGTCCTGTGGTGATGTCCTGATGCATGAAGCTAGTTGAACAAACTTTGAGTTTCAGAGAAGTTTAGAGTTGACACAACCATACAAATCCAACCTGGTTCAGATCAGGGCTCACAGCGTGTTCTCTGTTAACTCAGTCCCTGCATCCCAATGTGTGACCTCTCCCTCCTAAATAGCATGTGAGATTAGAATAAGTGTGTCCTAAAGCGTAGCATGTTGAAAAGAGTATGCCGGATGGTCTACTATTTCTGATAGATTTCCAAAGTGTGGATCCGTGCACACGCTAATATTGCCCACAAACCATTGCACTTTGGAGGAGGAATCGGTTCAGACCTACAAACACGAACAAAAAGTGTTAAACTACAAGCGGATGTGCACGGCCAGCGGTTAAGTAGAGAGCAGGGCTCCAGACTAACTTTTTTCACTAGGAGCACAGTGGCCCCCCAACTGAACATTTTAGGAGCACAACCAGAAAATTTAGGGGCGCACACCGTAAATCAACATGCTAACCAAATCTACTAATTTCCACTGTATTACAAATAAATACTTTGATAATACAGGGCTCCAGACTAACATCTGAGAGCAGTGGCACCAGCGAAAATTTAACATAAGGTTAATTTAATTATAAAATGACTATTGTTTTGCATTGTTTTGTTAATAAGTGCAGTTACTAATAATAGTACATGTTTGTTAAATGGAAATTTGACAGTGAAGCACTGAGCTTGAATTATGCAGAAAAATTTTTCTTTAACAGTAATGTGCAAAAACCTCATTTTTATAAGGAAAATTGTAATATTCCACTTTTACTAAATGTATTATTGTTCTTCTATAGTATCATACTGAACTAAAATGAACACTCTTTACTTGTTTTCTGTGTAATCCAGTCACAATTTGAAGCATTTTTCACTTTTTTCCATATATTAAGGAGTGGAAATGTCTAATAAGTCAAATAGGTGCTCCTATGCCACCACCTACTGGTTATAGTGTTTTTTGTTTAGTTTTTTTTGCCATAAAGTGGCCAGCACCTTTAAACTTTTAGTTTTACAAATCATCATACTAAAAATAATATTAAAATTGGATAATATTTACAGCTGTGAAGTGCTGGAAAAAGTGTGAAACACTTGAAAAGTGCTTGAATTTCACTCTCAAAAGGTTACCCTGAGATGAATAATGTAAAAAAAAAAAGAAAAAGAAAAGACAAAACCTTTGACCATTTCTTCCACAATACCATGGGGTGTTACTACATTAAAACCACGGTGAATGTTTATGATTTGTGGACTGAAACCCCTGAATGTTTCAAAATGTTTCTCCACGTCAGCTCTGTTTGATCCGATATCTGTGGTTTATAACAGAGAATTCTGCACCAAATGCTTCCGCTAGGTCTCGCAGTAGCGATGTTATTAATACTGTATATATTTATATATTAATATATAGATATATTTACTGTATAATATTATTGCTCCGAGCTGATAAACGGTCCGCGCAGCACAGCTCAAATGAGTAGCATGGTTCCGTTCCACTTTCGTTTAATTTGCCATCCGATGTTTCTCATATGCAACTAAATGGTCGCATTTTGCAACCTTTTTTCCTGCTGGTGCGACTGAATTTGGTTGGAGGTCGCACCAGCAGGAAAAAAGGTTGCAAAATGCGACCATTTAGTTGCAGTCTGGAGCCCTAGAGAGGTTTAAATAAAGGGGTTTGAGTGACTAATAATCAACATTTAACCAGATTAAAATATTTATTTAATTATCTGTGTTATATTTCATCTGCAACAACATGAAAACGTATAAAGATCTGTTTCACCATTAAAGTCGGCATTAAACGGAAGTTGCGATTGCTCTTTTCCCCCACTATTGTGATGTATATTCGAGTGAAAAGAAAAAAAAAAGTAGCGCGGAACTTGATTTCGTCCTTAAGCAAAATCGTTTCGAGGGGGGAGGGAAGGTTAACATTTTTGATTAAAGGACACAGAGGACACATGAATTAAAAAAAAATAATGAAGTGTACAGACAAACATTACAATATTACATTAAAAAAAAAATTTATTTAATGGCGTCTTTAACCTTTAAATGCATTATTATGCAAAAATTGCATAATAAAAGATCAACGTGCGACTACTTTCGTCAATTATGTAGGAAATTAAATTATATGAAATGTGGAAGATGTTAACTGTGAGAAGATGATTGATAGGGCAGATTACGGTGACAGAGTGTTTGTTAAAGACGCAATTTTATGGCGTGATCACAAAGCTACACACTCAAAAGTAGGTACTTTTTCTTCACCATACTTTTAGGGCGTAGTATAAGTTGGCGAATTGGGACGAGGCAAGAGTTTGATCCAGAGTTTGTGATTAACTCTAGAGGGTGTGACATGTGCAGTGAACAGCCAATCACGCGGGACACGGAGAGCGCCAGTTTGACTCTCACGAGAGAGCCGGCGTAATTCACTTCTCTGTTGAAGATTAAGAGATGATATGAATAATATCATGAATTTTAAATGGATTTACAAGCCAGGGATAAATGCTGCTGCAGTGAGAGCAGGGCCTAAAACTAACTTTTTGCTTTTTTTAGAATTAATATTTTTACACCAGCCATGAAACTGGTACAGAAATTTAATAAAGTAATCAAAATGTAAAATAGCATAGTTTTCACTGTAAAAATGAAACATAGTTTAATCCTTATTAAAGTTTTAAAAAGTTATTTAGTCAAGAGCAGTGAGTGATTTTTCGTTGTCTTTTATTGTTTGATTAACGTTAAGGACACAGACAGCAGCAGTTTATTAGGCTGCTGTCACTTTAAGAGCTAATGCACGGATCCAATATACTGATACACATGTGTTTTCTTTCTTAACGGTTTATGTTCACTTAAGACATAACTGACTATGTTTTACGAGGATACTTGCCAATACAGGTGTTTTCAAGCGCAGGAAGACGTGAAAGGGAGTTCAAATTAGTATTTGCACGCTGTTTGAGATGGATGTTTGTGCACAGAAAACTTCCACACCGCGGGTAACGAATTAGAGAGTTCCTTTTCACGTCTTCTTGCGCTTGAATATTTCAATTGGCAAGGCTTAAACTTTCATGACGATGCAGAGCTAGCCTGTCAACTCTCCCGAGCGCTGTTCCCGTTCATGTTCATGTTCTCACAACACTGCATTGCTAGAATTCATAAAAATATTACTGTCCAACAGGCGATTGACACCGTTTCATGTATGTGCCAACACTGATTTTTATTCGTATTTGGCACGTGTTAATTTTAGGCCTTGAGTGAGTGTTTGAGAAGGCAGCATAACAATGCATGTGTACCGACTGAATTTAAATAAGTTATATAGGTTCATAAGGAGCTCAAAAGAATACATGTAAAAGTAGTTTATATATTAAAGCTTGTATATGTGTATATGTGCGTATATGTGTGTGTGTATATATATACATATATATATAGGGTATATGAATACCCTGCTATTTTGCAAGTTCTCCCACTTGGAAATCATGGAGGGTTCTGAAATTGTCATCATAGGTGCATGTCCACTGTGAGAGATCACTGTGAAAAAATCCAGAAATCACAATATATGATTTTTTTAACAATTTATTTGTATGATACAGCTGCAAATAAGTATTTGAACACCTGTCTATCAGCTAGAATTCTGACCCTCAAAGACCTGTTAGTCTGCCTTTAAAATGTCCACCTCCACTCCATTTATTATCCTAAATTAGATGCACCTGTTTGAGGTCGTTAGCTGCATAAAGACACCTGTCCACCCCATACAATCAGTAAGAATCCAACTACTAACATGGCCAAGACCAAAGAGCTATCCAAAGACACTAGAGACAAAATTGTACACCTCCACAAGGCTGGAAAGGGCTACGGGGAAATTGCCAAGCAGCTTGGTGAAAAAAGGTCCACTGTTGGAGCAACCATTAGAAAATGGAAGAAGCTAAACATGACTGTCAATCTCCCTCGGACTGGGGCTCCATGCAAGATCTCACCTCGTGGGGTCTCAATGATCCTAAGAAAGGTGAGAAATCAGCCCAGAACTACACGAGAGGGGCTGGTCAATGACCTGAAAAGAGCTGGGACCTCCGTTTCCAAGGTTACTGTTGGTAATACACTAAGACGTCATTGAAATCATGCATGGCATGGAAGGTTCCCCTGCTTAAACCAGCACATGTCAAGGCCCGTCTTAAGTTTGCCAATGACCATTTGGATGATCCAGAGGAGTCATGGGAGAAAGTCATGTGGTCAGATGAGACCAAAATAGAACTTATTGGTCATAATTCCACTAAACGTGTTTGGAGGAAGAAGAATGATGAGTACCATCCCAAGAACACCATCCCTACTGTGAAGCATGGGGGGGGGGGTGGTAGCATCATGCTTTGGGGGTGTTTTTCTGCACATGGGACAGGGCGACTGCACTGTATTAAGGAGAGGATGACCGGGGCCATGAATTGCGAGATTTTGGGGAACAACCTCCTTCCCTCAGTTAGAGCATTGAAGATGGGTCGAGGCTGGGTCTTCTAACATGACAATGACCCGAAGCACACAGCCAGGATAACCAAGGAGTGGCTCTGTAAGAAGCATATCAAGGTTCTGGCGTGGCCTAGCCAGTCTCCAGACCTAAACCCAATAGAGAATCTTTGGAGGAGCTCAAACTCCGTGTTTCTCAGCGACAGGCCAGAAACCTGACTGATCTAGAGAAGATCTGTGTGGAGGAGTGGGCCAAAATCCCTCCTGCATTGCAAACCTGGTGAAAAACTACAGGAAACGTTTGACCTCTGTAATTGCAAACAAAGGCTACTGTACCAAATATTAACATTGATTTTCTCAGGTGTTCAATACATTGTGACCTCTCCATGATTTCTAAGTGGGAGAACTTGCAAAATAGCAGGGTGTTCAAATACTTATTTTCCTCACTATATATATAAACTATATATATATAACATATATAACCCTACTTTATGTGGTTAAATCTGCTGTACAGGGAGTGCAGAATTATTAGGCAAATGAGTATTTTGACCACATCATCTTCATTATGCATGTTGTCTTACTCCAAGCTGTATAGGCTGGAAAGCCTACTACCAATTAAGCATATTAGGTGATGTGCATCTCTGTAATGAGAAGGGGTGTGGTCTAATGACATCAACACCCTATATCAGGTGTGCATAATTATTAGGCAACTTCCTTTCCTTTGGCAAAATGGGTCAAAAGAAGGACTTGACAGGCTCAGAAAAGTCAAAAATAGTGAGATATATTGCAGAGGGATGCAGCAGTCTTAAAATAGCCAAGCTTCTGAAGCGTGATCATCGAACAATCAAGCGTTTCATTCAAAATAGTCAACAGGGTCGCAAGAAGCGTGTGGAAAAACCAAGGCGCAAAATAACTGCCCGTGAACTGAGAAAAGTCAAGCGTGCAGCTGCCAAGATGCCACTTGCCACCAGTTTGGCCATATTTCAGAGCTGCAACATCACTGGAGTGCCCAAAAGCACAAGGTGTGCAATACTCAGAGACATGGCCAAGGTAAGAAAGGCAGAAAGTCGACCACCACTGAACAAGACACACAAGCTGAAACGTCAAGACTGGGCCAAGAAATATCTCAAGACTGATTTTTCTAAGGTTTTATGGACTGATGAAATGAGAGTGAGTCTTGATGGGCCAGATGGATGGGCCCGTGGCTGGATTGGTAAAGGGCAGAGAGCTCCAGTCCGACTCAGACGCCAGCAAGGTGGAGGTGGAGTACTGGTTTGGGCTGGTATCATCAAAGATGAGCTTGTGGGGCCTTTTCGGGTTGAGGATGGAGTCAAGCTCAACTCCCAGTCCTACTGCCAGTTTCTGGAAGACACCTTCTTCAAGCAGTGGTACAGGAAGAAGTCTGCATCCTTCAAGAAAAACATGATTTTCATGCAGGACAATGCTCCATCACACGCGTCCAAGTACTCCACAGCGTGGCTGGCAAGAAAGGGTATAAAAGAAGAACATCTAATGATATGGCCTCCTTGTTCACCTGATCTGAACCCCATTGAGAACCTGTGGTCCATCATCAAATGTGCGATTTACAAGGAGGGAAAACAGTACACCTCTCTGAACAGTGTCTGGGAGGCTGTGGTTGCTGCTGCACGCAATGTTGATGGTGAACAGATCAAAACACTGACAGAATCCATGGATGGCAGGCTTTTGAGTGTCCTTGCAAAGAAAGGTGGCTATATTGGTCACTGATTTGTTTTTGTTTGGTTTTTGAATGTCAGAAATGTATATTTGTGAATGTTGAGATGTTATATTGGTTTCACTGGTAAAAATAAATAATTGAAATGGGTATACATTTGTTTTTTGTTAAGTTGCCTAATAATTATGCACAGTAATAGTCACCTGCACACACAGATATCCCCCTAAAATAGCTAAAACTAAAAACCACTTCCAAAAATATTCAGCTTTGATATTAATGAGTTTTTTGTGTTCATTGAGAACATGGTTGTTGTTTAATTATTAATGTTGTAAAATTAATCCTCAAAAATACAACTTGCCTAATAATTCTGCACTCCCTGTATATAATACAATTATTTAAATGTATGTGTGTTAATTTAAATGCAAATTGTAATATTGTCAATTCATATAATTATATGAATTATACATAATTATAATTAATATAATATAAATATTGTAAATAATTAGCAGCAAAAGACAGGTTTTTCACTATAAACTGCTTTAATTTGGAGCGAGAGATACAGTGGGAGTGGCTGATTGGTCCAGTTTTGGTTTGCAATCTCAAACTCAGAATAAAACTGGCCCCGGATCAGGTTAGCTGTGTAGCGCAAGTTACCAGTTCACCTACTTGAGCCCGAAAAACCAGAGTTTGCACAAACTAATCTAAAACTGCTGGTTAGGAACTGAAACCGGCTTCATGCGACAGGCCTCAGGGAACGGAGTAAAACAGACATCAGTGTTGTTACTTTTAATTAAAACTAAAAGGATTCAAAATCGTTTTTGTAAATAAAATAAAATATAAATATTACATTAATTTAAATGTAAAAAACGAACATGTTGCATTGGCAACAAAAGTTACTCATCTAAACTGAAATAAGTCATCAAAGCTAAATAGAAATATTATAATGGCACATAACATTGCATAATTTAGGCTGAAAATGAACATTTGAAAATGTTGTAAATGCATGATTTACGATTATCCCGAGGAGCCCGACACCGCAGCACTGACTGAATCGAGACTTTGTCTGAACAAGTGCAAAAGCCAGAGGGTTTAAAACAGTTGTTGATGCAATAGTCCTTGGTAATGCTAGTAGTGTAAAAGGGACATATTTCACTTTTAAAGACAGATGTACAGTATCTGAGCCAAATAGAGCAAACATCTGTTCTTTGCACAAGCAAACACAATAGCTATACACTATATTGCCAAAAGTTTTGGGACGCCTGCCTTTGCATGCACATGAACTTTAATGACATCCCATTGTTAATCCGTAGGGTTTAATATGGAGTTGGCAGCTCTAACAGCTTCAGCTCTTCTGGGAAGGCTTTCCACAAGGTTTAGGAGTGTGTTTATGGGGATTTTTGACCATTGTCTCGTTCACTGATGTTGGACGAGAAGGCCTGGCTCGCAGTCTCCGCTCTAATTCATCCCAAAGGTGTTCTATCGGGTTGAGGTCAGGCCAGTCAAGTTCCTCCACACCAAACTCGCTCATCCATGTCTTTATGGAGCGACGCTTTGTGCACCGGTCAGTCATGTTGGGACAGGAAGGGGCCATCCCCAAACTGTTCCCACAAAGTTGGGAGCATGAAATTGTCCAAAATGCCTTGAAGCATTAAGAGTTCCTTTCACTGGAACTACCCCTGAAAAACAACCCCCACACCATAATCCCCCCTCCACCAAACTTTACACTTGGCACAATGCAGTCAGGCAAGTCCCGTTCTCCTGGCAACCGCCAAACCCTGACTCGTCCATGGGATTGCCAGACAGAGAAGCGTGATTGGTCACTCCAGAGAACACGTCTCCACTGCTCTAGAGTCCAGTGGCGGCACACTTTACCCCACTGCATCCCACGCTTTGCCTTGCACTTGGTGATGTAAGGCTTGGATGAGCTGCTCGGCCATGGAAACCCATTCCATGAAGCTCTACACACTGTTCTTGAGCTCATCTGAAGGCCACAGGAAGTTTGGAGGTCTGTAGCATTGACTCTACAGTGGCTGAGTTGCTGTTGTTCCCAATTGCTTCCACTTTGTTATAGTACCACTAACAGTTGAGCGTGGAATATTTAGTAGTGAGGAAATGTCCCGAATGGACTTATTGCACAGGTGGCAACCGATCACGGTACCACGCTTGAGTTCACCGAGCTCCTGAGAGCGACCGATTCTCTTACAAATGTTTGTAGAAGCGTCTGCAGGCCTAGTGCTTGATTTATACACCTGTGGATATGAAGTGATTGAACACCTGAATTCAGTCATTTGGAGGGGCGTCCCAATATTTTTGGCAATATAGTGCATGTTCGGAAATGTAGCATACACTGAATAATGCCAACTATTTCTAAAAATAGTATGTGAAACCGCTTTTGAATGCAGTAAGCGATTCCGAACATCTGCGGGCAGCATGCGTGATGACATGTGCAAGTGCTCATGGGTACCTGGACTGTCTGTTTAGCCGAGCTGGCCGTTTGCTGGACGCAGATCGAACCACCAGCAACCAGGACCAGACAGCAAAATCAGAAGCGCAATGAAGAGGAACCAAATCAACAGCATGAATTTCAATCACAATGTAAAGAGTCACAGATTATAGGAAAGAGCTGCATTCCATAATTCATCTCTCAACATTCAGAAACTAGTGTAACATATGTTTCTCTTCAAGTAATGTTCCAGATTCAGCTCCACTGAAAACATCTGTGACGAAATAATCTGAACTTTCCATTTCCATTTGTAAAAACAAACAAAAAGCATAAACCGTCCCTTTCTTGTACCCTTGTATGTACCAGACGGAAGTTATGGATTCATTGTACACATGATTTTTGCTTGTTTTTCCTCAGACTGAGGGATTATTTATTCTTCTTCTCTGTGGTAATGGGACAGCAGGTCACAGATGCTGTACATGGAACTTTAACCTTTGACCCCGGGACATTCCTTGCCTTTAAAGCCACATTCAAAACACTGTGACCACTTTTGTGTCGGACGTTTTGTGTCTGACTTCAAAAGAAGAGGGGGAAAGTTTTGTTTCTTCTGTGCCTAATGAACTAAAATCTTTCAAATGCACAATCTTATAGAATGCAGCTCTAATTCAGACAACAAAAGTAAAAAAAAAAAAACAGAAGGGAATTTCGAGTGTTTAGAAATATCAAATCAATTAGACAGAATTATTAGTCAATTAGATTTGATATATATACAGAATATATATATGTATGTATACATTTATTTATTTTATTTTTGGCTCAACAAGAATTTAAGTAAAGTGTTACTGACTATTGAGCTAAAAATTAAACAAATAAATAAATAATATATAAAAAAACATTTAAAAAAAATAAATATTAGGGAAGCACGATATTGGATTTTTGCCGATATCTGATATTTTTCAACTCATTTTGGCCGATGCCGATATCGATACCCATATATGTTTATTTCTTCAACATTTTGAGCAAAAAACAATTTTTTTTCATTCTGGTTTCAGATTTCTGAGGTCTCCTTACTAAAAGGATGCTTGTTAAAGACAAATAAATGTTAATAAAGTTCTTTTTTATAATAAGAGTATATTAAAAGTGCCCATGAAGCGGGGGTGGCATGGCATATGTTGATTCTGTATTTAGCTTCAAATAAAAATAAAAAAACACAATTATTTTAGTGCTCCTTGGATTATTATTATTACTTATAGTGATGATCGATTTCCAAACAATGCATCATGAAGCTTCGAAGCGGAATGAATCAGTGAGTCGACCCATGATTCAGATCGCGTGTCAAACCGCCAAACTGCTGAAATCACGTGACTTTGGCGATCCAAACCGCTGAATCAACTCCCTGATTCATAACGCTTCGAAGCTTCATAATGTAGCGTTTTGAAATTGGTCATCACTATACAAGTCGTTATTTAGGTTTTTTTTGCACACAAAAACTATTCTCGTTGCTTCATAAAGTTATTGAAGAGCCACTGTAGTGAGATGGACTTTGTAACGACGTCTTCAGTAGCTTTTATGGGTCTAGACTCTAGAGAGTGTAAAGTGCATTGTGCCAATGGAGGCCTTTCTGAGCCATCGGATTTCAACTAAAATATCTTTGTGTTCTTACGGGTGTCCAACGACATGAGGGTCAGTAAATGAATGACAGAACTTTCATTTTAGGGTGAACTAATCCTTTAAGCTGAAAAAAGAGACTTAAATCATGCTTTCTAGTTTCTAAATAACAAGCAGATTTTTTGATGGCAAGCAACTGAAAACCATGATTTCTCTCAAAATCTGGAGCTGAACTATTGAAATTGGTTCTGATTGGGTGGGCCAGGCTCACCCTGGCCCCCCCGTGGAGCCGGGCCTGGCCCCCACTAAATAGGCTATATATAATGTTCTACAGGGCGGGCACTAGGACCTGGAGGAATTTCAGCTGCTGCGCGAGCTTGAGAGTGGGGAGACGTGATTGTGCTTGTTTTGGGCTAGTTTTGTTGTGAAAACCTGGCAATCCTGCGTTTATTCACAAATTCAAGGCAGCATTTAAAAACTGTCAATATATATCACCATACATGAAATGTATTTGCTTGTATTCACTTCAAGAATGACCACACGGCTGACATGATCTTATCGTTATAGCAAACCTTGCACACGCGAGTTATTGCAGGCGCATGTCAACACGTTATCATATCGGCCGATGCCGATTTTTATATTTTAAAGGGGTACTTCAGCGCTAGGAAGATGAATGTGTATTTAAACTGGGTCATTTATGTAGTAGAAATGTGAAATTATTTTTGAATTTGGTGCCTTCTAGACTGAGAAAAGACAGAAAATGTATTTTTGTCTCATGTGGATGAAAGACAACAACTCCCAGAATGCACTTGCTTCGCTGGCCTAAGAGGCCACTCCCTACACCGCCCCCAACGTCGTTTTGATCTTCATAATAATACAATCATTTCTTTTAGTTAGAGAATAAACACTACAATTAAAAACTGAACGTGTTTTTTCAATAAAGTGTGAGTGAGCCGAACGAAAGTCACAGACACAGCAGGAGTCAGATTTCATTCAGCACGAGAGGGAAGTACGAGCTGAGCAGAGCTGAGGTAAGAGCGGCTTTCATTCTCAGCGCGTGTCCAGTCTGGCGCGTTTTCTGATCGCATATGGAAGCTAAACTTTCATAGGAATTCATTGAAAAGCTAAAACACTCACTTTGGTCCGCAGCGCTCCGTTATGAGTGCCCGGGGCCGAGCACATTTTCATTCTGTGAGTGAGATCTCTCCCCTGTGGGCGGGTTGATAACATGTGGAACTAGCTCCTGTAGTCTCTAGCCTTTGGCCAAAAAATCCTCCAATGACGCAAAATGATGATATTTGCATCATCTGACGTTTTTTTCCAGAAATAAAATGCATAATTCTCTCGTCTCAGGGGGATATGAGGGGGAAAATTACCATAATTCAAATATACTACGGGGTTTCTACTGATACAAAGCTTAATGCTAAATCACTGAAGTTACCCTTTAAGCGTTTATTGGCCGATTCCGATGTCGCGCCGATAATATTGTGCAGCCCTAATAAATATATATATATATATATATATATATATATATATATATATATATATATATATATATATATATATATATATATATATATATATATATATCATTCTTTTTTTTTGGCTCAAGATTTTTCGGTAACACTTTACAATAAGGTTTAATTAGTTAATCATGTTTGTTAATAAATTAACAAATGAAACCTTATTGTAAAGTGTTACCAATTTTTCTACCATTATTATGATCTAGTATGAGTGTTATACATTAGTTTAGTTTAGTTAAACATATTTGCATCTCATTTCATCCTAAAATAGACTAGAATATACAACATCCAGTTTTAGGACAAATAATAATGATATAAAGGGATAGTTCACCCAAAAACAAATTTTTTATGTTTATCTGCTTACCCCCAGTGCATCCAAGATGTCGGCGTCTTTGTTTCTTCAGTAGAACACAAGTGAAGATTTTTAACTCCAACTGTTGCAGTGTGATAGTCATGTAATGCATGTCAATGGGGATATTTTAGAGTATGAGAGCACATAGATATACGAATCCATATTAAACCATGCGGCTCGTGGCGATACATTGATGTCTTAAGACACGAAACGATCGGTTTCTGCGAGAAACCCAACAGTATTTATGTTATTTATTTACCTCTTATCAGACGAATGTCATCTAGTATTCCCAGCGCCATAACTTCCGGCGAATAAGGTCAAAATACTGGCGCAATCAAAGATATATAACCGTAGATGTCTCATTCAACCAATCTGCGCAGGCACTAATGAGGCATCAATGTATATATATCTATGATTGTGCTGGTATTTTGCATGCATTTTGACCTTATTCGCCGGAAGTGATGGCGCAGGAACGGCTGATGCAGAGCCATAGAAAAAAATGAAATACATTTTTAAATATGGATATTTTTCTTACACAAACGCATCGATTCGCTTCAGAAGGCATTTATTAACACCCCGGAGCCGTGTGGAGCAGTTATTTGACGGACAGATGCATTTTTAATGGACTTCAAAAACAGAGCAACCATTACTGCCATTATAAAGCTTGGATTAGCCAGAACATTTTTTATATAACTCGTCTGAAAGAAGAATGTCATATACACCTCGGATGACTTGAGGGTGAGTAAATCATGGGCTAATTTTCATTTTGGGGTGAACTATCCCTTTAATATTACATCGTGACATTTTCATTTTTTTTTTTTACATGGGGAAAAATATTTCATCCCAAAATCAAAAAAATAAATGATATTATACATGATCTGGACTGGGTTTTGTGCGATATCCTGGCTGATTGGTGTTGTAAATGATTGATTTATTCTAGCGATTGTACATGATTATAGAGCGTTTATGGTGTTGTAGATAATAATTAGGAACATTTTCTGTCATGAAATGGAGATAGAATAGCCATGCAGAGCAGATTAGCCAACATGCTGCAACTACTGCACGCTCATGCCATGAGTTTAATGCATAAATATACTGTTTCAATAACAATAAAAATATTGTTTTGGCCAGTGCACAAATTCAATACTATCTTGTGATTATAGAACTAGGACAGAGACCGTGTGAGTGAGCATCCCGATCAAGCCCAGCTTGATTACAGTTAATCGGTGCACAAAAGCAGCTCTGTGTATGACGCGAGGTGAGTGTGCTGGTGTTAATCTAGCGGAGGCTGTACCTGGCACCAGCTGGCATACGGCTCGATGAGCTTTCTCAGTGTGGAAACGCTCTCCTCCACCGACCCTTTCTCAGGCTCCACATACTGGATCTTCTGCTGCGGCGGCCTCGTGTAGAGAGACAGCTACGAAACAAAGTTGTTATATGTTAGAAAACCCATAATTTCCTTAAAGGGGTCATGAACTGGCTTTTTTAATATTTTTATACTGTTGTCTGAGGTCAATTTATGACGTTCGAATGGTTTTTATATTCAGAAACATGAATATGTAATAGGCTATTCTCTGCCCTGGTTTTGAGGCTCTCTCAAGACACACTCGGTTTTTATGGGCGTGCCGCACTGAAGACTTGGAAGTAAACGCTCACGACTAGGATTGGATAAGGTTTGCATATTTAATGAGCTTCAGCTCCCCTGTCAGTACATGTGGGGATTGTTTTGAAAGCGTGTGTGGAAACAGCAACCGGAATAAACCGCCCACAGGGCTCGCAAAATATCTTTATCAAACAAATACAATGATTCATCTCTCATCCACCCACGATTAATATGAATGTTATTTTATATTACTTGGCCCGCCCGATCGGTGGATATAACCGCGAACCGCACACACACACACACACTCATCTCCATGTGTGCCATAACTCTGTCTGACGCACCCACCAGGCTAGCGGTGGGTGAGGATGGTATGTATGGACTTATCTAACTCTGGGGGATACATTGAATAAGATAAAGTCCCAAAAAGTTGCGTGTTCCTTTAAGCGAGGCATCTTCTCATAGGATAAGGACACGCAGACTCATGAATAATTAAGCGAGTCGTCTTCTCATAGGATAAGGACACGCAGACTCATGAATAATTAAGCGAGTCGTCTTCTCATAGGATAAGGACACGCAGACTCATGAATAATTAAGCGAGTAGTCTTCTCATAGGATAAGGACACGCAGACCATAGAATAATTAAGCGAGTCGTCTTCTCATAGGATAAGGACACGCAGACCATAGAATAATTAAGCGAGTCGTCTTCTCATAGGATAAGGACACGCAGACCATAGAATAATTAAGCGAGCCGTCTTCTCATAGGATAAGGACACGCAGACTCATGAATAATTAAACAAGTCGTCTTCTCATAGGATAAGGACACGCAGACTCATGAATAATTAAGCGAGTCGTCTTCTCATAGGATAAGGACACGCAGACTAATGAATAATTAAGCGAGCCGTCTTCTCATAGGATAAGGACACGCAGACCATAGAATAATTAAGCGAGTCGTCTTCTCATAGGATAAGGACACGCAGACCATAGAATAATTAAGCGAGTCGTCTTCTCATAGGATAAGGACACGCAGACCATAGAATAATTAAGCGAGCCGTCTTCTCATAGGATAAGGACACGCAGACTCATGAATAATTAAACAAGTCGTCTTCTCATAGGATAAGGACACGCAGACTCATGAATAATTAAGCGAGTCGTCTTCTCATAGGATAAGGACACGCAGACTCATGAATAATTAAACGAGTCGTCTTCTCATAGGATAAGGACACGCAGACTCATGAATAATTAAGCGAGTCGTCTTCTCATAGGATAAGGACACGCAGACGCATGAATAATTAAGTGAGCCGTCTTCTCATAGGATAAGGACACGCAGACTCATGAATAATTAAACGAGTCGTCTTCTCATAGGATAAGGACACGCAGACTCATGAATAATTAAGCGAGTCGTCTTCTCATAGGATAAGGACACGCAGACTCATGAATAATTAAGTGAGCCGTCTTCTCATAGGATAAGGACACGCAGACTCATGAATAATTAAGCGAGTCGTCTTCTCATAGGATAAGGACACGCAGACTCATGAATAATTAAGTGAGTCGTCTTCTCATAGGATAAGGACATGCAGACTCATGAATAATTAAGTGAGCCGTCTTTTCATAGGATAAGGACACGCAGACTCATGAATAATTAAACGAGTCGTCTTCTCATAGGATAAGGACACGCAGACCATAGAATAATTAAGCGAGCCGTCTTCTCATAGGATAAGGACACGCAGACTAATGAATAATTAAGCGAGCCGTCTTCTCATAGGATAAGGACACGCAGTCTCATTAATAATTAAGCGAGCCGTCTTCTCATAGCATAAGGACACGCAGTCTCATTAATAATTAAGCGAGCCGTCTTCTCATAGGATAAGGACACGCAGACCATAGAATAATTAAGCGAGCCGTCTTCTCATAGGATAAGGACACGCAGACTCATGAATAATTAAGCGAGTCGTCTTCTCATAGGATAAGGACACGCAGACTCATGAATAATTAAGCGAGTCGTCTTCTCATAGGATAAGGACACGCAGACTAATGAATAATTAAGCGAGCCGTCTTCTCATAGGATAAGGACACGCAGACCATAGAATAATTAAGCGAGCCGTCTTCTCATAGGATAAGGACACGCAGACTAATGAATAATTAAGCGAGTCGTCTTCTCATAGGATAAGGACACGCAGACTAATGAATAATTAAGCGAGTCGTCTTCTCATAGGATAAGGACACGCAGACTAATGAATAATTAAGCGAGTCGTCTTCTCATAGGATAAGGACACGCAGACTAATGAATAATTAAGCGAGCCGTCTTCTCATAGGATAAGGACACGCAGACTAATGAATAATTAAGCGAGTCGTCTTCTCATAGGATAAGGACACGCAGACTCATGAATAATTAAGCGAGTCGTCTACTCATAGGATAAGGACATGCAGACTCATGAATAATTAAGCGAGTCGTCTTCTCATAGGATAAGGACACGCAGACTAATGAATAATTAAGCGAGTAGTCTTCTCATAGGATAAGGACACGCAGACTCATGAATAATTAAGCGAGTCGTCTTCTCATAGGATAAGGACACGCAGACTCATGAATAATTAAGCGAGTCGTCTTCTCATAGGATAAGGACACGCAGACTCATGAATAATTAAGCGAGTCGTCTTCTCATAGGATAAGGACACGCAGACTAATGAATAATTAAGCGAGTAATCTTCTCATAGGATAAGAACACTGATGAGTCATTGCCGTACTATAGTACAAGAAAACGTCACATTCTGTGTTGATATAAAGCTGAATTTAAACCCGGAAGTTGAATATAGCGCACAATTTTTTTTTATTAACTTGTTTTCTCCAACAATCAAACGAATGGATGGTAACATTGACTTCTATGATGCTCAACACTCATAACTCTCTTAAAATCTCAAATTTGGTTTAGTTGATTTTAGGGTAAAACTATGACACTGAAGTTTTTAAAAATACCTCACTACACAAAAAGCACTGTTGTTATAGAGTTAATGTTAAAATGACCATTTCCTTAATGTTAAACTATAAGAAGGAGAGATCAATCAGGTTCAGTCAAATTTCACCCGACAGTCAAAGGAAAAAATACGAAAACTATGGCCGTTTCATATGACTATTAATAATTTTTTTGTATTTTGACATTTATTTTCATGCCAATTCACCCCCAATTCTAATTACCGTAATGCATCCTGAGCTTTTCTAAATGCTACGGGGATTCTCATTCTCATTACAGAGAAAAAATACTTTTACGTAAAAAAAAAAAAAAATATCTAAAATCATGAATTAAAGGCAGTACAACAAATACTATGATGTTCAAATATTCTTATTTTAATTGTCATGAAAACACAAATGTTCCAATTTTTTTTTTGTCTGTTTTGTTGATTTTAGGGTTAAAATGTGACCCTGAGAAGTCTATAAAAAGTACCTCATCTACACTCAAAGTAGTGCTGGGTTTGTCATCAGCGGCGGCGGTGGCGGCCAGAACAGAGGCTGAGATCAATCCCAGAGTTCCAGAGAGTCCTGCAACCCCTCCAACCTGTCACAACAGAACAGAGAGCATGAATGAACCGGTCGGAGGGAATGTCCTGACACACAAACCCCCATGCTTGAACACAAAACACTGTGTAAAGAACTTCACAACGGCTTCTTTATCTATAGACAGTCGGCTCTGTACTCACTCAACACACACAGAATGTTTCATAAACGCAGACACACATTTACACAAACCCACACACAGTTGTTTTGAACACATTCAAGGTCCCTCATGTCTGAAACTGTGAGGGATTTAATGAGGGACACAATATCAGAAAGTGGAGGTCAGATCATTTCATATACGGGTGTTGAAGACACACAAACGGGTTACATTATGATTCTCTTGATATTCACATCTATTTCCCCTTCGCACATTCAGGACGCGTATGAGAAATTAATACCACTGCAATTGATACATGTTAAGTATAAATTTAACCCTTTAACTGTCAGCTCCCTTTTTGAGAATACACATGAAAATGCACTATCCAAACTTAAAGGGCTGTAATTCAAGAATGCTTTGGAATATAGACCTAAGTTTGGTCCCGTTTTAAAGACGACACTGTGCAGATTATTGCTGAAGTGAAAGCAATTCAAAACATGAAAGTATGAAAAAGTTATGGAAGTTTAAATTTACTTTAAATGAAAAATACTTATAATATAAAATATATATTTTACAAAAAAGAATTTACTCTAAAATGACTATAAAATCAAAGCCATATGCCTAACCAATTTGTGTTCCAAATTTGAAGTTGATATCACAAAAATTGAAGTTGATTTTGTTTAGGTGCTGTACCAAAAATAGCCACCGGGTGTCATTCAAATTCCATTTATTGTTTTGTTTTTTAATGCATTTTCTTTAAATTTCTGTCCAAATACTTCCACCTGTCACCTGCCAATGGGATAAGCAAAATAATCTTGTTTTCTGTTTGAATTAAGATTATTTTGCTTACCCCATTGGCAGATTATTTTGCTTATTTTAAGCAAAAACTCACTTAATTTTGAGTTATTTTCCCCCAAAACAAGACAAAAACTTTTGCTTGTCTAGTAAATGTTTCTTAATGTAAGATTTTCTAGATATTTGGACTGAAAACAAGATAAAAATACTAAGTAAGAAAAGCATTTTTTGCAGTGAAAAAAGTATCACAGGTTCCAATAAAGGAATAAATTACATTTTAAAATACATTCAAATACAAAACCATTATTTTAAATGGTAATGTCTCACAATATTACAGTTTTTTCTGCATTTTTGATCAAATAAATGCAGTCTTGATGAACAGAAACTTAAAAATAGTAATGTTTCTAATCTTTTGAGCGGTATTTATCGGTGGTGCTCTCATAATAGAGTTAAACCACCATTACAACATCGCTTTCAGTTTCTGTCCCGGATTTAACGGTGTTTTATTGCCATCTCGTGTCCAATCTTATATCTTAATCGTTGGATAAATCCGTTGACCTGCTATAAATGTGAGATTTATAAAGCGTTATAACCTCTAATGTCATCTGACAATACAAGAGACTGAACTTTTACTGATGATCTATCACTCGAAAAAGCAATAAATTAAGTCTACAGAATTAGAGCATCTTAAAACAGTAGATAGGATAATATCTTCATTTAAACAAGTTTAAATAATTAATTTTGTTTGATATATTCTGTAGTGTCCTTGTATTTCCTGTCCTCAAACGCCTCTTTAAAGCTCACAAACATCTTTATAATAAACTGAACGGCCCTGAAATCACAGCACATGTGTGTTTAATGCTGAACAGCGCGTTATGAGTGTATTAAACGCGTTATGAGTGTATTCGCAGGATCACAGTCACGAAATGAAGGATCGGCTGAAGTTTTTCATTCTCACCTTGTACATGTTCCCGTCGTCTTCTTCTTCTTATGCTCCATTGAGCGCCGCGATCAGACTCTGTGCGCACAGCGCCATCTACAGGTCATAACGTGCAACTACAGCCTTCAAATATACTTATTTTTGGGCATAAATCTGTTCAGCAGCACTAGGGCATAATGTATAAAACATTACAGAAATTACAAAACATTTCTAATAATAATTTTACAATAGAATTGGTTTTTTTATGTATGTTAGTGCTGTCAAATCGACTAATAGTGATTATTAATCACATCTAACATACAAGTTTATGTTATATATATATATGTATATATATATATGTATGTATGTATGTATGTATATATATACATATAAAACACACACACACACACACATATTAGCCAATATATATTTTAAAAACATATTATATAATAAACATTTATGTTAGATATATGTAAGATATTATTTTTAGGTTCATATTATATTCCTAATCCTGTTTATATATATATATACGTTTTTAAATATCACTTTTTAAAATGGCTCTCATACACTGATCTATTAAATTATATATAGTGTATACAGTACCGGTCAAAAGTTTGGAAGCATAACTTTTTTTAATATATATTATATATATATATATATATATATATATATATATATATATATATATATATATATATATAAATATATAAACACACAGACACACATATTAGCCTATATATATATTTTAAAAACATTATATAAACTTTTATGTTAGATGTGATTGATTGCAATTATTTAGAGTTAAATAATGATTAAGTATGGAGAATATTGTTTGTTTAACAATTAATCTCGTCTTCGGTTCAGGGTTTTTTATTTTATTAACTTATTTATTAATTGCTTATGAAAGGGAGGGGTCCTGATCACTCTGTCGGGGTTTATTCTGCGATAACAACCGGCTGGATGTACATTATCCCGCTTATTACACGGCTACTTGTCTCAAGTAAATTAGACACTAAATATTGTCTCGAGTTTAAATATAGCTCTTACGCAAAGCTTCCGCGAAGAAAAATAGTTCCAAACTGCTTTAAACATTTAAATCTATTGCTGAAAATATTTGTTTTTACCATATATGTTGAAAGATTAATGCTGAAAGGGATAGTTCATCCAAAAATGAAAATTAGCCCATGATTTACTCACCCTCAAGTCATCCTAGGTGTGTATGACACTCTTCTTTCAGACGAATAAAATCAGAGTTATATTAAATCCAGGCTAATCCAAGCTTTATAATAGCAGTGATTGTAGCTCTGTTTTTGAAGTCCATAAAAAATGCATCTGTCTCTGGGGGGTTGATAAAGGCCTTCTGAAGCGAATCAATGCGTTTGTGTAAGAAAAATATCCATATTTATAACTTTATAAAGTAAAGTTCCGGCCGTGAAACCCTAGAAGTCTTCCATTGTAACCAGTGGTGATTTAATGTTTTTCAGTCACAAGATGACGTCAGACAGTCAATGATAGCGGAGTGACACGTTAAGCATATAAGTAGTACCGGTCAAGATACAGTGAGGAAAATAAGTATTTGAACACCCTGCTATTTTGCAAGTTCTCCCACTTGGAAATCATGGAGGGGTCTGAAATTGTCATCGTAGGTGCATGTCCACTGTGAGAGACATAATCTAAAAAAAAAAAATCCAGAAATCACAATATATGATTTTTTAACTATTTATTTGTATGATGCAGCTGCAAATAAGTATTTGAACACCTGTCTATCAGCTAGAATTCTGACCCTCAAAGACCTGTTAGTCTGCCTTTAAAATGTCCACCTCCACTCCATTTATTATCTTAAATTAGATGCACCTGTTTGAGGTTGTTAGCTGCATAAAGACACCTGTCCACCCCATACAATCAGTAAGAATCCAACTACTAACATGGCCAAGACCAAAGAGCTGTCCAAAGACACTAGAGACAAAATTGTACACCTCCACAAGGCTGGAAAGGGCTATGGGGAAATTGCCAAGCAGCTTGGTGACAAAAGGTCCACTGTTGGAGCAATCATTAGAAAATGGAAGAAGCTAAACATGACTGTCAATCTCCCTCGGACTGGGGCTCCATGCAAGATCTCACCTCGTGGGGTCTCAATGATCCTAAGAAAGGTGAGAAATCAGCCCAGAACTACACGAGAGGGGCTGGTCAATGACCTGAAAAGAGCTGGGACCACCGTTTCCAAGGTTACTGTTGGTAACACACTAAGACGTCATGGTTTGAAATCATGCATGGCACGGAAGGTTCCCCTGCTTAAACCAGCACATGTCAAGGCCCGTCTTAAGTTTGCCAATGACCATTTGGATGATCCAGAGGAGTCATGGGAGAAAGTCATGTGGTCAGATGAGACCAAAATAGAACTTTTTGGTCATAATTCCACTAAACGTGTTTGGAGGAAGAAGAATGATGAGTACCATCCCAAGAACACCATCCCTACTGTGAAGCATGGGGGTGGTAGCATCATGCTTTGGGGGTGTTTTTCTGCACATGGGACAGGGCGACTGCACTGTATTAAGGAGAGGATGACCGGGGCCATGTATTGCGAGATTTTGGGGAACAACCTCCTTCCCTCAGTTAGAGCATTGAAGATGGGTCGAGGCTGGGTCTTCCAACATGACAATGACCCAAAGCACACAGCCAGGATAACCAAGGAGTGGCTCTGTAAGAAGTGTTGGGGTAACAGCTTTAGGACCCAGGACCAGTAGTGAGAAATGAAGACCAAGAGTCAGGAGTCAGATTAATTAAAGAAAAATTTACTGAAGAATAGTTTGCAGTTTCATCAGCAGAAGCCAGCTTCAAGTCTCTCAAGGAGTTCGTAGGCTGCGCTCCCTCTAACAGTCTCCCCACCTCCGCCTAACATACATACAATTTCTGAACAGTTATACTGTTTTCAAGGTCCAACCACGTCATTACTGTCATGTGGAATGATTCTGATTGGTTCTAACAACATTCACGTAAGCAACTTTCCACACGTCAACAGATAGGAGCACATATCACTAAAAATGCGTAGATGCGTAGACGAGTTGGCACCCAGCCCCAGATTTGGACTAGAATGACCTCGGAGGTCACAGAATGGCGTCTCCACGTCTCGTATCATCTGCAGAAAAGTCCATCTCCAATAATGATTCTGCAAAGATCATGCAACGCACATACACACAAAAGCTCCAAAGAGTAACAGTTTGCTCAAGGTTGAGAACATCTTAACTAACTATCAACAATTTCTTCTCCAAAACATCCTGATATCACGTTTTAGTACTGAAGTGAAATTATTCTTTTAATAAGAAAGGCACATAAGAGAGGTACAGTTTCTCTGGGTCCCTAAGAAGTCACGTAGACCTGACATCCCATGACCCTAAGGTCACTTTAGGAAGACATATAGCTCAACACATGCAGAGAGAGGTTCTCCCGGGGTGTTGATACGCACACACCAAGGACATTTGCCTGTCAGCTCGTCTTGACACAGACATCAGAGCTGGCACCTAAAAAAATGTGGATTCAAAAGCACACAGCAAATAATACTAAAATCTCCAAAATATAGAGAGGTTATAGATTAACTGATTTATCCAATGTAGAAAATAGTTATAACTTGATTATCATTGATTCTTATTTTAATATTGAACATAAAATCATTCTTGAAGGATATGTGTCTGATGAAGAGACAAGTGATGTTTGGCTTGACCCTTGACCCTTCATTCCCCCCTTTTAGACCATATGTGGGGGTCCCATACCGCCACGTCTGGTCTACCAGTGAGGTCGCTACGGAAGGTCAAGTCATGACGCATGCAACCCTGGCGGGTATACACTTGTCTCTTCGCCTCATCACGGACAAGCTGGCCACTAAAAAGACCAGTCCCCGTTTTGAGGCTCTTTTACCCCTTCCACTCACAAACAGGGCCCCAATGTTCTTCTTTTCTCAAAACTCCTGATCAACATACTGATAACGTGCTTTCTCTCATTGAGAGGGGAACAGACAATATAGTACAATAGTATTCATACAATTCTTTAGGGTTTCAGTAAAAGGAAATATAAAATAAAATAAAACAAAATTAAATAAAATAAAATAAAACAAAATGAAATAAAATAAAATAAAACAAAATGAAATAAAATAAAAGACAAATCCATATTTAATCTCTGGAAGCCGGTCTAAACGAGCACTCACTGGCGCTGCATTTCCATCAAGTTAGAGGTGTGTGATGCCTCCAAAATCTGAACACATTACTGAAATTTGCAAGGTTAAAGTGTCCAGAATGATCTCAACTGACCCTTGAATGCCAATCTTTAAGGTGTTTCCTGGCTCTCAATTATGCGGTATTTGGTGAGCGGTATAGAGGGGCCAATATTAGTGCAGGGGCTGCCGTGTCCAGTCTTGACCTTGGCCCCTACGAAACACAGCTTCCCCTCCCACAGTGATGCTGCTGGCCTCACAGACATCTGCCTCACCTCTCATACACACCTCACATAAAAACACCCCCCTTCTTGGAGGTGCCCCAATGGCGGTGACCCCCATTGGCGTGGGTTGCCCTCTGCTGGCCACAAGAAGGTCTTACCCCTCATCGGGAAATCACCTCATTCTCATTGGTCATCGCAACAGGATCCGATATTTTCCTGGAACCTTTTGGAAAGTGCATTCAAGAGTCACCAGAGCCATCCGGTCTGCTTTCAAATTAGTAAAAACATGGAGACAGGTTAATTATAGCTCCTGATCACACAGTTTTCCTGATACAAGTGTTCTCGTGAAACATCACACACGTCTAGGACGGACCCTCAGTCACCACTCAGAGACCAAATACAAACTTAGGAAAATATAAAGGAGGAAACAAAATCATACCTGGACAGGCTCATTAAATTCGTGATAATAATATAGAAAGATAAATATTGATTAAGTCTTTGATTATAAATTTAATTTTAGAACCCACCCTTCACGTTTCTACCAATTTAGGCTTCTTCCTAATTTACAATGTCCCACCAAAAAGCACATATGCATCCTTACATATTAACTTAACCCCCATTTTCATCATTACCCAAGATATATCACCCAAAGATAGGGATTGTAATTAAGTGTTTATTTTTTTTTATTTTTTTTTCAAAACAAATCTTTTTCAGGTATAAAACTCAATAGTGGCCTGAAATAGACATAAAAATTAAATAAATAATAAATAAAAAAAGATAAACCAACAATAAAAGGTAAATAAATAAAAATAAACAATGGAATAATCCATTCAATTTCATTCAGTCTCATATAGCATGTACCCCCTTAATTGCATAACACATTATACATTTCTTCCTCAAAGAATAGAAAATAAAAGAAAACATTCATATCATCCATAACATTCTTTCCACTTAAAACATAAACTTGTTCCTAATTTTTACTCAAGAAACCTTTGGTTAAATGTACTATTTCCAGCAGACCCATTCTTCACCCCTCATAGCCCACATGACCGTTGATGAACATATCCATAAAAATAAAAATAAAAGTTAATGTTAAAACCTTTTCATCAAAATGACTTAATTATCTTTATTTCTGTTCTCAATGTGTTGTCCATTAAAACTCTTCAGGTGTAAGCTCCAAATGACCAAAATCTTAAACCTCTTAATTCTTGTCACTTGGCAGTGATACTTCATCAAATCCTCACTAGCCTTATCTTGCCACTTACACCCGACAGTGTCATAACTTTACCAAGAACACATTTTCATAATCTCCCATATTACTTTAAATTTGGACTATAAGTCATCATCAATTTCTTTAAAGCCGTTTTAAAATGATTTGTTCATTCATATCTATATTAACTCCATTTAACTTTACAAGTGTTTATAAATTCTATTTCTCACAACATTATTCTTTGGGCTATTTCTCATTATTCCTGTATCAAAAATATGGTCTGCAGATGCCACACAATATGATCCTTATTGTTTCTTATCTCTACTGCTCTGCAGAAACCAAAATATTATATTCCTCTTATCTCAATCTCAGTCACACAGAGAGACTTAAAGTCACTTGCTTCTTTAACATTAATTGTGGTTCTATATAAATCAAAATATCATGAAAAATTAAAATAAAGTAAAAATAAAACTTTTCCTTTTATAAGTTATCTCTTTGGTCGCCCTCCGGCCTTTCAGAATTTTGAGGGAGTCTCTGGATAATTTAGATAGTGACTTCAGCCAATTTGTCACTTTGTCTCTGCCATCAAGTCTATAATATTTTCGTTTACCATTTTTAATCAATTGACATGATTTAAATTTATGCCCTCAGTTGAATTTAGACAAGGATTTTAACCCATGATGGACGGCAATCTTTAACTTTACAATTCCACTTTAACTAATCCAGAGAGTAATTCAAATCAACATCAGAAATGACAAAAGTCGTCACAACAGACAGAGCTGGATAAGAATCCATTTAAAGCTCGTCCTGTGTTCTGGATCATCTTTTCACCAGATTTCTTCAAAATGATCAGCTTCTCTAAAGGTTGTCGTTTACCTTAACCCATCTGTAATGGTCAAACACTCATTCCAGAGGTTAATGACACCCAATCAGGACAGAACAGTTCTAGGAACAGACACATACAAAACATAAAGTGCAGTCACACCCACACACACACATTAAACATGAATTGCTCATTCTCAAATTTTACTTTTAGTGTTCACTCAAATTATTATTTGAACTCAGCTTTTACGTCTGCTCATTATTAATTTGTCTCTATAAAAGTCAGCTGGATTGTTTTGGTTCTGATATCGTTTCTTTGTTTTGTTTCAACTTTCGCAGGGTGATAACAAATTGTACCATCCCTGCTTCCACAAGCAGTCTCTCTCTCTTTCTCTCTCTCTCTCTGATAACCTTTTCCAACAGTCTTCTAAGACTTTAACTTTAATGTTAAATTCATTCTCATTTAAAGTCTGTGTGTAAAAACATCTTATACGTTTTTACACACCATGTTTTCCTACAACATGTCTTATTATTTTCAAGTGATGCCCTGCGCTTTTATTCCGCAATATCTTCGATCATCTGTGGCGCAGGCTCAAACATCAGCCTTGAGCTGGTTTCCAACATAGAGAGAGACTCTGAGGCATTCAGGACTGGTACTGCATTTTCATAAACTTTTAACTTGTCACTCTAGAACAGCATAAGACTTGGCTAGAGATTACATTTGTTTTCCAATAAAACGTCAGACATGATCCCTTTAACTCTATCCTTTGCCAGAAATTACGTTTTCAAATGATCATAATTTCATATTTGTCTTTTGCCCATACAATACATTTAAACTTCAAACATCCAAACTGAGTCTGAGTTACTCTTTCAATTTTAGCCACAGCACCAGAAATGACATGGTGGGCCAGATTCAGATAAGCAAATTGTTTTATTTCAGCTCATCATGAGCTTATCTTTTGAAACCAAAACATCAGCTTCTAGGGTTTTTAGCTTTTAACACCAATTATTGTCTCACGAGCAATGTTTTTACCAACATCCAGTCAAATAAACTTATCAGAACTTTTCACGAGTCAGAGGAACAGGAAAATGTATTATACATTTTTGTCATTTAAACCCACTATGTCTCTAAATAAGTATATATCTTTTCTGCTCACTTTGTATCATCATTGTCTTTAATTTTGCCTCATAATTTATATTAAAATTATCATTGATCTTGCCTTTTAACAGGAATTCCTTACGACTTAAATTTATTGAACTTATTACTTATTTCATTATTTTCAATCTGTGCCCCTCTGTTTAAAATCCCTCCGTGTCCGTGACACATATCTGCAGCTGCTCTGAGAAGAGAGCGCAGGAGGGAAGGGGGCAGATAAGACTCGCTGCTCACACATCTCTGGGCCTTTTTGTTTTGTTTTTCCTGCTTTGTTTCAAAAACAACTTCCAGTCCTTTACTCAGACTACACAGACCAAATCCTACATCATTTCCAATTATTTCTGCCAATTTATCTCACAAAAGTTAACTTAAGATTAACTTTTTCCACTTAGAATTAAAACCTTTGCCCATTTCCTTAATAATTCCTTCAAATTTCTTTGATGTCAGGCCTTCAGAGCAGAGCTGCTTACAGCGTTTGCTCTCTTTTGTCTCAAAATCTTAATCTGGACTGATCATGTCACAAATTGTTAGCCATTATTTTAGTCAAAGTTCATACTCACCTGAAATTATACCAGCGGAGATGGAGGCGGCGATCTTTAACCAACACAGCTGTGGCTTCTGCGTGATGAAACTGCAAAGTACACTTATACGAAAAAGTCACTCATACTGGTCCATGCCAATTTGGGTCATACTTTACATTTTCCTCGGGATCGTTCCTGATGCATCCCTGGCAAACAACCCTGAATCTATTTTTATTTTGTTTAACTGATAACTTAATCCCTAACTGTCTATTTTCCTAAATTCGGGGGCCCCCTGTCTGAGTTGGAAGAGACGGAGAAGGTTTGCGGTGGTCACTGTTTACCCTTACCAGTGTGCCTGCCCCTGTAGGAGTGGTGTGGTCACCAAAGCCCCCTTTGAGCTCTCTCCTCTGTTTGGGCAGGACTCGCTTGCACCCACGGTACCACCTTATGGTTACCTGGGCGACTTCTTATACCCCTTTATGTTTCTCAAACGCTTTTACCTCTTTAACATGTAATGTTCAAGATCTCTAGCCGAAACATAACCCGTGGTATAATTATTCCTTATTCCCGTCGAAATAAAGCTCTGCCGTTCCCCTTACCCAGTCTCTTCCAGTCAGACAAGTCTAATAATCAAAATATACTACCTTATCTACTTGTTTGCCAGAGGTGTACCAAGGACTGATTGCCCGCGCATCCTCCACCAAAAACTGTTGGGGTAACAGCTTTAGGACCCAGGACCAGTAGTGAGAAATGAAGACCAAGAGTCAGGAGTCAGATTAATTAAAGAAAAATTTACTGAAGAATAGTTTGCAGTTTCATCAGCAGAAGCCAGCTTCAAGTCTCTCAAGGAGTTCGTAGGCTGCGCTCCCTCTAACAGTCTCCCCACCTCCGCCTAACATACATACAATTTCTGAACAGTTATACTGTTTTCAAGGTCCAACCACGTCATTACTGTCATGTGGAATGATTCTGATTGGTTCTAACAACATTCACGTAAGCAACTTTCCACACGTCAACAGATAGGAGCACATATCACTAAAAATGCGTAGATGCGTAGACGAGTTGGCACCCAGCCCCAGATTTGGACTAGAATGACCTCGGAGGTCACAGAATGGCGTCTCCACGTCTCGTATCATCTGCAGAAAAGTCCATCTCCAATAATGATTCTGCAAAGATCATGCAACGCACATACACACAAAAGCTCCAAAGAGTAACAGTTTGCTCAAGGTTGAGAACATCTTAACTAACTATCAACAATTTCTTCTCCAAAACATCCTGATATCACGTTTTAGTACTGAAGTGAAATTATTCTTTTAATAAGAAAGGCACATAAGAGAGGTACAGTTTCTCTGGGTCCCTAAGAAGTCACGTAGACCTGACATCCCATGACCCTAAGGTCACTTTAGGAAGACATATAGCTCAACACATGCAGAGAGAGGTTCTCCCGGGGTGTTGATACGCACACACCAAGGACATTTGCCTGTCAGCTCGTCTTGACACAGACATCAGAGCTGGCACCTAAAAAAATGTGGATTCAAAAGCACACAGCAAATAATACTAAAATCTCCAAAATATAGAGAGGTTATAGATTAACTGATTTATCCAATGTAGAAAATAGTTATAACTTGATTATCATTGATTCTTATTTTAATATTGAACATAAAATCATTCTTGAAGGATATGTGTCTGATGAAGAGACAAGTGATGTTTGGCTTGACCCTTGACCCTTCAGAAGCATATCAAGGTTCTGGCGTGGCCTAGCCAGTCTCCAGACCTAAACCCAATAGAGAATCTTTGGAGGAGCTCAAACTCCGTGTTTCTCAGCGACAGGCCAGAAACCTGACTGATCTAGAGAAGATCTGTGTGGAGGAGTGGGCCAAAATCCCTCCTGCAGTGCAAACCTGCTGAAAAACTACAGGAAACGTTTGACCTCTGTAATTGCAAACAAAGGCTACTGTACCAAATATTAACATTGATTTTCTCAAGTGTTCAAATACTTATTTGCAGCTGTATCATACAAATAAATAGTTAAAAAATCATACATTGTGATTTCTGGATTTTTTTTTTAGATTATGTCTCTCACAATGGACATGCACCTACGATGACAATTTCAGACCCCTCCATGATTTCTAAGTGGGAGAACTTGCAAAATAGCAGGGTGTTCAAATACTTATTTTCCTCACTGTAACTCGTAGTACCGGATGAGCGGCGAGTGACCAATCAGAATCAAGTATTCCACAGAGCTGTGTAACACCGTAATTAATGTTATTTCATTTTGGTGAGCAATCCACGTGTTTTCAATTATTCTATATTGTATTCATAGTCAATTAGAGATTAAGTTAAGGAGTAATTAATAATTTGTTTGTTGATGTAGATGGTTTGTCTAAAAATTAGCTATTTAAGCTTAATAATAATTATTAAAGCTTAGACCATAGTCCAATCTTAATCAACACCACAGCTTACGTCCCAAGTGAAAAAATAGGCTATAAACACAATTATGTTTTGATTTGGGCCATTCGCAGAGTTTTCCCGCCATCTAGTGTTCAGGAAGCGTATTGCAGTTAAAAATATATGTTGACAAATCGGATGTTTTAATCATATCCATAAATGGTTTACCGCTTACACATACATTTATTATATATTATTTTGTTTGTAAGAAGGAAAGTTTTCATACTGGAAATTTAGATTGTGCAACTTAGCTGAAACTCTTTAACTGGTTTCCTAGCAACCAGTACAGACAAGTTTCTGACAACAAACATCAAGGCCAGTTTTACAGCAGCACTTCTGTCTGTGTGTCAGTCAGCGTGTGTGTGTGTGATTGTTATGGAGTAGAGGTTGATACTTTCTAAACTTCATAAATACCAAATTATATCGGAGAACATCGATTCTAATATGCAGAATGATCCTTTCTCTGTCAGAATGGAGAATTATGAGAATTGTGCCAGAAGAATTCAGTCATACTGGAGATCGTGTAGGGACAGACGGATCTTCAGGCTCCTGATGAATACTGTGCGCTCGGCTGTGAGTTCCTATCAGATATTTGAGCCAAATGGATTTTAATATGGCTTTCAAAAGACATATCATAATAATAATAGTAATAATAATAATAATTTTACATTTGAAGCATGGAATCACACCGGTGTGATTAGACTTTTCAGTGTGTCACGTCATCAACTGCTAAAAATGTCATATTCATAAGAGTGAAATAAATAATTCTAAACATTTGAGTGTGTTAAAGTTATGTTATAATGCTACGTTCGGCGGCTACTATGAGACACTTGTTGCACACTAAGCTAGATCGATATTAGGCATGGCAAAACATGGTACTCGCGGTAAACCAAGAAAACCAGATTGTATGATGTCATTGCTATGCGACACATGGACACAGTCCGTGTCCTGGTTAAAATCGCTTATTTCTCTGGATTTAAACATTCTTGAAAACATTTGTGATAATGTAAGTACACAGGTCAACAAAATATATAACACTGTTCTAGTGGTTTTCGAATATTTGATTAAAAAAATCTTACATATTGTGCCTTTAATATAGATCAGTGGTTGCTGTTCATGGTCAGGGACTATTTTTCCAGCCGAAGGGATGTGCCCGTCCTTCGCGATGTTGCAAAGCTGTAAAAGGTCTGAAGAGCGAATTTTATCTTCCACAGGGTCAAGACATTTAGGCAATGTTTGATTTTTCACTGCCAGAGAAAACAAAACTAAAATCACTGGTGTGTGTGTGTGTGTGTGTGTGAATGCGCTATTCAAATAAACTTGACGCACCTTACCAAGTTTAATAGCAAAAACAAACTGTGTTAAATAAAATTTGACGGTATTCGTCCTACAGTGTTTTCTATACTTTACCACAGTAGATGTGAATAGTTATAATAATTATAAGCAAACGAAAGTAAGAAATGTTAATAATCTGCGAAAATGCGACACGAGTGAAGATTTGGGAAAAGAAACGAGATGTCCATGTCCATTGGGATAAAATGGACTAGGCCTATTGTTAAAATTAACGGAAAATAGGTTGAACAGAGCAAAATAGGCAAGACAGAATAAAAAAGCTGACAAATCTGAAATTGGGCTCAGCCTACCTTTCTCATTCGGCATGAATCCATGTTTTCATGGCTGCGATGTAGGCTAACATTTAACTGCTAATTTATTTCCTTTGTAGGCTAAACAAAGCGTTGTGCTTCACTCTTGTGGTAACATTCACGTGAAACAGCATTCACATACAAAACATGGGTTAGTAAAATAACGAAATTATATTTTTAAAGTAGAAAATAGTATTTATGTAAATAGAAAAAACAACTAAACAACTAAACAACGGCATCGTCAACTGCAAATTTAGGGCCCAACCATAGAAGGCTTTTAGTGATTTTACTTCATGAAAGTTGCATTGACATGTATACACTCACCTAAAGGATTATTAGGAACACCATACTAATACTGTGTTTGACCCCCTTTCGCCTTCAGAACTGCCTTAATTCTACGTGGCATTGATTCAACAAGGTGCTGAAAGCATTCTTTAGAAATGTTGGCCCATATTGATAGGATAGCATCTTGCAGTTGATGGTGATTTGTGGGATGCACATCCAGGGCACGAAGCTCCCGTTCCACCACATCCCAAAGATGCTCTATTGGGTTGAGATCTGGTGACTGTGGGGGCCATTTTAGTACAGTGAACTTATTGTCATGTTCAAGAAACCAATTTGAAATGATTCGAGCTTTGTGACATGGTGCATTATCCTGCTGGAAGTAGCCATCAGAGGATGGGTACATGGTGTCATAAAGGGATGGACATGGTCAGAAACAATGCTCAGGTAGGCCGTGGCATTTAAACCATGCCCAATTGGCACTAAGGGGCCTAAAGTGTGCCAAGAAAACATCCCCCACACCATTACACCACCACCACCAGCCTGCACAGTGGTAACAAGGCATGATCGATCCATGTTCTCATTCTGTTTACGCCAAATTCTGACTCTACCATCTGAATGTCTCAACAGAAATCCAGACTCATCAGACCAGGCAACAATTTTCCAGTCTTCAACTGTCCAATTTTGGTGAGCTCGTGCAAATTGTAGCCTCTTTTTCCTATTTGTAGTGGAGATGAGTGGTTCTTCTGCTGTTGTAGCCCATCCCCCTCAAGGTTGTGCGTGTTGTGGCTTCACAAATGCTTTGCTGCATACCTCGGTTGTAACGAGTGGTTATTTCAGTCAAAGTTGCTCTTCTATCAGCATGAATCAGTCGGCCCATTCTCCTCTGACCTCTAGCATCAACAAGGCATTTTCACCCACAGGACTGCTGCATACTGGATGTGTTTCCCTTTTCACACCATTCTTTGTAAACCCTAGAAATGGTTGTGTGTGAAAATCCCAGTAACTGAGCAGATTGTGAAATACTCAGACCGGCCCGTCTGGCACCAACAACCATGCCACGCTCAAAATTGCTTAAATCCCCTTTCTTTCCCATTCTGACATTCAGTTTGGAGTTCAGGAGATTGTCTTGACCAGGACCACACCCCTAAATGCATTGAAGCAACTGCCATGTGATTGGTTGATTAGATAATTGCATTAATGAGAAATTGAACAGGTGTTCCTAATAATCCTTTAGGTTAGTGTATTTTGGCTGTAATATTGTGACAGGTTAGCCTGGCTCCGCCCTCCTACGTACGTCCGCTCAATTTTCATTTTCCTTCAGTACTCCGTCTGGTACTGCTGTATATGCTTAGGTTTTCTTCCGAACAATTTTTTACCGGTCCAATCAGCGAACAGAGGGAGTGGCTGAGAGTGATGACGTGGATGTCGTGCGCTAGTCTGAGTTGTAGTTCAGTAATGGCGGCGGTGAAAGATGCGAGTTTGTGGCACCGCTGACGAATGTCCAGAAGTTAAAGCCGGAGTGTGGCGAGGTGGACGAGCGAGCGAGACATGGGACGAGCAAATGAGATCGGTGTGTGTGATTAAGAATGAGACACACCGGTCTCGAGTCTTCTCATGAGGGAGCACAGAGGCACATAAGGACTAGCGACACCATTGAAGAACGAGAGAGATCCAGGCCTGGATTTGAAGTTGCGTTTTGTTTACGTTTTGTTATGCATGTGCGCGGCAGTCGTCCGTGAGGGGCTGCCACTTTTACTTTCATTTTGTGTTTATTATTTGATTAAAAGTTGTTAAACGTTCACCGGTTCCCGCCTCCTTCTTCCCTGAACAAACTAACTCCGTTACACAGAGCAAGAACAATCACTGCTGAGTTTTGTTGGTGGCCATAATGTTGTGGTCCGGAAAAAGTATTTTTCAGCTCGCTCCGTTAGTGGTGAAGGAGTTGCTGAAGTCCGTCTCCCACCACCCGCGAGAAAAACCCCAGGCTGAATTACCGACTGCTTTTGACAAACACCAAGATCGTGTGGTAATGTAATTTCTCTCCGAATCCACATCTCTGAGTTTTCAAGAATATATCTCTTCAAAATTCACTGTTTATATCCTCTTTTGACCCCTGCAGAGCACCGTACGGTTGCGTGCGCTATAATTTGGATTTCAAGTGTTTACAAGAGCAAAATATTTCAGCACCGCTCAAAAAATAAAAGAAGAAAAGCACGTAAACATTTGAATTGGGCTGTTATTTATGGCAGCATTTATTCTCATCATACCAAGCATATGACATTTTATTTACAGCATATATCATGTTATGATTGCACGAGATATGCACCACGAGAGCAGCGCGTTCCGATCACAGAACTCTCCTCTCCACCGTGAATAAATCACAATCTGAATGCATGAGGTTTTATCACTGACACTGAGGTGGTGTGCACAGTAAATGTGAGAATCAAAGGCGAACGGCGCGTGACATACGTCACGACCAAACGTTAGCGATTGGTTATGCAGATCCAGAGTGGCTCTTGGCAGATCCAATAGTTTTAAACTTCAACAGAGAACCTGCCTTCAAGGAAGTAATCGCTTATCAATGGAGGGTGGCCAGACTCTCAGTACAAATGAAATGTACGAGAGTCTGGTAAGACCAGGCTAGTGACAGGTAGCCATTTAATAAAAACAATAAGCCCTGTGAAGCCTTGGTTTACAGTGAATTTATAACAGCGTCGTGCCTAACTTATCAGTTATACATTCACTGGAAGCCACAGCTTCAAGGGACTTATTGCTTTATTTTAGGGTGAATTATCCCAAGTGTTGACACTTTTGAATGACATTATGATGATTTCTAAAACATGTGATAAGGAAAAAAGGCAATACAATAAGTATGGTATGGTAAATATGCACCTGTCTTTTATTTTATCTTATGTCACAGGAACAGTGTCCGGCTTCAGCAGTTCTGCATCAGCTCAGTCCCAGAGAAGCCCAACTCCTCAAAGACCCCAGTCTGAAGTGCAAGCTCCGATTCAGGTGTATTTCATACAGACGCTTGCCAAGCAGTATTATGAGGCAGACTATATTTTTTAAAAGACTTCTCTGTTTTCTCCACAATGTGTCACACATACATTGCATCAGATTGCCATCACTTGTCAGAATCATAACTGCAAACTATTTGTTTGCTGCTGGATAGAAAACATATGTGACCCAGGACCACAAAACCAGCCATAAGGGTACATTTTTTGAAATCGAGATTTATACATCATCTGAAAGCTGATAAATAAGCGTTCCATTGACGTATGGTTTGTTATGATAGGACAATATTTGATCAACTATTTGAAAATCTGAGGGTGCAAAGAAATTTAAATATTGAGAAAATAGCCTTTAAATTTGTCCAAATGAAGCCCTTAGCCATGCATATTACTACTAATAATACCTTTTTGATATATTTACGGTAGGAAATTTACTAAATATCTTCATGGAACATGATCTTAATATCCTATTGATTTTTGGCATAAAAGAAAAATGAATCATTTTGACCCGTACAATATATTGTGGCTATTAGCTACCCCGAATATACCCGTGAGACGCAGGACTGGTGTTGTGCTCCAGGTGTTGTCACACAGGGCCGCCCGTGGCATAGGCGGAATAGGCAAATGCTAGGGGCGCCACTCATCCATAGGGCCACCAAAATGTATTACTGATACTATTTTATTCATATTAATTTGAAATATTACCAAATAAAGCGCAAAAAAACTTAACTAAGTCCCCCGCATCTTCCCGGTCCGCCTCATCAATCTCCCCCGCCGAGCTTGAAGTGCGTCTGAAATATAACGCGTGATCAGTTTAGCGTTGGGAATTTGTTGTGTCGCGTCGCCTCTCGCCGCATCTAATATAGACAGGATTGCTTTCATTTTTTAGGGCGCTTGGCCGCTCGCTCCAGGTGTAGACACGGGGAAAGTTGCCTGATAATTTATGACGGATGGCCGAATTGTAGTGGCATATAAAACAGAAGCCCTCTGATGCAGGCAAGATAAGGGATACACTGCAAAAATGCTCTTCTTATTTAGTATTTTTGTCTTGTTTCTAGTCTAAATATCTAAAAATTCTTAAACCAAGATGCATTTACTAGATAAGTAAAATGATATTTTTTCTTAAGTGAGTTTATGCTTAAAACAAGCTCAATGATCTGCCAATGGGGTGAGAAAAATAATCTTGTTTCTGATTGAAATCTTGTTTCTTGTTTCTGTCCCAAACAGAAATAAGATCATTCTTCTCACCCCATTTGGCAGATAATTGTGCTAGTTTTAAGCTAAAACTCACTTCATTTTGATTTTTTCCCCCAGAAAACAAGGAAAAATTTATCTGATGTCATTTTAATACATCTTGATTTAAGAATGTTTTGATGTTTGGACTGGACACAAGAAAAAGTTACTTAATAAGAAGAGCATTTTTTGCAGTGTAAAGACAGAGGTAAAGTGGTGTAATGAATGAACAGTTTATTTATTTGCATAGTAGTAAAATACTAATGTACGCTAATTAATTCCAGTTTTACCTTAAACTATATGCAAGCAGCTGTTCTGGGTTCTCCAGTGGCCACAGACAGTGTATTTTGTCAAAAAGTATCATATCTGTTTTTTTAAACGCATGTAATATCACTTTTTTAATAGCCTAATGTTTTTACTCTACAGTTGTGCAGTTTTAAGGGGACATATGGACATTTTAAAATGTATTTGCCGAAATTAGTAATGATATTTATATACAGGTTTATTTTAAATAGCAACATTTTATGTAAATTTCACATTAAATATCTAAATTTCTCAGTTTAATTCATGGTGAAAACATGAATGTGCATATTAGTGGAAGTTTGCTGCCATCTACTGGAAAACAAACACTTCTGCTAGTTCTCAATAGTCTGTGCATGAATGCAAGATGCAATCACTTGTTATTTGTGTTTAGGCTGTAATGTGGCGTAGGTGCTATTTTTGTATAGTTTAACTATCATCAGCCTAAATTAAATAATAATAATATCATGAACATAATGACGGGGTAGAATGGACTGGACATCATATAAAACAATAAAAATTAAAAAACATCAATGCATTAAAAAAATAAAACAGTACCAGTGTTTCCGCAACTTAGACTGAAAACATGAATAAACCTTGATACAAGGGGCAAGTAAAATCTTGCCTAGGGCAGCAAATTGGTCAGGGCCGGCCCTGTACATATAACATGATTTCTTAATTTTGAATAAAGCAGGGAGACCGAGGCTAGTGTTTAAATCTTCAGTGGGTTTTCTGTACTGTAATGTTTGTGTCTGACTTACAAAAATAAACCCAATATTTACTGGAATAAAATGTGACAACTTCCCCCGGTCTCCCATATATATCAAATTTCTGTTCAGGTTTGCAGGTCCTCGATTTCCACCTTCAGTCGTGTTCAAGATTTTCCACATCGGAGGAGGAGGACACTATCTGTCTGGACAAAGGGTCTTTGCTCCCTCCAACCAGGTCATGAATACATTTTAGTAAATATAATGTTATAGTTTTTATTCATATTTTGGGTTAGTTTTTATTTTATCCATTTTTATTTTCGTTTTAATTGTGTGATTTCGTAATTTTTTTTGTAGTTTTTGGTTGTAAATATTAAAGCTGCACTATGTAACTTTTCCGTCCGCTAGAGGTCGCCTGTTCAAAACAAAGGTGTAGTTTGATGACGCCACGTTTGAGCGCAGAATCTCGGGACATGTGGTCTTCCGCTCTCAGCCGGTGGGAAAGAATCGGGATAGGACTCGGGCAGAAATCATGTTGATGGATGTGATTATTAGCGTTACTGTAGTCTGAAGCAGAGCAGGACCGAGTGTTGTGGAGCTGAGGAACCGCTGGAGAAATAACTTTTTTATTTCAGTTTTAGTTAGTACATCAAGTTAAACTAAATTAAAATAGACATCCTTACTGAACTCTTTATCAGTTAATGGTTATTTTATTTTATTTCAAGTAACAAAAATGTTTGTTTTTTTAATGATTTTAGTTTTAATTCTAGTTTAAGTTTTAGTGGACTATAATAACTCTGTGCTGGTCAATTTATTCTCACAAATCTTTTTTTTTTTGCATAAACATATTTTCTATAGAAGACCATTTTCGCCACATGAGAAAAAAAATAATGCTCAGGTAAATCATAATTATGAGATAAAAAGCTGAAATTATGACATACTAAATTGAAATAATGACATAAAATGGTCAATTATGACAGAATTATGTCAGAAGTCAGAATTATGAGATTAAAAAGTCATTATTATAATGTTAAAATTGACTAAATCAGAATGATGAGACACAAGTCAAAATTATGACATTTGTGAGATTACAAAAGTCCTAATTACAGTATGACACGTCAAAATTGACAAAAACAGAATTATGAGATAAGTCAAAATTCTGACCTGAAAAGCCTAAATTATGACATAAAAAGTCATAATTATGAGATTTAAAAAAATCTAATTTATAAGATTAAAAAGTCAAAATGATGACAGAAAGTCAGAAGAATTGAAAGATTAAAAACTTGGCTTTTTACCTCCTAATTGTGACTTTTAAGTCATAATTTAGAATTTTATCTCTTAACTATGAATTAGTCTGTCATAATTTTGAAAATTTTTTATGATTTACCAGAGCATGTTTTTTTTTTCTTATGTGATGGAAATGTGCTCCCATAGTTTTCTATGAGGGCAAAAGGGAAACAAATACATGCATTTGAATTATTGCATATTATTATGTGTGTCTACATCAACATATTTTCTATGGAAGACCATTTTCGCCACATGAGAAAAAAATAATGCTCAGGTAAATCATAATTATGAGATAAAAAGCCGAAATTATGACATACTAAATTTAAATATGACATAAAATGGTCAATTATGACAGAATTATGTCAGAAGTCAGAATGTTAAAATTATGAGATTAAAAAGTCATTATTATAATGTTAAAATTGACTAAATCAGAATGATGAGACACAAGTCAAAATTATGACATTTGTGAGATTACAAAAGTCATAATTACAGTATGACACATCAAAATTGACAAAAACAGAATTATGAGATAAGTAAAAATTCTGACCTGAAAAGCCTAAATTATGACATAAAAAGTCATAATTATGAAAAAAATCTAAATTATAAGATTAAAAACTTGGCTTTTTACCTCATAATTGTGACTTTTAAGTCATAATTTAGACTTTTTATCTCTTATAATGTTAAAATTGACTAAGTCAAAATGATGACATATTTGTGAGATTACAAAAGTCATAATTACAGGATGACACGTCAAAATGGACAAAAACAGAATTATGAGATAAGTCAAAATTCTGACCTGAAAAGCCTAAATTATGACATAAAAAGTCATAATTATGAGATTTAAAAAAATCTAAATTATAAGATTAAAAAGTCAAAATGATGACAGAAAGTCAGAAGAATTAAAAGATTAAAAACTTGGCTTTTTACCTCATAATTGTGACTTTTAAGTCATAATTTAGACTTTTTATCTCTTAACTATGAATTAGTCTGTAATAATTTTGAAAAAATTTTATGATTTACCAGGGCATGTTTTTTTTTTCTTATGTGATGGAAATGTGCTCCCATAGTTTTCTATGAGGGCAAAAGGGAAACAAATACATGCATTTGAATTATTGCATATTATTATGTGTGTCTACATCAACATATTTTCTATGGAAGACCATTTTCGCCACATGAGAAAAAAATCATGCTCAGGTAAATCATAATTATGAGATAAAAAGCCGAAATTATGACATACTAAATTTAAATATGACATAAAATGGTCAATTATGACAGAATTATGTCAGAAGTCAGAATGTTAAAATTATGAGATTAAAAAGTCATTATTATAATGTTAAAATTGACTAAATCAGAATGATGAGACACAAGTCAAAATTATGACATTTGTGAGATTACAAAAGTCATAATTACAGTATGACACGTCAAAATGGACAAAAACAGAATTATGAGATAAGTCAAAATTCTGACCTGAAAAGCCTAAATTATGACATAAAAAGTCATAATTATGAAAAACATCTAAATTATAAGATTAAAAACGTGGCTTTTTACCTCATAATTGTGACTTTTAAGTCATAATTTAGACTTTTTATCTCTTATAATGTTAAAATTGACTAAGTCAAAATGATGACATATTTGTGAGATTACAAAAGTCATAATTACAGGATGACACGTCAAAATGGACAAAAACAGAATTATGAGAAGTCAAAAAGAAGATTAAGATTAAAGATTAAAAAGTCAAAATGAAGACATAGAAAGTCAGAAGAATTAAAAGATTAAAAGCTTGGCTTTTTATCTCATAATTATGAATTAGTCGGTCATAATTTTGACATTTTTATGATTTACCAGAGCATGTGGCGGAAATCTGCTCCCATAGTTTTCTATGAGGGCAAAAAAATACATGCATTTTAAATATTGTGTATTATTATGTGTGTCTACATCAACAGGCCACAGCAGATTCCTGTAGGATGATGGGGAATAGAGCATTTATGGATCTCATTTCAGTGAACGAGATTCATAAAGTTGAACCACAAGACGTGATTTGCATGAGAGACTATATGCAGGTGGAGGAAAAACACCCTTGAGATAATTTCACAACTGGATTTCTGTGAAGTGGTCATACATTTGTGTTCATCTTTTCCCCCACTCAGTATTCCAGCCACATGGATGAGCTTCCGGCACGTCTCGGAGGCAGAGAGAACGGGTGGAGGTTCCTGTCTCTGAAGGTGCTGTCCCGGGACATTACGCTCAGAGAGGGTGTAAAGCCTGGAACCAGAGGTTTTTGTGTAGGTAGACATCATGCCCGCTCTGATCTGGCTGGACAGCAGCTCTCGCACAGGTATTCAGTTTCATCTTGTATTATTCTCAAATGTGTCACTTTCCCCACACTAACCAAAGGTCATAGTTACAGAGCAATATTTCTCATCTCAGTATGCTTTTAACTTTATTTATTCTGATGTGTCCAGAGGTATTCTGAGCTCTACACGACGCTCTGCCCGCTCTCGAAACACTGCAGCTCGCAAGAGACGCCTTTACGGCCTGGCTGAGACTGACAGAGTATGTTACATTTTATACCTTTAAGATATAATTTTTGCATCTATCTAAACCAGGGGTGCCACACTAGTCCTGAAAAGTGAAGCCAAAGCATCAGGGTTAATTTTGACAGCAAATTTTGATTTAGTTTTAGTCATAGTCTTATCAACGCTAAACTGATCACGCGTTATATTTCGGACGCACTTCAAGCTCGGCGGGGGAGATTGATGAGGCGGACCGGGAGGATGCAGGGGACTTAGTTAAGTTTGTTTGCGCTTTATTTGGTAATATTTCAAATGAATATGAATAAAATAGTATCAGTAATACATTTTGGTGGCCCTATGGATGAGTGGCGCCCCTAGCATTTGCCTATTCCGCCTATGCCACGGGCCGGCCCTGGTATGAATGATTATATTTCAACACCGAATTGGAGAAAAAACTATTTTATAATTAGATTTAGAAGTTATTGTAAAAACTGCCTAATGTTTAGTTTACATGTGTTATTTGAGTGTTGATTATTATACCTAAAAATAAATAGCAACTGAATTTAGGCTAATAGTTTGGGCTCTGCTGTTAACCTTTAATAGTAATGTGCAAGTATATAGTTTACAGCAATATCTTCAATAAACTCTTAGTTTAGTTTTAGTTTCTCTAGTAAACCACTGTTTAATAAAAATAAATAAAAAGCAATTTTGTAAAACTGTTGTACCGAACGTGACTTCAAAACCGAGGTATACCGAACCGTCAGTTTTGTGTACCGTTACACCCCTAATTACCATGCCAAACACTCAGAGTTGTCATGCCAAAAATGAAATGATTCCTTTGAATTTTCTGTGTGACCAAACCCGAGTTACTCTCCATTTCCAGGTGTTAGATGAACATATGGACAGCATTAATAATCACGACATGAAGAAACAGAACAGGACGACTGAGAAATGGGGCATCAAGATAGTTCTACCATTAGTTGAGACTGAAGACTATGACGACAACTCATCCGAGTCTGAATGGGAGGAAGAAGCTGAGAAACTGTGCAACTGGTCAAAACAACTGGATATAGACACCTGAGCTCATTTAGATGGAGAAACAGATTTAAGTACTACAAACTATTAGTGCATTATTCTGAGAATTTTAATCTGTATATTAAAATTGTACTTTTTATCAGTACTTTGATGGCTTCATTGGACTATGATAAACGACAGGTGGCACTTGTATTTGAACGTTTGGGCTTTTTTGTTTGATTTTCACCTTTCATACTTCATGCATATGCACCCTCGATAGACATCCATCCCAGAAACAGATGGCGGTGCTAAACTACACATGTACAGTAACCAGTGTTGGGTGTAATGCAAGTTATGTAATTGCATGACATTATTAAATGCTTGAGCAAAGTAATCTATTACTTTATCAAATAAGTAATGCAAGATACTTTGTTTCCCCATTTATTGCCTGACCGCTCTCCTGTCCACATGTTGAGAGAAATCATGAGTAAGAGCAGAAACATGCGTGTGTGTGTAAACATGATTGTTGTAGTTCTAGACTAAATATGAGCATGCATTTACTTAAAAAAAACCCAGATGCAATATTGTAACACATTACTTTTAAAAGTAACATCCCCCAACACTCTCATAAATAAAGGTACAAAAGCTGTCACTGGGGCGGTACCTTTTCAAAAGGTACACGTTTGTTCCTTTTAGATACTAATATATACATTTTTAAGGTACCAATATGCACCATTTAGGTACAAAAGTGTACGCCCCAGTGACAGCTTTTGTACCTTTTTTCTGAGAGTGAGCACTGACAGTAACCTAATTTTTTGTAAAATACGCCACATGCCTGATCAGAAGATTACTGATTATATTAAAACTACTAGTCCTATATTTAAAACAATAACTATTTTCCCGCTAAATAGTTATTTAAATTTTTTAAATATATTTCGATTATGGAATTAGAGAAAGGAATGATGAAATTATGGATATGGTTTTACAATTGTGATGAATTAACTGATATGATTTAATTTGACATTAATTTGATCTAATTTATTAGCCTCCTAAACTCCTAAAATGTAAAGAGTACATAGCATAACATATGAATATTTTTTTCCTCCTTTATATATATATATATATATATAAAGGAAGAAAAAAATATTAATATGTTATGCTATGTACTCTTTACACCACTTATTAAAGAATAAGACATGAAATGGTATGTTCAGGCAAAAACAATGTGATTTTTCTTCATTCACAGATGAATTTTTGTTCAACCAAACTTTGTATAAAGATGATTCTTAACTATGTTATGATTAAGGAAGATATAAATGAATTGATATACAATTTTACTTTATGCAGTATGTGGGTAAAATGGCCATAAATGGCTAGTCCCATTCAATACAATCAATGCATCTACACTATATCTAATTTCCATATTAAAGGATTAGTTCACCCAAAAATGAAAGTAATGTGATTTATTCCTCACCCTCATGCCGTTCCACACCCGTAAGACCTCCGTTCATCTTCAGAACACAGATGAAGATATTTGTGTTGAAATCTGAAGGCTCAGTGAGGCCTGCATAGAAAGCAAAGCAATTTACACTCTCAAGATCCATTAATGTACTAAAAACATATTTAAATCGGTCCATGTGAGTACAGTGGTTCAATATTAATATTTTAAAGCGACGAGAATATTTTTGGTGCGCCAAAAAACTAAATAACGACTTATATAGAGATGACCGATTTCAAAACACTGATTCATGAAGATTCGGACCACATCCACACGAAGCCAGAGCTTTCCCTATCCGATCGTCTCAAAAAATATCTGCGTACACACTAAACCACAGAACTTTACAGCAGAAGAACACACGTTTACAGTCTGGGACAAATTGTGCTTTTGGTCTATACGGCTAGTTTTGCCCTTCATGACGACTGTGAGGGGGGTGAATTTATATATAACTCATTCGTTTACATTATATAAAGCCTTAAAGCTCTGCATAATTAAGGGCGTGGCCACTTTGAGTGACAGGTGGATAGCCATTTGTCTGATGTCTGTTAGTCATCGCGTCACCTCAGCTCCGCCCACGTCCCGCCTCTTTGCCCATTTTCTGTTATCTGGGAGTGACACGCTGCCAAGATGGCGACGGCCAGCTCGACCCGACTTTACGCTTAAACTGCTCTTCAGAATCCTATGGGTGACATCACAGACACTACGTCCATATTTTTTTTACAGTCTATGGTCTTGGCGTACGGCTCCAAATGGTGCTAAAGTGTGCATCTCATGGAGACTGAACCGTGCCCTACGTTATATTCTCGCGCATGCGTCGTGGTGCTTCATGAGTTCACGTCTGAGGCCCAGAACAAAGTTGAATAAAGTCGGCATTTAGATTTTTTGTTTGCGCACAAAAACTATTCTTGTCGCTTCATAAAGTTATTGTAGAACCACTGTAGTGAGATGGACTTTGTAACAACGTCTTTAGTAGCTTTTATGGGTCTTGAGAGTGCAGAATACATTGCGGCCAATGGAGGCCTTTCTGAGCCATCGGATTTCCACTAAAATATATTCATTTGTGTTCCGAAGATGAAAGGAGGTCTGACGGGTGTCCAACGACATGAGGGTCAGTAATTAATGACAGAATTTAAATTTTTGGGTGAACTAACCCTTTAAGTCCTGGGGCCTATACCATGAAGCCGGTTTAGCTGGCTAGCCAGATATGTTTAAGCTTAGTTTGTGCCAATCCTGGGTTTTAGGTGCCATTAAAGTGGTTTGGCTTTTAGCCGTGTTCATCTCAACAGTGACTTGCGCTCCACGGCTAACCTGCTCCAGGGCAGGGGCCTGTACCATGATGGTAGTTTAACAAACTCAGGGTTACAGGATTAGTTTCGAGTTGACAAAACCAAACCAATCTATTCAGGCTTTGTTGGTCCCATGATGCTGATCATCCGCTTTCTCTGTCAACTCAGGCTTTGATCTTGAGTTAGGAGTTTAGCTGTGACATCAGCAGTGAACAGCCAATCACACGCTGTGGATCAACGAAACTGAGATTCACTTCTCGCGAGAGAAGCAGTGAGATTCATTTCTCTCTTCTGCAGAAAATGACAAGATTGAAAAATACTAAGAATTTAAACTAATTTACACAGGAAGAAGAAAAGAGCTGTCTATAAAAGAGGACCACTTAAAGAAAAATCTTACTACGTCAATGCAAGTAAAAGTTATTAAGTTAGTTTAGTTGATATATAGAGAGACTTGAACATTTAAGCTCACATGTAGTCATTTTTATAGCTTTATTTATTGATTTTAAAGCTTATTTGTATGACCTTTATATAGGCTATTTATATTAATTTTAACCAAGTGCCTATTAATGATTGATTAACTAAAATTATACATGTGTAATTGATTAAGGGTATAATAATTACATAAATGATAAATAAACCAACATTTTTATTATTATAAATAAGCATCGTTAAAAGCCAGACGCTTTAGTCTTTAAAAAACACTTGCTATGTAGTGACCTTTAATTTGGAGTAGAAAAAGGGGGAGTGACTTTATTGCATCAGAGGTGTGTCACTTTGCTCACAGCTGATTGGTCCAATTTCAGTTTGAGATCTCTTATCCAGAACATAACCTGCCCTGGAGCAGGTTAGCTGTGGAGCGTAAGTTACTATGGAGATGAACACTGCTAAAAGCCAAACCACTTTAATGGTACCAAAAACCCAGGATTGGCACAAACTAAGCTTAAACATATCTGGCTAGCCAGCTAAACCGGCTTCATGGTACAGGCCCCAGGTTATGTTCTGGATAAGAGATCTCAAACTGAAATTGGACCAATCAGCTGTGAGCAAAGTGACACACCTCTGATGCAATAAAGTCACGCCCCCTGTTTCTACTCCATATTAAAGGTCACTACATAGCAAATGGTTGTTAAAGACTAAAGCTTCTGGCTTTTAACAATGCTTATTTATAATAATAATACTTTTGAATGATTCAGATATCATTTATGTAATTATACCCTTATATATTTTAGTTAATCAATCATTAATAGGCACTTAGTTAAAATTAATATAAATACCTATATAAAGGTCATACAAATAAGCTTTAAAATCAATAAATAAAGCTATTAAAATACATTATTCTCTCTATCAACTAAACTAACTTCCTAACTTTTACTTGCACTGACGTATAAGATATTTCTTAAAGTTGTCCTCTTTCATAGACAGCTCTTTTCTTCTAGCTGTGTAAATTTGTTTAAATTCTTAATATTTTTCAATCATGTAATATTCTGCAGAAGAGAGAAGTGAATCTCAGTTGATCCACAGCGTGTGATTGGCTGTTCACTACTGCTGTCAGATCAAAGCCTGAGTTGACAGAGAAAGCTGATGATCAGCATCATGGGACCAACAAAGCCTGAATAGATTGGTTTGGTTTTGTCAACTCGAAACTAATCCTGTAACCCTGAGTTTGTTCAACTACCATCATGGTACAGGCCCCAGGTGTCCTCTACATGTATAAAAATCAATGTCAAAACAAAAAAAAGTCATAATTTGATTAGAAACCATGTTGATTTCTGACAATTAGTCAGATTTAAATGATAATTAAAAAATATTACCATAGTTCCATAAGAGTGCTAAATTTGATCACTGAATGTCAGCAATTGTTATGGTGAAACTTCCAAACATGTGGTGTCTCTGAAAAGCCCTGAATGTGCTCTTTACAGGACATCCAGACTTAAAACTGTGACATGTATGCAGCACTACAATATCATGTCCACTACAGAGGACAAAAGTGTATTCCTGGGTCTCAGGAGGATGTGTGAAGTGGGCATGAAAACGCAGTGCATGGAATGACCCAACCAGTGGGCACTTTTAAGGGCCAAAACAATGCAAACACACATCTTTGATATGATCACTACTGTCAGTGGAGGTTGAACAGTGAGTTAAAGAGACGCGGGGGGAACAGGCGCGACGGCTCGCTCGGTTAGCATCGCTTTCTCTGGGTAAACTGCTCATCATCGGCCTTCCGCATTTTCCTGCGGCTCTGCGCAGTGACGTGTCGCGCTGACGGCGGGTCGCGCGCTCTGGAGAAGCTGCGGGCTGCAGCGCGTCTGTCTTTGGAGCTCCGCCCTCCCTGCGCACTCCGCGGCCCGCCCAGCGCCTGCTAACTCCCGATCCAGCCCTGCCCGAGTCTGGGGGAATCCGACGGCCTGCCTGCCCGGGGAAAATCTGGAGGCCGCCCCGCGCGTTGATCTATGGTAAGCGCGCAAGCACAGACGAACCGGACCGCGCGGGGTTTATCCCGCGAGCTCGTTGCACGCGCGCGTCTGGTTTATGCATTGATATTGCGCGTTTTGTTGCATTATGTTGCTGGAGACGCGAGGCCTCGGAGTGGCCGCCGGGCCCCGGGCCTTGCGCAGGCCGCACTCAGGCCTTCTTCACTGCGGGTGGGTTATTGTTTATAAATGCCCTGCATGCACGCACAGGCGCGCGATACCAAACGCCCCTTTGTTTTAAAGCAGAGAGCGCGTGCTCGCGTATATGCATGCGTGGGAATTAAACGCTTGGTGTATTATGGCTCAAAATGGCGGGGTTTTGTTTTCAGGGGATGGGGGGGAAATTATGGCCACAACAAGGCGCCATGTTTCACTGCCTTTATCCGCGCGCGCGGGGGGTGGGAAGCCTCGGCGCGCGCTACTACACACATTCTTCTCAAATGCATGAAGCTTCCAGTGTTTCCTCTCATGCATATGCGTGTTTAAAATGCATTGCATCATTTTATATAACACAGCCTAATGCACAAGCATGTATGTCACTCATCTTGTCGCAGTCATTTGCACATTTGAGGGACATGCACGTCCGTCAATAATAGGCTCATAATTATCACTTTTTCTGTGTGCATGCATGCATGCATGCATGCATGTCTGTCTGTCTGTCTGTCTGTCTGTCTGTCTGTGTGCATGCATGTCTGTGTGCATGCATGTCTGTCTGTCTGTCTGTCTGTCTGTCTGCGTGCATGCATGTCTGTCTGTCTGTGTGCATGCATGTCTGTGTGCATGCATGCATGTCTGTCTGTCTGTCTGTCTGTCTGTGTGCATGCATGTCTGTCTGTCTGTGTGCATGCATGTCTGTGTGCATGCATGTCTGTCTGTCTGTCTGTCTGTCTGCGTGCATGCATGTCTGTCTGTCTGTCTGTCTGTCTGTCTGTCTGTGTGCATGCATGTCTGTCTGTGTGCATGCATGTCTGTCTGTCTGTCTGTCTGTGTGCATGCATGTCTGTCTGTGTGCATGCATGTCTGTCTGTCTGTGTGTGTGTGCATGTCTGTCTGTCTGTGTGCATGCATGTCTGTCTGTGTGCATGCATGTCTGTCTGTGTGCATGCATGTCTGTCTGTCTGTGTGCATGCATGTCTGTCTGTGTGCATGCATGTCTGTCTGTGTGCATGCATGTCTGTCTGCATGCATGCATGTCTGTCTGTCTGTCTGTCTGTCTGTCTGTCTGTGTGCATGCATGTCTGTCTGTCTGTGTGCATGCATGTCTGTCTGCATGCATGCATGTCTGTCTGTCTGTCTGTCTGTCTGTGTGCATGCATGTATGTCTGTCTGTCTGTGTGCATGCATGTCTGTCTGTCTGTGTGCATGCATGTCTGTCTGTCTGCGTGCATGCATGTCTGTCTGCATGCATGCATGTCTGTCTGTCTGTCTGTCTGTCTGTCTGTCTGTGTGCATGCATGTCTGTCTGTCTGTGTGCATGCATGTCTGTCTGCATGCATGCATGTCTGTCTGTCTGTCTGTCTGTCTGTGTGCATGCATGTATGTCTGTCTGTCTGTGTGCATGCATGTCTGTCTGCATGCATGCATGTCTGTCTGTGTGCATGCATGTCTGTCTGCATGCATGCATGTCTGTCTGTGTGCATGCATGTCTGTCTGCATGCATGCATGTCTGTCTGTCTGTCTGTCTGTCTGTCTGTCTGTGTGCATGCATGTCTGTCTGTCTGTGTGCATGCATGTCTGTCTGCATGCATGCATGTCTGTCTGTCTGTCTGTCTGTCTGTGTGCATGCATGTATGTCTGTCTGTCTGTGTGCATGCATGTCTGTCTGTCTGTGTGCATGCATGTCTGTCTGTCTGTGTGCATGCATGTCTGTCTGTCTGCGTGCATGCATGTCTGTCTGTCTGTCTGTGTTATACACATCTATTTCAAACCTATTGCATGTTTACAATATGACAACTGTCACATTGTTATGATCCCCCAGTCCAGAAAGCAAAGGCTTCATTCTGTATTTACTTTTGTATGAGAGATTAATTCAGTTTTAAAATTCATTGATTGTGTGTTCTGTAATAAGTGATCTCTAGGAGGCATTTTAGATGAATTGTGTGTGTGTTTGTTGTGTTAGTTGTGCCGTGGCCAATGAAGAATAAAGACAATGGATGAGGAGGTGACAACAAGGCTTGCTCTCCGCTCCCAAGAGCCCAAGATTATACTGCATGGCTCAGGTAATAAACACACCATGACGTCTGTCTGATGATGATGATGATGGTGGTGTTGCATCATTCTCATACTACAGATCATGTGATTGGACGTCATATTTTTGATCACAGAAGCGAAAGAACTTTACACCAGGATATCAATGGCATATGTGACGTGTGAATTTGATGGCGTAAATAATCATTTAACATAAGAAAAATATATAATTTAGAATAATTATTAAATGTAATTATAATACAAATATTTACATATAATACATATAATAAAAAAAAACTGATGGAATTATGGTAAAGATAAACAATTGTAAATATGCATTTATATGTGTAATAAATATATATTCAAATTGTTAAATGCCACAGCTTGAAACAAAAATATATTTTAAATATTATTAAATTAATAATATAGTTTTTTATAATGTATTATAATTGATTATATTTACATATTTATTTAAATATGTATGTGTAATTATGAATAGTTATTTATAAAATAAATGTCACAAGAACAACTAAACAAATAATTTTCAAAATATATTTTATATAATATATAAATAATTTAACTATGAATAATGTAGTTTATTATTTTGTATTATTACAATAATGTATGTATATATGTATATGTAATTATGAATAATAATAATATTTTTTAAATAAAAAATATATTAAATACCACAAGAACAATGCACTATAAAAATATCAACTAAAATATAAATAATTATGAATATTATTGTTATTACAATAATCTATGCTGTTTTTGTTGTTGTCTAATATTTTTATTACTGTCAAAAAGCTGATATAAAATGGTTTATATATATATATATATAATTATAATTATTAAAAATGTTAAATGCTACAACTTGAAACAAAAATATATTTTAAATATTATTAAATTAATAATATATAGTTTTTATAATGTATCATTATTGATTATATTTACATATTTATTTATATATGTATGTGTAATTATGAATAGTTATTTATAAAACGAATGTCACAAGAAAACGCACAATAAAATGAAATTATCAAAATATATTTTATATAATATATAAATAATTTAATTATGAATAATATATTTTATTATTTTATTGTTATGACAATAATGTATGTATATGTAATTTTGAAAAAATAAAAAAATTTAAAATAAAATTTATATTAAATACCACAAGAACAATGCACTGTAAAAATATAAAAATATCAACTAAATATTTATAATTATGAATAATATTGTATATTATTATTATTATTATTACAATAATGTATGTTATGTTTTTGTTGTTGTCTAATGTTTTTATTATTGTCAAAAAGCTGATATAAAATGGTTATATATATATATATATATATAATTATTAAAAATGTTAAATGGCACAACTTGAAATAAAAATATATTTTAAATATTATTAAATTAATAATATGTAGTTCTTATAATATATCAATTGATTATAATTAAATATTTATTTATATATGTATGTGTAATTATGAATAATAATTAATTTGAAAATAAAATAAAAAATTAAATGCCACAAGAACAATGCACTGTAAAAATATTTAAATATCAACAAAAATATATATATAATTATGAATAATATATTATTGTTATTACAATAATATATGTTATGTTTTTGTTGTCTAATGTTTTTATTACTGTCAAAAAGCTGATATAAAATGGTTTATATATATATAATTATAAATATACATTTATATGTATTGCATAATTTATATACGGTACTGTATATTTATAAATATTATATATTTAATATGTATGATTGTTATTACAATAATGTATGTTATGTTTTATTGTCATCTAAATGTATATTATGAATATACATTTATATGTATAAAATATGTATGTAATATAATTATGAATAATACAAAATATTATTAAAATTAAAAATACATATTACATGCCACAACACACAATAACAATCTATTAAAATATTGTCAAATAATGTATAATTCATATATATATATATATATATTACATATGTTTTATATATTTCTAAGTATTATATATGTAATGTATATGTGTAATAATAATAATATTTATTATTAATATTAGGGATGCTCATATTGACCGTTTAACCGATAGTATGAATTTTGACCGATTAATACTATCAGTTAAACGGTTTAAAAACTTTTTTTTTTTTGCTGCATGGTCACCACATTTTTATAAGAAACAATATTGAGTCTATGAAACACGAAAGAACAACAAATATATCGGTGAGAACACTCGTTTTAACAGCCTATATACACCGGGACTGCATCACACTTTTCCCAATATTGATTCTTCTTGCAATCGTAATGCAGTGGACTGTGGCCTACATTAAACCTTTAAATAAAAGGTTCACACAGTCATGTACAATAAACGAGCTTGCACAGCGTCAGGAAATAAAAATTAACGCAAAAAACCTGCCTACCTTACCAGAGCATGTCAGCAAAGCAAAGCGGAGCTTCACTCATGAACCGCTCAGCGGTAAAATGACGTGCGCTCAAATCCCTCTCCAACATGACATTTCTCTCCACTGTAGCCCACTATTAGCCTGGATGCCAGACGAACTTAGCCCCGCCCACACAATTTTTTGCACGGGCAGTTCGGTCTGGACTTGATCCATAGAGAAGTAATTATGCCTGAACAGAAACTGTTCGGACCAATGAAATTGTCAGGGCGGGCTTTAGACGATGATGGACAGATGATAAACAGTGACGTAATCATCCACGTCATCAAAGGCGCTTGGGTTGAATTTGTTCTAATCCTAAACGGAGAACTTGTTCGTATGCGTTCACCTTTACTATTTCTCTCAGAAATGATGATGGTGTTGGTAAGTACTCTGTGTATCCTTAAATTCTTTTTTACAACACCGGCAAAGATCGTTTACACTCATCATCTTCTTCTAATGTTACTTATTCCAGCGTGCGTGCAGACAGGGTTGCCAAGTTTTTACAGCAAAACTCGCCCAAATGCTACTCAAAACTAGCCAAAAACAAGCCCAATAGCTTTCCGGGTGGGGGGGTTCTCCGGGAAAAATGGCATTTGGGGGGTAAAATATGTGTTATTTTGGCACGGCTGCTAAAATTCGCATTCCTGGGTCTGTATATCACATAATTGGGGTCGCTTCAACCCGCGGACTTGGCAACACAGTGCAGTTGAGTTCTGTTGACATTTGACAACTGACTTTATGCGTCGCTACGTTGCTCTGATTGGTTGTAGGTCTATCCAATTGAGGTCTTTCCTGGTTCGGTTTAAACACGCCCCATAATCACAGCCCAACGGAGCAGTATCAGACTCATATTCTGACTAGAATTGAGTATGACGACGTCAGGCTAGCCTACTATGCTTGTAGCCATTAAAACGTAATTAGTTTCAGTTTAAATATTATAATGTTATTTTTTTATTTCATTTACGTTGAAAAGTGAACAGGACACAAGATGCATAATGTCAGAAGACGGGGGTCTACAATAAGTTCAATAACACTTCAATAGGCTTTCAACCAAACTTTTCTTTAAAGTGAATTTCGTTTTTGTATAAATTGTATCTTAATTTGAATCTATGTTTAATCAATCAAATTGCCCGGATTTAATCAATAATAAGCAAATAGCCTATAACAGACAATGACATGGAGGCGGTGGCGCAGCGTGAACAACGGCTTAAATGAACTACTAGAAAAGTAAAAAAACTTCAGTCAGGGGCAGCCCTAGCTATTTATTTCAGATGGGCTTATATTTGATCCAGCAGGTCCCAAAGGGAGTTCTGGGTTGAGCGTGCGGTGCTGAGCGGAACGAGCTTCAGAAATGAGCCGAATCGTTTTAAAAACATAATTCAACAAATAAATAATACTTTTTAATGGGCCACTTAAAATGTTTATTACAAATAAATTATTACATTTAAAAAATGAATAAAATGAACAAAAATGTGCAATCCTTTGCAGCAGAGGTAGGCCTGCTATTTTTATATGATGAAAAAAAAACATAGTTTGACGGGAAAAAAACTATTCCGGTTCTTCAAAGCTTCAAACGGATTCAGTGTTTTCGTTTTGTCATCTTAATTTGTTAATTATTTAAGTGAAAAATATTTAGTGTAGGATTTATTTTATGCTTTTTAAAATATTTTATTCAGTTTTTCTCTGTTGTCAGAAACGCTGCATGTGCGTGAACATGTGATAATGTGAATCCAGGTTCTGATGTTGATCTGTTCTGTATGCTGCGGATTGCACAGTAAAATAAACCCGTAGAAAAAAGGTGTCTTTTTAACAGGTCACAGACACTCTTCAAGTGTATATTTATTTAATGCCAATTCAATATTATAATCTTATCATTTAATGGTTAATAATCGGATAATGAGCAGTGGTTGTTGGTCGGGAAAATTAACAGTTATGAGCATCCCTAATTAATAGTACAATAATGTTATTGTCATCAAATTTTTGTATTACTGTGGTAAAAAGTAGATATAAGATGGTAAACATCTATATATTAGGGGTGTAACGGTACTCGTATTCGTATTGAACCGTTTCGGTACAGGGCTTCCGGTACGGTGCACGCGTGTACCGAACGGTTATGAATGTAATCTTTAAAAGTTAACAGTCGGCTTGTTGTAAGCGCGGAACACACTTCAATTCGAGTTCCCACACGAACATATTAAGTATTCAGTCCATTTTATCACGAAATTCAAACGATAAATGCCGTTTTAACGCTCTTTAATGTGACGTGACTGATAGACGCGTATCAGTTCAACTTAAAGCGGCGGCGCGCGAGTCAATGCGATCATCTCTTCCTAAAGAATAAACATAAATTAATACATCTTAAGGTATGTTGAGGATACATTACAACTTACTGAAATGTATCATATGTCATGTAATCGCTCCATCTGTGTTTCAACCGCGGAAAGACAATAAAACTGCTTGTAAACAATGTCATGCAGAATCACGTTTACTCAGAAGTCATTCAGTGTCCACAGCTGTAGCTCACTAGAGAAATCAACTCTTTCACTGAATACATGCACTATATTAGCCGTTATATTCATTATATTAGCCGTTATATTCATTATATTAGCCGTTATATTCATTATATTAGCCGTTATATATTCATTATATACTACTTAGCCTGTTAGTGATGTCTTGTTTATTTAATGTATGTTTAAATAAACCTGTCATGAAAATTACAGCCACTAAATGATTATATTTCAACAACGAATCAAAATAATTATATTTAGAAGTTAATGCAAAAACTGCCTTATGTGAAGCTTATGAGTGTTGATTATTATATCTAAAAATAAATAGCAACTGAATTTAGGCTAATAGTTTGGGCTGTTGTTAATCTTTAATAGCTATATGCAAGTAAGGGCTCCCTATATAGTTTACAGCATTATCTTTAAGAAACTTTTAGTTATAATTTAATTCATTTAAGGACAGACACAATTTTTCTCATTAAACCACTGTTGAATAAAAATTAATAAAAAGCAATTTTGTAAAACTGCTGTACCGAATCCATACCGAACCGGGACTTCAAAACCGAGGTACGTACCGAACCGTCAGTTTTGTGTACCGTTACACCCCTAATATATATATATATATATATATATTAGTTTTTTTTTACTCTAGTGTCCAGTGATTAACCATTTCAATTGGCCGTTATGAATTATGTCTAGTGATCAGACTTCTTTGACTGTCATTTTGGTAGGCACTGAGCGAACGAGTGTGTGTGTGTGTGTGTGTGTGTGTGTGTGTGTGTGTTGTAGACGAGGGAGGTGCTGGAGAGGAGGAGTATGTGGTGGAGCTGCAGGAGACCGTGCTGGTCTCTGAAGTGGAGGGGGAGGGGGCGTCCGTGCAGGGCTTCTCCTCTGACGAGCTCGTGATCCAGGACGCAGTGGAGGACGTGGTTGCCGAGTACGTGCACTGCGATGACGACGAGGGCGTTGCCGTGGAGACCTGTGTGATGTCACTGGAGGGAGAGGAGGAAGAGGAGGATGGTGTTGCCATGGCAGAGATGACAGAAGATGTTTTGGTGGCGGAGGGGAGGGAGCAGGACGGGCTGGACCCTGAACACGACTCGGACAGCTGTGGAGACTACCTGATGATCTCCTGTAAGTCATTCTTTCTTTCTGTTGGTTAATTAGTTCCTTCACTCTCTTAGTTGCCCGTTTATTTGTATCTAATTAATTTATTTGATTGGTTAACTAGTTCATTCACTCATTTGTTCGTTTACCTAGATGCTAGTTAATGTTTTTGTTGATTCATTCATTCGCTCATTTGTATCTAATTCATTTATTCTATTGGTTAACTAGTTCACTTGCTTTAGCTGAGAGTTTGTTGTTCATTTATTCAGTCAGTTTTTTATTTGTTCGTTCGTTCATTTGTTTTTGTATAATTAATTTATTTGATTGGTTAACTAGTTAATTCACTCATTTGTTCGTTCACTCTCTTAGTTGCCCGTTTATTTGTTGTTATTCTTTTATTTAATCAGTTTTTTTGTTCATTCATTCGTCCATTTGTATCTAATTTTTTTATTCTATTGGTTAACTAGTTCACTTGCTTTAGCTGAGAGTTTATTTATTGTTCATTTATTCAGTCAGTTTTTTCATTCATTCATTTTATTTGTTCATTTGTCTGTTTTTTTTCTGGTCCGTTCGTAATGTTGGTCTTTCTTCCTCCCTGTAGTGGACGACGCTGGTAAGATGGTGTCGGGAGACGGAGAGGAGGTGACGGTAGAGGGGGCGATAGATGACCATGAGGTGGAGAAAGATGAGGACGGACAGGAAGTCATTAAAGTTTACATCTTTAAAGCAGACTCGGGAGAGGACGACCTTGGTGAGTCAAGTGTCTACAAGAGATTGTTATCTTTGTATTATTTATTAGCATTTATTAGGTTTTTTTAATGTCTATTTTTATTTTTTTGTATTTATTTTAATTTATTTTAAGGGTTTTTTTCTCCATTTTTATTATTTTAACCGTATTAAAACGTTTTAGTAATTTTATGTGCTTTTGTTATTTTTATTAGTTTTTGTTATTTTATATTTCCATTTAGTGTCATTGTTCAGCTGAAGTCAGTTCAGTGTTGATTCAGTTCCGTTGTAAAGATCTTCAATTATTAAATTAGTTCATTTAATCTATAACCAAGCAAGCCAGGGGCGACAGTGGCAAGGAACCCGAATGCCATCAGGTGACAGAATGGAAAAAATAACCTTGGGAGAAACCAGGCTCAGTCGGGGTGCCAGTTCTCTTCTGGCCAACGAACGAACACGGTGTCATTATGATTTGGGCTGCATCACAAGTCAGAAATCTGATCGGGATCGGTAGCGCTCAAATATTCATCCAGTTCCTTTTGCTTGAAGATCGGATTCATCACGCCAGTATGGAGAGGAAGCTGGTCATAGGTCTGTGCGGAGGACCTGTCTGGTTCTTTGCTGAGGATCTGTGCAGACGGCTGTCGCGTCGACGAGGCCTTCACAGGGGATTGTCTAGTTGACAGGATCTCTGCTGACATTCAGGGCTGCGTCGTGGTCGTGTCTAGGTGCAGGTCCGCCATCTGATGTGGGTACGGACCAGATACGACTGACTATGGTAACCTCAGGATAAACAGAGAGACTAATATTAGCGTAGATGCCATTCTTCTTACGTTGTAACAAGTACATCGGGTGTTATGGGATGTGTTCCCGGTTCTGTTGACCTAATATATGTAGCCTAACAATCCTTTAACGGATATGATATGATTATAGAAATGTGATTGTGGTATGTGTATGCCAGGTTAAAGAGATGTGTTTTTAGTCTAGATTTAAACTGACAGAGTGTGTCTGCTTCTTAAACAATGCTAGGAAGTTTAGAGTCCAGAGTTTAGGTGCTAAATGGGAAAAGGATTTGTGATATTCTAGATATTATCAACTGACCAAATTTGAGATTGCAATAGACAGACTATAATGCGATAAGAGTCTGCCTAGCAAGTAATAAGCAAGATTTAAAAATGTATGTGATGTTTAATAGGGAGCCAGTGCAGTGTTGACAGAACCGGGTTAATATGGTCACACTTCCTGGTTCTAGAAAGAACTCGAGCTGCTGCGTTTTGGTCCATCTAGAGTTTGTTTATTAAGCGAGCAGGGCAACCACCCAGTAGAGCATTACAATAATCTAACCTTGAGGTCATTAACGCATGAACTATCTGTTCAGCATTTGTCATTGAGATGCATCGTAATTTAGATATATTTTCAAGATTGAAAAATGTGGTTTTACAGATGTTAGAAATGTGGCTTTCAAATGAGAGATTGGTATCAAAGAGCACACCCAGGTTCCTCACTGACGACGAAGACTTGAGTCTATTCAAAAGAATGTTGTGGTCGATAATATCAAATGCAGCACAACCATGATCGGATGATAAGAGTAAATCATTTGTAACTCTGATGAGAGCAGTCTCAGTACTATGATACGGCCTAAATCCTCACAGATACCATTTCTTTCTAAAAGGAAACATAGTTGTGAGGGCACTGCCTTTTCTAATAGTTTTGACACAAGGGGGAGATCGAGTTCAATCTGTAATTAACCAGTTCTCTAGGATCAAGTTGGTTTTTAAATAAGAGGTTTAATAACAGCCAGCTTAAAGGTTTTTGGTACGTGTCCAATGATGCATTAATAATATTAAGAAAAGGATCTATGACCTCTGGAAGCATCGCTTTCTCTCTTTGTAGCATAGTCGGTTTAGGGTCAACTGTACATGTTGTTGATTTTGATGATTTAACAAGTTTAGACAGTTCTTCCTTTACTATAGCAAAGAATGAATGGAATTGTTACTCAGGGGGTCTATGTCTGATGCAATACGGTTGTGTGGTTATAATTTTCCCTTTAATGGTTATAATACTACCAATCTTGCAACTGTTGCAAGTAAAGAAATTCATAAAGGCATTACTGCTGTGCTGTTTGGAAATGTCCTAACTAGGGATGCACTGATAGGATTTTTTGGGACCGATACCGATTTTAACAAACACTTATTGGCCAATACCGATATTTGTCACTTGCCCTCTTATTTGAAATTGCTGCATTATCAAATCATTTCTAATGAACATAGACTGGATCCTTTTAACATTCAGCAGGCCAACATAAATACAGCAGAACAAGATACACATGAAATAAACAGTGCTTTTTAAGTAGGTTTAATGTTAAATAACACTGCATATTCTTCACTGTATAAATTAAATGCATATATTATTATTACATTGAGACGTAGCAAAATTCTACTGCCTTCACGCAGTTCATTAAAAAACCATCGGTTTGTTATATCTGCCTTTTTCATGCTATAGCCGATATGCCGGCGGTTGTAAATTGATCAAAAATTGGCCGATAAATATAGGCGGCCGATACATCGGTGCATCCCTAGTCCTAACCAAGATTTAGCCGTTTTAAGGCCTTTCTGTATGCAGTTAGACTGTCTTTCCATGAAATACCTCTAGTTTTCTTTTCTTCCAGCTGTGCTCCAGATCTAAGCTATCTGGTATGCCGAGGAGATGAAACTGATCAGGAAGATTATTTATAAAGCAATCTTTAGTGGTAGAAGTGATAGAGAGGTAGAGTTCTACCAGATTTGTAACAGGAGGTTTGTTTTACAGCCATGGCTAAATGAAGTATACACAAGACTAGATAATGATCTGAGATGTCGTCGCTCTGCATTAACATTGATTCCATATGTCAATATAAGAACTAAAGTATGATTACAACGAGTGGGTCCTGAAACGTGTTGTCTATAGTTGCCAGTAGAGTATAGAGCGTCTGTAAATGCCAATCCCTAATGCATCTTGTTCATTGTCTACATGGATATTAAAATCACCTACAATTAGTACTTTATCTGCAGCCAGTACTAACTCTGATAGCAAATTCTTTGATAAAGTCTGTATTGTGCCCTGGTGGCCTGTATACAGTATAATTACAGTACTAGCATTGTTATTATTAGGGATGCACTGATACCACTTTTTTTTCAGTACAAGTACTTACATTTGGGTACTTGCCTATACCGAGTACTGATACGAGTACATAATAATACCATCACAGTTCTTATAACAATGTTTTATTTTCATCAGATGTTTTTCACTTTCTGACTGTAACAAAGTAAATACACAAATTGATGCTGTTGCTGACAGTTTAATATTCAACTTGGTGTTTTCCTAAACAAACATGGCACTGCTGCCCATTTCACATAAATGTGGATTCCAGTACCACACAACATAGTAGCAGAACAACTGAATTAAATTATGTTATCATAGCCATACAGCCCTTTTCGGAAAAGTGAGAGGCAGGTTCTTTTTGATGAAAAGAAGCTCCTCTGCATTATCAGCTATGAGCCCATTTCTGTTTTCATCTACAATGTGTGACACTGAGCTAACTTGGATGTGCGAGACTAGTTGATTAAACGTTAGTGCTGCTGCAAGACGACTTGGAAAATACTAGTCGTTTACATTTTTTTGGCACTTTGCTTTATATATATATATATATAATTTTTTATTTTTTTTTACAAAGGCTATGTTTAAATTACTGTCGTGTTAATTTTATATCTTGAAATGAATATATTATTTTGAAAAGTGTATATCTGCAGCAAAACAAAATCATTTAATTTTACCTCAGGTTTTGCATGCGTTGGTTTTCTCTGGCGCTCGCGGAGGCTTCAGATAAATCTCCACTCGGGTGAAGGAGGATTTTGAAAGCTTACACAAAACGTTTCCATTTTCTTCCATGTCATGTCAAACTAGTATAACAATTAAGCTTGCTTAGGCTTGTTATACTACGGGGGTTAGGCTAGTCATTGCGCACATCCCTACTAAACAGCCCTTCACTTTCAGCACTCACTACTAAGAGCTATCTGCCTCACGAGCGGTTAAGCTTGGTTTATACTCACCGTGTCCGCACTAGCGCTCGGGTGCGCTTTGAGAGCGCGAGACTCCTTTGCACTTGGCGCCGTGGTGTGCGGGTGTGCACGGCGAATTATGTAACTTTCCGCGCGGCTCTGCATCCGAAGATGCGTTGCCATGAAGTGGTATCGGGTGCAGTTGTATCGGGGTAGTTTTACGATTACGAGTACTTGACAACAGTATCGGACCGACACCCGAGTACTGGTATCGGTATCGGTGCATCCCTAGTTATTATCATTAACTAAAACTAAAAAACATTTACATTAATTGAAAAAATGTTAACTAAAAAAACAAAAAACAATTATTCATTATTATTTATTTCTTTTAAGATACTAATATTTGTATTTTATTTGATTTCTGCTTTTCTTCAATTAATATTTTTAGTTTTAACATCCATCGCTGGTTTGGGCCAGTTAATGAAACCTGTAGTTCAATAAGAAGCAGATGTTTTTCAGAGAGGTCAGAGTTTCTTCTATGACATGTGACACAAATTACAATTTTTCTGGCTGACACGCTGGGTCTTTCTTGGGCATTTGCCACAGCATCCCTTGTGATTCAGTTATGATATCATGATGCATCATGAACGTGAAAATTTGTATTGGCAGGTAGTTGTTGGGACCCACCCAGACATTTTTCATTTTTGCCACTGAAAATGTCGCCAGGGCAAGTAAAGATCAGAAAGAAATCTAAGCTGTGTTCGAAATCGGCCCCTGATTCACTATTCCCTACATCACCCCACTAATATAGTCCACTTAAGTGAGTGAATGAAGGGCTTTTCTTTTGCATAATTTATGCTTGCTGTTGAATAATTATTTGAAACGTAGCAAACTGGCAGCTCCAGTATTGAAAATATATATATTTAACTCTTTCATGGAAACTAGCATGTATTCATAGTTTTCACGTGATGTCACACGCTTATAGGAACGCCCACCTGGAGGGCAAAACAAGGCTTTCCTCCATTGCCCGCCAGTCATTTTTACCAGGTTTGTAGTCAGTAGTGATATTAAAAGACCAAATTCAATTTACACATTATTAATGATGCATACGTTGTACAGGAAAGCAGATGAACACAGAATATTAGTGCAACATTTAGTGAAACCCATTTTAAACAAAACGCGTTACGCTCTTATTCTTGGCTCATCTATTCACCTCTATATATTATGCATTATCAAAAAGGTGTTAACTGAATTTGATGTTTTAATATCACTGTTTTAGTACATCACGGCACTTTAAGGGTAGGTTGCACTAATGATTCTTAGGTTCACCCTCCGTCTGCTGCTTGATCAGCTCTATAACGGCATAATGAATCTGTGTTTAAAATGAAGTGGTGCAACAACTCAATTTAAAATAAAACCCAAATCAACAAATCCTAGATTAGTGTTAAACTTGACTTAATTGAATCCTTATTGGTGCAACTCACCCTAAAGTGTTTTTCATGTTAAGCGTTTTAGAACGTCCCGTTGTTTTTAGTGACTGAAATACTGCTGTATATGGGTCATAAGTGCCCAAAACGTGCATCTTGTTCACATATTTTTGTTTAAGATGGAAATTTGACTGGCTTGTGCTGCAGTCCAATGGAGTTCTATGGCGGTTTTGCCTTTCCAAGGCCCTGCGACAAGCCAGACCCACATCAAGATGTTGGGTCTGGGAGCACACCATTGGCAGGGCTCAATCCGAGGGGCGGGATAAATGGTTGTCTTTCAAATTCCCTCTGCACGCAATAGGATAGCGCTACAACCAACCAGAGCAACGAAGAAGGTGAAGCGAAGCTAGTTGATAGATTAAACTTCCGCCGTATCGGGTCGGCAAAACTCAGAACACATCTTTTCTTAAGAACGACTTTAGTGCTGTTCTTTTCTCAAAGAAAAGCGTAACTCCAAGTTTTCCAGAGTCGCAGCCAAAGCCGATTCGAAAGACCGCTGTTCGCCAGCTTCTTTGTTTTCAAGTAGCACGCGAAACCGCCGCAACTCTGCCGTCATTATGTTAAGCCTGCCACCGACTCTATACACGATGTGATTGGCCTGACCAGAGTTTGGTTTTTCCACCTCACAAGCCAACAGAGAGTTGCTAGACGACCCTGACTGCAAATTACATTTACTGCCGCTAGAGTGCGTCTAGATTTCTAGGCTATCTGCGACAGTCATGTGACTGAAAACTCTTTAATCTAACAATTTCATCAATAAAAGGTGCACTATGTAACTTTTCTGTCCGCTAGAGGTCGCCTGTTCAAAACAAAGGTGTAGTTTGATGACGGCACGTTTGAGCGCAGAATCTCGGGACGTGGTCTTCAGCTCACAGCCGGTGGGAAAGAATCGGGATAGGACTCGGGCAGAAATCATGTTGATGGATGTGATTATTAACGTTACTGTAGTCTGAAGCAGAGCAGGACCGGGTGTTGTGGAGCTGAGGAACCGCTGGAGCGATTGTTAATGAGATGAACGCAACACGCGCCTCGCGAGCAGCGGGACTTTTATTATGACACAGTCGCTGGTGCCATTTCCGCTCCTCCGCTCATGAGTGTGAGGTAACGCAGCTCTGCTGATCATATTAGACACATCTGAGTGTGTTGATGATGGGATGACGTTACTCTGTGCGTTCTCTCGCCGGCTGCTATGACACTTGTTCACACTGCAGTGAGAGGAAAGCGCTTCTGCAGAATAAACCGAGGGGAACGCGGATATGATGTCATCGACAGGCCACACCCTCACACGTCCCCGGTTCCTCGGGTAAAATAGCAATTTCTCACGATTTACAAATAGTTGGAAACATTTGGGATATTGTAAGAACTGAACTAAATATATAACACTGGCCTAGTGGTGTTTGGATATTTTACTGAAAAAATGTAACATAGTGCACCTTTAAAAAGGAATTTATAACTGTGTGATATTACGCTGTACCCATATTGGACCAGTTGAAACTGTATGGTTGGATGATTCAGCTGCGGGCGCCATCTTCTGGCGAGGCGCGGGAATTCATTCGACGCATTATGCTAATTCTCTAGCTGTTGAGTGTACATCAGTTTTACACTCTTTATTACGGTGCATTATGGGATTGAATGAGTGCACTCAATAACGTCCACTATGGTTTCGGACACCACTATAAATGGCTGTCCCTTCAAATAGTACCCTATTTAAAAGGTATAGTGGGCGATTTCGGACACAGCCCTAGTGATGCAAAATATACATCCGAAATATCGAAAAAGCCCTTATTTTGTTCTGTGTGTCATTTTAATAACACTAGATAGATGACTGATGGTCTGATGTTTTCTCTGTGTGTAGGAGAGACCGTGGACCTCGGTGAGAATGAGGCAGTCACTCTGGCTGAGCCTGTGGTTCGGCCGCTGAGAGAGAAGATGGTCTACATGTCTGTGGGAGACGGTCATCATACACAGACTGATGGTGAGCGACTCTCACATTGCATCTTTTACATTTACAGCATTCAGTAGGACTGGGTGGTGTGACTATGTACCATGCAACCATAAAAGTGTGGCATCAGGTTTAACTTTTATACAGAGGTAAATATAATTGCAAGCACGGAATATATGCACAACACAATGTTTTGTTTATGGTTGTTGAGGAAAATCACAACATCGCACGTTACTATATCATTAAACGGACAAACTTACAACAGCATTGGTGTGGCTCATCAAAGTTTATAATATTTGTTTGACTGTTTTGAGTCTTTAGTGTTGATCTCAAGTGTCTCAAATATTTTTAAAACATTTATGTTAATTGAAATAATGTTAAAGGGGTCATGAATTGAGAAATCTGCTTTTCATTCTGCCTTTGATATATAAAAGTTCATCGTGATATAAGAATATCCTGTAAGTTTCAGAGCTGAAAACGTCCTTGTTAATCAAAGAAAAGCTTTTATTGACAGCAGGCCCAGAAAACACTCAATCTCAGAATATGCTGAAACGCCGCCCGCCCACCGACTCGTGGAGCTAAACAGGTCGTGCTACCGAGCAATAAACATGTCGGTTCCAGCTCATGTGCATAAGACATTGCGTTCGCTTCATTTCACCGCGGAATCGATTGTAAACAAGACACAGGTCGAGACTGTTTTAGTCTCAATATGTCTGCAAACACAATGCTGTGCCTTCTATATTGGATCCGACAGGAACAGTGCAACACACTTATGTGAGTTAACATGTTTTTTATGTGTTAGTATTGCATTGTTACAGATCGTTTGATATCTATTGATTACATACCTTAGCACGCTGTCACCGGCTGGAGAAGCTGTTATTGGTTCATTCGGGATCAGACTCGGACTTGTAACGCCAGTGCTCGCAAAGCCCAACGTCCCGGGCCTGTGTTTTTCAGACAGGCTACCAAAATGTATCACGGCCTGCCGACGGGCTATCTTAAATAGTGAAATAACATTCCTTTCTTGCGCGCACGTGCGCGAGAGTATGTGTGTGTGTGTGCGATTCGTGGTTATATTCACTGATCGGGCCGGCCAAGTAATACAAAAATAACATTCCAATCAATCGCGGGTGGATGAGAGATGAATCATTGTTTGTTTGATAAAGATATTTTGTGAGTCCTGTGATCGTTTCTCCAGACACTTTCAAAACAATTTCTACATGTACTGAGGGGAGCTGAAGCTCATTAAATATGCAAATCTTATCCAATCCTAGCCGTGGGCGTTTACTTCCAAGTCTTCAGTGCAGCACGCCCATCAAAACAGAGCGTTTTTCAGAGAGCCTCAAAACCAAGGCAGAAAGCGCTTTTTACTTATTCATTATGATGTTTCTGAATGTAAAAACCACGCGAACGTCATAAGTTGACCTCAGACAACAGTATAAAATAAAAAATAAAAAAGCCAGTACTACAAATAAACAACAACATTACTAAAAATGTAACAAATTAAAGAGTTTTTTTAATTGAATTTAAAAAAACTAAAGAAAAAAAACTATCTAAAGTAAAAATTAATTCAAAATACTTATAAATACTATCCTAGTATTACTGAAATAACACTGGTTTTTAAGCTGGAATCTGATATTTTGTGTCAATCAATTTACAAGTACTAAGAGAAAAGAAATCTATAACTATATATATATATATATATATATATATATATATATATATATATATATATATATAACTAATTTCCAGCATAAATAACTGTAAGGAAGGTTTTAGTGATGCCGCCCGTCTCCCTACATAACATGTTTGCTTGATATTGGCTGCAAAAGCTCAAATAGCCTCTTAGTTTCTGCCCCTAAAAGCGCTTTGTTCTTTCTGTGCTGCAAATTTCAAATGATGTAACTTCCTGGAAACTTGTCGAACCGGCGCCATAACCACGGTAGACATAAAAATGGGTTATTACTTTCCCAAACATACTCCTGTTTGGTTTACTAAGCTACGAAAATGCAATGACATGTTTTCATAGATGAAACTGTGATTTGGAGGATTAAATTTGCATGAAACATGCTACTTATGTGGATGGTGTTATTGCTGACATCATTATTTCATGTTAGACACTGTTGTTGAAGATTTGGATGAGCGTTTTTGTTTAGTTCTGTCTGTCTGAGCACGGGTTTCTTGTGTTTTGTGTGCAGGAGGGTCTAAGCTCTCTGATGAGGTGTATATGGAGGTGGTGGTTGGAGGCGAGGAGCCGGTGCCTCATGACCGGCCGTATGATGGCACTGCCTTGAGCAAGGACTTCATGCCTGTTGCGTGGGCAGCTGCATACGGTCAGGACGCTCGAATCACTTCCTTATTTCACTGACACCACAAACCCAGAGCATGTAGTATAACAGGAACTTAAATAAACCAGTGTCTATTGACTACAAACAACACACACATGCACACAGGAATTATGAAATGTAGGGCAGGGTGTTGACTCAAATATTATGTCAATTTTTCTCTAGGGAAGAAAATCTCAGCCCATGATATAATTGTTTCTACTCCAATTCATAAAAAAAATATATATAAGTACTTAAACGTTGATGGATTTTTTTCAAACGTACATTAATAAAGAAAGCATTAAATGCGTTAAGTGTCACGCCACTATAAAGAACTCATTTATCTGAGACAGAATTTAAAAAACTTTTCATATCAAAAATAACAAAGCAGGAAGTGTATTTTTGATTTATTGGATGGCAGGTGCTACATATAATGTTTCATGAAGCTTTGTTTATGCGTCGACTGAAAACGGCATAGAATAAAAGATTTAAGAATCAGTATCAGTTCATCAAAATGAGAATCGATTAAAATCGAGAAATCGATATTGTCAGGGTTCCTGCGGGATCTTAAAAAGTCAATTTCAAAATCAAACCTTTAGGCCTTAAAAAGTCTAACCTGACGTCGTCATACTCAATTCTAGTCAGAATTTGAGTCTGATACTGCTCCGTTGGGCTGTGATTATGGGGCGTGTTTAAACTGAACCAGGAAAGACCTCAATTGGATAGACCTACAACCAATCAGAGCAACGGAGCGACGCATAACGTTAGTTGTCAAATGTCAACAGAACTCAACTGCACTGTGTTGCCAAGTCCGCGGGTTGAAGCGACCCCAATTATGTGATATACAGACCCAGGAATGCGAAATTTAGCAGGCAGTCCAGCCAAAATAACACATATTTTACCCCCCCACCCGGAAAGCTATTGGGCTTGTTTTTGGCTAGTTTTGAGTAGCAGTTGGGCGAGTTTTGCTGTAAAAACTTGGCAACCCTGTCTGTGCGCGCTGGAATAAGTCACGTTAGAAGAAGAAGATGAGTGTAAACGATCTTTGCTGGTGTTGTAAAAAAAGAATTTAAGGATACACAGAGTACTTACCAACACCATCATCATTTCTGTTTATCATCTGTCCATCATCGTCTAAAGCCCGCCCTGACAATTTCATTGGTCCGAACAGTTTCTGTTCGGGCATAATTACTTCTCTATGGATCAAGTCCAGACCGAACTGCCCGTGCAAAAAAATTTGTGGGCGGGGCTAAGTTCGTCTGGCATCCAGGCTATCAACAACCTTTTTTCACTGACAAAAACGAGACGATAACTAAATAAAAACTAGCGTTGGATGACAAAAACGTACTGTCATTTTCGTCAACAAATAAAAATGGGGGGAACGATTAGGGAAGAGATCCAGTCAGTGGAAAACACACAGCGCTTTTGCACTACAGGCTCACGCATCCCCAATCCAGCGCTCCAGAGCGGCTCACAAGCAATGAATAGCACACATTTATGACAGGCAATTGTTTATGAACTAATGCTGATGAATAATGACGGTTTACTTTACGATGTTTATATAGTAATATGTTTTAGACCAGGGGTCTCAAACTCATTTTACCTGGGGGCCGCTGGAGGTAGACTCTGGGTCAGGCTGGGCCGCATCAAGTATTATTACACATAAAAAGTGTTTCAAGTATTCCAAAAATAAGTAGCACAACTGATCCAATCTTCTCAATCTTTATTATTAACAGTTCTTCAACATGAATGTTTCTTCTGAACATGAACTGTTCCTCTGAATTTGAACTAAATATAGCCTATAGAAATTAAATCACGTAATATGAAATGATTAATGATTTTAATTTTATTTTAAATAATGGACTAATTCACAGCAAGGCCGTAACAGGTCAAACAGAACAGTGAGCGGAATTCTAGGTCTAATTCTAGTTGGGAAATAATCTTTTTGGGACTATTTTTAAACAATATTTGCATTAATTTGCTTCAAATATATTGTTAGTCCTGATATTCTTCGCATGAGTGAGTGAATAAATACATAGATCCGCAAAAGACTTTTGAATTCTCCTGTGGTCTGGTGGTAGAATTTTTGTCAACCGTGTCAAAGGTTCCAGTTTCTAATCCGCTCTCATGTAGTTTTTCTTCATTAAAATCAAAGATGTTCATCAATGATTGTATAATAAGACCATGGACACGTTTGCATTTTGTTTAGTGATTTCACCGGAAAGAATAGAGTCTCTCTCCGCAGCGGCATTAAGCGATAGATTGACGCGCTCGTCTGTGTGTGAAGACTGTGCAGTGTGCACAAGCCAAAAGAGAACGTAAACCCCGCCTACTTTGATTTGATTGGCCATCTCAATCATTTTGACATTAACGAGCGCTGTTAGACCACATTCGTTTCAACTGTCTGATCAGCTTCGTTCGTCTGTTCCTGTCAATCATCCAATTATACTGCACGAGGGAGGGGCGAGCCAACTCTCTCTCTCTCTCTCGCTCTCTCTCTCTCTCTCTCTCTCTCTCACTCACTCACTCACTCACTCACTCACTCACTCACTCACTCACTCACTGACTCACACACAGCAAGTGCGGCAAGCGCAACGACTCAGCAAAAAGGTGCTTTTCAGAGCAACGCGCGGGTCACACTAACACTAAACTTTGATATCAAGAAGGGGGCCACAAAATATCATCCTGCGGGCCACAAGTGGCCGCGAGTTTGAGACCCCCGTTTGAGACGGTTGTAACAATGCATATATTTTATGTCATCAGAACTTGAATGAGCTCTTGCAACTGCAATAGTAAGGCACAGACATTTCAAAATAAGAGTCAATGTGTATTTCCAGCTTGTTTATAATTAAAAGTCACGCATTATATATTCATTTTTGCTTACACAATAAACTGTATTTCATTTCATTCCCATTTTACTAGAAAGACCAGTATTTAACACATATTCAATAAAGTATCAGGGTTATAATAGTTCACTAAAACCATTCATACCTGCAAACTCACAAGTGGTGAAAAAGGTGACATGTTTCCGAATTAAATACTTTAATCTGGGTCATTGCCCTACAGTAGAACGTGTGGTTTTAACATGTAAACGAAGCATTCTGGTGCAAAGAAAAGACAAAATTTGCTTTCAAATAAAAAAAACATTTACACTATAGTGCTGGGCACTGAAACAAATTTCATTTGAATTTCAAATTACAAATTTGATTTGATATTGATTAACATGGGTACAGTACATAGCAAATTGTATGTACTGTACAATGTGTGGATTTTTTTGTGGTGTAATTCTCCTCAGTGTTATATTAGCTTTTAGCTACATACTTAAATCTGTATATTTGTGATATTTACCCCAGGGAGTTATTTACTTTATAAAGGCTATTTTTAACCTTATTAAATGTATACATCATCTTTCATGTCAAATTCTTACATTTGATCAATACATTCAGTTATAATAATAAGACACTATAGGGCTGTTACCAGTCAAATTAAATCATTTACACTGAAAAATTACAACGAAAAATGTTATGAGATTGTATGTTTTCTTATTTGTATATTCAATCAATGATATTTTAAACATGAAACTAAACCGCCAGTAGGTGGCAGCAAGTGACCGTCTTAATGAGTGAGTCATTGAGTCGTTCATTGAAACGATTCATTCAAACACTGAATCATTCAGTAACAAAACACCACGCCGAGTGTTGCTTTCCTTTGGAACCATTTCCGTCAGTGAAATAGAACAAAAAGGTAAATGTTGTCTGTGTCTAAAATATAAGTAAGTAACTTAGGCTAACTTACTTGTTTACTGAACCACAAATTTCAATGTAACATTTGCAATTGTGATGATATTCAGCAAAACAGCTCCCTTAGTCGACTCGTGTTATTAACAATATCATAAGTTATAAATAAAACTATTTTACCCCCAATATGTTTCTTCTGTGAGTTTATAGTGCTGTTATGTTCATTTGTTTTGATTTCTCCACGAATGTCTCTCTCAGGCAGACTTTTTTACCAGAAATACACTAACCCTTATCAATCGCTGTTTACATTGAAATGTAATAAAATCAGAATCATTCACAGGTTTCTGGTTATTTTATTAAGTTTTAAGATAGGCCTACTTGTCCAGTCAGATTAATGTCGAGCCCTCACAGTCTATGGTCGAGCCCTGTGTTCATTCATGACACTTTTCTGCTGTAAAGCGGAGGTGATCAGTTCATGTGCCGTTTGTTTGAACTGAGACGCTACAGTGATCTGTGAATGTCACGCCAAATTAGAGCACCAAAAAAGATCGCAACAGCTCGAGAGACGTCTATGGTCTCACTCCAGTCAATGGGAAATTAGCCCTTTTCCAATTATTATTGTGAAGTTAACAAATGCTCTCAACTTCACCCCCCCCCCACCACCCTGGAAAAAAAAATCGAATCTACATGATTCACATGAATGACATATTTTGATTCAAAACGGCGCATTTCGCCGAAAAGCGACTAGTTTGCAGGTATAACCATTAAAAAAATCTTCATTACTTGAAATTAAATAAATAAATAAACAAACTTATTTGAAGCTTTAGCTTAACCTGATATGGCCTACTAACTAAAACAAAAATAAAAAGTTATAAAAACAATATAGGTGTTTTTAAAAAACAAACAAAAAAGTGAATTGAGCTCTTTTGTGTATTTTTAATGTCAAAAACAAAATGATGTCAAAATGTCCGTTCAAGTGACAGTCGGTTATGTAATGCTTAAATCTACTGTAGGTTTAGTCGACTAAAATCTTATGATATTTAGTCGACTAAAACTAAAAACAATTCAGGTGACTAAAATATGACTAAAACTAAATGGCATTTTAGTCAAAAGACTACGACTTAAACTTAATCAAAATCTGCTGTCAAAATTAACACTGGTCCCCCAAGCCTTCGTTTATAATTCCAAAATGTCATTTTAGAGCTCGTAGCGGAGGCTTGAGCTGCTGATAGCAGAATAATGCAGTTATTAATACAGTTATTAGAGTGTGTGAATGAATGACCTCAGTCTGTGCATCTCTCAACAGTGTTCAGCAGCAGCGTCTCTACTAATAGCGAAACTACATTTATCTGCACCTCACTAGTGAGAAACGTCATGCAGCTTTTAGGTTGCTAAACTAATTTACTGATAAAATAGTCAGAGCAGCGCTGACAACACGCGAGTGTGTGTCCATACTGTAGCCTATGTGCGCGCTTTTGAATGGGAGAGAGAGCGTGAAAGTGCTTATCCATAATAACTTATAAATGCATAATAATTAGGGCCGGGACTCGATTAAAAAAATGTATCTAATTAATTAGAGGCTTTGTAATTAATTAATCGAAATTAATCGCATTTTAATTGCATATAAATATTTGACCTGAGAACAGTGAGAAGTAATTTTTTTACATGGATTTTTAGTATACCATTGAATAATGACTGAATACATAAGCTTAATCAACAAAATATTGTTTATTTATTTCAGTCCAGCAGACCAGTGAATTAGTTACCCTGGTCTTGAAACCAGTCATCTGGTGGAGTGTGGGTCCTTGTAACTTTACTCGGAGTCGGGGTAACGTCCACGCTAACTCCTATGTGTTTTGCGTTGAGGTGATATTTGAGGCTCGATGTGCTGCGGTGATACGCAAATTCCTTGTTGCATAGCTTGCACACAACCATGCTCTTGTCGACGCTTCCATCCTTTCGTTTTTTAAAACAAAATTTCCCATCCACGGGGCCAAGCAAAGCGGTCTCGTCAGCTTCTTCATTCATGTTCACTGTGGTTTGTTGTTGTCAAGAACGGTCAAGAACGCTAGTTGGTGCTCCAGTATAATCGGTCCGTCGAAACTCATTCATTGAAAAACGTTCCGCGATGCAAAAATAAGTGTGGTTAAAATTGTTTTTTATTTTTTGCGTAATTAATCTTAATTAACGCGTTAAAGTCCCGTAATTAATTAATCTTAATTAACGCGTTAAAGTCCCGGCCCTAATAATAATACATAATAAAATGGAAATAATTCGTGGTTTTTATCCTATTGTTTACTATTTATTTGCTCGGTCATTGTCGTTGTGGGTTTTGGTTCTTTTGCTCTTGTCGGCTGTAAAGACCTTTTGAAATCACGGAAATCATTAGGTGGAGTGATATGGAGCTGTAATGCGGTCAAGACCTGCTGGAACTACTTTAGCCGTGCGTTTCCCTGAAAATAATTGCACACCTTAGAACATTCGCCAACCAATCAGATTCAAGCATTCAACAGCCCTGTAGTATAAGAGCTGGTTAATCTGAGAGGTTTGTCTGTTTAATTATGAATAGTTTTCAACTTGTTTTCAAAGCTTTTTGCATTTGGATCTAGAAACACACTGTGCTTTCATGTCACCTTTGATAGCGGTTGACCGAAATGAACATAGAAGGACAATAATGCTGTGTTCTTTCCTTCTTGAGGATGTTTCTTCTAATGATAAATAATTTTTGAACACGCTCATGTGTCTATCATAAGCAGGTGCGGACGAGGGCTGTGAGAACCGCAACGGTGCGGCGAGCGCTTTACTGCACATTGACGAGTCGGATGCACTGGACAAACTCAACCGGCAACACGGCAAGAACAAGAGACGAGCTGAACCCAGACAGGTCCAAACAGGTATCAGCACACTCACCTGCCATCATCAGTCTTAAGGCCTGTGCACACCGGGACGATTATCGCCAGCATTTTTCAATGTTTTTCGGCGTGTCTTTCAGTGTTAATTTAGTTGGCAAATAATTTTCGTCAACAACCTTTTTTCACTGACGAAAACGAGACAATAACTAAATAAAAACTAGTGTTGGATGACAAAAACTATGATGAAAACTTACTGTCATTTTCGTCAACAAATAAAAACGAGACGAAAATGTTAGGGAGGGACGATTAGGGAAGAGATCCAGTCAGAACTGATGTCTTGTGTAACAGATGCGCACATTTGAGTTGAACTGATCTAAACGCTGGAAAACACGGCGCTGTTGCGCTTCTACAGGCTCATCCCCAATCCAGCGCTCCAGAGCGGCTCACAATCAATGAATAACACACATTTATGCCAGGCAATTGTTTATGAACTAATGCTGATGAATAATGACAATGTTTACTTTACGATGTTTATATAGTAATGTGTTTTAGACGGTTGTAACAATGCATATTTTATCTCCTGAACTTGAATGAGCTCCTGCAACTGCAATAGTAAGGCACAGACGTTTCAAAATAAGAGTCAATGTGTATTTCCAGCTTGTTTATAATTTAAAAGTCACGAATTATATATTCGTTTTTGGTTACACAATAAACTGTATTTAATTTCATTCCCATTTAATTCATAGTCAGGAGGAAAGACCAGTATTTGACACACATTCAATAAAGTATCAGGGTTATAATAGTTTACTAAAACCATTAAAAAAAATAATTACTTGAAATTAAATAAATGTTAACTGAAATAAAATAAAATAAACTTATTTGAAGCTTTAGCTTTACCTGATATGGCCTACTAACTAAAACAGAAATAGAAAGTTATAAAAACTATATAGATGTTTTTAAAAAACAAACAAAATATAAATTGAGCTCTCTTTTGTGTATTTTTTATGTCAAAAACAAAATGATGTCAAAATTAAATGGAGCTAAAATGCTTAATGTATTAAAATTGAACTAAACTCATTAGATTTAGTCGACTAAAACTAGACTAAAACTAAAAACAATTCAGGTAACTAAAATATGACTAAAACTAAATGGCATTTTAGTCTAAAGACTATGACTAAAACTAAATCAAAATTTGCTGTCAAAATTAACACTGGTGTCTTTGTGTTCACACCCAAGCGATTTTCACTGCAGATACACCGAGTGAACGTGCAAAGTCAGTAGATGGCGCTCCCGGTACACAAGGTGGTGCGCCACTTTACGCTTCTGACACTCACTTGTCACACAGAAGAATAAGAGAGACGGTATTTATGTGCTTGCCAAAACCATTCACACACTTTTTGCTAACTGGCCAGCAGCATTAGCAGCTCATCTTCTTCTTTGGCTGAATCCGAAATCGCCCCCTATACCCTCAAATAGGGCACTATTTGAGGGAACAGCCATTTGTATTGGTTTTCGAAACCATAGTGGATGGTACCATAGTTATTGAGTGCCCTCATTCAATCCCACATTGCCTCACAATAACGAGTGTACAGCTGATGTACACACAACGGCTGTCTGAATTCACTTACTTGTTTTCATTCACTCCTTCAAGTGTATTAGTGGACTAACGTTGGGAATAGTGAATGAGGGTTTAGGGGGCTATTTCGGATTCAGCCTTCATTACTTCCTCTTCGTCGTATCAATGTGTGCTCGGCAAGACCGTTTTGTGCTTGAGCGCCACCAAGTGGTGTTTTACTGTCACTTCAGCAGCTCCAGGCACGTGAACAAAAGCGCTGATCTAATTGGTCAGCGAGTTTTTAACACGCCCAAAACCCAAAAACGAACCCAAGGCGTTTTTTTTTTTTTTTAAATGACGCTTTTACGCATGCCGTTTTGTGCGTCGTGTGCTCACTCACATTGGCGCCCTTTGTTTAGTCACAAGGCGTTAAACGTCGGCAAAAAATGCGTGAGAAAATCATCCCGGTGTGAACAGGCCTTTAGGTTTTGTAGAATTGCTTTGAAAGTGCTTAGCTTTTTTGTTTTTGTTGTTGTTGTTTTGATTTAGGGCTATCAAATTGAAATTTGAATTTTGAATAGTTGTCGAATTTAAAATAAAAATGTGCATCAGGCAGCCTTATCAGTGGTGCACGAGATGTGATGATGATGATGATGATGAGTTATTGTTGTGTTTTAATGTTTTTGTTTGCCTGTCCAGTTGAACCCACTAGATGCAGCGCTGCTGTTGTTAATTCAAAACACTGCAGAAATAGAGATGCGGAGAAGGTCTTGGTTGCGTCAAAACCACAAACGTAACCAAGCCATTCACACAGAACACATTTTCTGAGCCGCTTTTCTATTAGTTTTCTATGTAAACACGCTCTGGATGGACATATTTGACCATTGCACTTGCGTCCCGCACAACCGCATCTTTAGAAAGCCATGTAAAGTAAAAAAAAACATGTTTTGAGACTTTACTGCGCGACTTTTGTATTAAACGATGCATAAATGCTAAGGGTGTGACGAGATGTCGTGAGACTAAAGATTTCTCGTTGAGGTGAAAAGCTGTCTCGCGTCATATTGTCATGACGGAGTGTGAGGGTGAAGTTAGGATAGAATATGTCAACGCTACGTTTACATTACGCCTCCACTCTAGTTTTGTAATAAATGAAAACAGTAAAAAAAATTATAGAAATAAAAACAATTTAATTCAGGTGGATAAGTCGCTTCAATTCTATCAGCTCATCCAACACGAGCTGTTCGAGTCGACCATAGTGCGCAGCACTGATCACGTGACGAGAAGAAGGATTCGTTGCGCACAGAAGCATAATGTGGGGTTCACACTGGACGCGATTGACGCGAATAAATCACGCTATTCGCGCGAAGGTGGATACTTAAACATTTTGAGTTTATTCGCTTCATTCGCGTGTGACATTCACTGCACAACAGACGCAAATTCGCGTCATGGGAGGGGCTTCTGCCAGCCGTTTCGTCTCATTGAGAAATGGCTGACATGGGCTGTGTTTACACGTCTTTTTTTGTTAAAATCTACTGTTAATGTATGACAACGTAGTTTTAAGACTTTTTCAGTCGATAATGTAGTTGTTTAAAGCTCAAATCTGTGGTTTATTTATATAAAGAGTGCCTATTTGAACATTTTATCTGGCGTTTTCGGAGTTGTGAGCTCCAGCGGATCAGCGGCGCTCCGCGCTTGTTTACCCCGGAGAGAGCAGCCTTTCCTCGGCTAGTCCTTCTGACGTCTGCCGCTGGCTCTGATGTCTCTGTGGTGTGTCTCGAGCTATAATTCGTCTTGTAACGGGCGATCTTTGGTCTCATGGATCTATAATTTGTTCCCTGGCAAATTGTTTAGGCTGAGGGCAAAGTGAAGTTATTACTTTTTTATTTTTAGGCTATAACTGTACGTTACAGTTGTAGCCTACTAGCACTGACTTTGAATGTTTGACTGAATTGTTTGCTTTATTTCATGTATAGCTTATTATACCTTTTACTTATTCTTTTGTATTGTTTATCATACATAAACTTGCATTTAACAAAAAGATTCAATTTGCGCGAATCGTGCCGCAGAATGCCATTTCGCGTCTCTGCATTGACTTAACATGTAAATCACTCACGCGAATCGCGTCAATCGCGTCCGGTGTGAACGCACCATCAGACAATTGTCTTATCTCTTAAAATGAGCGTTCAGCACCACCACTCCCTATTCACAGAGTACGCACGATCGTGAAAGTGAAAGTAAACGGGAGCGCTCATTCAAACGCAATTTCAATACGTTCAGCTGTTTGAAAGCGGCTCCCTGAAGCATGCGCATATCTCTCAATATGAAAACTATCTGTGCAGTTGTAACCATCTCTTAGCTCTGTATCATGCTTGAAGAAAAAATCTATTAGAACTTTGAATATTGAGTACTTTGATTATGGTTGCACTTATTGTTTGCACTTGATCTATCTTTCCAAGTCCATTTGTGAATAACAGACAAAAATATTAACGACAATATTTAGCATTAAAGTAAATATGTAAAGTATATTTTTTATTTAAGCAGTTCTTGTATATCTGGTGTGCCATCATTGAATTGTATGTTGTATTTAGTGTTATTTTACTAATTTTATATATTTTCAGTTTTCATTTTCATATGTGTTAGTAATTTTAGTTCTTCAACATAAATTTATTTTAGTTAGCTAATTTAGTTTGTTTTACATCTAATTCATATGTTTTATTTACATTAACATTTATGCATTTGGCAGACGCTTTTATCCAAAGCGACTTACAGTGCCCTTATTACAGGGACAATCCCCCTGGAGCAACATGGAGTAAAGGACACATTGGTGGTGATCGCTGGGATCGAACCAGCAACCTTCTGCGTATCAGTTCCATGGTTTAACCCACTGGACCACCATCTCTATTTAATCTTTATTTCAACGAACAAAAAGGCTTTGAATAGTTTTTAGTTTATGTCTGCATTGTATCGTCTACAAAACCTTCATCCTCTCACTGTCCTCTCACATCTCTCGTTTCTCCCCAGCGATCATCATCGGTCCGTACGGACAGCCTCTGACCGTCTACCCCTGCATGCTGTGCGGCAAGAAGTTCAAATCCCGCGGCTTCCTGAAGCGACACACTCGCAACCACCACCAGGACGTGTTGAGCCGCAAAAAGTACCAGTGCACGGACTGCGACTTCACCACCAACAAAAAAGCCAGTCTGCACAACCACATGGAGGTCCACGCGCTCAGCAACAAAGCGCCGTTTGAATGCGAGACCTGCGGTAAGGAGTTCCACCAGCAGGCGGCGCTGTTCTCGCACCGCCTCCAGCACCACCACCGCGAGCAGAAAGCGCCCACGGCCATCGCGTCGCCGCTTCCTCCCGCCGCCGCCGCGTCCAAGACGCACAAATGCAAGTTTTGCGATTATGAGACTGCCGAGCAAGGGCTGCTCAATCGCCACCTGCTGGCCGTGCACAGCAAGAGCTTCCCGCACATCTGCGTGGAGTGCGGCAAGGGTTTCCGCCACCCGTCGGAGCTAAAGAAACACATGCGCACGCACACCGGCGAGAAGCCGTACTCGTGCATGTACTGCGATTACAAATCGGCCGACTCGTCCAACCTGAAGACGCACGTGAAAACGAAGCACAGCCGCGAGCTCCCGTTCCGCTGCGAGCGCTGCGGTCAGACCTTCGCCGAGGAGGAGGAGCTGACTCAGCACGCCAGCACGCACGAAGACGCTCGCGGACACCAGTGCAGCCACTGCGACCACCGCAGCTCCAACTCCAGCGACCTGAAACGGCACGTCATTTCCGTGCACACTAAAGACTACCCGCACAAGTGCGCCATCTGCGGGAAAGGCTTCCACCGGCCGTCCGAGCTTAAGAAACACTCCGCGTCGCACAAAGCCAAGAAACTGCACCAGTGCCGCCATTGCAACTTCAAGATCGCCGACCCGTTCGTACTCAGCCGCCACATCTTGTCCGTTCACACGAAGGAGCAGCAGCAGCAACCATCGCAACAACCGACTCCGCCCACTTCGGAGTCGCCGCCGCAAGCCCCACCCACAGAAAAGAGCGCCCCCAAGAGGACTATAGGGGCGGCGCAGTTAGCAGCGCCCAGTGTAAAGAAAGCCAGCGGTGCCAAGGGTCCGCGGGAAAGGCGGGTGTATCAGTGTCAGTATTGCGACTACAGCACGGGAGACGCGTCCGGCTTCAAAAGACACGTTATTTCCATCCATACGAAAGACTATCCTCACCGCTGTCAGTACTGCTCGAAGGGCTTCCGGAGGCCTTCGGAGAAAAACCAGCACATTATGAGACACCATAAAGACATGGTGCCGGCAGAATGAGCACCTCCTCTTCCTCCGCTCCCTTCCATAAAGACACTAAACAACCATTGATTCGAATCGAAATCTCTTATGTTAGCAACCTCTTACAAAGACCTCTCGTGCATAGCGGCGTGTGTGTGTGTGTGTGTGTGTTGGGTCGGTATGCGAGGGCGTGCATATGAACATGCTTTATGCTTAATGATCACATGGTCTGCGGTCTTAAAGGAACAGTTCACCCTAAAATTTAAGGGGGTCCGCATTCACTCGCCCTCATGTTGTTTAGTACGTGCATGACTTTCTCTCTATCAAGGAACATACGTTTTTTTTTTATTATTTAATTTGACTCTTTCACCGTCAACGTTTAAAATAAAAAAATGATGTGTGTAATATGTCAAAAGACAGTACAGGGCCTCTGCTTTAAACAAAAACCCTGTTTTATTAACACTTCAATGTGGGTAAGTTTAAAAAAAGAGCAACATTTTAAGCAAAAAGTCACGTTTTTGTCAATTCGACGAACAAAACACAGATGGAGTAGATCGAGACCCCAAAGCTTCCTATCGCTCGTCCTCGGTTGACATCTCATTCAGTAACACTAGGCCGTTTTGATTTCTATGCTGTTTAATGTTGATGATCACGTTATTTTTCACATGCATATGATTTCAAATGATATCGCTTCGTCGTTGCCTGTGTTTTGATCCAGAGATGGTGTAATAGCGCCCCCTACAGTATAACAGTGAAAACACTCCGTCAATGGCGGGGAAAGAGTTAAAAAAAGAGAATATTCTGATTCTTTTTCATATTATAAATGTATTATTTCATTTAATACTTTATTATAATTGTCATTTATAATAGTGGGTGGGTCCTCAGAAATCTTTTGCTGGAGTAGATGCCAATTACATTAAGTACAAATATACCGCTTTGCTTGCTAAACGTCTAGTTCGGAAAGACAAAATTACGGAAATCGCCATATCATTGAGAGTGGCAGTAGTGTAGGGGTAAGATGCACGGCATAACATTTTGACACAAATCGACCCGCAGTTTGAGTCCGCCTTTCGCCAAGCTCAATCTTCTCCCTTTTTCCATCACATATCAGATCGAAAAGGCATTTATTTTCAATAAAAATGAAGAAAGCATTAGAAAAGTGGAAATAAAGCGTCTAACGTGTTTAATAATAAGTGTTTATCGATTAGGGTTAGGTAAACACACATGTGCTGAATGTTAGAGACGATAAAAGTGAGTGGGTCCAATATCATTGATCGTAAAAAGTGGGTGGGTCTTGTCCCACCCACATACAATGGTTCCGACGCCCATGAATATGAAACATTTCTTATCTTAAATGCTCTAAAAAGCACCATAAAAGTAAAGTATCTTCATTTTTTTTGTCTGGACAACCCCTAATTTAAGGCGTTATACACTGAAATGTTCCTCTCATGTAGAAAATAATACTGCAAATGACTCGAGGGTGAGTAAATAATGGCTTTTTTTGTTTTGGGTGGACTATTCCTTTAACTTTAGACGTTTTATGTTTGGTTTTGTACGTTAACAGATGAAACTAATATGTACATCCAGCCTTTGGCATATTCCTGAAGCATTTTTGAGTGACTGAAATCCTCCGAGCGCATAAACTCTCTGAAATGCTTTGTGAATATAGGACCATGTGATGGATATCTCACTCAGTCTTGCACTTTACTAGCATGTCCGTCTGCTCGAGTCGAAGCGTGGTCAGACGACACCAGGAAATGTTTAAATGTTGGAAAGGTACCATAGGCACTAGAAAAACACAGTCTTAATTGGCAATGTTCGTATATCAGGACAGGGTAACGGGGAATGTCTGGTCTCTCGAAACTCTAATGATTGAGTGTTAATCATGATTGATCTGTCAAAGACTTATAAAACAACATAATGACTATGTTTGATAGGAATAGTTCACCCTGAAAGGGAAAAGTCCTTTACTCACAATCACATTCATGTCATTTTTCACCTAAGCTGCTGTTTTCATTACAAAACACAGTTCACACGACTCTTACGTTTTCTGAGGCCATATGACAAGTCAGTATTTGCTCATAAAATCCAGGCTTTCATGTGAATTAAAGGGATAGTTCACCAAAAAATGATAATTATTTACTCAACCTCAAGAAAGAAATTAATACAGGTTTGTAGATGATAACAGAATTTCCATTTTTTGTGAACTATCCCTTTAACTTCAGCTGTTTCATAGAAGTCAGAAGACTTGGAATATACAATATCGGTTGAAGGTTTTTTTTATTTTTAATGTTTTTGATAGAAGTCTCTTATGCTCATCAAGGCTGCATTTATACAGAAAAAACTGTAATAATGCGAAATATTTGTACAATTTAAAATAATGGTTTTCTATTTTAATATACTTTATTTCTGCGATCAAAGCTGAATTTTCAGCATCATTGCCCCAGTCTTCAGTGTCACATGATCCTTCAGAAAAAAAATAGAAAATAGAAAAATCTTTTCTATCAATTTAACACATCCTTGATGAATAAAAGTATAACTTACTTTAAAAAAAAGAGAGGAAAAAATGGCTGTCCGCAAACCTTTGAGTATATTGTTACAAACGATTTCTATTTTATATAAATGCCGTTTAATTTTTTTAAACTTTCTATTTATAAATTAACCCTGAAAAAAGTGTCACAGGTTATAAAAAAAAAAAAAATAAGCAGCACAGCTGTTTCAAACATTGTAAATCCTCATGAGAATGATTTCTGAAGGATCATGTGACACTGAAGACTGGAGTAATGATGCTGAAAATTCAGCTTTGCATCACAGGAATAAATTACATTTTAAAGTATATTAAAATAATTAAAAATAATAATAATAAATGAAATATATTATTCTAAATAGTACAAATATTTCACAATTTTACTGTTTTTTTTTTTGTTGATCAAATAAATGCAGCCTTGATGAGCAGTAGAGACTTTTTTTAAAACATTTAAAAAATAATATTTCCGAAACGTTTGACCAGTAATGTATATAACATAAGTCATATATAATACTTTTATGCTGCTTTTTTGTCCTGTTTTGAGCTTTTCAGTATTGTATCTATTTTGTGTTCCATAGAAGAGAAAAGGTTTGAAAGGTGAACTGTTCCTTTAAGGTTTATGCACAACTAGTTTTCTTCTGCTGCATTTCTTTTTAACTTAGTTTTAACTTGCTGGATCAAGTCCATCCACCTCCTGAACAAAGTTGTTTTAAACTCAGTTCTCTGCCTTCACTTTCCTATCATTGTAGGTCATTTTGAGCGTACGCTGGACATTAGTTCTATGAGACTGCAGCAATGCATTTTGGGTATGCGAGACCAGATACTCCCCCTTTGATTTTAAGAAAGCTTGAATTCTGTGGTAACAGAGGACAGATTTTAATCATGCAAAAGTTAAGATGTTTTCTCATGTTGTGAGTCGATTTAAATGCATTTCACTTGTCACATGTATGGGACCACAGAACTTACTAAACGTGTTGACTAAATGGGTAACTGTCATGTCAAGAGCCCGCATTGGGTCATTTTTAACCCTACAATCAAGAGAGATAAACAAAAACACAACGGTGGTAGTATTTGTTCTACATTTAAAGGTGCAGTGTGTAAGTTAGCGGCATCTAGTGGTGAGGTTGCGAATTGCAACCGCTCACCCCTCCCTTTCGAAGCACACAGAGAAGCTACGGTGGCCAACACAGGACAAAGATGTCAGCAGAGACGGTAGCTAGCGCTCTGTAGAGAAGTTTGTCCGTTTAGGGCTACCGTAGAAACATGACAGCACAAGATGGCGACTTCACTGTAAGGAGACCCGCGGTGTGTGTAGATAGAAATGACTCATTTTAAGGTAATAAAAACATAACGCTTCATTATGTAAGGTCTTTATACACCACTGAAAACATAGTTATGCATATTATATTGCATTTCTGTCAATGAATCCTCATAAATGTTACACACTGCACCTTTAAATTCAATATTTTTGGATTACAGTAATGAAATCACCATTGAAAAATGATTCAGAATGATTTAAATTAGTTAAAACTGTAATATTATAAAAAAGAAATACTGCAATACAAGTATTGGGATTTTAAAAATAATAATTTTCAGTCTCAATGCAAAACTTAATGGTCCAAATTGATTAAAAATATAATGTATTATTTTTATCTCTTCTGTTTAGGGGGAAATTTGACCTGAGATTTTTTTTGAGAGAGAGTCTCATCCATATGAACTCTAAACCGTACACGATATTAGATTCAGTTTGCCAATCACGTCATTTTTAATGACCCTATTTGACAGTATCAGGCCAAGCGTATCCCTCATCAGTGTACACAACGTGCAGTTTTATTGAAAAAGTCTACAAGAAGATCGCAAATGATCATATATCCGTGTGTATGTGCGTATGATTGTGTGTTAGCAGAGTTTTCTGGTTTATTCTCAAAGCAATGCATCAGATATGTCTGCCGTTGCCAATAACCTCTCACCTTTAACCCTTGAGTGACCGCTGTCTCATCTCGGCGACTTCATAGTGATGGTACTGTTTGGCTGTGTTCATGTACGGTCAATGCAAACGCACTCAGTATAGCCTCCACTAATTGTCTTAATAGTCAGACCTCACTCAAGCTGGCATCCCTTTCAGTCACAGTTAACTAAAAGCTGGAATTTACAAGGCAAAACGTGTTGGAAATGCGCCTTTTCGTGTTTGTTTGTAACGCTAATTGAATCAATTTGGTCCAAATTCCCCGCACCTGTGATGGATGATGTCATACCCAGCTTTGCATGTGATTGGCTAGTGGTTTCCAAAGGATCTTGACCTAAACAGCCTCTGTTTGTGTCCGAACAGCACCATTAGCAATGAGGGCCGCCTCACTCAAACGACGCCATTGGTCGCCAACGTCCCCGGGCCTCTCCCTCTCCCCCGTGATCATTTTTATACTGCAGATATTTATTTGGTCACCGTTTAAACTTTGTTGTATAGTTAAATGTAAGTAGGAATCTATGGGACTATAACTTATTGTTTTGTACACAGATCTGTAAAGAGAGAGTGTAGATGTAAACACTTTGGAAAGAGGCGTTCAGAACTTTGTGTTGTCATGGATGTATCTTCACATTTGTTTAAAAATGATTAAAAAAAAGGAAATAAAAGGCAAAGTATTTTCCTGCATCCTCTGTTCATTATGGAAGTGTGGTTCAGGGTCTTTGAATGCTTCCCATTTACATTTATTTCACTTTCAACCAAAGCAATTTACTGTGAAATCCATAAGATTTATTATTTATATGCATTAATATGAATAAAAGTACCAGGCAAATATGTTGGACATGCCTAAAATTGCACTCTAAAAAATTCTGAATTTGAAAATAACCCAAGTTGGGTTGAAAATGGACTAACCCAGCGGTTGGGTTAAATGTTTGCTTAAAACAACCCAATCGCTGGGTTAAAACAACCCAATCGCTGGGTTAAAACAATCCAATCGCTGGGTTAAAACAACCCAATCGCTGGGTTAAAACAATCCAATCGCTGGGTTAAAACAACCCAATCGCTGGGTTAAAACAATCCAATCGCTGGGTTAAAACAACCCATTCGCTGGGTTAAAACAACCCAATCGCTGGGGTTAAAACAATCCAATCGCTGGGTTAAAACAACCCAATCGCTGGGTTAAAACAACCCAATCGCTGGGGTTAAAACAATCCAATCGCTGGGTTAAAACAACCCAATCGCTGGGTTAAAACAATCCAATCGCTGGGTTAAAACAACCCATTCGCTGGGTTAAAACAACCCAATCGCTGGGGTTAAAACAATCCAATCGCTGGGTTAAAACAACCCATTCGCTGGGTTAAAACAACCCAATCGCTGGGGTTAAAACAATCCAATTGCTGGGTTAAAACAACCCAATCGCTGGGTTAAAACAATCCAATCGCTGGGTTAAAACAACCCATTCGCTGGCTTAAAACAACCCATTCGCAGGGTTAAAACAATCCAATCGCTGGGTTAAAACAACCCAATCGCTGGCTTAAAAGAACCCAATCGCTGGGTTAAAACAACCTAATCGCTGGGTTAAAACCGCTGAGTTAAAACAACACGTTCGCTGGGTTAAAACAACCCAATCGCTGGGTTAAAACAACCCAATCGCTGGGTTAAAACAACCCAATCGCTGGGTTAAAACAATCCAATCGCTGGGGTTAAAACAACACATTCGCTGGGTTAAAACAACCCAATCGCTGGGTTAAAACAATCCAATCGCTGGGTTAGTCCATTTTCATGATCCGAGAGAGTAGACCTCTCACACTTGTCAGCATTGCAATTCTCTTTGTAGGCCTATACACTATTTTATAGATATCATGTTTAAACGCACTACACTTAAACAACGTTTTATTGAATTCATTACTTTGTATTTATATAGCCTAATACCTACTTTAGATGTATATATTACGTTGCTCATGCAAATTGCAAAACAGACAATAGACTATGTTAAAATAACAAACATTTTAAATTAACTTGCGCTTTTCTTTCGTTTTTAAATCTTTTTACAAGAAATCCTGCAGGTCATAAAGAACTTTGTTTTTCCACCTCCAAGAAAGGACAGGTGCTCTCCATTATTTCTCCTTGTTTACTTAAAGGCCGTTTTCCTTGCTTTACTCGAGGCAAAAAGCCATGTGTTGACTTTAAAACCAAGTAGACGTTACATTATGCATCTGTGGTGGAATTACTAGATTTTTGCATCGATACATGTTTGTTTTAAAGCGGATGCGCTGTCACTTTAATTCAGCGCCAGCACATCAAAAAATAGACTCTGTGCGGAAACGATCGCAGCACAGCTGTATGGCCACGCGCTCCTGGAGCGCACCTGACGGACCGAAGCCGCGTGCAGTGAAAGCTGTAGCCTATCCGTTAACAAGGGTACGGAAAAAATATGCACCGCATACGCACGGCAAACGGAGTATCTGTGAAACGGGCGTCAGCAGGTGCCATATGCTCGATGTATGCACCACTTTCATACGGCTTTCTCGTGCCAGTGCCTACATACTGTTACAGTTTTGTCCACACCCTTCTTCCGTCATCATTATATTTTACGGGGAAGCCAAAATGCTCCCATACATGCGATTTGAATGATGCGGGAGGCTTTTCAAGTTCTTCTACTTCTCCGCTAGCCACTGCTGACTGATTAACATGCCCTATTCACGTGAACACATGTGTTTCTCTGAAACTCAGCATCGAGTTTAAAGGAACGAGATCACTTAAAAAGCAATATTGGCAGAAAAACTGTCTTTTAGTCTGCGATCGCTAAACAATTTAGATTAATCCACAAGTTTAAAAAAAATGCACAATAAATCCGCGGGTCACTTGCGTGCCGAACCGTGGGTCGTGATCCGTACGGATCACGGATCAACTGCGATCCGTTACACCCCTATTTTTAACCCAGCATTTTTTAGAGTGTGTTTCTCATGAAGAGACTGAAGAGCAGAGCTGGACTTTTGGCAACTTTGAAAAGCAAAATTGATTTGCATTTTGTTCATTACATAATTGTCATGCTTCCAATTGTTTAAATGGGTAGAGCCAGGCTGATCTTGATTATATACCATTTTTTCTTCACCTCATACATTATCATGTTTGAGAGCTGTGCATATGATGGTTTGTACTGCTATGCTACAATTCCTTATATGATCAATAATTTATGACAACATATGTTTTTCCATTTGATTTAAAAATAACCCAAGTTGGGTTGAAAATGGACTAACCCAGCGGTTGGGTTAAATGTTTGCTTAAAAGAACCCAATCGCTGGCTTAAAACAACACAATCGCTGGGTTAAAACAACACAATCGCTGGGTTAAAACAATCCAATCGCTGGGTTAAAACAATCCAATTGCTGGGTTAAAACAACCCAATCGCTGGGTTAAAACAATCCAATCGCTGGGTTAAAACAACCCAATCGCTGGGTTAAAACAATCCAATCGCTGGGTTAAAACAATCCAATCGCTGGGTTAAAACAACCCATTCGCTGGGTTAAAACAACCCAATCACCGGGTTAAAACAATCCAATTGCTGGGTTAAAACAACCCAATCGCTGGGGTTAAAACAATCCAATCGCTGGGTTAAAACAACCCAATCGCTGGGTTAAAACAACCCAATCGCTGGGGTTAAAACAATCCAATCGCTGGGTTAAAACAACCCAATCGCTGGGGTTAAAACAATCCAATCGCTGGGTTAAAACAACCCAATCGCTGGGGTTAAAACAATCCAATCGCTGGGTTAAAACAACCCATTCGCTGGGTTAAAACAATCCAATCGCTGGGTTAAAACAACCCATTCGCTGGGTTAAAACAACCCATCCGCTGGGGTTAAAACAATCCAATCGCTGGGTTAAAACAATCCAATCGCTTGGTTAAAACAACCCATTCGCTGGGTTAAAACAACCCAATCGCTGGGGTTAAAACAATCCAATCGCTGGGTTAAAACAACCCATTCGCTGGGGTTAAAACAATCCAATCGCTGGGTTAAAACAACCCAATCGCTGGGGTTAAAACAATCCAATCGCTGGGTTAAAACAACCCATTCGCTGGGTTAAAACAATCCAATCGCTGGGTTAAAACAACCCATTCGCTGGGTTAAAACAACCCATCCGCTGGGGTTAAAACAATCCAATCGCTGGGGTTAAAACAATCCAATCGCTGGGTTAAAACAATCCAATCGCTGGGTTAAAACAACCCAATCGCTGGGTTAGTCCATTTTCAACCCAACTTGGGTTATTTTTAACCCAGCATTTTTTAGAGTGTGTTTCTCATGAAGAGACTGAAGAGCAGAGCTGGACTTTTGGCAACTTTGAAAAGCAAAATTGATTTGCATTTTGTTCATTACATAATTGTCATGCTTCCAATTGTTTAAATGGGTAGAGCCAGGCTGATCTTGTTTATATACCATTTTTTCTTCACCTCATACATTATCATGTTTGAGAGCTGTGCATATGATGGTTTGTACTGCTATGCTACAATTCCTTATATGATCAATAATTTATGACAACATATGTTTTTCCATTTGATTTAAAAATAACCCAAGTTGGGTTGAAAATGGACTAACCCAGCGGTTGGGTTAAATGTTTGCTTAAAAGAACCCAATCGCTGGCTTAAAACAACACAATCGCTGGGTTAAAACAACCCATTCGCTGGGTTAAAACAACCCAATCACCGGGTTAAAACAATCCAATTGCGGGGTTAAAACAACCCAATCGCTGGGTTAAAACAACCCATTCGCTGGGTTAAAACAATCCAATCGCTGGGGTTAAAACAACCCATTCGCTGGGGTTAAAACAATCCAATCGCTGGCTTAAAACAACCCAATCGCTGGGGTTAAAACAATCCAATCGCTGGGTTAAAACAATCCAATCGCTGGGTTAAAACAACCCATCGCTGGGGTTAAAACAATCCAATCGCTGGCTTAAAACAACCCAATCGCTGGGGTTAAAACAATCCAATCGCTGGGTTAAAACAATCCAATCGCTGGGTTAAAACAACCCAATCGCTGGGTTAGTCCATTTTCAACCCAAATTGGGTTATTTTTAACCCAGCATTTTTTAGAGTGTGTTTCTCATGAAGAGACTGAAGAGCAGAGCTGGACTTTTGGCAACTTTGAAAAGCAAAATTGATTTGCATTTTGTTCATTACATAATTGTCATACTTCCAATTGTTTAAATGGGTAGAGCCAGGCTGATCTTGTTTATATACCATTTTTTCTTCACCTCATACATTATCATGTTTGAGAGCTGTGCATATGATGGTTTGTACTGCTATGCTACAATTCCTTATATGATCAATAAGTTATGACAACATATGTTTTTCCATTTGATTTAAAAATAACCCAAGTTGGGTTGAAAATGGACTAACCCAGCGGTTGGGTTAAATGTTTGCTTAAAAGAACCCAATCGCTGGCTTAAAACAACACAATCGCTGGGTTAAAACAACCCAATCGCTGGGTTAAAACAACCCAATCGCTGGGTTAAAACAACCCAATCGCTGGGGTTAAAACAATCCAATCGCTGGGTTAAAACAACCCAATCGCTGGGGTTTAAACAATCCAATCGCTGGGTTAAAACAACCCATTCGCTGGGGTTAAAACAATCCAATCGCTGGGTTAAAACAATCTAATCACTGGGTTAAAACAATCCAATCGCTGGGTTAAAACAACCCATTCGCTGGGTTAAAACAATCCAATCGCTGGGTTAAAACAACCCAATCGCTGGGTTAAAACAACCCAATCGCTGGGTTAAAACAACCCAATCGCTGGGGTTAAAACAATCCAATCGCTGGGTTAAAACAACCCAATCGCTGGGGTTAAAACAATCCAATCGCTGGGTTAAAACAACCCATTCGCTGGGTTAAAACAATCCAATCGCTGGGTTAAAACAACCCAATCGCTGGGTTAAAACAACCCAATCGCTGGGGTTAAAACAACCCAATCGCTGGGGTTAAAACAATCCAATCGCTGGGTTAAAACAACCCAATCGCTGGGGTTAAAACAATCCAATCGCTGGGTTAAAACAACCCATTCGCTGGGTTAAAACAATCCAATCGCTGGGTTAAAACAACCCATTCGCTGGGTTAAAACAACCCATCCGCTGGGGTTAAAACAATCCAATCGCTGGGGTTAAAACAATCCAATCGCTGGGTTAAAACAACCCAATCGCTGGGGTTAAAACAATCCAATCGCTGGCTTAAAACAACCCAATCGCTGGGGTTTAAACAATCCAATCGCTGGGTTAAAACAACCCATTCGCTGGGTTAAAACAACCCAATCGCTGGGGTTAAAACAATCCAATCGCTGTTAAAACAACCCAATCGCTGGGGTTAAAACAATCCAATCGCTGGGTTAAAACAACCCAATCGCTGGGGTTAAAACAATCCAATCGCTGGGTTAAAACAACCCATTCGCTGGGTTAAAACAACCCATCCGCTGGGGTTAAAACAATCCAATCGCTGGGTTAAAACAATCCAATCGCTGGGTTAAAACAACCCAATCGCTGGGTTAGTCCATTTTCAACCCAACTTGGGTTATTTTTAACCCAGCATTTTTTAGAGTGTGTTTCTCATGAAGAGACTGAAGAGCAGAGCTGGACTTTTGGCAACTTTGAAAAGCAAAATTGATTTGCATTTTGTTCATTACATAATTGTCATGCTTCCAATTGTTTAAATGGGTAGAGCCAGGCTGATCTTGATTATATACCATTTTTTCTTCACCTCATACATTATCATGTTTGAGGCTGAAAATCTGTAGAGCACAAGCACGAAGAATTATTAATGAAACAAAGAGGCAAAGTTGGAAAAAGTATGTGTCAAGTTTAACATCACAGACACCAACAAAGAAAGTGTGGGATATGATACGAAAGATGAAAAATAAGGAAGGAGGATTACAAATACAGCATATAAAAAATCAAGATTCCCTGCTAACAACGAAACAGGATATTGCTAATAAATTGGCAGAGACATTTGAGAGAAATTCATCATTAGAAAACGGGCTTCCCAGATTTAAAGAAATACAAATAAAGCAGGAACGGAAAGAAATTGATTTCTCCTCTGATAATGCTGAATTGTATAACCAGCCTTTTACAATGGAGGAACTTTTGAAAGCCATAAAAAACTCAAATGACACTGCAGTTGGTCCTGACAAAATTCACTATCAGTTTTTGAAAAATTTACCCTATAGTGTATTAGTGATACTACTGGAAAATTTCAACAACATCTGGAAATCAGGAGAATTACCATATTATTGGAAAGAGGCAATAGTTATACCAATACCTAAACCTGGAAAAGACCATACTGATTCAAATAATTATCGTCCAATAGCACTAACTAGTTGTTTATGCAAAACCATGGAAAGAATGATAAATGACAGGCTGGTGTGGATTTTGGAAAAAAATCAAAAGATCAGTAAATATCAATGTGGATTTAGAGGAGGAAAAAGTACGCTTGATCATCTTATAAGATTAGAATCTTTTGTACGAGATGGTTTTATTAAAAAAGAACATGTAGTAGCGGTATTTTTTGATTTAGAAAAAGCCTATGATACTACGTGGAGGTATGGTATTTTAAAAGATTTGTACGATATGGGCTTCAGAGGATATTTACCCATTTTTATTTCTAATTTCTTATCTAATAGAGTTTTTCGTGTTCGCGTAAGAAATGTATTATCTGACTTGCATGTACAAGAATCAGGAGTGCCTCAAGGAAGTATACTTTCAGTTACTCTTTTTAGTATTAAAATGAACAGTATTGTAAGTGTTATGGGGTCTAATATATTTTGTAGTTTATATGTAGATGATGTGTGTATTTGTTATAAAGGAAAAAATATGAACGTAATCGAAAGACAAATACAAATATGTATAAATAATATGTATGACTGGTCAGTAAAAAATGGCTTTAAATTTTCTAAATCAAAAACTGTATGTATGCATTTTTGTCTTTTGCGGTCTATGCATTTAGATCCAGAGCTTTTTTTAGAAAGAGAACCTATTAAAGTCATAAAAGAGACAAAATTTCTAGGAATTAATTTTGATAACAAACTATCCTTTATTCCTCATATTAAAATGTTGCGAAATAAATGTTTTAAAGCAATGGATATTATAAAAGTGCTAGCAAGGATTAAATGGGGAGCTGATTGTGAAGTTCTCTTGAGACTTTACAGGACACTTGTTCGATCAAAAATGGACTATGGGAGTATTGTTTATGGATCTGCTAGGAAGTCGTACATCAAAATGCTGAACACAGTACATCATACAGGATTGAGACTTGCCTTAGGAGCATTTAGGACTTCCCCAATACAGAGCTTGTATACAGAAGCAAGAGAACCATCGTTATATAACAGAAGGCTGAAATTGGCTCTCAACTATGTAGTTAAGCTAAAAGCCAATGAAAGTAATCCAGCATATCCTTCAGTTTTTCATCCTCAGTGTTCACATTTGTATGAAGCCAGACCCACATACATCAGTCCTTTTGGAATTCGTATAAAATCACACTTGGAAAATATGGACATTAATTTGGATATCCTTACATCGACGCATCTGTGTCCTATACCGCCTTGGAATATTAAAAAACCCATCATCATGATGAACCTGGCTCAGTATATAAAAAACATAAATCATCCAAATGTCTATCAGGAGGAATTTTGGGATATAAGGCACAGCTTACCAACTCATGTACCTGTGTACACAGATGGATCAAAGTCAGACAGTCGGGTATCTGCTGCAGTAGTGATTGGGTCAAAACGCTATGGCAAGCGTATCTCTGGACAAAGTTCAATTTTCACAGCTGAAGCATGTGCATTACTTCTAGCTCTTGAAAAAATAGAGAAGGAACAACAACGTAACTTTTTAATTTGCACAGATTCTAAATCCTGTCTACAAGCACTTGATACTTTGAAAACTGAACATCCTGTAATTACCAGCATAATAGGAAAAGTGGACTCTTTAAAGAAAAAAGATGTTAATATTGTTTTTGTTGGATACCAGGCCATATGGGTTTGACTGGTAATGAACAAGCAGATAAAGCAGTAAAGGAAGCACTTCAGTTGGAAATGACAGAATGTAAAATACCAGCATCTGACGTTAAACCCATATTGAACCTGTACCGAATGTGTAAATAACTAATTATATGAGGTGAATCCAGTTTTAAATCAAGGCGTTGTTAGTTATTATTTTGAGAATAGATATGACCAGGTTGTTTATACGAGATGTCGAATTGGACATTCAAGACTCACTCATTCATGTTTATTGAACAGGGAAGAGAAACCGGTTTGTGATCTGTGTAAGAATTTCACGAGTGTAAAACATATTTTAATAGAATGTCCTTTTTTAAATAATATTAGAGAACGGTTTTATTCAGAAAACACATTAATGGACATTTTTAAAAAGGTTTCTCCTGGAGTCATTTTAGAATTTCTCTCAAATATTAAAATGAAAGATTCTATGTAATTGGCGTTATTATTACTGTTGTTGTTATTGGTATATATGCCTGATTTTGTATTGTGATTGTTTTTAGGACAAAATTGTTAATGTTTTGTAAACAATGTATGGAAGTGATACTGCTGATTGCCATGAGTATAGCCATTGTTGCTGATATGGCATTAAATCATAAATAAATAAATAAATTATCATGTTTGAGAGCTGTGCATATGATGGTTTGTACTGCTATGCTACAATTCCTTATATGATCAATAATTTATGACAACATATGTTTTTCCATTTGATTTAAAAATAACCCAATCAACCCAATTAAAACAATCCAATTGCTGGGTTAAAACAACCCAATCGCTGGGTTAAAACAACCCATTCGCTGGGTTAAAACAACCCATCGCTGGGGTTAAAACAATCCAATCGCTGGCTTAAAACAACCCAATCGCTGGGGTTAAAACAATCCAATCGCTGGCTTAAAACAACCCAATCGCTGGGGTTAAAACAATCCAATCGCTGGGTTAAAACAATCCAATCGCTGGGTTAAAACAACCCATTCGCTGGGTTAAAACAACCCATCGCTGGGGTTAAAACAATCCAATCGCTGGCTTAAAACAACCCAATCGCTGGGGTTAAAACAATCCAATCGCTGGGTTAAAACAATCCAATCGCTGGGTTAAAACAACCCATTCGCTGGGTTAAAACAACCCAATCGCTGGGGTTAAAACAATCCAATCACTGGGTTAAAACAACCCAATCGCTGGGTTAGTCCATTTTCAACCCAAATTGGGTTATTTTTAACCCAGCATTTTTTAGAGTGTGTTTCTCATGAAGAGACTGAAGAGCAGAGCTGGACTTTTGGCAACTTTGAAAAGCAAAATTGATTTGCATTTTGTTCATTACATAATTGTCATACTTCCAATTGTTTAAATGGGTAGAGCCAGGCTGATCTTGTTTATATACCATTTTTTCTTCACCTCATACATTATCATGTTTGAGAGCTGTTCATATGATGGTTTGTACTGCTATGCTACAATTCCTTATATGATCAATAAGTTATGACAACATATGTTTTTCCATTTGATTTAAAAATAACCCAAGTTGGGTTGAAAATGGACTAACCCAGCGGTTGGGTTAAATGTTTGCTTAAAAGAACCCAATCGCTGGCTTAAAACAACACAATTGCTGGGGTTAAAACAATCCAATCGCTGGGTTAAAACAACCCATTCGCTGGGGTTAAAACAATCCAATCGCTGGGTTAAAACAACCCATTCGCTGGGTTAAAACAACCCAATCGCTGGGTTAAAACATTCCAATCGCTGGGTTAAAACAACCCATTCGCTGGGTTAAAACAATCCAATCGCTGGGTTAAAACAACCCAATCGCTGGGTTAAAACAACCCAATCGCTGGGTTAAAACAACCCAATCGCTGGGGTTAAAACAATCCAATCGCTGGGTTAAAACAACCCAATCGCTGGGGTTAAAACAATCCAATCGCTGGGTTAAAACAACCCAATCGCTGGGGTTAAAACAATCCAATCGCTGGGTTAAAACAACCCAATCGCTGGGGTTAAAACAATCCAATCGCTGGGTTAAAACAACCCATTCGCTGGGTTAAAACAATCCAATCGCTGGGTTAAAACAACCCATTCGCTGGGGTTAAAACAATCCAATCGCTGGGTTAAAACAACCCATTCGCTGGGTTAAAACAACCCAATCGCTGGGGTTAAAACAATCCAATCGCTGGGTTAAAACAACCCATTCGCTGGGTTAAAACAACCCAATCGCTGGGTTAAAACAATCCAATCGCTGGGTTAAAACAACCCAATCGCTGGGGTTAAAACAATCCAATCGCTGGCTTAAAACAACACAATTGCTGGGGTTAAAACAATCCAATCGCTGGGTTAAAACAACCCATTCGCTGGGGTTAAAACAATCCAATCGCTGGGTTAAAACAACCCATTCGCTGGGTTAAAACAACCCAATCGCTGGGGTTAAAACAATCCAATCGCTGGGTTAAAACAACCCATTCGCTGGGTTAAAACAACCCAATCGCTGGGGTTAAAACAATCCAATCGCTGGGTTAAAACAACCCAATCGCTGGGGTTAAAACAATCCAATCGCTGGGTTAAAACAACCCAATCGCTGGGGTTAAAACAATCCAATCGCTGGGTTAAAACAACCCATTCGCTGGGTTAAAACAATCCAATCGCTGGGGTTAAAACAATCCAATCGCTGGGTTAAAACAACCCAATCGCTGGGGTTAAAACAATCCAATCGCTGGGTTAAAACAACCCATTCGCTGGGTTAAAACAATCCAATCGCTGGGTTAAAACAACCCATTCGCTGGGTTAAAACAACCCAATCGCTGGGTTAGTCCATTTTCAACCCAACTTGGGTTATTTTTAACCCAGCATTTTTTAGAGTGTGTTTCTCATGAAGAGACTGAAGAGCAGAGCTGGACTTTTGGCAACTTTGAAAAGCAAAATTGATTTGCATTTTGTTCATTACATAATTGTCATGCTTCCAATTGTTTAAATGGGTAGAGCCAGGCTGATCTTGTTTATATACCATTTTTTCTTCACCTCATACATTATCATGTTTGAGAGCTGTGCATATGATGGTTTGTACTGCTATGCTACAATTCCTTATATGATCAATAATTTATGACAACATATGTTTTTCCATTTGATTTAAAAATAACCCAAGTTGGGTTGAAAATGGACTAACCCAGCGGTTGGGTTAAATGTTTGCTTAAAAGAACCCAATCGCTGGCTTAAAACAACACAATTGCTGGGGTTAAAACAATCCAATCGCTGGGTTAAAACAACCCATTCGCTGGGGTTAAAACAATCCAATTGCTGGGTTAAAACAACCCAATCGCTGGGGTTAAAACAATCCAATTGCTGGGTTAAAACAACCTAATCGCTGGGGTTAAAACAATCCAATCGCTGGGTTAAAACAACCCATTCGCTGGGTTAAAACAACCCATTCGCTGGGGTTAAAACAATCCAATTGCTGGGTTAAAACAACCTAATCGCTGGGGTTAAAACAATCCAATCGCTGGGTTAAAACAACCCATTCGCTGGGTTAAAACAACCCAATCGCTGGGGTTAAAACAATCCAATCGCTGGGTTAAAACAACCCAATCGCTGGGGTTAAAACAATCCAATCGCTGGGTTAAAACAACCCAATCGCTGGGGTTAAAACAATCCAATCGCTGGGTTAAAACAACCCATTCGCTGGGGTTAAAACAATCCAATCGCTGGCTTAAAACAACCCAATCGCTGGGGTTAAAACAATCCAATCGCTGGGTTAAAACAATCCAATCGCTGGGTTAAAACAACCCATTCGCTGGGTTAAAACAACCCATCGCTGGGGTTAAAACAATCCAATCGCTGGCTTAAAACAACCCAATCGCTGGGGTTAAAACAATCCAATCGCTGGGTTAAAACAATCCAATCGCTGGGTTAAAACAACCCATTCGCTGGGTTAAAACAACCCAATCGCTGGGGTTAAAACAATCCAATCGCTGGGGTTAAAACAATCCAATCGCTGGGTTAAAACAACCCATTCGCTGGGGTTAAAACAATCCAATCGCTGGGTTAAAACAATCCAATCGCTGGGTTAAAACAATCCAATCGCTGGGTTAAAACAACCCATTCGCTGGGGTTAAAACAGTCCAATCGCTGGGTTAAAACAATCTAATCGCTGGGTTAAAACAATCCAATCGCTGGGGTTAAAACAATCCAATCGCTGGGTTAAAACAACCCAAACCCAAATTGGGTTATTTTTAACCCAGCATTTTTTAGAGTGTGTTTCTCATGAAGAGACTGAAGAGCAGAGCTGGACTTTTGGCAACTTTGAAAAGCAAAATTGATTTGCATTTTGTTCATTACATAATTGTCATGCTTCCAATTGTTTAAATGGGTAGAGCCAGGCTGATCTTGTTTATATACCATTTTTTCTTCACCTCATACATTATCATGTTTGAGAGCTGTGCATATGATGGTTTGTACTGCTATGCTACAATTCCTTATATGATCAATAAGTTATGACAACATATGTTTTTCCATTTGATTTAAAAATAACCCAAGTTGGGTTGAAAATGGACTAACCCAGTGGTTGGGTTAAATGTTTGCTTAAAAGAACCCAATCGCTGGCTTAAAACAACACAATTGCTGGGGTTAAAACAATCCAATCGCTGGGTTAAAACAACCCATTCGCTGGGGTTAAAACAATCCAATTGCTGGGTTAAAACAACCCAATCGCTGGGGTTAAAAGAACCCAATCGCTGGCTTAAAACAACACAATTGCTGGGGTTAAAACAATCCAATCGCTGGGTTAAAACAACCCATTCGCTGGGGTTAAAACAATCCAATTGCTGGGTTAAAACAACCCAATCGCTGGGGTTAAAACAATCCAATCGCTGGGTTAAAACAACCCATTCGCTGGGTTAAAACAATCCAATCGCTGGGTTAAAACAACCCATTCGCTGGGGTTAAAACAATCCAATCGCTGGGTTAAAACAACCCATTCGCTGGGTTAAAACAACCCAATCGCTGGGGTTAAAACAATCCAATCGCTGGGTTAAAACAACCCAATCGCTGGGGTTAAAACAATCCAATCGCTGGGTTAAAACAACCCAATCGCTGGGGTTAAAACAATCCAATCGCTGGGTTAAAACAACCCATTCGCTGGGTTAAAACAATCCAATCGCTGGGTTAAAACAACCCATTCGCTGGGTTAAAACAACCCATCCGCTGGGGTTAAAACAATCCAATCGCTGGGTTAAAACAATCCAATCGCTGGGTTAAAACAACCCAATCGCTGGGTTAAAACAACCCATTCGCTGGGTTAAAACAACCCAATCGCTGGGGTTAAAACAACCCATCCGCTGGGGTTAAAACAATCCAATCGCTGGGTTAAAACAATCCAATCGCTGGGTTAAAACAACCCAATCGCTGGGGTTAAAACAATCCAATCGCTGGGTTAAAACAACCCATTCGCTGGGTTAAAACAATCCAATCGCTGGGTTAAAACAACCCATTCGCTGGGTTAAAACAACCCAATCGCTGGGGTTAAAACAATCCAATCGCTGGGTTAAAACAACCCAATCGCTGGGGTTAAAACAATCCAATCGCTGGGTTAAAACAACCCATTCGCTGGGTTAAAACAATCCAATCGCTGGGTTAAAACAACCCATTCGCTGGGTTAAAACAACCCATCCGCTGGGGTTAAAACAATCCAATCGCTGGGTTAAAACAATCCAATCGCTGGGTTAAAACAACCCAATCGCTGGGTTAGTCCATTTTCAACCCAACTTGGGTTATTTTTAACCCAGCATTTTTTAGAGTGTGTTTCTCATGAAGAGACTGAAGAGCAGAGCTGGACTTTTGGCAACTTTGAAAAGCAAAATTGATTTGCATTTTGTTCATTACATAATTGTCATGCTTCCAATTGTTTAAATGGGTAGAGCCAGGCTGATCTTGTTTATATACCATTTTTTCTTCACCTCATACATTATCATGTTTGAGAGCTGTTCATATGATGGTTTGTACTGCTATGCTACAATCAATAAGTTATGACAACATATGTTTTTACATTGCTCCAACTCATCAAATTAAGTTCACTTTCCAAACTTAAATGGCTGTAATTGAAGAATGCTTTTGAATATAAACCTATGTTTGGTCTTGTTTTAAAAGAAGAAACCCAGCATATTATTGCTGAAGTGAAAGCACTTCAAAAAAGTTATGGAAGTTTACTGTAAATTGAATGTACTGTATAAAATTTTTTTTATTTTATATAAAATACATATATTTTACTAAATACATTTTACTCTAAAATTACTATCAAATCAAAGCCATATGTCTAACCAAGTTGTGTTCCAAATTTGAAGTTGATATCACAAAAATGGAAGTTCCCATGAGATTTTGTTTAGGCGCTGTACCAAAAATAGCCACCGGGCAACACCAAACAAATTAATAAATTTCTGTCCAAATCTCACTTTTATCACAGAACAGTCACCAAATATGGATTCTTGAGACTCCGACTTTTCCGACGATATGTGTTTTGTCAAGATTAGAAAAGGTTTTGATTATAAAGTAGTTAAAATAAATTCTGTAATATGAAACCTGACACGGCCACTAGGGGGAGGAGCCTGCTAGAAGAATTTAGAGTACCGTTTCCATGGGAATGTGACATCCGATTTCAAAACGGTTTTCACAGGATGCATTTTGAGATGGTATGTTTTCGAATGACACCTAATTTATGATGATTACTTTTACTAAAATATGTGATATGAAAAAAAAAGAGCGCCTAGCGGGAAGGTGACAGTTAAAGGGTTAATGTAATTTAAGTTGGAATGACGTAAATTTTTAAGTACAATCAACTTTGGATGTTTAAGCCACAAGTCAACAAAATATATAAAATTTTTCTAGTGGTTTTTGGATATTTTAATCTAAAAATCCTACATATTGTGCCTTTTAAGGCAGCAACTTTTTTGAAACAATATAACAGTAATTATAGTATCATATACACTCTTAAAATTAAAGGGTAACACTTTACAATAAGGTTTCATTAGTTAAAGGTAGGGTAAGTGGTATTTCAAAACTGCTTTAGAAAAGTGTCTTGGGCCGAGTACCAAAACAAACTTATAGCCAATCAGCAGTAAGGGGCGTGTCCACTAATGAGGAGGAGAAAAGAGCGTTCAGTGCATGTCGAAACAGTGTTGCCAACTTCGCGACTGTTGCTATATTTAGCGACTTTTAAGACCCCTTTAGCAAATTTTTGTTTTTAAAGGTCCCGTTCTTCGTGATCCCATTGTTCAAACTTTAGTTAGTGTGTAATGTTGCTGTTAGAGCATAAATAATACCTGTAAAATTATAAAGCTCAAAGTTCAATGCCAAGCGAGATATTTTATTTAACAGAAGTTCCCTTTCAAAGCCTACAGCGAACGGCCGGCTTGGACTACATCCTGGTACTTCCTTCATTAATTACGTCAGTAGAACAGTAGAACAGACTAACCTCCGCCCACAAGAATACGCGGAAAAAGGGGGCGTGGTCTTGTTGCTGTCCCACGTGGAGAAGAGGAAGTGTTGCATGGAGAAAAGGAAGTGTTGCGTTTGAGTGTGTTTGTCGCCATGTCGTCGAGACGCTGTTATTTTCATCCCGGAGTCAAATCACCTTTGTTTAGCTTTCCCAGGGACGCTGTAGAGATCATTAAGCGCATATATCTCCCGTTAAGAGGCGTGACCTTTCCACGTGCGCTAAGCTGCTGTCGAATCACAACACAGGAACCGCTGGCACAATCAGAACTCGTTACGTATTTCTGAAGGAGGGACTTCATAGAACAAGGAACTCATCAGCCGTTTTTAGGACAGTGAAAACAGCGGTACACAGATGAGTAAATTGTGTTAAAAATACTGTTTTGTTATATTGCACACTGTAAACACAATCAAAGCTTCAAAAAAACACGAAGAACGGGACCTTTAAAAAAACGACTAGCGACAAATCTAGCGACTTTTACGACAGCTACTTTACAAATGTCGCCAGTACTGTCCTCCTTGCTTTCTCCCTGCCATCACACCTCTCTCTGACCAATCTGCTTCCTTTATTTTATATTTAAAGAATTTTGTTTGACCCGTTATGATTTCCATTCTTCTCTTGTGCTTATCACTTGTAGGCCTATTACTCACTATCACAGAGCTTTAGTTTATGGCATCTCTCAATTCAGATTATTTTACACAAAAATTGAGTCATTCACTATATCATACTTGTTCTTTTGTATGACAAAAAGATATAGTAAATGAGGACATATTTATTGGACAGTTGGCTATATTATATTATTTTAAAATACAATATGTGAGCACGGATTAGGAGAGAAAGCACATTATAGGCAGGCAGAACACAATAGACGTGGTGACGTCACGTATATGCTAATTAACGCATGACATCATCTAGTGACATTTAGCGACTTTTTGGGCAGGCTTTAGCTACTTTCCTTGGAAAATAGTTGACAACACATCGTCGAAATCCCGCTTATTACACGGCTACTTGTCTCAAGTAAATTAGACACAAAATATTGTCTTGAGTTTAAATATTGTATTAGCTCTTACGTAAAGCTTCCGCGAAGAAAAAGAGTTCCCTTAACTGTCACAGTCCCACAGGTGGGACGCCTGGTGCTCTTTTTTTGATCGCCTTTTTTTCGTATCATATATTTAAGTAATTATCATAAGTTAGGTATCATTTGAAAGCTTACAAACTCAAATTTCATCCTGTGAAAACCGTTTTGAAATCGGACATTGGGTTACCATGGAAACGTTACTCTAAATTATTCTAGCGGGCTCCTCCCCTAGTGGGCGGTGTCATGTTTCATATTACAACAATTATTTTAACTACTTTATATTCAAAATCTTTTCCAATCTTGACAAAACGCATATTGTCGGAAAGGTCTGAGTCTCAAGGGTCCATATTTGGTGACTGTTTTGTGATGGAAGTGATATTTGGATAGAAATTTAAAGAAAATGCATCAAAAAAACAATACATGGAATTTGTATGACACCCGGTGGCTATTTTTGGTACAGCACCTAAACAAAATCTCATGGGAACTTCAATTTTTGTGATGTCAACTTCAAATTTGGAACACAAATTGGTTAGACATATGGCTTTGATTTTATAGTAATTTTAGAGTAAATTCTTTTTTGTAAAATATAAATTTTATATTAAATAAATATTTAGTACAGTATTTTTCATTTACAGTAAATTTAAACTTCCATAACTCTTTCGTACTTTCATATTTTGAATTGCTTTCACTTCAGACAATCTACAGAGTGTCGTCTTTAAAACGAGACCAAACTTAGGTCTATATTCCAAAGCATTCTTGAATTACAGCCCTTTAAGTTTGGATAGTGCATTTTCATGTGTATTCTCAAAAAGGGGGGTGACAGTTAAAGGGTTAAATCTATTGCTGAAAATATTTTTTACATATTGAAATTAATACTGAAAGGGATAGTTCATCCAAAAATGAAAATTAGCCCATGATTTACTCACCCTCAAGTCATCCTTGTGTATGACATTCTTCTTTCAGACGAATAAATCGGAGTTATATTAAATCCTGGCTAATCCAAGTTTATAGTAATAGCAGTAGTTGTAGCTCTATTTTTGAAGTCCATAAAAATGCATCTGTCCGTCAAATAACGTGCTCCACACGGCTCTGTGGTGTTAATAAAGGCCTTCTGAAGCAAATCGATGCGTTTGTGTAAGAAAAATATACATATTTATAACATTATAAAGTAAAGTTCCGGCCGTGAAACTCTTGAAGTCTTCCATGTAACCCGTGGTGGTTCAGTCACAAGATGGCGCCAGAAAGTCAACGACGGTGTTCACTAACACACTGTGAACTAAAATTAACTAACAATGAACAGCTGTGTGTATACCTAACATTAATAAAGATGCAAATACAGTAAAAAAATGTATTGCTTGTGGTTAGTTCATCAATACATTAAAGGAACTGTATGTAAGAAATGTATTTCAATTAATCATAAAATGGCCCTAATATGTCAATAGACATTAAAAAATCATGTTAATTTCAAATACTTATATCACTGACAACAGTTGTCCGGCCAAGATATTGTCATTTTAAAATTGGAGTTGCAGCCCTCAACTGATGTTGATGTTGACATGTTGTGTCATGCCTGAAGCTCCGCCCTCCACCTATCTACCAATCACGAAGTCAGTAGTGTTTCTGCATTCGGGTTGCCAGCTCTGCTAGTTACCACAGCTGCAGCTACAAACTTTCTGGATAAACAATGTCTAACTTTACGAAACCTAAACGACCTCGATATGAATCAGAAAAACGTCGTGACAGTGTCCGAAATAAAACAAGGATTTGTATAGGAGATGCCTTTGAAAGATGGAGACGGCTGAAAACGGAAGAATTTGAAGACTGACGCAATTGCTAATTATCTCCTGGACAGGTAAGGTTCATCTATGTTTGGCTAACTTGTACTTAATGTAAATGGACATTTCAAATATTCACGACAGTCGAACAAAGTTGTGCATGTTCATGCAAAGTAACGTTAGGTTAGCGCAGATGGAGGAGGTGGGTCATTGAATTGAAAAGGTAACGTTAAGGAATTGTTTGGTAAATAAAAATGGCGAGTCGTCATTGCTAACATTAGTAATGCATTATCAGAGCCCGTTTCTCTGTCATTATGCTGAGACGCTGATGAAAACAACATTAGCACGCCTATTATGGCAATGTGAAAACGTATTTGAGACAGTAGCCTAACGTTACCTCTGTACAAATTATTCCTCATTCTTTCTTCGTATATATAGTGGATAAAACATGCTGCAAGTTGACCTGTATGACCATTGCAAATGTTATTTAGTTACTCTCAATCGTTTCTGATGGGACTGAAATCAACCATGTGATAGCCATTGTTGATATTGAACGCTGACATGGCGTAATTTGTCCCGCGTTATACTTGCTGTGGCAATGTTTGTTATTTGTTAGCCTACTTATGACAAAAACGCTTGTCTTACTGTGTACGACTCGTCACTTGCCATTGAAAGCTCCGTGTAGCAGCCTACGTTCCCGCTGGATCCTGCAGCCTATCTGGCAACCTCGAGTTGGGGTACTTGCAGTAATTTGAAAGTGATTGCAGTACCAGTTTTGGCCACAGTCCTACATACAGCTCCTTTAACTAATGTTAACTAATGAAACCTTATTGGAAAGTGCTACCAAATAAAGGTTCCACTTTTCCACCAAAAAGCCACATAACAGAGATTCAAAAAGATTTTATTGCTCCAAACTCATGAAGAAATAATAGAAAAAGATGAAAAGAGGGTAAAAAAAGGACTGATACTGAGAGTGTAACACTAGAGGGCACATTAAATGTTTCACTACAGTCAAAAGTCAGTCAGGATTCAGGGCCAGAGAGGATCAGCACATCAAGGGCACTCGTCTAGAGAGAAAAGATGTTCAGGTCAGGTCTGAAGACGTTATTAATCAGCTATTTTCTTTCTATACACACGCCTTTTTACCATTTTTCGGCAGGATGGCGATGTTCTCCGGCAGAATTCCTTGCTCCAGAGAAAACGCAGTGAACTTGTCCAAGACGTCCTGGCTCAGGTTTGGTGTTCGGCCTACAAAACACAGTACAAGCACATTGAAATGTCACAGAAACAACTCAGACTCTAATACCATTATCAATGCAAACTTTAGTAAATAATTTCATTATTTGAGAGGAATAAGATGTTCAACAAGCAACATTTTACAATAAGGTTTCATTGGTTAACATGAACTAACAATGAGAAATAGGCTATGCCTATTTCTAAAGCATTTATTAATCTTAGTTCATTTTAATGTTAGTTAGCCAAACAAGTTATTACATTTTGAGCAAACTGATGAAAGTGTAGGATTACAAATTCAAGAAAGTATATTGTATTTAGCATTTAAGGTATAGATCTGGGGTTTCCAGCAGGAGATTCATGCTGGGCCTGTTTTACAGTGAGCATTTGAGGTATAAAGGAAGATTGTTGAGTTTCCAGTAGGAGATTCCTGCCGGACCTGTTTTCAGACTCTCACCGTCGTTACCTCTATGCGTTTTGAATAGTTATGCTGATTAGAGTAGGATTGGTTATACTCTGTCTGGGCGGGTTTCCCAAAACCTGTGTATTTAATCTACATGCTTTGTTTCAACCTCAATGTAAATCCCTCCCCCTTTGGAATGTATATAACCTCTCAGGTAGACTGTTTGAGTCAGACTGTTTTCGGACGACCTGCAGCACAGAGAGTTCTCATTAAAAAGAATAACTTCTGTTTGAATCCCGAAGTCTCCTGGTCTTCACTTCTGAGTTTCCTACACTTTAGAAGAGAAAAGTTCACAACAAAAGCATAACACGACTAACTGGCAGTAAGATCAGGAACGAGGAAGTAAAAAGAGTCATGTTTACTGTAAGTGTGTTGCTCAAGGGCTGAATGGTGATGGTTCAGGAACGGCTTTTTGCAGACTACAGTACATCAGCACAAGATTTACAACGCCATTTATTTATATTATGGCACAGCTTCACAGACGGGGCTTAGATTAACCCACGATTAGTTTAAGTTGCTTTTATAAACATGCCTTAGAAAGAAAAAAAACATTACTGCACTATAAAAAAAAATCCCCGTACAATTTACAGTAAAAAAAACGGCAGCTGTGGTTGCCAGAACTTGACCGTAAAAAATACAGTAGCAACATTTTTTTTTATTTTACGGGATAGCACTTAGTTTACTGTCTATTTTACAGTTAAAAACCGTATAATTTAAAGGTTTATATTGTAATAATTACATGTACACTATAAAAAATTACGGTAAAGTTATGGTAAAATAACATATTTCATTTACTGAAATAATGTTAAATTACCAACTTATTGAAATACTAATATCTGTTACCTTTGAAATATACTGACAACCACCAATCTCAGGTGGTGATGAGAGTCACATGATGAATCAAGGCTCATCACAAGTAGCTTTTAAGAGAACAATACTCATATTTAGAACATATCATTCACACAAACATTAAACACCATCATGGTTACACGCATGAAATTTTAAAAATGCAATAAACATTAATTTAACAACATTAGATGTAACATACAATCCTAATGTACATAACTGATTAGAAAAAACTAAGAAGAAACAGTTATTTAAATGAAAATACATCAAATGTGAAGTGTCACGCAGGGAATTCTGGGAATGTCAATTTAACAGTACTATAAACCGACGTTTAACGCCTCGTGACTAAAGGGCGCCAATGTGAGTGTGCACACCGACGCGTGAAAACGGCAGGCGTAAAAGCGTCATTTAAAAAAAAAAAACGGTTCGGTTCGTTTTTTTATTTTGATGCAGTGCGTTGAAAACTGGCCGACCAATGAGATCGACGCTTTTGTTCAAATGCCTGGAGCTGCTGAAGTGACAGTAAAATACAACTTGGTGGCGCTCAAGGACAAAACGGTCTTGCCAAGCACACATTGATATGACGAAGAAGTATTACGTTTTTTTTTTTTTTTTTATTATCGAAGAAGTATTAAGTAGACTAAGAAGAAGATGAGCTGCTAATGCTGCTTGCCAGTTAGCAAAAAGTGTGTGAATGGTTTTGGCAAGCACGTAAATACTGTCTCTCTTCTTCTGTGTGACAAGCGAGTGTCAGAAGTGCCGCAGCACCACCTTGTGTACTGGGAGCGCTATCTACTGAATTTGCACGTTCACTCGGCGCATCGCCAGTGAAAATCGCTTGGGTGTGAACACTCAAGACGCGCCAAAAAACGTCACGAAAAACGCTGGCGATAAGCGTGCGCAATATTTGTCCCGGTGTGTACAGGCCTTTAGTATAGCTACCATTGTTGTTACCATTGTTGTGTTTTGCTGATTGTTAAAGTCTGTGTATTACTTCTCTTTCTTTGAAACCTTTCTTTGAATTTTTTGTTGAATCGCTGCATCAGAAAGAGAGTTATAATAATATGAATGATCCAAGTGCCCAACCAAAGTGAACACTAATCTCCATAATGGTGAGTTGCTGAGTAAACAAGGAATAGTATGTGAATAGTACAGAATCTAAAGATTACTAGATTAGGTTAAGAAATTAAGTAAAGTTAACTAAAAAGGCTTATGTCGAAATAACGATTTATGTCGAAATAACGACTTATTCTATCATAATAGCAAGATATTATGCCGAAATAATGACTAATGTTGAAATAACGACTTATTCTGTCATAATAGCGAGATATGTCAAAAAAACTATTTATGATGTTGAAATAAGTCGTTATTTTGACATAAATTATGTTGAAATAACGACTTATTCTGTCATAATAACGACTTTTGTTGTCGAAATAACGACTTATTCTGTCATTATAGCAAGATAGTACGTCGAAATAACGACTTATGTCGAAAATAACGACTTACTATGTATTCTGTCATAATAGCAAGATATTATGTCAAAATAATGACTAATGTCGAAATAACGATTTATGTCATCGAAATAACTTAATCTGTCATAATAGCGAGATATAATGTCGAAATAATGACTAATGTCGAAATAACGATTTATGTTGAAATAGCTTATGTCGTCGAAATAACGACTTATTCTGTCATAATAGTGAGATATTATGTTGAAATAACATTTTATGTCGAAATAACGATTTATGTCGAAATAACGACTTATGTCATCGAAATAACGACTTATGTCATCGAAATAACTTATTCTGTCATAATAGCGAGATATTATGTGGAAATAGTGACTTATGTTGAAATAATGATTTATGTTGAAATAACGACTTATGTCGCCGAAATAATTACTTATTCTGTCATAATAGCGAGATATGTCGAAATAACGACTTATTCTGTCAAAATAACAATTTATGATGTCGAAAATGACTTATTCTGTCATAATAGCGAGATATGTCGAAATAACGACTTATTCTGTCATAATAGCAATGTATTATGTCAAAATAATTATTTATTATGCCGGAAATCGAGGTTAACGCGGATGTCATTGATAGGCAATAAAAGTGCTTATTTCTCTGGATTTAAACATTCTTGGAAACATTTGGGATAATGTACACAAGTCAAAAAAATATTACATTGTTCTAGTGGTTTTTGGATATTTTAATCCAAAAATCTTACATATTGTGCCTTTAACATCCTTATTTGCATACTTGCGCCAACCAGAGGCGCACACAACTCTGTGAATTTCACCGTCTTCTTCAGGAACTGTGTCTGGATGACAGCCACTTCCAGCGCTACTTAAGGATGACGGGTGCCCAGTTTGATAACGTGTCAATAAGCTCTTCACTGATTGGCTTGCGTGACAAACAATGCATTGTGGGAATTTTCCACTTAAGACGCGTGTAACCTCATTTGCATCTTTGCATTGACTTTGTATTATAATTAAAGGACACACCATTAAGGCGTGTACACACCGGGACGAATATCGCACGCGCTTATCGCCAGCGTTTTTCGTGACGTTTTTCGGCGCGTCTTGAGTGTTCACACCCAAGCGATTTCCACTGGCGTTGCGCCGAGTGAACGTGCACATTCAGTAGATGCGCTCCCGGTACACAAGGTGGTGCTGCGGCACGTTACGCTTCTGACACTCGCTTGTCACACAGAAGAAGAGGAGAGACAGTATTTACGTGCTTGCCAAAACCACAGATATATTATGTCTATGGCAAAACCATTCACACACTTTTTGCTCACTGGCAAGCAGCATTAGCAGCCTATCTTCTTCTTTGTCTACTTACTACTTCTTCGTCGTATCAGTGTGTGCTCGGCAAGACCGATTTTGTGCTTGAGCGCCACCAAGTCGTGTTTTACTGTCACTTCAGCAGCTCCAGGCACGTGAACAAAAGCGCGGATCTCATTGGTCGGACAGTTTTTTACGCGCCGCGTCAAAATAAAAAAACGAACCCGAGGCGTTTTTTTTTTAATGACGCTTTTACGCCTGCCGTTTTACGCGTCGGTGTGCACACTCACATTGGCGCCCATTGTTTAGTCACGAGGCGTTAAACGTCGGCGATAAACGCGCGCGAAAATCGTCCCGGTGTGAACAGGCCTTTAGAGTGTTTTTGCGGATCTGCACTTCGCATTCTAACTGGAAAATGTCTGGGTATTTTTGGAATACTTATTCCAAAATGCTCCGATTTGGGACACACTAATCCTAATTTCGAATACTATTTAGGACGCATCTGCTTTCGGAGAGCAGGTGAAGTGGATTTACTTATTGCAAATTTAGCGAAAGTTATCATAAGAATTGTATTGGTCAGTTCATTCATGAATCCGTAAGATCTTACCTTCATGCTGTGGAAATGCAATCGGGAAGACCGAACACAATGAGTGCAGCGCTGAAAAGGGGCGGGGCTACATACGGTCTGCAGTGTTTCAGTGACTCTCCAAAACATGTGAATATGAATATTAGGTATGCAATTAATTGTCGGGTGCTAAGCATTTAGTCGTAGCATTCTAACATTGTGTATGGTAATAACGACTTATGTCAAAATAACGACTTATTCTGTCATAATAGCGAAATATTATGTCGAAATAGCGATTTATGATGTCGAAATAACGACTTATATCGAAATAACGACTTATTCTGTCATAATAGTGAGATATTATGTCGAAGTAATGATTTATGTCGAAATAACGACTTAAGTCATCGAAATAATGACTTATATCATCAAAATAACGACTTATTCTGTCATAGTAACGAGATATGTCAAAATAATGATATATGTCGAACAAACAATTTATGTCGAACTAACGATTTATTATGTCGAAATAATGACTTATTCTGTCATAATAGCGAGATAAAATGTCAAAATAATTACTTATGTCGAACTAATGATTTATTATGTCGAACTAACGACTTATTCTGTCATAATAACGAGATATGTCGAAATAACGATTTATGTCAAAGTAACGATTTATTATGTCGAAATAATGACGTATGTCAAACTAACGATTTATTATGTTGAAGTAACGACTTGTTCTGTCATAATAACGAGATATGTCGAACTAATGATTTATTATGTCGAACTAACGACTTATTCTGTCATAATAACGAGATATGTCGAAATAACGATTTATGTCAAAGTAACGATTTACTATGTCGAAATAATGACGTATGTCAAACTAACGATTTATGTTGAAGTAACGACTTGTTCTGTCATAATAACGAGATATGTCAAAATGATATATGTCGAACAAACGATTTATGTCGAACTAACGATTTATTATGTCGAAATAACGACTTATTCTGTCATAATAACGAGATATGTCGAAATAACGATTTATGTCAAAGTAACGATTTACTATGTCGAAATAATGACGTATGTCAAACTAACGATTTATTATGTTGAAGTAACGACTTGTTCTGTCATAATAACGAGATATGTCAAAATGATATATGTCGAACAAACGATTTATGTCGAACTAACGATTTATTATGTCGAAATAACGACTTATTCTGTCATAATAACGAGATATGTCGAAATAACGATTTATTCTGTCATAATAACGAGATATGTCGAAATAACGATTTATGTCAAAGTAACGATTTATTATGTCGAAATAATGACGTATGTCAAACTAACGATTTATTATGTTGAAGTAACGACTTGTTCTGTCATAATAACGAGATATGTAGAAATAAAGATTTATTATGTCGAAATAACGACTTATTCTGTCATAATAACGAGATATGTCAAAATAATGATATATGTCGAACAAACGATTTATGTCGAACTAACGATTTATTATGTCGAAATAACTTATTCTGTCATAATAGCGAGATAAAATGTCAAAATAATTACTTATGTCGAACTAATGATTTATGATGTCGAAATAACGACTTATTCTGTCATAATAACGAGATATGTCATAATAACGATTTATGTCAAAGTAACGATTTATTATGTCGAAATAATGACGTATGTCAAACTAACGATTTATTATGTTGAAGTAACGACTTGTTCTGTCATAATAACGAGATATGTAGAAATAAAGATTTATTATGTCGAAATAACGACTTATTCTGTCATAATAACGAGATATGTCAAAATAATGATATATGTCGAACAAACGATTTATGTCGAACTAACGATTTATTATGTCGAAATAACTTATTCTGTCATAATAGCGAGATAAAATGTCAAAATAATTACTTATGTCGAACTAATGATTTATGATGTCGAAATAACGACTTATTCTGTCATAATAACGAGATATGTCATAATAACGATTTATGTCAAAGTAACGATTTATTATGTCGAAATAATGACGTATGTCAAACTAACGATTTATTATGTTGAAGTAACGACTTGTTCTGTCATAATAACGAGATATGTAGAAATAAAGATTTATTATGTCGAAATAACGACTTATTCTGTCATAATAACGAGATATGTCAAAATAATGATATATGTCGAACAAACGATTTATGTCGAACTAACGATTTATTATGTCGAAATAACTTATTCTGTCATAATAGCGAGATAAAATGTCAAAATAATTACTTATGTCGAACTAATGATTTATGATGTCGAAATAACGACTTATTCTGTCATAATAACGAGATATGTCGAAATAACGATTTATGTCAAACTAACGATTTATTATGTTGAAGTAACGACTTGTTCTGTCATAATAACGAGATATGTAGAAATAAAGATTTATTATGTCAAAATAACGACTTATTCTGTCATAATAACGAGATATGTCATAATAACGATTTATGTCAAAGTAACGATTTATTATGTCGAAATAATGACGTATGTCAAACTAACGATTTATTATGTTGAAGTAACGACTTGTTCTGTCATAATAACGAGATATGTAGAAATAAAGATTTATTATGTCGAAATAACGACTTATTCTGTCATAATAACGAGATATGTCAAAATAATGATATATGTCGAACAAACGATTTATGTCGAACTAACGATTTATTATGTCGAAATAACTTATTCTGTCATAATAGCGAGATAAAATGTCAAAATAATTACTTATGTCGAACTAATGATTTATGATGTCGAAATAACGACTTATTCTGTCATAATAACGAGATATGTCGAAATAACGATTTATGTCAAACTAACGATTTATTATGTTGAAGTAACGACTTGTTCTGTCATAATAACGAGATATGTAGAAATAAAGATTTATTATGTTGAAGTAACGACTTATTCTGTCATAATAACGAGATATGTCGAAATAACGATTTATTATGTCGTTATTATGACATTCTAACACAGCGTGTGTGAAACGTTCACAAAAAAGCAGGGTTTAGAACAACGATAACCTGTGGTTTTTCCATGCAAAACAAAGCTGAACCAGACCAGGTGCAAACATCAAGTGAACTGAATCTGAATACACAGCCTGCTACAAATTCAAGTAAATTTTAAGGAGTGTTGATGCTGTTACCGTAGAGTTTGTTGAGCACCGTGGAAGAGCCGGCCTTGGTCTTGACAGTGTGGATCAAAGCAAATTCATCATACTTCACATCAACAACACGCATGTCATTGTCCGTCTCCCAGCCTGTGGAACAAACATCATTTCTCATTCGAGTTCTGTTATACTGTATTTCCTGTCTAGGTGATCATATATCTTCCTCACGGTCACTGCGGAAGCTGAACATCCCAGGAAAATCAGTCTTTTGAGCGAGATGGGTCATCCTCCAGCATGAGCCGTCAGAACTGGAAAGACAGGTAAAATCTTTGCAACATGGGAACGTTTTATTCATAGTTTCTTACTTTTAGTGATCTTACTTGAGACTGGAATATGCCATCTCCAGATCTCCTTCATCAGTCGGCGTCAGCATGGCGACTCCCATCTTCATGTTCGCCTTACGGCTGACAAACCACTCGGCATTGGTGGCAAAACCAATCAGGTACCATTTCCCAGCCACCTATGTGAAACAGACACACACATCAACAAGATTTTCTCAAGGATATTCTGGTTTGTAACTATGGTTCATGTCCCTGCATCATTACAAAACATGGGATGGGATATACTGCAGGATATACATGGGGTGCATATACAGATTCCTCCTCTCATCACCGTCTTGCAGTCTTACCCCCTTGATGTCGAAGTCGGGATGTGGCGTGACCTCAGAACTAACAGCAAGGGCACAGAGCAAAACTCCCAGCAATCCCAGCATGGTGGTTGGCATGGCTACTGCAGAGTCCGGAGTGTGTGGGAATCTGGACCTCGAGGAGTGAATTCTGAGCGGAGTCCCACGGCACGCTCTTATATAGCACAGCCCCCCATTACATAAACACACGCCCCTTACACACACACATACACACACACACAAACCAGAATGCACTTCAACATATAGTACTTTACACACACATCTAAAATGGCATATACCCTTTTATATCAAATTCAATATTATAATTTTTATTAATCTCCAAAGTACAGATATGTAAACTGAAACGTACACAAAGCTCTAATAGACTTGTACGTCTGTGCCGTTCCCCGATACTCAGCAGCACACACATACAGTATAAATCTCAATGTCATCCATTCAGTTCTCACTTTTCATTGCACACACACACACAGGCATAAATAATGATTGGGTTTAGGGCCCCTCTCATTTAACAGCTTTGTTATATAACAGTTGGCAAGGGGGTGTGCTACTTTTTTCTTAACCAGGGGCTACACACACACATACTCGCTCATACACGCTCACACACACGCTCACAGACAAACACATGCTCACAGACACCACACATGCTCACACATACACACACACACACACACCCTCACAGACAAACATGTTCACACACGCAGACACCACACATGCTTACACATACACACACAGACATAAAAGAATGCTCACACATACACACTCACAAGCTCACACAGATAAACATATGCTCACACGTTCACACAGACACCACACATGCTCACACAGACACACACATGCTCACACACAGACACACACATGCTCACACAGACAAACATATGCTCACACATACACACATGCTCACACACACACACATGCTCACACACACACACATGCTCACACATACACAGACACACACATGCTCACACAGACAAACACATGCTCACACACACACACACAGACACACACATGCTCACACAGACAAACACATGCTCACACACACACACACAGACACACACATGCTCACACATACACACACACATACACATGCTCACACAGACACACAGACACACACATGCTCACACATACACACACAGACACACAGACACACACATGCTCACACATACACACACATATACACATGCTCACACAGACACACAGACACACACATGCTCACACATACACACACATATACACATGCTCACACAGACACACACATGCTCACACATACACACAGACACACACATGCTCACACAGACACACACATTCTCACACATACACATAGACACACACATGCTCACACATACACACAGACACACACATGCTCACACATACACACACACACATGCTCACAGACACACACATGCTCACACATACACACAGACACACACATGCTCACACATACACACAGACATACACATGCTCACACATACACACAGACACACACATGCTCACACATACACACAGACATACACATTCTCACACATACACATGCTAACACATACACACACATGCTCACACATACACATGCTCACACACACATACACATGCTCACACATGCACACAGACAAACTCATGCTCACACACACACATGCTCACACACACGTTCACACAGACACACACACACATGCTCACACACACATGCTCACACACACACACACACACACACATACAGCCCCGTCCCCTAAAACTCCAGCATGTTAAGACAGGCTCAGTTTATCCGGATTAGATGGGTTTCATTATTCAGCACAAACAGATATGTAGCTACACATACAGTGGGATAAAAAAGTTTGAGATTACTCTTGAAAATCTTGAAAAAAAAAAACCCTGATGATCAGGTTCTCCGGCATAATTTGAGTCACATGATCAAAGACACACATTTACATGAATTACATGCAAACAATCACCTAGAAATAGAACAGAACGATGAAAAGAACAGCATTTATTTGAAATAATAATCTTTTGTTACATTATAAATGTCTTCACTGTCACTTTTGGTCATTTTAATGCATCCTTGCTGAATAAAAGCATTAAAAAAAAGGTTGATCCCAAACTGTTAAATAGTACTCTTTAAAAGTGTTTCCTGTGTGGTTCAACGACAAAACAGGGTGATAAAGCACAAAGAGCTGCTGTATCTCTCTCTCTATCTCTCTCTCGTGCTCTGGGCCGTTCTGGAACCTGGAACAGAGAACAATGTCAGCATTTTACATTGAAAACACAGTGTTTTCAGTGAAACCCCTCAGTCACTCATGCACAACAAACACACACATTCAAACACACACTATCAGCTGCAAAAGCGTTTGCAGAGTTGCTTTCGCTCTCCAGTTTTGAGATTTATGCAGTAATTATGAAGGTAATAGTGCAATTATTGTGAGCTTTAAATGATTGGTGTTTTCCTCCTTAATTATGAAAATCTCAGCGGGACACTTTATAGTTTTACCCCATGTAAAGAAACCTAAGGAATTTGCTCTTTACAGCTGTTTCTTATTATAGACGTGAGATACGCCTATACGTTTAGCCTATAAGAGACGTAAACGCCTCCGGTACACACAATCATAACATTTTCTAAGAAACTGCAGGAAAAAACAGTGCGTGTCTTTCATATACTGACACCAATTCGGATTCCCATATACCTGAAAACAATATTTGATATATGATAAGATTCATGCTGGATTTATCGGTAACACTTTACAATAAAGCTCCATTTGTTATAGTTAACTGCATCATGAAATCATTTATTATTTTATTTATCTTATTTATTGTTAATTTGTACATTTACTAATACATTATTAAAATCAATTGTTGTATCGGTAACACTTTATGTATAATGCGTTATAAAGATAATGTTGATAATGTAAGCTATAATGCAGTATTTCTTTTTCATAAATAATTGTAAGCAAAGTTAAAATGCATTATAATATTTGCAGATTTCTTAAAGGTGCACTATGTAACATTTTTTCAGTAAAATATCCAAACACCACTAGGCCAGTGTTATATATTTTGTTCTTACAATATCCCAAATGTTTCCAACTATTTGTAAATCGTGAGAAAATTGCTATTTTTGAATTGAAGGAGTCGCCTTTCGATGACATCATATCTGCGTTCCCCTCGGTTTGTGGTTTTATTCTGCAGAAGCGCTTTCCTCTCACTGCAGTGTGAACAAGTGTCATAGCAGAGTAACAGAGTAACGTCATCCCATCATCAACACACTCAGATGTGTCTAATATGATCAGCAGAGCTGCGTTACCTCACACTCATGAGCGGAGGAGCGGAAGTGGCGACTGTGGCATAATAAAAGTCCCGCTGCTCGCGAGGCGTGTGTTGCGTTCATCTCATTAACAATCGCTCCAGCGGTTCCTCAGCTCCACAACACTCGGTCCTGCTCTGCTTCAGACTACAGTTACGTTAATAATCACATCCATCAACATGATTTCTGCCCGAGTCCTATCCCGATTCTTTCCCACCGGCTGTGAGGTGAAGACCACATGTCCCAAGATTCTGCGCTCAAACGTGCCGTCATCAAACTACACCTTTTGTGTTGAATAGGCGACCTCTAGCGGATGCAAACGTTACTTTTGGGGGCTTTAGCTTATTCACCATATCCCCCAGAGTTAGATAAGTCCATACATACTAGGGATGCAACAATACAGTTAGTCCACGGTTCAATACATACCTCGGTTTTTAAACACGGTTTTCGGTTCGGTTCGGTTATGATGGCTTGTCACATACATTTTTTGTTATTCTATTTTTAGGCGACAGGGACAGCAAGAGGTTAAAGAGAAAAAGGACTATTTTTTATTGCAATACTCTTTCTTTATTTTACTTAAAAGAATTGAAAAACCTTACTTAAACTTAAAACTTTACTTAAAAAAAACCCTTGTATTCCTAGTGTATTGTATAATATAAAATTAAATTAAAAAAAAAAAAAAAAAAAAAAAAAAAAAAAAAAATATATATATATATATATATATATATATATATATATATATATATATATATATATATATATATATATATATATAAAGATTTACACTGGCAGCTCAGAGCTGTACAGCAGCATTAAAGTATGAAATTGAATGAATGAATGTAAAAATAAAACACTACATAGACTTCACTATAAGATATACATTGATTCTTATTAAAGCTACTGTATTAGTTTTTCAGTCAAGAGCAGTGAGGGATTTTCTCTTTTTGTCGTTGTATTAACATTAAAGGGATAGTTCATTCAAAAAATAAAATTCTGTCATCGAGAAATGAATACAGGTTTGAAACAATATTAGAGTGAGTAAATAATGACATTATGGTGAACTGTCCCTTTAAGGATCGCGCGTTCACTGCCCTGTTGTCAATTTAAGACCTGCGTGCCTCTAATATACAGACACACGCCAATTTAACTTTCACTTTAGACATAACCGACTGTGTTTATGTTAACCTTGTGTGTATTTGACAGTATTAGCGCAGTAAGACTACTTAGTCCAGTAATCACGTGTTTGACAGGCGTTTAGTGCGCGCTCCCCGAAGCGCATGTTAAAGGTCCCGTTCTTCGTGATCCCACTGTTCAAACTTTAGTTAGTGTGTAATGTTGCTGTTAGAGCATAAATAATACCTGTAAAATTATAAAGCTCAAAGTTCAATGCCAAGCGAGATATTTTATTTAACAGAAGTTCCCTTTCAAAGCCTACAGCGAACGGCCGATTAGGACTACATCCTGGTACTTCCTTCATTAATTACGTCAGTAGAACAGTAGAACAGGCTAACCTCCGCCCACAAGAATACGCAAAAAAGGGGGCGTGGTCTTGTTGCTGTCCCACGTGGAGAAAAGGAAGTGTTGCGTTTGAGTGTGTTTGTCGCCATGTCATCGAGACGCTGTTATTTTCATCCCGGAGTCAAATCACCTTTGTTTGGCTTTCCCAGGACGCTGTAGAGATCATTAAGCGCATACATCGCCCGTTAAGAGGCGTGACCTTTCCGTGCAAGTTACGTGCGCTAAGCTGCGGTCAAATCACAACACAGGAACCGCTGGCACAATCAGAACTCGTTACGTATTTCTGAAGGAGGGACTTCATAGAACAAGGAACTCATCAGCCGTTTTTAGGACAGTGAAAACAGCGGTGTACAGATGAGTAAATTGTGTGAAAAAAACTGTGTTTTTTTACACGCGAAACATGAACACATGTTATATTGCACACTGTAAACACAATCAAAGCTTCAAAAAAACACGAAGAACGGGACCTTTAAAACCGCGCACGCGAATGAAACCGGCAAGGCTTTAAAACGCATGCAAATAATGAACTTTCTTGATTGTGAATATCTATAGTGTTCCGTGAGTATAACTCTACCACTAACGTGTGATGTGAAAGTATGTCGTGTTGTTCAGTATTGGGATGGAGGCAAATGCTAGAATTTGTAGAAAAATAATTAAATGCAAAACCGAAAAAAACGCAATTCACAAGCACATATTGAACCGTGAATGCTGTACCGAACGGTTCAATATTATGTTGAGAATTGTGGCATCCCTACCATTCTCATCTCTGTCCCATAACTCTGTCTGACGCACTCACCGCTAGCCTAGCTTAGCACAAAGACTGGAGGTAAATGGCTCCAGCTAGCCGACTGCTCAATAAGTGACAAAATAACGCCAACATTTTCCTATTTACATGTTGTGATGTGTAGTTACATCGTGTACTGTGATTTTCTAGGCTGATATGGCTAGGAACTATATTCTCATTCCTGCGTAATGATCAAGAGCTTTGAGCCGTCCCATGAGTGCAGCGCCGCAATGATATTACACAGCGCCTGAAAATAGTCCCCAGCGCTCTCTGTGTAAGCAGGGCCCTGTCCCAAATGGCACACTTCATATGCACTTTCGGTCTTGTGGACTTACAATGGCTGCCGAGTGCGCGTGTCCGTTAAGTCCACAAGACCATAGGGTGTCCCATTTGTCATTTTAGGTCTCAAAAGGGTGCTCGAGAGCGCCCCCCCCCCTTTGCGGTCGATATGCGCCCTCGATGCGCACTTCTGCCGAGCCCGCACTGGTACGCAGCGGACTTCTTCCCGACAGTAAAAGCGGTGTTACGTCATGAAAATGCGGACTCGTAGGAAGGCCACAAGGGTTTAGGGTGCCATTTGGGACAGGGCCCAGGTTGTCACGTTGGTTATGTTGACGGAAGTTAACCTATTTTCAGGCGCTGCGTAATATCACTGAGCCGCTGCACCCATGGTACGGCAGCAAAGTTCCTTGATGTAAATAGGAAAATGTTGGCGTTATTTTGTCACTTATTGAGCAGTAGGCCAGCTGGAGCCGTTTACCTCCAGTCTTTGTGCTAAGCTAGGCTAGCGGTGAGTGTGTCAGACAGAGTTATGGCATGGAGATGAGAAAGGTGTGTATGGACTTATCTAACTCTGTGGGATACGGTGAATAAGCTAAAGTCACAAAAAGTCGTCGTGTTCCTTTAATACTATTTAAAGCTGCAGTCTGTAACTTTTTAGCGCTCTAGTGGTTAATAAACAGAACCGCACGCGTCTTGCGGAAGAACATTGCAGCCGGAGCTACTTCTCTCTGTTTATGTCGGTGGCGAGTCACGCAGGGACTGTGCTCCTCCGCAGCGCTTCCTACCACACCGGGCAGAAATAGTCCCAATATAAACACTTATTAGCGTACCATAATGATTCAGAGTAAGATAAAAACACGGTTTGGAAAATGGATTCATGTTGTACATTCTCATTATATAATTTTTGTAAATCTTGAACAGAAAAAAAGTTACGGCTATGAACTAACAATGACTGTACTTTTTTTTAAACTAACGTTAACAAAGATTAATGAATACAGTAACAAATGTATTGCTCATTACATTGTTAATGCATGCATGTAGTTTTCAGAATTTAAACTGCACATCGATGTGGTTCTGTTGTTAAAATTAAATTAAAACTGATTTGTTGTACAGCCAACACTAAAAACAAGTCTTTAAATCGCCCTGTTGCCTTTCCAGAATACCAAAGGAAAGGTCAGATGTTAGCGTTTGTAGGACATTTGCATGAGACTGGCTCCGGACTGTCAAAGTCTATAGGGACTTTGATATATACCACAGTCCAGACACACAATGAAAGGCAGAGCGCTCACTTCCCACAGCCTTGGTGACCATACATGCGTGTTAGCCTCTCAGATCATCTAGAGAGGAAGAACAGCATACCTAACTTGTTTAAAAAAATAATTTCATTGCAACAGATGTTTTTTTGTATCAGTGCCATGTTATATATTTCTTGTATAACATGTTAAGAAAGGGATAATCCATGGCTGTGCATTAAGTAAGGAAAAATTGATGACTAGTGCTGGGCGAAATGACCAAACATTTATATCACTGTATTTTTCTAAATTATACCGGTTTTGCAGTATATGACAGTATTTTATTTCCCCTATGCATGACCGGGTGTTAACCACATTTTCTACTGATTGAGAGAGTAAATACTGCTGTAGATTGAATAGAATGCCCTGTTTTACTGTCATGATGAGTGAATATTGTAGAAAATTAAGTTAATTCAGTTAATTCAGGTTTACAAAGCCCAACAAAATGATGGGGAGACAACAACCAATAAAACACAGACCTGCACCACGCTCATTACAGGCAGATGATCAATATTAAAATATGACCATGGAGAGAGAGAGAAAAAAAGCCCCCAGTAGAGGGCACCTTAAGCATTTTAAAAATCTAACCCTATATAACAACAAACTGACAAAACGAGGGAGAAATGCGGAAGAACCTTTAAACTGTCTAAGGATATTTTCAGTACATTTAAGAGCACTACAGTCTCTGAACAAATGACACATGTAAGTTTAACACAGAAAGGCAAGGCGAGTTAATTTGTATAGCACATTTCATACATAGTGGCAATTCAAAGTGCTTTACACAAATAGAATTAAAATATTCGTAAGTGAATAAAATAAAAAATATACAGGTGCTGGTCATATAATTAGAATATCATCAAAAGGTTGATTTATTTCACTAATTCCATTCAAAAAGTGAAACTTGTATATTATATTCATTCATTACACACAGACTGATATACTTCAAACGTTTATTTCTTTTAATTTTGATGATTATAACTGACAACTAAGGAAAATCCCAAATTCAGTATCTCAGAAGATTAGAATATTGTGAAAAGGTTCAATATTGAAGACACCTGGTGTCACACTCTAATCAGCTAATGAACTCAAAACACCTGCAATGGCCTTTAATGGTCTCTCAGTCGAGTTCTGTAGGCTACACAATCATGGGGAAGACTGCTGACTTGACAGTTGCCCAAAAGACGACCATTGACACCTTGCACAAGGAGGGCAAGACACAAAAGTTCATTGCAAAAGAGGCTGGCTGTTCACAGAGCTCTGTGTCCAAGCACATTAATAGAGAGACGAAGGGAAGGAAAAGATGTGGTAGAAAAAAGGTGTACAAGCAATAGGGATAACCGCACCCTGGAGAGGATTGTGAAACAAAACCCATTCAAAAATGTGGGGGAGTTTCACAAAGAGTGGACTGCAGCTGGAGTCAGTGCTTCAAGAACCACTACGCACAGACGTATGCAAGACATGGGTTTCAGCTGTCGCATTCCTTGTGTCAAGCCACTCTTGAACAACAGACAGCGTCAGAAGCGTCTCGCCTGGGCTAAAGACAAAAAGGACTGGACTGCTGCTGAGTGGTCCAAAGTTATGTTCTCTGATGAAAGTAAATTTTGTATTTCCTTTGGAAATCAGGGTCCCAGAGTCTGGAGGAAGAGAGGGAGAGGCACACAATCCACGTTGCTTGAGGTCCAGTGTAAAGTTTCCACAGTCAGTGATGGTTTGGGGTGCCATGTCATCTGCTGGTGTTGGGCCACTGTGTTTTCTGAGGTCAGAGGTCAATGCAGCCGTATGCCAGGAAGTTTTAGAGCACTTCATGCTTCCTGCTGCTGACCAACTTTATGGAGATGCAGATTTCATTTTCCAACAGGATTTGGCACCTGCACACTGTGCCAAAGCAACCAGTACCTGGTTTAAGGACCATGATATCCCTGTTCTTAACTGGCCAGCAAACTCGCCTGACCTTAACTCCATAGAAAATCTATGAGGTATTGTGAAGAGGAAGATGCGATATGCCAGACCCAACAATGCAGAAGAGCTGAAGGCCACTATCAGAGCAACCTGGGCACCTGAGCAGTGCCACAGACTGATCGACTCCATGCCACGCCGCATTGCTGCAGTAATTCAGGCAAAAGGAGCCCCAGCTAAGTATTGAGTGCTGGACATGCTCATACTTTTCAGTTGGCCAAGATTTCTAAAAATCCTTTCTTTGTATTGGTCTAAAGTAATATTCTAATTTTCTGAGATACTGAATTTGGGATTTTCCTTAGTTGTCTGTTATAATCATCAAAATTAAAAGAAATAAACATTTGAAATATATCAGTCTGTGTGTAATGAATGAATATAATATACAAGTTTCACATTTTGAATGGAATTAGTGAAATAAATCAACCTTTTGATGATATTCTAATTATATGACCAGCACCTGTATATAGTACACTCTATCTGGAGTGGAAGAAAATGGAGAGTCAGGTTTCCTTTAAAAATATTTGTCAGGTAACTGTGCGTTTAAACAGTACCCTTGCAGACAAATCTTCTTGGCCTAACTGGAGGGCTAGCTCAAAATGTTTCACCCATCAGAGGAGATCTAAACGGGTCTTCCTCACACTGGAGGGAGTACTAAAAAATATGTGTCAGGTAACTGCGCATTTAAACATTACCCTTACAGACAAATTTTCCTGGACTGGACCACCAGGGCTATCTCTACCTTCTATGGGATCAATCAATCAATCCTACCACCACAGGAAATCATACAAAGACAATTTACCTGTGATGGAGGATGACTTCTCAGTCCCGTGTTTCATGGGAATATCCCGGTAACAGCCCCCAGCTGTTCGAATTTAACATCACAGGGGTCTCTTTATCACATTTTGTCAAATATTAATTGTCAAAACAGAATATTCCCATCAACACTTTGTTTGACCGTCAGAGCAGATCTACACGGTCCTTCCTCTCACCACCAAGGCTATAAAGATCTATCCATCAGAGCAGATCTAAACAGATCAAGGGATTTTGATTTATCGCTCTCCCGTCTCTCAACCTCTTCCACCCAGACAGCCTTAACAAAATTATAATTAAAACAGTTATAATAAGAATAAAATAATAAAAAAAAGATACAGGTATAAAAGAATGAAAAGAGTAAAACGATGCAAAGATGAAACAGGGTTCAATTGAAACAGAATAAAGTGCAAGCAGTTCGGACAAAGCAAAGTGCTTGTTCGGTAAATGCACAGCTAAACAGATGTGTTTTGAATCTGGATTTGAAAGTGCTACTGTGGAAGCACATCTGATATGTTCAGGAAGTTGGTTCCAGCTACGGCTGGCATAATAGCTAAAAGCAGACTCTCCTTGCTTTGAGTGAACCCTTGGTATTTCTAACTGACTTGATCCTGATGATCTGAGTGATCTGTTTTTATTCTATCAGCATATCTGCAAGGTATTGAGATCCTAGGCCATTAAGCAATTTATATACCAGTATTAATACTTTAAAATTTTAAAAGACCTGAGGACTGGTGTGATATGGTCATATTTTCTGGTTCTGCTCAGCGTTCTGTCTAATGGTCTTTTTGGGAAGGCCGGTGAGAAGACCATTACAATAGTCCACCCTACTGGTGATAAAAGATGAACGGGTTTCTCTAGGTCTTGCCCGGAAACAAAGCATCTAATTCTATGCTGATTTAGTTATTGCTTTGACATGACTACTGAAACTCAGGTCTGACTCCAAAATCACACCAAGATTCCTGACTTGATCTTTAGTTGTTTTACCCCTAGCTTTAAGGTATGCATTGACCTTGAGAATTTCATCTTTGTTTCCAAATGCAATGACTTCGGTTTTGTCTTTGTTTAACTGAAGAAAGTTTTGGCACATCCAGTTGTTAACTTCATCAATGCATTTGCACAGGGAGTCAATGGGGCTGTAGTCATTAGGTGATAGGGCTCAGTAGATCTGGGTGTCGTCAGCATAGCTGTGGTAAGCAATTTGGTTCTCTCTCATTATTTGGCTCAGTGGGAGCATGTACAGATTGAATAGGAGTGGTGCAAGAATTGACCCTTGTGGGACTCCGCATGTCATGGATGTCTACTCAGACTTATGGTCACCTATACTCACATAATAACCTTAACCATTTGAGGACCATCCCAGAAAGCCCGATCCAGTTTTCCAGCCTGTCAAGAAGTATGTTGTGATCGACAGTGTCAAATGCAGCACTGAGGTCGAGTAGCACCAGCACTGATAATTTACCTGTATCAGTATTAAAGCGAATATCATTTATTATCTTTATGAGCGCTGTCTCTGTGCTGTGATGCGGTCGGAAACCAGATTAAACATAGTCAAAGTATCCGTTTTAGCTTAAGAATTTGTTCAGCTGATTGAAAAGTACTTTTTCAATGATCTTGCCTATGAAGGGGAGATTTGAGATTGGTCTGTAGTTGCTCAATATGGTCTTATCTAGATTGCTCTTTTTTTTCCTCTTAACTACTGCGGTTTTAAGGGAGTTTGGAAAGTCCCTGGAGTCCCAAAAAGAAGTGAGGAGTTTACCACTTCTAGGAGATCTGCTTAATCACACTTTTGAAAAACGAAGTGGGGAGTGTTGCAAGGGCGCAGGTTGATGTTTTAAGGTGCTGTACCGTTTCTTCTAAAATTGTACCGTTGAGTGTAAAGCATGTGTTCTTACATTTTTACCCATTGTTCTTTGAATTGTCAGTCTTCTGTGTAGCAGAATAACCCATCGTGTCATCGCGGTCGTGATCAGCCGTACAGTTATATCTGTCCTTTGCATACATTTCATTTGAAGAAGACATGATGAAATATGTGCGCATACACGCTGCTGGTTCATGTTTAGAGCACTAGAGTATATGAAATATGTCCATAAAAAACTTAAACACGCTCGCTCTGGTCTTTATCTGTGCTACATGGTCCATGTGGAGAACGTTGTTAAAGGTCCCGTTCTTCGTGATCCCATTGTTCAAACTTTAGTTAGTGTGTAATGTTGCTGTTAGAGCATAAATAATACCTGTAAAATTATAAAGCTCAAAGTTCAATGCCAAGCGAGATATTTTATTTAACAGAAGTTCCCTTTCAAAGCCTACAGCGAAATCACCTTTGTTTGGCTTTCACAGGGACGCCGTAGAGATCATTAAGCGCATATATCTCCCGTTAAGAGGCGTGACCTTTCCGTGCAAGTTACGTGCGCTAAGCTGCTGTCGAATCACAACACAGGAACTGTGCCACGTGCGCTAAGCTGCGGTCGAATCACAACACGGGAACTGTGCCACGTGCGCTAAGCTGCGGTCGAATCACAACACGGGAACCGCTGGCACAATCAGAACTCGTTACGTATTTCTGAAGGAGGGACTTCATAGAACAAGGAACTCATCAGCCGTTTTTAGGACAGTGAAAACAGCGGTGTACAGATGAGTAAATTGTGTGAAAAATACTGTGTTTTTTTACACGCGAAACATGAACACATGTTATATTGCACACTGTAAACACAATCAAAGCTTCAAAAAAACACGAAGAACGGGACCTTTAATCTCATCATAGCGCTCCGCACAGAAACTGGTCTCTCTCTCGGGCGCGCTGCGTGTAGTTTGATTCTCCGCTGTAATCAAGGGCTGAATCCGAAATCGCCCCCTATAACCTCAAATAGGGCATTATTTAAGGGGACAGCCATTTGTAGTGGTGTCCGAAACCATAGTGGACGTTACTGAGTGCACTCATTCAATCCCACATTGCACCGCAATAACGAGTGTACAGCCGATGTACACACAACGGCTGCCCGAATTCACTCACTCGTTTTCATTCACTCTTTGAAGTGAACAATATAAGTGGATAACGTAGGGAATAGTGAATGAGGCTTTAGTGGGTGATTTGGGATTTACCATAGGCTGTGAGACGATCTCAGCTGTGTCCTCACTACAGTGCAACATGACCCCCCTCGAACAATGACGCGCTGCAAAGCATTCCGAACATTGATTAAGTGACACATAACGGTATGCGGTATCATTAAAATTCATATCATAACCAAAATAAATATCGGTATTCGGTATGAACTGGTATACCGCCCAGCAGGGGCAATTCTAGGATTTTCATTCAGTCCCCAGTGAGGGTATGAAAAAAAATGGTAACACTTTAGGGTCCAATTCTCACTATTAACTATAGCTTATTAGTATGCATATTAGGATATTGGCTGTTTATTATTACTTATAAAGCAAATATTAATGCCTTATTCTGCATGACCATATTGTACATCCCTTAATCATACAATGTAGGCAGGTTTATAATCACTGAGATCCCAAATGAGAGGTTAGGGGGGTTTGGGGGCTGAGAAAATTTTGATTTCCATGACGTATGTGCATTTTAAAATGATCTGAACGCCAAAAAATTTGATAACAATAACTTGAAAACCATGTCAGTGGGCAGATATGACTGATAAAGTTTTCACATTTCCGACAGTGAAGACAGCAAACATGTTTAACTGATATTTAAATGTTTTATGAATCTTTTTCGTAGACATGTTAATTTACTGATGGCTACCAGGAAAGCTAGGTAACTAAATGTATTAAATTAATTCACAATATGCACACATTCATTACTATTAATCTTATGCCTAATCTGAAGAAAACGGCTTTGTTAATATTTCTTGTTTGTTAATTATATTATAAATGACATAGGCCTATTTCAATTAAAAATGGCGAAATTAGACAAAAGTTTATTAATTTGCCTGAATATTTTTGTCATTTGTTTAACATTTCTGACTTAAAGAAGCAGCTGTCAAATATGAAACGTTTAGTTTAGCTACATATCTCGCACTTGACGTCGAGTCGTGCTGCTATAATTCGCGCTCAGCCTCAGCAGCTTCTGTGAACATAAAGCCCGCCTACTCTGATTTGATTGGTTTTCTCAGATCAACGCACACACCTCTGCTTCTGACGTGTGCTCTATTGACCGCCACAGCGGATTGAAGAACACGCAGATTAAAAAGACGGGATGAAGCCTAAACCTCCTGCCAGTTTCATATGTTATAAAGGTTAATCACGCATTTCTTTAGGGGGGCTGGTCAGCAGTTTAGGGGGGGCTGAATCCCCCCCAAAAAGGGCCTAGTGACGCCCATGCCGCCCAGCACTATGACTGGCCGTTTAATTATTAGAAAATAATGCACAGCTGAGGTGGTAATGTGGCCACGACACCAGTGTTAATCTTGACAGCAAATTTTGATTTAATTTTAGTCATATTTTAGTCACCTGAATTGTTTTTAGTTTTAGTCGACTAAAATCAAATGAGTTTAGTTAAATTGTAATGCATTTAAGCATTACAACTTCATAAACTATACCAGCATTTTTAAAACAATCACTGTTATGTTTCCTAACACTCATAATTAATACATTGTTACATTGTTTCAAGTGTGATTAATCATCATTTTCCTTTAAACAGCTCATGATTATGTACCTTTTTGTTTTATGCTTAATATGCATTTTATGGTTTCAAGCTGCTTGCCAGTTTTGTTTCTAGTGTTTTATCTCACATTTTGTGCAACTGTAACACAAATATCTTCATGCAAAGGTTTTAAAAATATTCATTATCTGGATGTGGTATGTAGTATACAAAATAAAATCATGTTTTCGCTGATTCAGTTGTGGTGTAGTGTGATGTGTGACTAAGTGAGGCGAGGTGTGATTAATCATGACTTATGGCAGCTCCCGTGACTCTGTTCCTGTTGGTTATGCTTTATGAGCATTTTATGGTTTCTAATGCAAACTTTTGCTATGTAGTGTTCTCACCACAATTTAACTGGATAGATAGATAGATAGATAGATAGATAGATAGATAGATAGATAGATAGATAGATAGATAGATAGATAGATAGATAGATAGATAGATAGATAGATAGATAGATAGATAGATAGATAGATAGATAGATAGATAGATAGATAGATAGATAGATAGATAGATAGACAGATGGACGGACGGACGGACGGACGGACGGACAGACAGATAGATAGACAGATAGATAGACAGATAGATAGATAGATAGATAGATAGATAGATAGATAGATAGATAGATAGATAGATAGATAGATAGATAGATAGATAGATATAGACGGACAGATGGACAGTAAAATAGATAGATAGATAGATAGATAGATAGATAGATAGATAGATAGATAGATAGATAGATAGATAGATAGATAGATAGATAGATAGATAGATAGATAGATAGATAGATAGATAGATAGATAGATAGACAGATAGATAGACAGATAGATAGATAGATAGATATAGACGGACAGATGGACAGTAAAATAGATAGATAGATAGATAGATAGATAGATAGATAGATAGATAGATAGATAGATAGATAGATAGATAGATAGATAGATAGATAGATAGATAGATAGATAGATAGATAGATAGATAGATAGATAGATAGATAGACGGACAGATGGACAGTAAAATAGATAGATAGATAGATAGATAGATAGATAGATAGATAGATAGATAGATAGATAGATAGATAGATAGATAGATAGATAGATAGATAGATAGATAGATAGATAGACAGATAGATAGACAGATAGATAGATAGATAGATATAGACGGACAGATGGACAGTAAAATAGATAGATAGATAGATAGATAGATAGATAGATAGATAGATAGATAGATAGATAGATAGATAGATAGATAGATAGATAGATAGATAGATAGATAGATAGATAGATAGATAGATAGATAGATAGATAGATAGATAGATAGATAGATAGATAGATAGATAGATAGATAGATAGATAGATAGATAGATAGATAGATAGATAGATATAGACGGACAGATGGACAGATAGATAGATAGATAGATAGATAGATAGATAGATAGATAGATAGATAGATAGATAGATAGATAGATAGATAGATAGATAGATAGATAGATAGATAGATAGATAGATAGATAGATAGATAGATAGATAGATAGATAGATAGATAGATAGACGGACAGATGGACAGTAAAATAGATAGATAGATAGATAGATAGATAGATAGATAGATAGATAGATAGATAGATAGATAGATAGATAGATAGATAGATAGATAGATAGATAGATAGATAGATAGATAGATATAGACGGACAGATGGACAGAAAGATAGATAGATAGATAGATAGATATAGACGGACAGATGGACAGAAAGATAGATAGATAGATAGATAGATAGATAGATAGATAGATAGATAGATAGATAGATAGATAGATAGATAGATAGATAGATAGACGGACTGACTTTATTGTGCAGTCCTGCTCCACATGTACATACTATGTACTGATTATAGTAAATGCAATAACTGGGTAAAAACCCTGAACTTACCCCTAAACCTAACTTTAACTCGTGTACAATTACCTTATTTTATATTATTAATATTATTACCCAGTATTTTCATAGGCAAGTACACTGTAAGTGCCCTAATTCAAAACCTCCTCGGTTTGAAACAGAATCCGATTTTTTTCCTCTGTCTGAAGAGGTTAATGGTGGAGATGTCCTGGATGTCGATAACCAGTTTGCATTGCAATATCAAAATCTAAAGAAACCCACATACACTCGAGGTCAGCTGGTCGTGATTGGCTCGGACCTTGGCATGCTGTAGTTCATTTGCAAGTGCAACTGTCCAGATTTAGTTATGATGATTAGCTATATTTAGTTCAAACGAAAAAACATATCTTGAAACAAACAGTTATTATACCGTATATAATATGCATGCATGTTCAGATCTGGTTTCAAAAGTGATATTTTCTGAATGTAACATTTAAACATGTTGTTGATGTAACCATGTTATCAGGCTAGTTTATTAATAGTAATTCATATTTTTTGAGTATAGCAATAATAACATGGATAGATGGACATAAATAATGATAGAATGATAGCATGAAAGAACGATGGATGGATGGATGGATGGATAAATAATTCTAAATAATGATAGAATGATAGATGAAACAAAGACTTGAAATACTTGAAATATCCCTTTATTTTAGAAGTAGCATCTTTTATAAAACAGATTTGGAATGATGATTCATATTCATGTAAAACATTTTCACCACAATTCAAAGAAAGATCATGTAAAACTCATCTACATACAATAGGCACAGTATTGGGCTCATTTGACTGGTGTGCCATTGAGTTTTGTAACAGCATTGGTTGAGTATGATGTTGAGACGCTGATGAGATGCGCTCCTCGTTCAGTGTGTTTAGAAGTACTCGATCAGATCCTGATGGGATTTTGAGGTCTGAATCCCGTGCAGCTGTAGAGTCTCTCCAGCGTGAGGGAGTGACTTGTGAACCCTCAGATGAACGAACTCATCGCCTACATCCACCTGAGGAGGATAGCACAACACTTTCTGTTACACTTTCAGACAATACGCAGGTTGTAACATGGCAAGCTCATATCCTGCTCTTCAAGTTTACCTTGATGAAATAGTTGATCCCGGCCACAACCTGTGTGCTGAAAGATTTGGCAGTGAAAACGGCAAACTTCTTTCCGGCCTTCTCTTCAGCATGAGGCTTGACCTGAAACAAAAGAAGCAGATTTCATGTTTAATGCAAATGTGGTTCATCTAAATCTAGAGACTATAGACTGTATATAACAATGGACGTAGTCCGTCAAACGTAGGTTGCTGAAGAGCATTTTTGAAGCCCAAAGTGGGCGGAGCCAGCGCATCACTCCCTGGGCAAAGAGGCGGGCCGTGGGTGGAGCTGAGGTGCCTGGTTGCTGAAACTAGCAGCGGCAATCCACCTGTCACTCAAGTGGCCACACCCCTACAGGACATCAGAGGCAAACGTCAGACGGACTGGCCGAGGAAAGGCTGCTCTCGCCGGGGTTAATGAGCGCTGAGCGCCGCTGATCGCCTGGAGCTCACAACTCCGACAACGCAAGATTACATTTTTTAAATAGGTGCTCTCTTTATAAATAAACCACAGATTTGAGCTTTAAACAACTGCATTCTCACCTGAAAAAGTCTTAACTACATTTTGTGACACAATAGTAGTATTTTTTAATTATGCGGGGTTTCTCATCACGTCACTTTAGCACGTGACAGCAGTGAGCAGGCTCCCGATTGGTTAACGCGGCCCGAATTGACGGCAAAGTTCAGATTTTTAAACTCGGGCGTCAGACGCGAATTCGCTTCAAAAGCACCACTCGCGCAAGACGCTCAATTTGCGTCATTCGCGCGAACGAGGCCGAAACGCGTCAATCGCGCCACAGGACCTCCAGACGCGTGTCAAATCACCTTTCCATTGACTTAACATTGAAATCACTCGCTCCTGACGCTCTATTCGCGTTTGGTGTGAACGCAGCATTAGGACGTGTCTAAATCCACTTTAACGAACGCGAAAAATGGTCCAAAAGGGTTAATGAGTCATGGGTGTGTTTTGGCCGTGACGTGCAATAAACCAATCAGAGTCTCATCTCCCATTCCCTTTAAAAGCCAGTTGAGCTCGCACCATGGCGGAGTTGCCATTCACATGCGAGCGGAAAGACTTAACAGTTCTCCTTTTATTTTTAATATTTAAAAATGTGAGTGCGCTGCTACACATCCCTGTGTGTGTAATAAGCAGAGTGTAGGCTAAATATTACTAACACCCTTTAAATAACACAAAAAACACGCGCTATTGACTTTGTTGGTGTGTTGCTATTTTGAGGAACTGAAAACGACTGCACCATTGACCAACACAAACCTGCTCTAATGCCCCTGAACACACCTGGTGTTCAGACCGGACGCCCATGGGCGAACAGATGCGCCAGTGCATTTGCTATTTAAACAACGTGACGCTGGACGTGAAAATGAGAACTGCGTCCGGCTGAATCGAGCAAAAAACACGTTGTGCCTGGCGTCACATTGCGCCGGGTGTATGATAGGTCACTTCTGCGTTGGATTCAAGACATGCTTGTGATATTCACCCGTACATTATTATATATTCTTATGCTACATTTATTAAAAATAGTAAGATAAAAACAGTAGTAAAACCAACTGAAAAGGCCTCCTTCATACAGAGTGTGTGAGGAATTACTGTGACACACCTTTTCACACAGAGAGATTGACTTGCTTTGATCGATTACTGTGACACGCCCGTCTCAAATCAACAGATTGGTGACTGAGTCAGGTCCTGAATCCGCTTTTATTGTGTTTGGCTGGGAATATAGAGGTTCTCATGAGTCTAGACTATGACATAGTAATAGGCTACAATACATTTTTGTTAACTTTGCACTATTCACTGTATATTAGGTTTAGGCAAATTTTGAGTAATTGGCTTTTTGAAGACTTAAATTAGAGCATTCTGGGAAGTATGCATGCATAAATTTTTTTTTTTCAGTGAAATTAATGCACTATATTGTAGTTTGAAAAAATTTTTTATTTAAGATTTTGTATTTTTAGGGGTGCTAAATTATATTTATGCAGTAGTCCATTTATTAATTTAAGCATACGCCTGAAAATGAAACTGCTCATAAATCTTGAAAGCTTTGGAGCACGGATTTAAGTTTGGTCTCTTTTTAAAGATGACATTTGGAAAATGATTGCCGAAGTGAAAAAGTGTGATTTATTTATTTTACGAATTTTATTGTTATGAAAAAAATGCACCAAAATACCATTTTCAATTTTGATATGACATATTTTCCAAAACCACGAGAAAATCAAAGCTATAAATTTAAAAAGTTGTGTTTAATTTTCTTTCCACATACTAAGTGTGAAACTTTACCAAGTTTCATACTATTCCGATGTAAAACATTAAAAAAATTAATTAATTAAGTAAATATTTTAGGGCAAAAATGACCGTAGAGCACCAGAGGGTCAATACAAAATAATGAAATATATAAATTAACTATTAAGGTGGATGTTTAAAGTGGTACATACACATCTTTTCTCCTTTGTTGCTTTCTTCTAACAGCTAAATTGATTTGATTTGATTTGAAATTGATATGATTTATCTCTCTCTCTCTCTCTCTCTCTCTCTCTCTCTCTCTCTCTCTCTCTTTGGTGATTCTTCTGAACAGTTTGAAAAGCTGATCCTACATAAATTATTTTTTTTATTTATTTTAAAATTGTCTGAATACTAATAAATAGCTAATAATAACAATACACCTGCATTCCCAAATCAGCTGACTTACCATCAAAACAAAAGTCTCACCTCATCGCAGATCTTCTGCACCTCTGGCGTGGCTTGCTTCACCTCGGATGTCCCTCCAATCTTTTTGGTCGCCATTGCAATAATGTGTGGTTGATCGGTGTCGAGATGTTAAAAAAGTGTGTTTAAAACATACAGAACTGACACTGCTACAGTATTTATGCTGCCTAGATCATATGACTATGAGCCATCAGCGGAATATACCATGTGTTCAGAAGAGGCGGAGGGGGGCGGATAATAAAAAAAACTTTATAAAATGAGACTAAAACATATAATTAAATCATATATAAAGCTAATATGGTTAGTTACTAAAGACAAATAGATGTGTGTATCATAACATAGGATATCTCTATTCTTTTTTTGTTTAATCTGAGGCAGGACGAGCACAAAAGTAGTCAACGGAAAAACACTTGGAGGCGGGGCTTTGTAGCCCGGGCCGGGCGTTCGCTCTGATTGGTCACTGGCATAAACAATAACTTTTACCAATTTAATTACACACTGTACATTTTCAACAGTTATTCAAATGTATTAGCGCAATTATTAAAGAGTAAAATATTGTCCAGACCATTGCAGAAGTTTAAATAAATAAATAAAAGCGACAGAGTCACGTGGTACGTGTTGCTATTCTCAGCGCTGGCAAAATGGACCAACCGTCGATTGTGATTACAACATAATCTGTTTTAATCACATTTAAAGGAATGATTGGGAACAAGTTTCATGGTTATATCAGATATTGCTAATTTTAATTAATAGGTTAAAAACGATTAAAGTGAAACATCTCCAGTAAATCATAGAGCGCCACCTGCAGGAAAACAGCTAGCAAGTCAATCGATGATACAAAGTCAATACGCTGCTTTAGATCTGTCATAGCTGCGTTTTTTTAGACGTCATTCTATCTGCACATAAAAGAGCACGTATCTTCTGTTAGATAAGATAGACATGAGAAGAGCAGTAATGCGCGTGAGTTCAGGTGTGCGCGCTCTCGTGGCGCTCCTGCTTCTGTCTGTTTCAGCAGCCAATCAGAGTGATGATAACGGAGAACATAACTGCCACAAATGGACTAAAACTGCTCACAACCAACCTCTAACTACAGGTAAAGTATTTCGTTCTCGCTGTATGAGTTAATGACACAATAAAATGTCTGAGAAATGTTTTAAAAACGATTTTAGTTTGTATTGAGTGGCCTATATAAGTCAAATAAGTCATTTTGTGATTTGAGTTCGCACGTAGGGTCAGCTACTCATGGGTCAGTGAAGGGTTAATGTTGCATCATCTGATGACCAGACTGCAATAACAAGTCTGATCTATGCTGCCACATACGCAAAAAAAGTCATGATTTGGTAAATCATTTATTTTTTATTTATTTATTGGTTTATTTGATAGGGACCATGCATATTCATGAACATTGTTGTATAAAATACACCATGTAAATATGCCAGAATTGGTAAAAATAACTCACACAAACAAAAACACAATTAGCTTTTGGAATGGCATGCGTTCATTTGTGTGTGCGTGTGTTTTTGTGTGTATAAGTGTGTGTGTGTGAGTTTTGCACTCTTGATATTTAGAGATTCACCCCTTCACTGTGGAGTCCTTTTTTTTCTGCAGCCTGCACAAAAAAAAACTCTGTATTTTCATATTTTTACCAATTTCTCATTCATTTTCTATGGGGGTCATTTTTGACCCGAAGGTCCTGAGTGTGACTACTTTTTTTTACGACCACTTAGACTTTTCAAATCCTGTCCCCATTTTTTTTGGGTGTTCATATACCAAGTCACCAAGTTTCGGACCATTCCGATGAAGCTGCGATTTTTAAAAATGTTTTAATAAAACGCAAGATCCACTATAGTGGTAAAAATGTGCTGTTGCGTGATAAAAATGCTCAATGTGTCCACCGGATGGCACCGATCTCATTTAAAAAATTGCTTTCATGAGGCCTAGACTTGACTCTAAAATGAAATACAGCTTTAATAAGAAATGTAAAAAAATTATATATATATTTTTTATTTTTTTATTATTATTATATTCAATGGGAAAAAATGGGTTATAATTATTGCATAAATATTAATTATAAATCACAAAATTATCTCAAAACACCAAAAAAGAAAAGAATAAATATTATTGAACAAAAATATATTTCATTGATTTTACTCAAATCTTTTTTTTATCTTAATCCCGCCCTCTGGGTAATTTTTGACCCGAAGGTCCTGAGTGTGACCCATAAATGAAGAACCCCAGAGGGTTACTGGTGACATGTACACTACCAGTCAAAAACAGTATTATTGTGAAATATTTTTTACAATTTAAAATAACGTTTTTTCTATTTGAATATATTGTAAAATGTAATTTATTCCTGTGATCAAAGCTGAATTTATCATAATTTCTCCAGTCTTCAGTGTCACATGATCCTTCAGAAATCATTTTAATATGAGGATTTGCTTCTCAAGAAACATTTATGATTATTATCAATGTTGAAAACAGTCGTGTACACATTTTTCCCCATTATTTAATGAATAGAAAGTTCAATAGAACAGCATTTATCTGAAATATAAAGCTTTTGCAACATTATAAATGTCTATACTGTTACTTGGTCAATTTAATGCATCCTTGCTGAATAAATGTATTAATTTCTTTAAGTTCTTTCCCAAAACAAACAAACAAACAAACAAACAAAAAAATTCTTACAGATCCAAAACTTATGAATGGTATACAATGTTACAAAAGCTTTCTATTTCAGATAAATACTGTTCTTCTGAACTTTCTATTCATCAAATAATCCTAAAAAAAAAAAAAACGTTTTACACAACTGTTTTCAACATTGATAATAATTATAAATGTTTCTTGAGCAGCAAATCATCACATCAGAATGATTTCTGAAGGGTCATGTGACACTGAAGACTGGAGTAATGATGATAAATTCAGCTTTGATCACAGCAATACAATACACTTTACTATATATTCACATATAAAACGGATTAAATTTTACATTTGAATAATAGTTCACAATATTACAGCTTTTTTTGTATTTTAAATAACATAAATGCAGCCTTGGTGAGCAGAAGAGACTTCTCTCTAAAACAATCAAAATAGTACAGTTTCCAAACTTTTGACTGGTCGTGTACATTGACAAAACAAACAACAAAACCAAACAAAAACACATAATGGCAAAGACATTGTTCATCCACCTCTATACTGCATTCAATTTAACAGTGAAGGAGTGTGTGGGTGATACATGTGTGACAGTTAAAAGTGAGTACCTCTCTGGTTTTCTAGAAGCCACTGTTTTAAGCGAGTTTTAAAGGGTTAGTTCACCCAAAAATGAAAATAATGTCATTTATTACTCACCCTCATGCCGTTCCACACCCGAAAGACCTCCGTTCATCTCTGGAGGTGACACAATGAAGACATTTGTGTTGAAATCTTACACTCTCAAGATCCATTAATGTACTAAAAACATATTTAAATCAGTCCATGTGAGTACAGTGGTTCAATATTAATATTATAAAGCGATGAGAATATTTTTTGTGCGCCCAAAAACTAAATAACGACTTATATAGAGATGACCGATTTCAAAACACAGATTCATGAAGATTCGGACCGTTATGAATCAGCGAATGCCAAAGTATGAATCACTTTGGCACTCCGAGCTGCTGATTCGACTCGCTGATTCGTTTACGCTCCGAAGCTTCATGAATCTGATCACCATAAAGGTAACCTTTTTTTATTGAGAATTAACAGAGGTTTAGCTGTTGATGTTTTATTGAAAATATTTCCTTTAGTTAGGCAGTTTGACTCTTGGCTTTTTATGTGAGTTTGGGGTTTTAGTTACAGTGTTAACAAAACACATAATCTGTTCAAATCAAAAGAAGCCATAAACAAAGAATGTAATGGAGAAAAATTGTTGACTAAACTCATCACTGACTAAAATGTTACTAAATAATATTCACCGACAATACTTTCTTGCCCCAGATCAGACATTCTGAATTCTGATTTTTAAATACATTCTAAAAGGAAAAAACTTTAGAGCGCACAGATATCAAGAATCAGCATATGAATTTCAACAATGGTGACATACTTAATGCTGCAATGCATGCTGGGAGCCATGAGTTTCATACTGTGGTGGCTTAGTAGGGTTGGAGCTAAACTCTGCAGGACATCAGCTCTCTAGGACCGAACTTGCCTACCATTATAAGGGATCAATATGTAATGGGATTAAAGGGGTAAAATCAGGAAAATTAACACATTTTTTATACTGTAATTACTTTTTAATTAAGTGGTAATTATCAGTGTAGTACAGGGTAAGTATGAATCCGCGGGCTGTAAATTAAAGTGAATTTACAGTAAAGAATTTAGCTGTTGATGTTTTATTGAAAATGTTGGTCACCATTATGGTGATTAGTGTTTCCCTTAGTTGGCCAGTTTGTGTGCTTTGTAACCGAGTTTGCTAAAGCACATAATTTGTTGCGAATGACACCATGAGGCGATCAGGTGGTAAAGAATTTTTTTTTATTAATCTCATAACTGATCAAACGTAGTTATTTTATATTAATACATTTTCGGTGAATATTTTGCTGGCACAGATCAAATAAATAACAAAATAATATAACATAAAAATGAAAATCTATCAATATCAAATAACTAATTTTAGTCAGTTAAAAGATTGATCAATTTAATATTGCAACAAATTATGTGTTTTAGCAAACACTGTTACAAAAAGACCACAAACTCACTTAAAAAGCCAAGAGTCAAACTGTCCAAGTAAAGGAAACACTGATCACCATAATGGCGACCAAACATATTTTTTTTATTGAGATTTAACAGAGGTTTAGATGTTGATGTTTTATTGAAAATGTTGGTCACCATTATGGTCAGCTTTGTAACCGTGTTTGCTAAAGCACATCATTTGTTGCGAATGACACCATGAGGCGATCAGATGATTTAGTTTTAATCATCGTAAAGAAAAATCCAACATACACTGATGTTCAAAAAGTTTTGCAGTTAGCAAGAGATTTTGTTTTAATACTTTTATTCAGCAGAAAAAGCATTAAATTGATCAACAAATTTCCATTTCAAATAAACGCTGTTCTTTTGAACTTTCTATCCATCAAAGAAACCTGTAAAAATTGCATCACAGTTTCCACCAAAATATGAAGTAACACAACTGTTTTCAACATTAATAACAATCATAAATGTTTCTTAAGCAGTTATTAGAATGAAGGATCATGTGACACTGAAGACTGGAGTAATGATGCTTTGATCACAGGAATAAATTACATTTGAACATATATCAAAATAGAAAATAAATTGCAATAATATTTCATACTATTACAGTAGTTAACTGTATTTCTGTATTTTCAATAAAAAATAAATGCATGTTTGTTGAGCAGAATTTTTGTTTCCTTTAACCTATAATCTTACAAATTCTATAGATATGTATTTATCCATAACAACATATCAGAAATCAGTAATGAGTGTGCAATCAAATGCATATCTATAGCACGAATTGTATTTATCATGCGATTTATACGCCAAAATGAGTTTTTACGTGCATAGCCTATGTTATGCACTTTATAACGTATAATATGCTCGTACCCCACACCACTAAACCTACCCAACAGGGTGACAATGCGTATCATATGTGCGTAAAAACGAATTTTGACGTATAAATCACACAATAAATACAATTTGTGCAATATATACGCATTTCATTAGAACGTGTTGATCATGTAGAATATATAGAACAGACTTATAAACACACCTTCTCAGTGTGGAATAGCAGCAGTTTTTTCGATACTTACCTGTTGTGTGTTTCAGATGGCATTGTGACGTACGAGCAGCTGAAGGACATGATCTCCGCTGGAAGCGCCCAGCTCCTCGACGTGCGTAAACCGGAGGAGCTGGAAGCGGGTTTTATTCCAGGAGCCATAAACATTCCATGTACGTCCCACACAGATCAGCTCTGCACAAACACATACAGACTTTATGAGTGACAGTACTTTTGTTGTAGTGCTAGAGGTGGAGCAGGCCCTCAGACTGAGCCCGGATCAGTTTAGCGAGCGCTACGGCGTCACAAAGCCTCACAGAGACGACTCAGACTTTGTGCTGTACTGCATGAGAGGGGTACGCAGCCTCACTGCGCTGGAGACCACAAGAGCTCTGGGATACACAAGGTAGTTTGTTGAACCTTCCAAAAAATAGTTTGCAACTATACTTTTTTTGCGGAGTATCATATTTGATACATCAGGCTTTTATGGCTCATTGCTATTTGGAAAAGGGGTGCAACATGAAAGAAATACAGGTGCTGGTCATATAATTCGAATATCATCAAAAGGTTGATTTATTTCACTAATTCCATTCAAAAAGTGAAACTTGTATATTATATTCATTCATTACACACAGACTGATATACTTCAAATGTTTATTTCTTTTAATTTTGATGATTATAACTGACAACTAAGGAAAATTAGAATATTACTTTAGACCAATACAAAGAAAGGATTTTTAGAAATCTTGGCCAACTGAAAAGTATGAGCATGTCCAGCACTCAATACTTAGCCGGGGCTCCTTTTGCCTGAATTACTGCAGCAATGCGGCGTGGCATGGAGTCGATCAGTCTGTGGCACTGCTCAGGTGTTATGAGAGCCCAGGTTGCTCTGATAGTGGCCTTCAGCTCTTCTGCATTGTTGGGTCTGGCATATCACATCTTCCTCTTCACAATACCTCATAGATTTTCTATGGAGTTAAGGTCAGGCGAGTTTGCTGGCCAGTTAAGAACAGGGATATCATGGTTCTTAAACCAGGTACTGGTTGCTTTGGCACAGTGTGCAGGTGCCAAGTCCTGTGGAAAATGAAATCTGCATCTCCATAAAGTTGGTCAGCAGCAGGAAGCATAAAGTGCTCTAAAACTTCCTGGTATACGGCTGCGTTGACCTCTGACCTCAGAAAACACAGTGGCCCAACACCAGCAGATGACATGGCACCCCAAACCATCACTGACTGTGGAAACTTTACACTGGACCTCAAGCAACGTGGATTGTGTGCCTCTCCTCTCTTCCTCCAGACTCTGGGACCCTGATTTACTTTCATCAGAGAACTTAACTTTAGACCACTTTTTTTTCCTTTTTGTCTTTAGCCCAGGCGAGACGCTTCTGACGCTGTCTGTTGTTCAAGAGTGGCTTGACACAAGGAATGCGACAGCTGAAACCCATGTCTTGCATACGTCTGTGTGTAGTGGTTCTTGAAGCACTGACTCCAGCTGCAGTCCACTCTTTGTGAATCTCCCCCACATTTTTGAATGGGTTTTTTTTCACAATCCTCTCCAGGGTGCGGTTATCCCTATTGCTTGTACACTTTTTTCTACCACATCTTTTCCTTCCCTTCGTCTCTCTATTAATGTGCTTGGACACAGAGCTCTGTGAACAGCCAGCCTCTTTTGCAATGACCTTTTGTGTCTTGCACTCCTTGTGCAAGGTGTCAATGGTCGTCTGTCAAGTCAGCAGTCTTCCCCATGATTGTGTAGCCTACAGAACTCGACTGAGAGACCATTAAAGGCCATTGCAGGTGTTTTGAGTTCATTAGCTGATTAGAGTGTGGCACCAGGTGTCTTCAATATTGAACCTTTTCACAATATTCTGAGATACTGAATTTGTTATATGATCATCAAAATGAAAAGAAATAAACATTTAAAATATATCAGTCTGTGTGTAATGAATGAACATAATATACAAGTTTAACTTTTTGAATGGAATTACTGAAATAAATCAACTTTTTGATGATATTCTAATTATATGACCAGCACCTGTAGTAAAACAATGAGTTTGTCTTAAATTGGGAATCTAAGTTCGGGAGCTGACCAAGCCAAAATCACTCTTTGTTTGAACCCTCTTTCCTAAACATAATCAAAAAGAAAATACAATGCACTGCCTTAGGGATGACAGACACAAAGCTCTTCGAAACTTTGAACCAATTGATTCACAAACCCAGCTCAAACATGCAAACAACAACAACAACAAAAACATTAGATGCAATAACCATCATATAACATTAAATATGAAGTGTCTTTATAATAGGTGTTATTTGATTACATTTATCAGGTTAATCAGACCATTACAAATTTTTTTTTAAATACATCTCTTCCTTTTTATTATAGAAATGTGTCATATAGGGCCAGATTTACTTACAGCTAGCCCTAGCATAAACCCTCTTTTGGCGTTAAAAGACAACTAAAGACACACAGTGAAAAAGGCATGGATTTTTCCAGATTTTACTGCTCCTGGTAGATTGTGTTGGTCATTATGGAAATGATCCGGCTGCGTCCGTGTTCTTTATTGGTGTGTCGTCAGTAGATCACGTGCAGAACTTTACACTCCCATTGGCGCTTTTATGGGATTGTGCTCTCATGCTAATTTGCCTAATTTGTTTAGTAAATCTGGCCCTAAATGTATACAATTTTATAATTTATCAGATCAGATAAAAACTATACAGACACTGGTTCATGAGTTCACAAGGTCATTGAAATTTCGAAACATTTTGAAACAGCATGGCCTCGTTTACTGAAATCACGTGACTTTGGCAGTTTGATACACGCTCCAGTTCACTGGTTCAAAGCTTCACGCTTTGAAAGCGCCCATCACTAAACTGCATAGTCAGGAAACTTTACAATAAACAAAAACGAGTCAGACTCCTTACTTTCCCAATCCTCAATATTTTCAATATATTTACAACAAAGCCAAGGGGGTCTATGGGTTTTACCTGATCTCTGATCAGTTTTACACATTTGTGCATGTTTTAATTAGAAATGAGTAATTAAAAGGAATAATATCTTCAATAATGTCTCAATCAGCTCCCTAGTTCAGTAGTCAGGGCACTGATCAGGGAGTCGGCCATTTTAAGGGCTGTCTCAATCGCAGAATCCTTCCAGTGCACTGAAGCGTTCGCTCCCTAGAAAGTCCCACAATGCACTACAAAACCCAGGGTGCATCGTTGCCTTAACGGAAGTTAAGAGCCAACTCACTAAACATAACCACCGATAACAACACATGATATATGTTTTTAAAAATAGAAAGTATTATTTTATTATATTTGAGAATAAACATCGCTTGACAGGTAATGAACACAATCTAGCTAACATTTATAATTTATTTAGGTCTGAAATGTTGCACGTACATTTAACAAGCAAAGTATTTATCATAATGTACTTTAAATAACATTACAAGCTCTGTCAGAAAGATATCAGCTCTGCTGTTGTTCATAAGTACCAGTAGTGATGTTGTACAATGAGGCTAATTGGCCAGTTTAGCTGAGCCAGCCATGAAACAAACAAAACAAGCCCTGAAGATTAATAGAAGAACACGTATTACACAGACGTGATGATTGGTTAATTGCATTTCATAGATTTTACTTTCAATAAAACAGTTGCAATGTGTTTGTAAAAGCTGTTTTTTTGCATGTTTGAGCTGAGTTTGTTGCATTTACACAGTTGTGACCAGCAGGGGTCACCAGCGTGTGGCGATTCGAGCGCTTCCAAACAGTGAATCATTTAGCTTTGAAAAGCTTTGTTTCTCCCATCAGTACCGAAAATTGTCCGAGAACAGGCAAAAGTTCAAATACACCAAACACAGTTCCTCAAATACAAACAATCAGTGCTCACAGTCTCTAAAACTCTCTTAACACACACAAACTCTGCACTCCACCATCAGGACACAGCATCAACAGCACATGAACAAACCACAGGGTCATAACACTCATGATAAAGTGAGAATATGGAGCTCACACTCAAGGAGGTTAAAAACACCTCTGTTTTACAAATGATGATATTTATATGGCCAAAATGTATGTAATTATGATGCTTGTAATGTAAATCAATGATATCTTTTTAACAGTATAGCAGATACTTACATAAAATACATATTCATATCAATATCTGCCAATAATCGGTCTTAGTAAGATGATATTTGAATGCTTAGTTGTAAAAAGTTGTAAATCATAATGCAGTGAAATCCGATGATGATTGAGAGATGAACGAATAAACCTTCCTCAGAAGCTGATGATCATATTTGAGACTCACATTGAACATGATTTTACTAAGAAGCAATGTATGGATAATCAAGTGAACCTAAACTGCTTCAGTGCAGTAATTGTTCATCTTCAAATATTGCTTGCAATATCAGTTATTCATGTTTGATTTATAAAAATGAAAGATTTCACAGCAAAAAGACACGTGAACCACGAGCTGAAGGTCAGCGTTTTTAACTAAAGGCCTTTTACTTGCTAAAAAATCAGATGACAGACGGCATACAGTAGATTCAGTACAACAGGTGTTCATTTAAGAGAGGATATGATATGGTATTTTTCCCTTTGCTTTCTTTTATTTTCTGTTTGTGATTTTTTATTGGCAGTTATATGACTCTTTTTGCATGTATTAATGGTTGTATGAATATAATTCAGTTTACAATTATGATTTATGTTTGCTTTTCTTCATTTGATCAATGAAAACCTGGCTATATCAGGCTATATATATTTAAAAAAAATCAGGACTGGAAATGAATTAAATAATATGAGTCTTTGTAATATATACAGTGAGGAAAATAAGTATTTGGACACCCTGCTATTTTGCAAGTTCTCCCACTAAGAAATCATGGAGGGGTCTGAAATTGTCATCGTAGGTGCATGTCCACTGTGAGAGACATAATCTATAAAAGAAAATCCAGAAATCACAATGTATGATTTTTAACTATTTATTTGTATGATACAGCTGCAAATAAGTATTTGAACACCTGTCTATCAGCTAGAATTCTGACCCTCAAAGACCTGTTAGTCTGCCTTTAAAATGTCCACCTCCACTCCATTTATTATCCTAAATTAGATGCACCTGTTTGAGGTCGTTAGCTGCATAAAGACATCTTTCCACCCCATACAATCAGTAAGAATCCAACTACTAACATGGCCAAGACTAAAGAGCTGTCCAAAGACACTAGAGACAAAATTGTACACCTCCACAAGGCTGGAAAGGGCTACGGGGAAATTGCCAAGAAGCTTGGTGAAAAAAGGTCCACTGTTGGAGCAATCATTAGAAAATGGAAGAAGCTAAACATGACTGTCAATCTCCCTCGGACTGGGGCTCCATGCAAGATCTCACCTCGTGGGGTCTCAATGATCCTAAGAAAGGTGAGAAATCAGCCCAGAACTACACGGGAGGAGCTGGTCAATGACCTGAAAAGAGCTGGGACCTCCGTTTCCAAGGTTACTGTAGGTAATACACTAAGACGTCATGGTTTGAAATCATGCATGGCAAGGAAGGTACCCCTGCTTAAACCAGCACATGTCAAGGCCCGTCTTAAGTTTGCCAATGACCATTTGGATGATCCAGAGGAGTCATGAAAGAAAGTCATGTGGTCAGATGAGACCAAAATAGAACTTTTTGGTCATAATTCCACTAAACGTGTTTGGAGGAAGAAGAATGATGAGTACCATCCCAAGAACACCATCCCTACTGTGAAGCATGGGGGGGGGTAGCATCATGCTTTGGGGGTGTTTTTCTGCACATGGGACAGGGCGACTGCACTGTATTAAAGAGAGGATGACCGGGGCCATGTATTGCGAGATTTTGGGGAACAACCTCCTTCCCTCAGTTAGAGCATTGAAGATGGGTCGAGGCTGGGTCTTCCAACATGACAATGACCCGAAGCACACAGCCAGGATAACCAAGGAGTGGCTCTGTAAGAAGCATATCAAGGTTCTGGCGTGGCCTAGCCAGTCTCCAGACCTAAACCCAATAGAGAATCTTTGGAGGAGCTCAAACTCTGTGTTTCTCAGCGACAGGCCAGAAACCTGACTGATCTAGAGAAGATCTGTGTGGAGGAGTGGGCCAAAATCCCTCCTGCAGTGCAAACCTGCTGAAAAACTACAGGAAACGTTTGACCTCTGTAATTGCAAACAAAGGCTACTGTACCAAATATTAACATTGATTTTCTCAAGTGTTCAAATACTTATTTGCAGCTGTATCATATAAATAAATAGTTAAAAAATCATACATTGTGATTTCTGGATTTTTTTTTTTAGATTATGTCTCTCACAGTGGACATGCACCTACGATGACAATTTCAGACCCCTCCATGATTTCCAAGTGGGAGAACTTGCAAAATAGCAGGGTGTTCAAATACTTATTTTCCTCACTGTATATAGTCATTATGCTTCACTCTAAATCGTTATCTTGTAATCACAAAAACCTAGTGTTGATAATCAGATCAGTTGATTCATCAGTGTCTCTGTTTGTCTGTCAGGGCCCGTCATTATGCCGGAGGATTCGATGAGTGGCTTCAGCGGGAAGGTCTGTGAGCAGAAAGAGTCCAGCATGAAACTTACTCTGTGAAGGACCCAGAAGACTATGACTGAATTTATACGGCACACAGACCAAAAATATTTCTAAAATCTCACAGATATTTTGCCAAGACTTTTTATGCCATATGATTTTGTCACCATAAATGGACCCAGCGACACATCAGATGATTTGTCACCCAACTAACAGAAACAAACACTGAAATAAACCATTAGTATGAATTCATGATCGAGCATTGACCACTGATTATGGAGATTTACTAAATGAGCTAATCTGACATTCAGAATGCGGTTTCTTTGCAAGAGCTTATGAACAGATGTGGTGATCTGTAACCAGTTAAAATTCATATAAAATTCATCATTTTAATTATATGATATGTTTTAAAGGTCCCGTTCTTCCTGTTTTTTTTTAAGCTTTGATTGTGTTTACAGTGTGCAATATAACATGTGTTCATGTTTCGTGTGTAAAAAACACAGTATTTTTCACACAATGTACTTATCTGTATACCGCTGTTTTCACTGTCCTAAAAACGGCTGATGAGTTCCTTGTTCTATGAAGTCCCTCCTTCAGAAATACGTAACGAGTTCTGATTGTGCCAGCGGTTCCTGTGTTGTGATTTGACAGCAACCTTAACGGGGAGATGTATGCGCTTAATGATCTCTACAGCGTCCCTGGGAAAGCCAAACAACGGTGATTTGACTCCGGGATGAAAATAACAGCGTCTCGACGACATGGCGACAAACACACTCAAACGCACCACTTCCTTTTCTCCACGCAACACTTCCTCTTCTCCACGTGGGACAGCAACAAGACCACGCCCCCTTTTTCGCGTATTCTTGTGGGCGGAGGTTAGTCTGTTCTACTGTTCTACTGGCGTAATTAATGAAGGAAGTACCAGGATGTAGTCCAAGCCAGCCGTTCGCAGTAGGCTTTGAAAGGGAACTTCTGTTAAATAAAATATCTCGCTTGGCATTGAACTTTGAGCTTTATAATTTTACAGGTATTATTTATGCTCTAACAGCAACATTACACACTAACTAAAGTTTGAACAGTGGGATCACGAAGAACAGGACCTTTAAAATCAAAGATGTTCATCAATGATTGTATAATAAGACCATGGACACGTTTGCATTTTGTTTTGTGATTTCACCGGAAAGAATAGAGTCTCTCTCAGCAGCGGCATTAAGCGATAGATTGACGCGCTCGTCTGTGTGTGAAGACTGTGCAGTGTGCACAAGCCAAAAGAGAACATAAACCCCGCCTACTTTGATTTGATTGGCCATCTCAATCATTTTGACATTGACGAGTGCTGTTAGACCACATTCTTTTCAACTGTCTGATCAGCTTTGTTCGTCTGTTCCTGTCAATCATCCAATTATACTGCACGAGGGAGGGGCGAGCCAACTCTCTCTCTCTCTCTCTCTCTCACACACACACACAAAGGAGGCAGCAAATGCGGCAAGCGTAATGACTCAGCAAAAAGGTGCTTTTCAGAGCAACACGCGGTCCACACTAACACTAAACTTTGATATTAAGAAGGGGGCCGGGCCGCGAGTTTGAGACCCCTGGATTAGAGCATTCACACCGCACGCAGAGGCGGCGCGGCAGCGCGTAGCAGAAGCAGCAGTGCCGCGATCGTTTCGGCGCCGAGTCTATTTTTGCCTCGCTGCTCACGCTGAATTAAAGCCACAGTGGATTGTTCTTGATCAAAACTGACCTGGGTACGCTTAAGTTGATCGTAGAGACCATTGGTGGCAATTGTGGAAACATGGAACATGGAAAATAACAAATTTCACCATGAAATCATGTAGTGAAGTGTCCCACGTGTTTCACGATCACCATATGACATATCCAGCACTGTGAAATAATTAAATACACGAAAACACAACACTGCCAGAAGTTTTTTGCCCAAACTTCAAAAGCCTGTTTAAATGATTAAAACTAGAAGCATATTTTCACTTTAATATTACATTTCTCATGTGAACTAATATACAGCATGTTATATGCATGTGTGTATGAGACAGAGGGGAACAGGTCGCATTTGCAGCAGATATATGTTGCCCATCATAAATCAAAGCACGAGACAGACAGGGGTCGGAGGAGAAGACTGGAAAATGTGACATAATGGACAATATTCGTCTGTATTTGCAATACACGAGACGCGGTTCAGCTGCGCGAGACAAACGCAGCCAGTGTGAATGCACAACAGGGCCGCGCGGCTCCCGTTCTCCTGCCCTGCCAACGCACTGCTTACGCGTGCGGTGTGAAGCCGGCGTAACACAGCGCAGAGTAGCAGTAGGTGCTGGAGACCGGTAAGCACGCGGAGAGAGAGAGAGAGAGCGAGGGCTACACAAATATTTGGGACGCCCACAAGAATACGCGCAAAAGGGGGCGTGGTCTTGTTGCTGTCCCACGTGGAGAAGAGGAAGTGTCGCGTGGAGAAAAGGAAGTGTTGCGTTTGAGTGTGTTTGTCGCCATGTCGTCGAGACGCTGTTATTTTCATCCCGGAGTCAAATCACCTTTGTTTGGCTTTCCCAGGGACGCTGTAGAGATCATTAAGCGCATACATCTCCCGTTAAGAGGCGTGACCTTTCCGTGCAACGTGTGCTAAGCTGCTGTCGAATCACAACACAGGAACCGCTGGCACAATCAGAACTTGTTAAGTATTTCTGAAGGATGGACTTCATAGAACAAGGAACTCATCAGCCGTTTTTAGGACAGTGAAAACAGCGGTATACAGATAAGCAAATTGTGTGAAAAATACTGTGTTTTTTTACACGCGAAACATGAACACGTTATATTGTACACTGTAAACACAATCAAAGCTTCAAAAAAACACGAAGAACGGGACCTTTAACTGAGAAACTACAATGTAAACAGCCATTTCGAAAGAGAGGCAGTAAAATGAACAAACAAAAAACAAAACAAACCAAACTTTGAGCCAGGGGTAACATAACATTTAAAATAAATTAAATTCAAGAGAGCTAGCGAGACAAAGAGGAACATTATAAAAAATTATTTTTTGTACATTATAAAAACTTTGTGCACCGCGTAAAGGACTTTAAAGCTTTGACATTGCTGGAAGAAGACATTTTACCTAATATAAAGTGATGTGCAATGCACGAGCCAATCTCAGTACCGTCACAACCACAGTATCCAATCAGACAGCCGCAAGCAGACATCCCGGAAACCGCGAGCCAATGAAAACAAGCAGGAAACTTGCACATTAGGTGTAATCATGTGTAAAGGGAATAATAGTGCGAGACCAAATCACGATCAGAAAGTTTCGGGGAAAGAGTGTAACTATACCACACCACACCACGGCCATCCTACGCACTTTATTTAAAACATGGACAAGAAACAGACCATCAATTTTGGAGCGGGACCGGCTAAACTTCCACACTCGGTAAGTGCATCGATCATTTTGGAATGTTTATGTATTTTTTATGCATGCATTTTTTTTTTTGGTAAAAGTTGTGTTTACGTAGTTACATTATATCAGTACACCGTACGATTACGTCATCTATCCGCTACAAACAAACCACAAGTGTGCATGCAATTTGCAAAGCTGCTTTGTGATGCTGTAGTGTGCAAAATGAGCATAAATTGGGATGCCATGAAAGCATTAAAATAATGCAGTTGAGTTTTGCTGGTCTAGATGCATGTGCGATGTTGCATCAGCCACGGCTTGGCATTCAGAGTCGCCTGTTGACTGAGAGTCTCTTCAAACGAGTCCTGCCATATACATGCCAAAGAAAATAGTGTAAAGGCCTGATAAAGAGTGAACATATCTTGATTTGTTGTGAAAAATGTATATCTGGTTCTGCGTGTCTCTGGATGTTTGTTGGTTCTTTGCTTCTTAATCAATAGCTTGCCTTTTCTCATTAGAAAACTAACCCAACTCTCTCTAACTATGAATGAAGTGGTTGTTTACTTCACAGAAATTATGGTTAATTGCCTATCAAATGTTGTTGTGCCAAGTTTTGAATCCCTGCCTAATCCTATTCCTAACCCCACTCGGTCGACAACGAAAAAATGCTACCTAGTGATGGGGAGTCGACTCCCAAAGAGTCGATTCCTAGTGTCGGAGTCGACTCCGACACTGCGTCAGAGAGCTGGAGCTGTCGCAGAAACCGTTTTATCCTACTTGTAGCTTACTTTACAATACAAATTGTAAACCAGTTATATTTGTAATTGTATACATGGGTGTTTCTGCAACTTCACTGTAAAAAAAAATATTTAAAAAGTAAGTTACCTGGTTGATTTTAAGCTACACTGTGTAACTTTTTTAGTTTATTCTTAGCTAAAAACACTAAGTTATTTCAAAAATATATGTGCTCATTAATGTATATTTACTTCTTTCAAGTAATAAAGTATTCTCGTAAGTTTATACTATGCCATTGAAAATACATACGGGTAAGGGGTTCGAATGGGGGTCGCCATGTTGCCCCTCCATCTTGAAAGTACATTAGCCAAAGAGGGACATACCCGTAAATTCAAGCTTTCTAGTTTTCTAAAGTAACCTCATCACTTGAAGGAACACTAATGGACGAGGTCGAACTGGAAGCCATGTTAATCTTGGACTAAATCGGCCACCGTAGGAGTTAAAACGAAATCGGAATTGGGAGGAACAGAAACTAATATTTACTGGATGGTCATATACCCTTTCACCGCTAGATGGGGAAAATATCACACAGTGTAGCTTTAAATTTTGCGTTCATTGAAATTTGAGTTAATACAATGAACATTTGAGAATCGACATCGCCCTTTATTCAAATATGATGAAAAGATTTGGTAAGCATATTGCGCAATTGTGTGTTTTATTTGTAGTAATGCAGTGAAACATGGCAAATTGTGCAATTTTCATGATTTATCACAATTTTTTTATTTATGTGGTTGATACAATACTATTTTGAGTTTCTATTTATTAAACCAATTTCCTTCATTGTATTAACTCATTTTTTTTTATTTAAATGAACTCAAAATGTTACTCAGCCATGTTACTTACTTTAAGTTAAACCAACAATATTTTTTTACAGTGTACGGGCACTTTTGACTATCCCAATTTTAAAAAAAATCAACCTCTATGAATTTAAATTTTAACCATCACAGTCTGTAATGCATATAAAAATTTACACACAATTGAATGTAGTCATTAAGATTTTAATCTGGAACATATATTTTTATGTTTTTCGGGTCATCTTAAAAAGTGTCCTTACCGCAACGTTACGATAACGTTCATTTTATAGATTTTTCTTTATTAATTTCTATAAAAATGTAATATTTAAATAGCTTTTTTTTTATTTGATGCAGTTTTGTAAATACTGATAATATACAAAATAGGGAATTTCATGTTTTTTTTTCTATGCCATGTAAAAATTTTACAGTAACCTTGGATGTCAGTTGTTTCCATACACACAAAATATAACACATTTAACTTTATATGACAGATGTTGCAATTTCAATGTGTAAATAATCTCAACTTAAGTGTTAAAATATTTTTTTGCAAATGAAAATGTGAAAAAAAATCGAAATAGAGCAGTGCTGCGGTAATGACATCTTGTGTCAGTAAGGACACAATGTTAAAGTGCCACAAAATCAAAAACAATATATATATATATATATATATATATATATATATATATATATATTAGGGGTGTAACGGTACACAAAAATGACGGTTCGGTACGTACATCGGTTTTGAAGTCCCGGTTCGGTATGGATTCGGTACAGCAGTTTTACAAAATTGCTTTTTATTAATTTTTATTCAACAGTGGTTTAATGAAAAAAAATTGTGTCTGTCCTTAAATGAAATAAATTATAACTAAAAGTTTCTTAAAGATAATGCTGTAAACTATATAGGGAGCCCTTACTTACATATAGCTATTAAAGATTAACGACAGAGCCCAAACTATTGGCCTAAATTCAGTTGCTATTTATTTTTAGATATAATAATCAACACTCATAAGCTTCACATAAGGCAGTTTTTGCATTAACTTCTAAATCTAATTATTTTTATTCGTTGTTCAAATATAATCATTTAGTGGCTGTAATTTTCATGACAGGTTTATTTAAACATACATTAAATAAACAAGACATCACTAACAGGCTTAGTAGTATAAATGAATATATATAGGCTAATATAATGAATATAACGGCTAATATAATTAATATAACGGCTAATATAATGAATATAACAGCTAATATAATGAATATAACGGCTAATATAATGAATATAACGGCTAATATAATGAATATAACGGCTAATATAGTGCATGTATTCAGAGAAAGAGTTGATTTCTCTAGTGAGCTACAGCTGTGGACACTGAATGACTTCTGAGTAAACGTGATTCTGCATGACATTGTTTACAAGCTGTTTTATTGTCTTTCCGTGGTTGAAACGCAGATGGAGCGATTACACGACATATGATACATTTCAGTAAGTTGTAATGTATCCTCAACATACCTTAAGATGTATTAATTTATGTTTATTCTTTAGGAAGAGATGATCGCATTGACTCGCGCGCCGCCGCTTTAAGTTGAACTGATACACGTCTATCAGTCACGTCACATTAAAGAGCGTTAAAACGGCATTTATCGTTTGAATGTCGTGATAAAATGGACTGAATACTTAATATGTTCGTGTGGGAACTCGGATTGAAGTGTGTTTCGCGCTTACAACAAGCCGACTGTTAACTTTTAAAGATTACATTCATAACCGTTCGGTACACGCGTGCACCGTACCGAAAGCCCTGTACCGAAACGGTTCAATACGAATACGTGTACCGTTACACCCCTAATATATATATATACATATATACCTCAGTACTTATATAATACTGAATATTTGTATTGCATTTTAATATACAGTAAACCTTGAATTATGAAGGTCTTTGCCGCAACACCTAAATTAACTGCGGTAAAGACATGTTGCGGTAATTACATTTTTGCTAATATTTTAGCGAATTGGCAGCTAGCAAGGCCTACTACATTAGTTTTGACTCTTAGCATCTTAATATACATGAATTCGACAGTAATATACATTTATTTTTAAAATGTAGTTCAAAATACACAATTATTAAGATGAATGGTAAGGATGCACAATAAATACTAGAGCAGAAAAGATGATGTTTACCTTATTTTTTTTTGTTATCTTGAGTGAGGTAGTGTGGCGGCCCAGTCTGTCAGCAGTGTGCTCAAATGATAATGTCTGTTTCCATAGAAACTAGACTTGTTTGTGTTTGATAATTTCATAATAAAAGCTTTTTTCATTGTTGCGGTAAGGACTCAAAAGTGTGGGACAGGCACATTTAGTAAAAAAAAAAAAAGATCAGTAAATAATACAAAGAATTGTAAGATGCTGTAAATTAATCTGTATATTAAAAAATTCCATAAATTGTAATTCAATTTGCTTATTTTATGTATCGCAACATTGAAACCACAGGTGTGGGACATTAACAAAAATGTTGTTTTGAGCTATAAATGCACTGCTGGGACTTAAAAGTGCCCGTAGTTGCAGAAACACCCACATGTTTCCGTGCCAGCTTTGTGGTTTGGTTTGCCATTATATTCTAATTTGTGTTCGTAATCATTAAACTAATCATAAAAAATGGAAAAGGATAAGTGTAGCCTACATTATAGACTAGATATTATATTTAGTATCTTGAACTCTCACCTGATGTTGACCTATTTTTTAAAGGTAATGTCAAGGGCGTTGTTTTAATAAATGTACATACAATACGACATTCAGTGTGTAATAATGACGGCAATTTTGTATTCTTATTACCGAACCTGTTTCGACGTGAATGGAGCAAATTGAGTCGACTCCGGGTGGGAGTCGTGAATCTGAGTCGACTCCGAAAGACTCCGCAATCGAACCGATTGTGTTCTCTCAGAACAATATTCCAGTGGTGTGATGTGGTTTGAGGCTGTATTTTACTAACCTACCTACCGCAAACCATAAACTCCACCCCTAAAACAATGCACAATCTGATATGTAGCATTATAGCTAGCTACTGAAAGCTTTTACTGATTTCATGGGCCATTTCACAAGTGGTGTTCAAAATGTCCTAGGGCTGGATGATTAACCGAAAACTAATCGAAACCGAAATTTAGAACCTCCAATCGACTTAATTTTCCCCAGACTCCGCCCTGTCAGTCACATCAAGGGCAGTTTGCAGGCACACGGAAAGATGCAGGATCAGTTAGCTTTGTTTATAGATGCTCAGAATTACTATGGTAATTGCATGTTATACAAAGTTTATACAGGTAAGTTAATCGCTGTCCTTATGCGCTGATACACACACAGAGACGGCGCGCACAAGCCCTGAAGCCAGATCACTTTCACTTGCGTCCTCATGAAGTTTGTCAATTAAATGAGTTTAAAGGCTTGCCAATTTGAACATTAAAGCGATTGTGCACTATTCAACAACGTTATGGAAAACTTCTCCGTTCAGTGCTCATGAGCTTTTTTCTGTGAGACAGAGAGCCGAGCCGGGTCTCTGACAACATGCGCGCCCTGAAGCCAGATCACTTAAACTTGCATCCTCACAAAGCTTTGTCATTTGTATGTGTTTTAAGTCCTGCCAGTTTGAGCATTGAAGCGATTTTAGACCATCAGATGTGTATTATGTTGAACTAATGCCTGATATATTGTGACACGAACACTCATACAGACAGTAGCTCGCACATCACGTGAAGATCGCGCACAGAGAGAAGCGCAGAAACTCATTGTCAATGCTGCCCTGTGATTTATCACTAAAGTAGCTTAGAAACTCAACCGTTATAGCATAGATTTTAAAACCTTTGAAGTAAGTACAAACCACAGCTTCATAATTAATAGAGACGGTATGACTGATTCACACACACAATCACTCTCTCATTAATGCGTTCATTTAAATAAATGTAATGTAGGCCTACTGTGCTAATTTATCTGTATCTGATGTACAACAAACAGAAATCTGCCCCATAGACAATAACTGCTGAAAGTGAACCGTTTCCTTCAAGTATTATATAATCGGAAAGAAATTCACTTTTTCTTTAGAAAAAAATATCCTACCTTTTTTAATAGTAGAAAATATTTACAGTACAAACCTTATCAGTGAACTATGAGGGCAAAAAAAAGAAAAAAGAACAAAATAATCGTTCATTAATCGTAATCGAGGTAAAATGTTCAATTAATCGACATTTTTTATTTTTGGTCAAATCGTTACAGCCCTAACATGTCCATTCTTTTTTATCTTCCTCTGAGATTGCCAGGATACTGAACTTCAAGATGGTCAGAAAGACTTTCATTCAAAAAAGTCCATTCTAAAGACCCTCTATTTATGGTAGTTTAGCCAGAGCTAAACCCGTTTTGGATATAAAATGTTATGTTTCATTCCTAGGTTTTATTCCAAGCACAGAAGGAGCTTCTGGATTACAGTGGCACCGGGATAAGCATTCTTGGTAATGATCTGCATGTTATGCTTACATGTGCAATGCAGTGTTTTGGAGGTGTTTATTTCTCTTTATATCTCATCCAGAAATGAGCCACAGGTCGTCGGATTTCACCAAGATCATAAACAATGCTGAAAACCTTCTCCGTGAGCTTCTGTGAGTGTTTACGTTCCATCAAGCTATCCCTCGTTTTTTGGAGATGAATGTCTTTGCTCATATTCCATAACAATTGTGTGTTCACTCTGCATAGGAATGTACCTGAAAACTACAAGATACTGTTCCTGCAAGGTGGAGGCTCGGGACAGTTCAGCGGCGTTCCTCTCAATCTGATTGGTTTGAAGGAGGACAGGTGTGCGGATTACCTGGTCACGGGGACGTGGTCCGCAAAGGCGGCCAAAGAGGCAGAGAAGTATGGGAAAGTGAACGTGATCCACCCAAAACTGGATAGTTACACCAGTGAGTAATCAGAGTAGAGCAAACTATTTTGAATTGCAGTTTGTTGTGCTTTTTGCGTTGTCTGTTCTGCGAAATCCGTTCAAGCTATCCTGCATTTTTACACTCTTTTCAAAAGCATCGCTCTGGCCTTTGTGAAAAAGAAGCACACGTTTGCATAGTTTAAAAAAGGGAGTACTTGACGTACATTAAAACATTATATTTAAATACAAACTGAATGTAATGTTTTTTTTAGACACTTGACTGCATGTTAATTGCAATTAAATGAATGAAATGTTTACATTTATGTAGTGTTTTTGATCCACTTCAGTAGACTTTAAGTACATCTTTATATATCATTTCGTAATTAATTCCGTTGTCTCTGAAATATGGTCTGCTGAATGAGCATAAATAATACCTGTAAAATTATAAAGCTCAAGTTCAATGCCAAGCGAGATATTTTATTTAACAGAAGTTCCCTTTCAAAGCCATCACAGAAGGGGAAAAAATCCCTTTCCAGAACATTCTCATTCAACGTTCCCAGCTGGTGGAACGATCTTCCCAATGCCATCCGAAACGCAGAATCATTGACATCATTCAAAAGCCAACTTAAAACTCAGCTCTTCCGCGAGCACTTAACCTCATAAAAAAAAACCTTTCCTTTCCTCTTTCTCTTCCTTTTTCCCTCCCTACTCTAGCCTGTGCTACACTGAGCAATGTACACGGTCTCAGGATTTCAGGCTCTTATTGCGCTTCTCGACTCTTCATGACCAATCGCTTCATGTTTCCCCAAGTTTTAAGTCGCTTTGGATAAAAGCGTCTGCTAAATGCATAAATGTAAATGTAAAGCCTACAGCGAACGGCCGATTAGGACTACATCCCTCTACTTCCTTCTTTAATAACGTCACTCGAACACTGAGCGCATGCATCTCTGGTAAGAGGCGTGACCTTACCGGGCAACGTGCGCTAAGCTGCGGTCGAATCACAACACAGGAACCGCTGGCACAATCAGAACTCGTTACGTATTTCTGAAGGAGGGACTTCATAGAACAAGGAACTCATCAGCCGTTTTTAGGAGAGTGAAAACAGCGGTGTACAGATAAGTACATTGTGTGAAAAATACTGTGTTTTTTTACACACGAAACATGAACACATGTTATATTGCACACTGTAAACCCAATCAAAGCTTCAAAAAAACAGGAAAAACGGGACCTTTAATATAATTTCTACTGCATTTAAATATTTCTGTAACCACACATTTTTAATGATAAAGTTGCAATTTAATATATTAACTTTAAAGGGGTCATGAACTGGCGTTTTTTTTTTTTATACTGTTGTCTGAGGTCAACTGCACGGTTTTTACATTGAAAACATCATAATTAATTAACAATAGGTTATTTTCTGCCCTGGTTTTGAGCCTCTCTCCTGGAACGCTCTGTTTTTATGGACGTGCCGCACTGAAGACTTGGAATTAAATGCCCACTGCTATGATTGGATAACAGTTTTGCATAATAATGAGTTTCGGCTCCCCAGTCAGTAGGGATGGGCGATGCCACTTATTTTGTTTTCGATACGATACCGATACTTTCAAGGCCAGTATCACCGATATCGATACCGATAGGCCTACAATATTTCTGAACTGAACTTTTAAATGATTCAATTAATTCAATTATTAAACTTACCAAGAGTAAAGATACCCACTTTAACATTTATATTTGAAAGGTCTTTTAACCTTCAATATGCCTTAATTGCTACTTATTAGAAAATATACGAAATATATATTAGAATATATATTTACACATGGTTAAAATATGTTTACTTGTAGTGGTAACCATGGAAATCTACAAATACTATAGCTGAACTACAGTCACTGTAGTAAAACCATGGTTCATCATTTTCATAAGGGACTGCCAGTGACACCCATAAAATACAACCTTTTTATTCTGACAGTGTATGATTTATTTTAACATTAGTTACAGAATAGAACATGATCAATATCAACGTTTAACATTACATTTAAAGAGTGTAATTGCACAAACCATGTAGGCTACACTTTCAATTTGTCGGAATATTGTGAAATAACTCAAACATATGTTTTTTTCTGGGCTGCGTTTCCTAAAGCATCAATGGTTTCTTATGATACTTTTGGGAAATGCCGCTCTGTTTGAATACAGTGTCATCTCTCTCTGTGATTGATTGGTTCTGTCTTGCAGCATTTTCGTGCGTTCAGATCACGGTTCAGATGAGCAGGAAAATAGTTCTATACTACACAACTATTCTGTTACATAGGTTATTTGTAGTGTATGCATTAAATAATCTTATTAAATAAACAAAATTACTGGTAAAAAAACACCCTTTAGTATTGGTATTTTTATTTGAGTACCGACACTTTTCGATGCTCACATTAGTATGGATACTCCCAGTCTCTACCAGTCAGTACATGTGGGGAATTGTTTTGAAAACTTCCAATGTGGAGAAACGGCAACCAGATTCACCCTTTAGTTTGTCTTTATCAAACAAACACAATGATTTATCTCAAATTAATATTAATGTTATTTTTTTATTACTTGGCCTGCCCAATATGTGGATATATCCACTAGGGGTGTAACGGTACACGTATTCATACCGAACCATTTCGGTACAGGGCTCTCAGCTCGGTGCGTGCGTGTACCGAACGGTTCCGAATGCAATCTTTAACAGTTAACAGTCGGCTTGTTTTAAGCGCGGAACACACTTCAATCCTATTTCCCACTCGAACATATTAAGTATTCAGTCCATTTCATCACGAAATTCAAACGATAAATGCCGTTTTGACGCTCTTTAATGTGACGACTGCTCACTGTATAGGCGCGTCAATTCAAGCGGCCGTGCATGCGCGCGAGTGAACGCGATCATCTCTTCCAGAAGAATAAACATGAATTAATATCTTAAGGTTTGTTGAGGATAACACTTACTGAAACGTATATGTCGTGTAATTGCTCAATCAGTGTTTCAATCGCGGAAAGACGTCAAACAGGTTGTAAACAATGTCACGCAGCATCATTTACCTCAGAGTCAGAAGTCATTCAGTGTCCCCAGCTGTTAAAGAAAGCAACTCTTTCACTAAATATATGCACTATATTAGCATATATATATATATATATATATATATATACAGTGAGGAAAATAAGTATTTGAACACCCTGCTATTTTGTAAGTTCTCCCACTTAGAAATCATGGAGGGGTCTGAAATTGTCATCGTAGGTGCATGTCCACTGTGAGAGACCTAATCGAAGAAAAAAAAAAATCCAGAAATCACATTGTATGATTTTTTAACTATTTATTTGTGTGATACAGCTGAAAATAAGTATTTGAACACCTGAGAAAATCTATGTTAATATTTGGTACAGTAGCCTTTGTTTGCAATTACAGAGGTCAAACGTTTCCTGTAGTTTTTCACCAGGTTTGCACTGCAGGAGGGATTTTGGCCACTCCTCCACACAGATCTTCTCTAGATCAGTCAGGTTTCTGGCCTGTCGCTGAGAAACGGTGGTCCCAGCTCTTTTCAGGTCATTGACCAGCTCCTCCCGTGTAGTTCTGGGCTGATTTCTCAGCTTTCTTAGGATCATTGAGACCCCACGAGGTGAGATCTTGCATGGAGCCCCAGTCCGAGGGAGATTGACAGTCATGTTTAGCTTCTTCCATTTTCTAATGATTGCTCCAACAGTGGACCTTTTTTCACCAAGCTGCTTGGCAATTTCCCCATAGCCCTTTCCAGCCTTGTGGAGGTGTACAATTTTGTCTCTAGTGTCTTTGGACAGCTCTTTGGTCTTGGCCATGTTAGTAGTTGGATTCTTACTGATTGTATGGGGTGGACAGGTGTCTTTATGCAGCTAACAACCTCAAACAGGTGCATCTAATTTAAGATAATAAATGGAGTGGAGGTGGACATTTTAAAGGCAGACTAACAGGTCTTTGAGGGCCAGAATTCTAGCTGATAGACAGGTGTTCAAATACTTATTTGCAGCTGTATCATACAAATAAATAGTTAAAAAATCATATATTGTGATTTCTGGATTTTTTTTTTAGATTATGTCTCTCACAGTGGACATGCACCTACGATGACAATTTCAGACCCCTCCATGATTTCCAAGTGGGAGAACTTGCAAAATAGCAGGGTGTTCAAATACTTATTTTCCTCACTGTATATATATATATATATATATATATATATATATATATATATATATATAATGTAAAATTATTTAATAAAAAGAATGTGTGTGCTTGTGCCATCAGGGATGTGTTGTGGTATCATCCCTTAATTTTTTTAAATGTGTTTTCTGCATTGTAACAGAATTTATTTTGACAAATTATGTAACAAAAAGCTATTTTTATAGTATCCCATTGAGGTGTAAGGCTGAATATATATATTTTTTTTTTTCCTTCTTTTTTTTTTTCTTCTTTTGTGTGTGTGTGTGTGAGCATGTGCTAAAGGGTTGGGTTCTGTATTTGTGTTGTGAACATCCAGATATCATTTCAATTAACTTTTTTGTTTGTAGAGCTAGCAAATGTCAACCACGACATCAAGTCTCATGCCATTTAGATGAAGAGCACTTTAAAAAAAAAATTATTTCAGCAAATGTGATTTGGGGTCAAAAAGACCCCGAAGAGCTTAGAAGGGTTAAGTACATTAAGTGGCCTTTTATTTCATAAATATTATATCATCTGCAAGTACAGTTTAATAAGAAAAGTACACCACAAATACACATGCACACTTCTGTTTCACTTTTGATCCTCACATGACTTTTAGTGATGAAGCAAACTTTGTTTTCTCAGAAATCCCAGACAGCAGCACCTGGTCACTGAATCCTTCGGCGTCGTACGTCTATTACTGCAGCAATGAGACGGTGCACGGCGTGGAGTTCAACTTCATCCCTGACACCAAAGGAGTGCTTCTCGTCAGTGACATGTCATCCAACTTCCTGTCCAGGCCGGTAGATGTGTCAAAGGTTGGTGACGATTCTTCAGCCGTCGTGCATTTAAAAGAAAATATATTATTTGGTATCCTGAGACCATCTTTATCATAAAAGTGGCCGTATTGTACAGTAATTCTACGTTTAACCCAATAGCTAGTTAAGGTGCGTCTCATTTCCACAGTTTGGTCTAATATTTGCCGGCGCGCAGAAGAATGTTGGCTGTGCGGGTGTGACGGTTGTCATTGTCAGGGAGGATTTGATGGGCAAGGCCCTGAAAGAGTGCCCGATTGTACTGGACTACCTGGTGCAGGCTGGCAATAACTCGCTCTACAACACTCCTTCATGCTTCAGGTGTGTCTTTTCGTTCTTCATTGTATTGTGTCTCTGTAGTCTTCATTAACTACTAACGCATATGTCAGCTATGATCAAATAAAGCAATGGTTTAACTAGGGCTGTAATCTCCCAGTCGATTTATTAGTCGATACGTTCTGGCTCGACCAAAAATCTGATTGGTCGATTTTTTTTTTTTTTTTTTCCGCATTCATTTAATTAGTTTTGCTGCACCGCATTCATTGCATCAGGTGGATGTAATGGAGGTGGATGCTAATGGGGGTGTTTTTAGAGCACCTCTGTTTCAAAGGTAACAGTCTGTCTTCAGAACACCCCTCTTGTTTTCACTTTTTTTTTGGATTAGCCCAACCCCACTGGTGAAGAGAAGTCTCTCGCTGGTCCTTTGTTTTTCATTCCCCGCTGGCTCAAACGCACGCCCATAACTGTAAACTTGAGGAACGCCCATCAACATACACATGAGGGGAAGCGTCACAACACCACGCTTCAGTCGTACCGCAAAAGTGGATCTGTACTTTCGGGTTTGCCACTTTCATTTCTTCAGGTGGAAAGCACTAATTGCTAATGGGGGTGTTTTCAGAGCAGCCCTGCTTCACAGGTAACAGTCTGTCTTCAGAACACCCCCCTTGTTTCCACTTCTTTTGGATTAGCCCAACCCACTGGAGAAGAGAGACCGATTGAAGAAGGCTAGTTTGCTGTATATTATTTATTTAATTGTGAGCGTTTTTTCTGCTCTTGATCTGGCTTGTTTAATAAATATTCCTTTTTTATTAAAGTGGACATGCCTTTTGTTTTTAAGAGTAAAAGTTTTAAGTTAATAGTCTATTCGTGTCTCAGCCGCAAAGCTGAGCTGATGTTCGAGCTGCTAGTATTATACATATGACAAAAACAATTGTCTAAATTATGTTGCATATTCCTCAAAAGTTCTTGTGATGATATCACTAGTTGACAACATAGTACTATATTTTCGGAAATCATGGGCTATGATATTGCGCAGGTGCACGTGATGCAACGCTGTCAGAGCCGACAGACTCGTGTGTCAGACTCATTTCAGTGCAAAATAATCAGCTCAAAAACCATTTAATATACTGCAAATAGCCTACTAGTTTTGTGTTTATTTATAAAATTAATTTAGGCAGACAACAAGGCTACCAAGTACTGCGCACAGTGCGCAGCTAATTCATGTAACATTTTTTTTCCTAACGTCCTTTTTAGTCGAAAATTTCAGGACTTCAGTCGACCAAGATTTTCTTTGTTTGATTACAGCCCTAGGTTTAACTACAAAAATCAGTTTGAGTCGTTTTTACTATGTAGAGCGTTTGGGATCAGTATGATTAAGTCTCTTCTGCTCATCAAGGCTGCATTTATTTGATCAAAAATACAGTAAAAACTGTAATATTGTGAAATATTATTACAATTTAAATAGGGCTGGGTATTGATTCAGATGTTCCGATTTGATTTTGATTCTCGATTCAACTCAATACCGTATTTATAAAAAAGAACAGTGAACATAAGTTTACAAGTGGGTAATAAAAATAGAAATTAAGAGCCACAAATCTGTATATTAAACTCTTTTTATTTTAGGTACACTTGGGTACATTAAAACAATTACCGGTATGTTAAATACAATACAATTTTGATGCAACTTTATTCTAAAAAAATATATCTGAAGTATTTTATACAATTTAGTTTGAAGAAGCCGCCATTTAAGCACTGAATGATGAATGAATGAATGAATGACAGACGTGCCTCTCGCTGAGGGTGACATCTAGTGGAGAAGACAAGTAATTCGATTTACGTTAATCTTATGTTCAATGTTTGCGGAAATAAATATGGAAAAATCGATGCGTGGCCTTTGAAAATAGATTTTGAATCGAGCACATTTGAAAAAACTATTAATCGAAAAACTTTTTTTTTTTTTTGGCCCAGCCCTTAATTTAAAATACGTTCTCTATATACATATATTGTAAAATGTAATTTATTCCTGTGATCAAAGCTGAATTTTCAGCATCATTACTCCATTCTTCATGTGTCACATGTGTGTCACATGATCCTTCAGAAATCATTGTAAAATGCAGATTTTGTGCAAAATTATTAATAATGGTTTATCAATAATTTAGGATTCTTAGGATTCTTTGTTGAGTAAAAGTCCAAAAGAACATAATTTATTTGAAATAGAAATCTTTTGTAATATTCTAAATGTTTTTACTGTCACTTTTGATCAATTGAATGCATCCTTGCTGAAAAAAGTGTTGTTATTATAATATTAAATTTAGCCCAAACCTTTGAATGGTAGTGTATCATGGGTTCCATCAAAAATATAAATAAATAAATAAACAAACAAACAGCAACAACTGTTTTCAACACTGACATTAAAAAGTATTTCTTAACCCTCTGGTAGCATTTGGTCATTTTTGACAAAAATATTTTTTTACTTCATTGGAATGGTACGAAACTTGGTGTAAGTTTTGGTATTTGTGAACACAAAAAAATCATGGACATGATTTGAAAAGGTTAAATGGTCCTGAATAAAAATAGTCACACTTGTATTGTTTGTGTTAAAAAATGGAATACTAGGAGGAATTTCATCTAGTGGAAGCATTTGGTACTGCGCCCAAACAAAATCTCACTGAAAGCTCATTTTTTGAGATGTCAACCTCAAATTTGGACTTTCTGGAGGATCATGTGACACTGAAGACTGGAGTAATGATGCTTAAAATTCAGCTTTGATCACTGGAGTAAATTACATTTTAACATTTAAACAGCAAACCGTTATTTTAAATTGCTAATATTTCACATAATACTGTTTTTACTGTATTTTTTTAAAATAAAATAAATACAGCCTTGGTGAAAGAGGGACTTCTTTCAAAAAACATTAAAGGAACACGCCACTATTAGGCTCATTTTCCAACTCCCCTAGAGTTAAAACGGGTGGACCAATCCATTCATGGACCAATCCAATCCATGTTTTCGAATCCATTCAGCCAATCTCTGGATCTGGCGATAGCACTTTTAGCATAGCTTAGCATAGATCATTGAATCTGATTAGACCGTTAGCATCTCGCTCAAAAAAATGACCAAAGAGTTTCGATATTTTTCCTATTTAAAACTTGACTCTTCTGTAGTTACATCGTGTACTAAGACCGATATGGCAGGAACTATACTCTAATTCCTGCGTAATAATCAAGAGCTTTGCTGCTGTACCATGAGTGCAGCGGCGCAATGATATTACACAGCGCCTGAAAATAGTCCCCAGCATGCTCTCTGTTAGGGCTGGGCGATATGGCTGAAAACTGTATCACGATATAAGTGTTTCATATCGGTCGATATCGATAATTATTGATATGTTTATGACCTATTTAAAATAAGGACCAGGAGAAAAATAGTTTACATTTAAATATTTTTATTTTAAACGTAACCTTCCTCTGATTATAATCCCCTCAGTTATAAAGGCAGAAATGTCAACACAACCATGGAAAACACTCAAATAATTCAAATATAAGTCTAAAATCACAATGAACACTTAATTATCTCTTAACATGAAGGTGCAGTGCCTCCGTTATTTCTTTGTAACTGTTACCGTTTAGATGCTTTGTCATAAGGCAGTGATGCAGAGTAACATTACCTCTCCATGTTGTTTCAAAGGCTGAATCCGAAATCGCCCACTATATCCTTAAATAGGGCATTATTTGAGGGGACAGCCTGTGTAGTGGTGTCCGAAACCATAGTGGACGTTACTGAGTGCACTCATTCATTCAATTCCACTTTGCACCGCAATAACGAGTGTACAGCCGATGTACACACAGCGCTCACTTGTTTTCATTCACTCCTTTGAGTGAACTGTATCAGTTGATTCAAGTAGGGAATAGCGATTGAGGGTTTAGGGGGGCGATTTCGGATTCAGCTGAAGTCAAGAATAGCACAACGGCGAGCGCGTCGAGTATAAACACGTCCCCGAACGAACGAGGCGCTCGCGCGCGGTCAGCAGAGGCTCACACTGCGGAGCCAGACGAAAGTATAAAACAAGTGTGTGGTATTACCAGTCTTGATGGGGACGACAGTCTTGCATAATTTGCAGACGGCATTGGTCTGACTACGGTCAGACTTATTAAATCCAAAAAACTGCCATACTGGAGAGCTGACTTGTTTTCCTGATTTAACAATTTGATTTCAACAATTTCCTCGCTCGCTGCGGCCCTCATTTTCCACTTATCACTCCACGCCGGTTCTGTTACTGAAGAACGAATCACACACAAGACAACGATATGGCGCAACCAAACAGGATACAGTTACCTGATTGGCTGTTAGCCTGTCACTCCCTACGTTGCTTGGTTACCAGAGAGCGAGTGCCTTTGTTCATGCAACCAAACTTGCTTCGCAACCTCTGGTTTCTTCCAAAGTGTTGAGGGAAGTTAGGCACTGCGTAATATCATTGAGGGCCAGTGTTAATTTTGACCGCAATTTTTTTTTTTTTTTTTTTTTTAGTCATAGTCTTTTGACTAAAATGCCATTTAGTTTTAGTCATATTTTATTGTTTTTAGTTTTAGTCTAGATTTAGTCTCCTAAAATCTAATGAGTTTAGTTAAATTTTAAAGGTCCCGTTCTTCGTGTTTTTTTGAAGCTTTGATTGTGTTTACAGTGTGCAATATAACGTGTTCATGTTTCGCGTGTAAAAACGTAACGAGTTCTGATTGTGCCAGCGGTTCCCGTGTTGTGATTCGACCGCAGCTTAGCGCACGTGGAAAAGTCACGCCTCTTAACGGGGAGATGTATGCGCTCAATGATCTCTACAGCGTCCCTGGGAAAGCCAAACAAAGGTGATTTGACTCCGGGATGAAAATAACAGCGTCTCGACGACATGGCGACAAACACACTCAAACGCAACACTTCCTCTTCTCCACGCGACACTTCCTCTTCTCCACGTGGGACACGTTAACTTCTGTTAAATAAAATATCTCGCTTGGCATTGAACTTTGAGCTTTATAATTTTACATGTATTATTTATGCTCTAACAGCAACATTACACACTAACTAAAGTTTGAACAATGGGATCACGAAGAACGGGACCTTTTAATACATTAAGCATTTGAGCTCCATTTAATCATTTTGTTTTTGACATTAAAAATACGCGAAAGAGAGCTCAATTCATATTTTGTTGTTTTTTTTAAAAACATCTATATAGTTTTTATAACGTTGTATTTTTGTTTTAGTTAGTTGGCCATATCAGGTAAAGCTAAAGCTTCAAATAAGTTTATTTTTTATTTTTTTTATTTCAGTTAACATTTATTTAATTTCAAGTAAACCATTACTAAAATGGAAAAGTCTTTCCTCCTGACTATGAATTAAATGGGAATGAAATTAAATACAGTTTATTGTGTAACCAAAAACGAATATATAATGCGTGACTTTTAATTACAAACAAGCTGGAAATACACATTGACTCTTATTTTGAAACGTCTGTGCCTTACTATTGCAGTTGCAGGAGCTCATTCAAGTTCAGGAGATAAAATATGCATTGTTACAACCGTCTAAAACACATTACTATATAAACATCGTAAAGTAAACATTGTCATTATTCATCAGCATTAGTTCATAAACAATTGCCTGGCATAAATGTGTGTTATCCATTGATTGTGAGCCACTCTGGAGCACTGGATTGGTGATGCTTTAGTGAGCCTGTAGAAGCGCAACAGCGCCGTGTTCTCCAGCGGTTAGATCAGTTCAACTCAAATGTGCGCATCTGTGACACAGGACATCAGTTCTGACTGGATCTCTTCCCTAATCGACCCTCCCTAACATTTTCGTCTCGTTTTTATTTGTTGACGATAATGACAGTAAGTTTTCGTCATAGTTTTTGTCATCCAACACTAGTTTTTATTTAGTTATCGTCTCGTTTTCGTCAAAAATTATGACAAATTATTCGTCAACGAAATTAACAATGTTGAGCGCGATGCTAATGGTCTAATCGGATTCAATGATCTATGCTAAGCTATGCTAAAAGTGCTACCAGATCCGGAGATCGGCTGAATGGGTTCAAAAACGGTAAAACTCAACTACTTAACTCTAGGGGAGACTGGAAATGAGCCTATTTTCTAAAAAAGTGGTGTGTTCCTTTTAATGTTTCCAAACTTTTGACAGGTCCTGTATATGCAATAACGAAGAATTATTCCAAGTTCATAAGTCTAACTTTAGGCTATTTATGAATTTAGGCCCCTTTATAATTTAGTGTGTGCCTAATAGACTCGTCAACATTTGATCAAATTATGAACCGTTCTCTAATATTAACTTGTGCATGTTTGTTTTTGTGCAGTATTTACATTATGGGCTTGGTTCTGGAGTGGATTAGGAACAGCGGAGGAGCAGACGCCATGGAAAAGCTAAACAAACAGAAATCTGCCATCGTCTATGACATCATCAACCAATCCAATGGATTCTACTCGTCAGTAATCAGTGATTTTGACTCAGTCACGTACTAACAATTGTACAGATAAAATGTAATCCTCTTGCACAGAAGGTTATTCTTAAATGTACAATATTTAAACGTTCAACTTTTTAATTGCTAATCCATTATATAATGTTAATATTATAAAAATGAGGAAAAGTATTTGCTCTGCAAAAAATGACTTTCTTCCTCAGTATTTTTGCCTTATTTCCAGCACAAATATCTAGACATTATTAAATCAAGATGCATTTACTTCATTTTGACAAATTTTTCACAAAACAAGACTTTGCTTCTCAAGTAAATGCATCTTGATTTAATAATGTCTAGATATTTGTGCTGGGAAACTAGACAAAAATACTGAGGAAGTATGTATACACAGATCATAACATTATGATAATGTGTTGGTCCCCCTTTTGCTGCCCTGCTCAGCCCTGACCCGTCAAGGCATGGACTCCACTAGACCCCTGAAGGTGTGCTGTGGTATCTGGCACCAAAATGTTAGCAGCAGAGCCTTTAAGTCCTGTAAGTTGCGAGGTGGGACCTCCATGGATCAAACTTGTTTGTTCAGCACATCCCACAGATGCTCGATTGGATTGAGATCTGGGGAATTTGGAGGCCAAGTCAACGCCTCAAACTCGTCGTTGTGCTCCTCAAACCATTCCTGAACCACTTTGGCTTTATTTTGCATTATCTGCTGAAAGAGCCACAGCCACCAGGGAAACCGTTTCCATGAGAGGCTGTACATGGTCTCAGCAATGCTTAGGTAGGTGGTCAAAGTAACATCCACATGGGTGGAGGACCCAAGATTTCCCAGCAGAACATTGCCCAAAGCATCACTGCCTCTGCCGCCACGCCTTCTTCCCATAGTGCACCTGGTGCCATGTGTTCCCCAGGTAAGCCACGCACACACACCCGGCCATCCACGTGATGTAAAAGAACACGTGATCATCAGACCAGGCCACCTTCTTCCATTGCTCCATGGTCCAGTTCTGATGCTCATGTGCCACTGTTGTTGCTTTGGGCGGTGGACAGGGGTCAGCTTGGGCACCCTGACTGGTCAGCAGCTATGCCGCCCCATACGCAACAAACTGAGATGCTCTGTGTATTCTGACACCTTTCTATCAGAACCAGCATTAACTTCTTGAGCAGTTTGAGCTCCAGTAGCTCGTCTGTTTGATCGGCCCACACGGGCCAGCCTTCGCTCCACACGTGCATCACTGAGCTTTGGCCGCCCATGACCCTGTGGCCGGTTCTCCACTGTTCCTTCCTTGGGGCACTTTTGATAGAGACTGACCACTGCACACCGGGAACACCCCACAAGAGCTGCAGTTTTGGAGATGCTCTGATCTATAGCCATCACAATCTGGCCCTTGTCAAACTCGCTCAAATCCTTACTCTTGCCCATTTCTCCTGCTTCTAACACATCAACTTTGAGGACAAAATGTTCACTTTTTGCCTAATATATCCCGCCCATAAACAGGTGATAATCAGTGTTATTCACTTCACCGGTCATAATGTTATGCCTGATCGAGATATATATATATATATATATATATATATATATATATCATGTTGTGATCTCTGTTCAGACTTTTGTTTTTTGTCAAATTGACCCTTTTCCCCCTCTTTCAGATGCCCTGTGGACGTGGCGTGTCGAAGCCGCATGAACATTCCATTCCGCATCGGAAAGAAGGAAGGAGATGAAGGTCTTGAGAAGTCATTCCTGGATGGTGCCTCTAAACTGGGCATGATCTCACTTAAAGGACACAGGTATTGTGTGAAAATTAGGAAAATATGACGTTTGTTTTTCCGAAGTCGTGCAGTCCTATAGATATTGCACACCAGTTTATCTTAAAACATTTTCATTTGCGTTTATGGAGGAGTAATGCTGCACAAACACATTGAATAACTCCTGATCTACCCAGGTTTATTAGATCCATGTCTACAGTGTGAATTTTATAGGATTGCCTACAGTCTGTAGCAGGCATTCAATATGTTGGTAGCAGTGTATGAAACATGTTTTGTTTATGCACTATATAATTTGGTTCTTCAAACGAATTTGCGGATTGGATTAAAACATCCGGATTAAGTTATCTAAAATCACTGCACGTTCCTGTGTTCTCTGAAGAGGGCAGATGCATCTATACTCGAAACCACGATCAGCACTGCAGCGATTGGCTGGCAGCAAGACAGCAATGTAATGACATCATATAATTAAAAAAGCCACCTGGCAAAAAACTTGACAAATTACACAAAAAAACCCCACAAATTTCTGGATCTTTATAAGGAAACAGCTAAACGACCAAACCAAATTTTTTTTTTTTTTTTAAACATGATTCCCAATTATTTATATTCACGATTTTACAGTATTTGTACACCCTTTACATTTTTAGTTCAATGTTGTAATTAGCAATTCATTTAATTTTTTTTTATTACATTGGGAGCAGATTTGTAACGTGACAGCATTAAAGTTTCTGAAGGGTCAAGATCAAGTTCTCTGCATCGCCTTCACTGCATCAAGACATCCCATAATATCAGTCATCACTCAAATTAATGCATAATTGCACTCAGATTAACTGTGTGTAAGACTGCGATAACATTATAAAGTAATTATTCCATCACAAATAAATCTCTCAATCAAGTGGCTGTGTCTATAGTACTAAACACAACATTATAATATTATTTTCAAATACATTTTTATATTATTATTTAAAATTATTATTGCCCCTGGTTCAGACAGAGCCGTTGAAAAACAGAGTTAGACTCCCATAGGAACTGAGGAATGCGGAAGTAAAGGGCGTCAAGGAGCGACCAGCATTGAAGCCCATTCATTTCAGTGTATCTCAAGCACACTCGCTGGCAAACTGATGATATTACTGCATATTTTGAGATTTTATGGCATTAGCTAACCTCTCAGGAATATTAATAGAAGTGGTATAGTTAATGTTTATTGTTATTTAATAGATGGTTAGACTCTAACTGCAGTTAGATAACGTGAGCAGCACTGCAACAGCTACTATATACAGATGATATCTGTCATATTTCAACAGTTTTTAGTCTCTCTGAGATCTTTCTGTCGAAAGCGTTTCTATGAAGTAGCCCATTCAAGGAATAACGTATAACGCCTATGAATAATGAATATGAGTAACGCCTGGATAAAAAGAGTTGAATTAAATTGTTTGCCCTGTTTTTTTAAACACTATTTAAAACTTCTTTCTTGGGTTAAATTCTGTATATGATAGAATCCTTTTTATATTCATCTGTTGTGTATCGAGTATCATAAAATAACATTCACACGTTAACATTTAAATTATAAAAGAAATGACCACTATAACCAGTAGATGGCGGAAGAGGAACACTTATTGGCTCAGACATTTTTTTTCCTCTTTTTTTTTAAAAACAATTTTTTATAGATCATCAAATCACTATTATAACATTAAAATATCTATTTTTGGTACTTTATTTGTACTGAAGTGTTGAATATATATATATATATATATATATATATGGCTAATTGTAGGGAAAAATCACAAATTCTCATGAAAAACAAAAACTTCTGAGTAAACTTCACAATAAATCTTTATTTAAACCGTCTCTGTGATTTGTTATGATGAGAGGATTTGTAGATAATGGGAAGATTTGTGTAAAACGTAAACTTCATTCAGCGCTTTGAGACTATATAAAACTTGTTTTAATCTATATGGATTCTCATTCCTGGTAAATTAAACAAATGACTGGTCATTATCTTCAACAGAAATGCCTGTGATTGGCTACAACACTCAACGCTATAAAATCATGCACTCACATGACCCAAATAAAATAACCAAATCACTCAAAAAAACATTAACGTTATCGCTTCTTTATCTCTCCCCAGAATAAAATGCTACTGTAAAGCCTATTCAAAGTCGATGCACATATTGTGTTAATATTTACCAGAAATTGCTGCAAATATAGTGAAACTGCGGTCTGTCCTGCTTAATCCTATTCAAACAGATTGACAGCGCGGAGTTGATTAGCACTATTGAGAGCTCCATGAACCATGTGACCACGTGGCGCCGAGATCAAAGAGTGTCGCAACTCTTTTTCTATGGCTCTGGGTTCAGTAAGGAACTCTTTTAATAAAGTAGCAGTGGCTGGGAAAGATTTTAAGTATCAACGCCGCTTAAAAATCAATCTAATCCTGTTCACATGAAGTCCAGGATGAGCGTCGAAGCACCAAACAATCCAAGATCATGCAAATCGTCAACAATCAAATCCGGCTACGAAGAACGGACCCCAGATTGGGTTTCATGTATTATTGTCATCATGTGCAGTACTCATGTGTCTCTCACGATTCTCTCACTGTTCTCAGGTCTGTTGGTGGCATCCGAGCTTCCTTGTACAACGCAGTGACTGTTGAAGATGTGAAGGCTCTTGCTGTCTATATGGAAGAATTCCTTAAAAATCACCAGTAGCTTAAAGGCCTTTTTTTGCAACTTTGATTCAAAAGGGTTTCTTGATTATAGCGCATTTAGACGGAATTGACACTAACAGATTTGCACAATTTATTGCAACAAGTTGTAGCAGATGAATGGAGTATAACTATAACTAAAACCCTAATTCTATTTGAATAGCAAATTGTTGTTATTGTTGCATAATGTTCTTTTTTTTTTTTTAACTGGCCCTTTTATTCAAGTTCTAGTGTGCCTTCATGCTTGTAAAATTGTAATTGAATAATTTTTCAAAACATTCCATGTTTTACTAATGTATGTTATTAGTGACAGAATGGACTGAATACTGTGATACAAGCTAAAAGAAAATAAAACACTACTAAAATGCTCTAAGCTGCAGCGTTTATTCCTGAGTACAGATTTTAAAGGTACATTAACATGCATTATGGGTATTAATGTTTGATTTAGGAGGGACTTATTCTTAAAAAAAACAGTACTGTTGTGGTACCATGGTACTGAAGGGATACCATATTTATATGGTACTTTAAAGAGTATATGTGCTTTTGCTATATTAATAAAATGATTTGCATGTGGGAGTATTTATTCAACTTTGGAGTATTGTATTACCCTTTTCTCTGGGTGAATCCAAACAAGAGTCAATTAACCGAAGTTTTACTCTCCATGGGTTGCCAAGTCTGCTGTTTTCCTGTGGAGTTGGGGTACTTTTATTTTATTTTTTTATTTTTTTTGGACAATGTATAAATTATATTTGACAGAAATGTATGTATTGGAGTGTTTTATGATCTACTCAAACGTAAGGATTTTGTTTGTGAGGAAGGGGCAAAAACTAAATAAATAAAAAATAAAATAACATTTAAAAAAATAAAACGTTTAAAATAAATATACTGAATAAATAAATAATAAAAAAATACATCTAAAGTATTTTTAGTAGTGAGTAGATTTTATTGTTGAACAATGTAACATAATAAAAGTCGTAAAATAAACCCCGTCGCTTTAAATGACGAGAAGAAGCTTTTATTTTGAAGTCCCGTAGAACCCAGAAGTTGAAAGTGCAAACGTCGAATTGGATATGAACGATTTCAATATCAAAAGTCAAGTTTGTCACTTAAGAAGCCAATTACTAAATCATCCTTTATTTTCGCTTGATTTAGAATTAAACGGCTAATTTTCATGCTCTTATTAACTGATGACAGACGAACGTCAGATAATTGACAGAAGTGCAGCCGGCGGAAGTGACGCAGGTTCAGTCAGTATCAGACACCTGCATGTTACAGTTACCAGAAAACTCACGGGAACCAAAGATGTCGCGTTTATGAAGCAAGGCTGGTGTTAGATTGGGTGAGTTTGGCATGGTCACATTAAACAGGCTGTCGTGTTGTTGTGTTTAATGTCAGTTTGGCTCATGTATGACGCGGCAGTTCTCGCGAGCTGCTCTTTGTTTGTCCTCGGGCAAAATCAGCCGTTACTCCGGAACTCTGCTCGTGTTTTAACGCACTATTTAATACGTTCACATCATACGCGTAGAAATATTGCTCTATCTGTTCTTTGATCCATGTAAATAATCCACAGTCACAGTCAAAACTGAGTCACTAAACATTGAATGCACGTCAACATTCATTAAAGGCACAATATGTAAGTTTTTGGGATTTAAAAATATCCAAAAACCGCCGGAACAGTGATATATTTTGTTGACTTGTGTACTTACAGTATCCCAAATGTTTCCAAGAATGTTTAATTCCAGATAAATAAGCAATTCTTACCAGGACACGGACCGTGTGTCGCCTATTAATGACGTCACACCCGTGTTACCCTCTTTTATTTTGTAGAAAAGCATGGACACACTTTAATATATTATGTTTTATTAAAGGGAACAACTGTTTGGAGGCATTTATAGACAGAAGATAAATTATTGTACAGTAATACAGCATTTTCTCCGTCATGCAATACGTTTAATATTAATTGCATGCCATTTTGCAACACAAGCCAACCAGCATTTATTAATATAAGGGCAATTCCATGCAAAGGTCATCTTTACCATGAAAAAAAAAAATTGGCCACACACAAACAGACTTATTCTTAAAATGTTTATTTGGGTCTATACTTTATTGTATGTAACCGTTCTCATTGAATCGTTTAGATATTTACTGTTTTATTACATCATATACAAGGTGTGCGCCAATGCAAGCAGAGTTTTTAAAATGTCTGTGTTTTACCGTTTTCAAGAAAGGGAATAGATAGACTCAATGGTTCAACAAAATGTTATTATTTGTCGATTTCCTGTTGAACAAGGGGGTGATTATGCATTGTGTACACTTAGCTTGCTTTAACAGTAAAGCTCTAGAAATGTATAAGCCTCTTGTTAAATGTGTCGGTGAGTTCCAGGGCCAAGTAACATCCATAACGTTTGAGAGGATAAGTTCATGCTACACATACAGTGTTGATGCAAAAATGTCCAACGTTTCTGTGCAATGTTAACTTATATGAATGTATAATGTGATGAACATTTCGTGCCCTTTTGTTTCTTGTAACATTTTAATTTTGCGTTATGGACGCGACGTTACGGACGCGACGTTATGGACGTGACGTTATGGACGCGACGTTATGGACGCGACGTTATGGACGTGACGTTATGGACGCGACGTTATGGACGTGACGTTATGGACGCGACGTTATGGACGTGACGTTATGGACGTGACGTTATGGACGCGGCGTTACGGACGCGACGTTACGGACGCGACGTTACGGACGCGACGTTACGGACGCGACGTTACGGACGTGACGTTACGGACGTGACGTTATGGACGCGACGTTATGGACGCGACGTTATGGACGCGACGTTACGGACGCGGCGTTACGGACGCGACGTTACGGACGCGACGTTACGGACGTGACGTTATGGACGTGACGTTATGGACGCGACGTTATGGACGTGACGTTATGTACGCGACGTTATGGATGTGAAGTTACGGACGCGACGTTATGGACGTGACGTTATGTACGCGACGTTATGGATGTGAAGTTACGGACGCGACGTTATGGACGCGACGTTACGGACGCGGCGTTACGGACGCGGCGTTACGGACGCGACGTTACGGACGCGACGTTATGGACGTGACGTTATGGACGCGACGTTATGGACGTGACGTTATGGACGCGACGTTATGGATGTGAAGTTACGGACGCGACGTTATGGATGTGAAGTTACGGACGCGACGTTATGGACGCGACGTTATCAGGGATGTGATTTTTCCGGATTAATCCGGAATTCCGGATTTTCCGACCTGAAAATGTCACCTACGTGAATCATGCAGATCTGTAAAAAAAAAGGGGGGAGGGGAGGGGGGGTTGGCCATCATCTCACAGCCATGGTAACCCGGGACGGAACCACAATCGCGGGGTGCGCAACAAGGACTGTATCGTGACAAGAACATCGCCGGATCGGATGATCTGGTTATGTATTATTGCTTGTGTCTATATATAACCTATAAGTTACTAATTTGACTTTGTTGTCGATTGATTAGATGATCGATTTTGATTGATTTTCCACTATGGCAGGATGTTTAAGCTGCATTTAACATTAACTTAGCGGCTAACGTTACTTGTATTTGCTAGCAAACAGCGCGCTTTTCGGCGCCCCCGCTTTTTCACGTCAGTTTGGGTGACAAAGTCATCTGAAGCCATTCCATAGCTTAACCCTTAAATGCATGTTTCGCCAAACATTCTTACATATTGGAGTCGTTAGCGACCCGGATCTATATTTAACATGGATAACTTAGACCTCTACCTGTCGCGATAATATGTAAAACTCCTGATGTTAGAGTAACAGCTACAGGAAAATAAAATAAAACGTATTTCGTTACCTTTTGGAGCTTGGAAGGGTTCAGTTTGAGCAGATGTTTAATACCATCATCATATGTCCTCGTCAGAGCTCGTTTACCAGTACATTCAGCATCTGGCTGATATTCGCGATCTCACGCTTATTCTCCAACTCATTTTCAACGTCTTCAAAATCAATATTTTGCTCACTGACAGCTTCTTGACCACATCCATCATCAGATACAGTGATGCTAATATTTGATTGTGTTCAGTACTTGCTCTCTGCAGTAAATCACTAAGCCATTTCAAGTTTTGCAGATTATAATTATTATTGTTTCGTTTTCTGTCAGAGGTAACTATGAGTGACACGTCACTTCATCATTGTGTATCAGACATCGCCACCCTGTGGAATAAAGGTGAATTGCACCTATTTCATCATTATAGATTCATTTATCATTGTGCAAAAAAAATATACGTACAATCCTACACACCTCGGATCGTTAGCGACCCTATACATTTTGACAAAAAACTAGTGAAAAAACAGGCATTCAATTATAATTCTATTATTTTTTTTTCTTGTTATATTGTTTAAAATGGATTGATTGAGGAATACTAAGAAGGTTGATTTCTAACCTTAAAAAATGAATGAGGAGCAGGGTAGTGAATGACGTCTCGGGTCGCTAACGACCTGAGGTATGCATTTAAGGGTTAATGTGAGGGACATAAGTCTATTTGGTGTTTTAGTTTAATCGCGCAGCACTTCTGTGCCTGTCTGTTCACATGAGGAGCCCAGTGACCCTGTGGATCCAATATGTTTAATGGCAGAGCAGACATGGAAAGTATTAACTTTCTAAGCTATAGCAAGTGTTATTCCATTCTGCGCTCGCGCACCTCTGCTCTAGTTTTCAACCTTTCTGAAGAGCGGATAGACATACAGTACATAGTCAAACATGTAAAAATTAATATATTTTCTGATATGGATTCTTACATTCTAATGAAAATGTTCCATTATTTTTGATTTCCAGCATACACAGACTCATGGCCAAGCTAGCACTGAACAGCCCTGAATTAATGTCTATCGAACAGGGGGTCAAGAATCGGTTAAAATGGAGCTGGTTGCTGGAGACTGTCCAAGTTGAGGGAAACACTTTCTCACTCAATTGCTTTAGCAAAATTAGAGAACCAGGCAAAGCTATTTGCAACATTTGCAACCATCCTATTAACTATGGTACAAGTGGGAAGATTGCACTCCGGAAACATATGATGCATCCAAAACATGTGAAACTGTGGAAGATCCAACAGCAGAACATGCACATTGAGATCGCACGAGCGAAAATGTGCATGTTGCCATGTGCATGTTGCACATTTAGCTGTTAAAGTTGGGTAAAAATGCATCCACCAAATAATTTATTTTTCATACTGTACAAAAAAAGTTGCACATTGCACATCTAGCTTTAAAATAACATTTATTTTTTTGTTCAAATAAGTTGTTATTGGTCCTGCTTTACTGTCCATATTGATCCGCCACCAGTTTGATCGGTGTGGGGGGTGGGGGGGTCTCAGTATATTTTCCTGCTTTTTTGTCCTTAGCCAATCACATGCCTGCGTTATGGACACGACGTTATGGACGTGACGTTATGGATGTGACGTTACGGACGTTGCATTTAAAGAAAATTCTAAAATCAAACCCACGGGACATAACGTGTGTTCCTGTCGGAAGCAAAAAAAATGTGGGTGGGTCCGCAGAATTTTTTTTAATGAAGTAGATGCCAATTACATGAAGTACAAATATACCGCTTTGCTTGCTAAACGTATAGTTCGGATAGTTCGGGCTGGTAAACACACATGTGCTGAATGTTAGAGACGATAAAAGTGAGGGGGTCCAATATCATTGATCGTAAAAAGTGGGTGGGTCTTGTCCCACACACATACAATGGTTCCGACGCCCATGCTTAAAGCAATATTGTATCGAATATCGTATTATTTAACAAGGATATCGCATTTTTCTTCAATATCGCACAGCCCTAGGCGACTGTGGCAGAATAAAAGCTCTCGAGCCGTGTTTCGCGCTCGTCTCTCATTAGCAATCGCTCCGGCGACCTCGTTCCCTTTCAAGAGTACTCTCGTATGGCGTAAGACTTCGCTTACGCTGATGGGAAAACTTCTTGTCCTGAGAATATGAAGCCAAATATTATCCTATTCATTTTATATAATGTAAAACGCAGTGCAGCTGCACAGCAGACCCAGACTAGCGCGCTGATTGGCTGTGCTGCGATAACTGCATGAACCTATGGCGAGGCGGCTGAGTCGTGCACCAATCGGGTCGCTTCGCATGTCAAATACCGCCTACATTTGCATATCTAAGCTATAAAAGCCCATGTTATGCCATAGGATTCAGATTTAATCTCCTTCAGCGGACTCACCCTTCGCTGATCTCAGGAACTGTGAAGTCGCCGCTGTATACAAGCCTCCAGCGGATCCAGCTCCTGCTCTGAGGACACCGGATTCCTTCTCTGGACCCGGCTTCAGCCCCTTGCTGGTCCAGCTGCGCCATCCGGCGTGTCTATCCTTTTATTCTATCCTTTTAATCTATCCTTTTATTATCCTTGTGTGTGTGTATTCGCCGTTGCAACGCACACACTCACAAAAGAGCAGACGGGCATTGTTGCAAATGCCTGGTCATTCCTGTAAATGCCTGGTCATTCCTGCGCCTCGTGCAGAGGCCCTCTACTCACCGGGGATTACCACATCATCTGCGTCGCATGTCTCGGCCGAGACCACGCCGATGTTGCACTCTCTAAGGGCGACTGCCCGGAGTGCGATGAGATGGCGCTGCCGACCCTGCAGGCTCGGCTCGCCAGCTTCGACGCAGAACCCGCCCCCGTCGCTCCCCCTCTCGAGCCGCGCAAAAAGAAGCGCTGTGAACAGAGGATAGCGGAGCAGTCGTGCGAGCCCACGCCGGAGAACTCCCCGCGTGTCTCGCACTCTCACCGTCTACTCAGGCCGCCACTACCGTCAGAGCCAGCGGCGATCCCGAACTCATTCTGGTGCTCACCAGGGCCGTAGGAGATCTTGGGCTCGAGTGGTCTCAACCCCAGGAGCCCACACGAAGCAGGCTAGATGAGTGGTTTCTGCAAGGCCGCCCTCAGTCCCCTCCGCAGAGGCCCGCCCCCTTCTTTCCTGAGGTACATGACGAGCTGACTAAATTGTGGAAGGCGCCATTTTCAGCTCGCGCCAAGTCCTCCTTTTCTTCAGCGCTCTCGACTGTCGACAGCGTGAAGGAAAAAGGATATGAGAGTCTTCCCCCTCTTGAAGAGGCTGTCGCCGCTCATCTTTGCCCGCTCTCCTCCAGAGGATGACAGGCCAAAGTGTCCCACGCCTCAAAGCCCTGCCGCACTACGTCAGCTCTCGCTGGTCGAACTTATGCCTCCGCCAGCCAGGCTGCCTCTGCGCTTCACACGATGGCCGTCCTTTAGGTCTTTCAGGCCAAACTTCTCTGCTCTCTGGACGAGTCTGTCCCTGATCCTGAAGTGTTCAAAGACCTGCGCATCGCCAGTGACTTGACCCTGCACGCGACAAAGTCCACCGCCCAGGTGATCGGAAGGGCCATGGCGAACCTGACTGTGCTAGAGCGCCACCTCTGGTTGAACTTCACGGACATGAAGGAAGCGGATAAATCCCCCTTCCTGGATTCTCCCGTCTGTGCCACTGGCCTGTTTGGCCCAGCGGTGAAAGGGTTCACAGAGCGCTTCACTGAAGCACAGAAGGCAACACAGGCCATGTGCCATTTCCTCCCGAAACACTCCAGCTCTGCCTCGGGCCGCCATACTAAAGCGCCGCCCCCTCAGCCTTCAAAGGTGGCGCCGCCGACCTTCCAGCCTCCCTCAGCGTCAAGAGCACGCCACCGCTCGCGCTCAATCTCGCCATCATCGAGCTACGCCTTTGCTTTGAATAGGTGACCTCTAGCGGTGAAAAACTACATAGTGTGCCTTTTAAAGGATTAATAATTACTAATTAATTAATACTAAAGCTCTATTCGGATGGTAAATGTTTCTCGTGGGGTCGTAAGGTATTTTAATCATTAACGGGCTAGTCAGTGATTTTATTGCCGTCCGAATCCAGAATTTCTTTTTTTTTTTCACGATAATCGTAAATATCCCTGGCCGAATTACCTACTGTTTTTAGACAAACACCAAAGTCATGTGGTGATTTAATTTTCAAGAATATATCACTTCAAAATTCACTGTTTATATCCTTTTTGACCTCTGCAGAGCACTGTACGGTTGCGCTTCGCTGTTTAGATGCATTTTAAAGATCTAGACTTTTATTACTGAAATGCTGGCAAGTTATTTACAAGAGCAATATATTTCATCACCGCTCAAAAAATAAAAAGAAGAAAAGCGAATATATATAGGCCTATGTTAAAATAACCACAGCATTATGTTCACCTCATGTAAATAAGAGGCTGTATTCACTTATTTCCTCTCATTTCCATGCGGAATAAAATGACATCCTTTATTTTGAGATAAAATACAAGACAGAAAACCATTTGAACTATAATGCGCGTCTAATATATCTTCCTATTTTTAAACAGATTTAAATGATAATTAGGAAATTATTTTCCTATTATTAAATTAAATATGCATTTATTCTTATTATACCAAGCATATGACATTTTATTTACAGCATACAATCATGTGAGCAGGTTCCCAGGTGTGCAGGATCACAAAACTCGCTCCTTGAATAAATCACCATCCGAGTGCACAAGTTTTATCACTGAGGTGGCATGCAAATTTATTTTTACGGACGTCCATGTGAGAGACAATTACCGTCCGAATAGGGCTTAAGGATTATTGTTTATCATCACTTTATGGGTTTTATGAATCCTCATAATCAAAGCTGCTGTGAAGGGAGCACTTTATCACTAGGATTTTAAATATGTTATTCTTAATCCTTCATATTAATTGAACATTAATCTTTATTTCTTTATTAGATCCACAATGGCTAATAAGGGAAACAGGAAGTTCTCTCCACGATACAGGAGGCAGAAGGAAACAGATGAAGAGGAGAGCTGGAGGAGCCCGTTGGGACGTGACCATGTGAGCCATGAACGCAGTTACAGCCCTAAAACGAAGTGGGGTCATGGTCGACCCTTTGAAAGTGACGGGAATAGAAGAGCCAAAGCCAGCTCGCTGTCTGAGGGAAGAGTGTTTGGACAGAGTCCTTCTCACCAGGACCGATTCCAGAGGGGTTCACCTGCTGAGCGGAGGAACTGGAGAGAACGACGAGACCGACATGGTAAAACGCATGGATAAGCTATCGTTTAATTAAGTTGTGAGATAGAACTGTGTCTAATATCTGCACCAGGCCATATGGGTTTGTCTGGTAATGAACAAGCAGATAAAGCAGCAAAGGAAGCACTTCAGTTGGAAATGACAGTGTAAAATACCAGCATCTGACGTTAAACCCATATTGAACCTGTACCGAATGTGTAAATAACTAATTATATGAGGTGAATCCAGTTTTAAATCAAGGAGTTATTAGTTATTATTTTGAAAATAGATATGACCAGGTTGTATATACGAGATGCCGAATTGGACATTTCAAGACTCCCTCATTCATGTTTATTGAACAGGGAAGAGAAACCGGTTTGTGATCTGTGTAAGAATTTCACGAGTGTAAAACATATTTTACTAGAATGTCCTTTTTTAAATAATATTAGAGAACGGTTTTATTCAGAAAACACATTAATGGACATTTTTAAAAAGGTTTCTCCTGGAGTAATTTTAGAATTTCTCTCAAATATTAAAATGAAAGATTCTATGTAATTGGTGTTATTATTACTGTTATTGTTATTGGTATATACAGGGAGTGCAGAATTATTAGGCAAGTTGTATTTTTGAGGATTAATTTTACAACATTAATAATTAAACAACAACCATGTTGTCAATGAACACAAACTCATTAATATCAAAGCTGAATATTTTTGGAAGTGGTTTTTAGTTTTAGCTATTTTAGGGGGATATCTGTGTGTGCAGGTGACTATTACTGTGCATAATTATTAGGCAACTTAACAAAAAACAAATTTATACCCATTTCAATTATTTATTTTTACCAGTGAAACCAATATAACATCTCAACATTCACAAATATACATTTCTGACATTCAAAAACCAAACAAAACCAAATCAGTGACCAATATAGCCACCTTTCTTTGCAAGGACACTCAAAAGCCTGCCATCCATGGATTCTGTCAGTGTTTTGATCTGTTCACCATCAACATTGCGTGCAGCAGCAACCACAGCCTCCCAGACACTGTTCAGAGAGGTGTACTGTTGTTGGTATATATGCCTGATTTTGTATAGTGATTGTTTTTAAGACAAAATTGTTAAATTATTGTAAACAATGTATTGAAGTGATACTGCTGATTGCCATGAATATAGCCATTGTTGCTGATTAAATCATAAATAAGTGTCTAATATCTGTCTACGTCTCGTCTGTCTATCAGACAGCATGCAGAGTTGGAGGGAGAAGAGCAGGATGGCGTCGATTGACAGCTGCCTCACGAGACAGGATGTTTTACAGCTGTGCTTGGAAGCCGAAGGCAGTGATTGTGACCAGAAAGAGGTTTGGACGTTACAAACTAACCGATTAGGCAATTCTGTGCAAAATGTCATGATATAGAAAAGAGATATTCTTAAACAACAGTGCTGGGTAGATCAGGGATGCACCGATGTATCGGCCACCGATATTTATCGTCCGATTTTTGATCAATTTACAACCATCGGCTATAGCATGAGAGAGGCTGATTATAACAAACCGATGGTTTATTAATGAACTGCGTGAAGGCACTGAGCTGTGTAATGTCTGCTGCATAATCCAAGATTATAATGTAATATTCCTGCTGCGCTGCTGTCTGTTTTAATGTTTATCAAACAACAAAAGACCGACAAACAAAAATAAATCGCTCGCTACTTTTGACTTAACTTTCACAAGGATTAATTTCCGCAATGCGGACAATGCAGACAAGAGTACAGTCATAAAAACAGGATGTAATGCGGAATGGCACGGAATTTTTTTTGATGAATAAATAAAACGTTGCTCAGTACACTTACATCAAATCACGATATATACGAGTGTCTGTGAATATTAAGCTGCAAAAAGACTTTTTAAATATGAATCCTGCACGTTTCTGTGTCTGTGGCAATGAATGGAGACGCGTGGTTTCATTTACCTCGCTCTCTCTTTCACACACACACACACACACACACACACACACTGAAACGCACTGTTTTCAGGATTAATGTTGTACAGAAGAGCTACGTTTCAATGTAGTAATAATAATATATGCATTTAATTAATACAGTGAAGAATATGCAGTGTTATTTAATGTTAAACCTACTTAAAAAGCACTGTTTATTTCCTATTTTCTGCATTTGTATATTTATGTTGGCCTGCTGAATGTTAAAAGGATCCAGTCTATGTTCATTAGAAATGATTTGATAATGCAGCAATAAACTAGCTAGGCTATAAGTTAATGTAATAGTGTTTTGATCATGTTTTAAATCAGCAAAGTAAAAAAAAACACAAAAAAAACAACAACAACATTTTAATGACAATTTCAAATAAGAGAGCAAGTGACAAATATCGGTATGGGCCAATAATTGTTTGTTAAATCGGTATCGGCCCCAAAAAATCCTGTCGGTGCATCCCTAGTAGATTACTTACAAAATGTTATCGGTTACTGATCCAAATATGACGTCAAGTTTGTCACTTAATGAAGCATAAATAAAGGATGGTTTTAAAGGGATAGTTCACCCAAAAATGAAAATTAGCCCATGATTTACTCACCCTCAAGTCATCCTAGATGTATATGACACTCTTCTTTCAGACGAATAAAATCTGAGTTATATTACAAAAGTCCAGGCTAATCCAAGCTTTATAATGGCAGTAATAGTTGCTCTGTTTTTGAAGTCCTTAAAAAAGTGCATCTGCCCATCTAATAACTGCTCCACGCGGTTCTGGGATGTTAATAAACGCCTTCTGAAGCGAATCGATGCGTTTGTGTAAGAAAATTATCCATATTGGAGCGCTTTATAAAGTAAAGTTTCGGCCGACCGCCTTCTCTGTTCAATTTATGGAAAATTTTTTGAAAGTTCCCCTGCCGATCGAAAGACTAACGCGACCAGGTCCGCTCGTCACGACGTCACGTACACATCTTGAGTTTCACTTTCAACATTCAACACTTTTCCACGGAAGGCGGTCAGCTGAAAGTTTACTTGATAAAGTTTTTAATATGGATATTTTTCTTACTCAAACGCATTGATTCGCTTCAGAAGGCCTTTATTAACACCCCAGAGCCGCGTGGAGCAGTTATTTGACGGACAGATGCATTTTTTTTTTATGGACTTCAAAAACAGAGTTATTACTGCTATTATAAAGCTTGGATTAGCCTGGACTTTTTAATATAACTCTGATTATATTCGTCTCAGAGAAGAATGTAATTTACACCTCGGATGACTTGAGAGTGAGTAAATTATGGGATAATTTTCATTTTTGGGTGAACCATCCCTTTAATAATTTTCTTTTAAAGTTAAATGGCTAATTTTCATGTTCTTATTAACTGAGGACAGATAAACGTCAGATGATTGACAGAAGTGACACAAATTTTTAATGTAATCTATATTACTCATTTTAGGTAATGTATTCTGACTACTTTTACATTACTTTTGACCTAACTCGTTAATGACATTGACTTGTACCATATTGCTATGAAAATCTATATATATGTTCCATTTCTTTGTAATCAATATCATGAAGTGCATTAAATATCACATTTCATCACAGGCTCTGTTTATAAAATCACATTTACTGCACTTTAATGCACTTACATAATTAATAATAACACTGAAATAATACTCACCAAGCCTGCATTAATGTAATAAAAATACAGTACAATTGTGAAATATTTTTATAATATAAAATAACTAATACTCTATTTGAATATATGTTCAAATGTAATTTATTCCTGTGTCAAAGCTGAATTTTCAGCATCATTACGCCAGTCTTCAGTGTCACATGACCCTTCAGAAATCATTCTAATATGATGATTTGCTGCTCAAGAAACATTTAGGATTATTATCAATGTTGTGCTGCTTCTTATTCTTGTGGAAACTCCAGATTCTCTCAGGATTCTTTGAGAAATGGAAAGTTTAAAAGAGCAGTATTTATTTGAATAAAAGTGTTAATTTCTTCCACAAAAAACAAAACAACCAAACTTTGTGCATTGAACATTATTGTTGACGTAATCTGATTTTGTTTCCTTTTTATGCGTTCTTATTAGTCAAACATCAGCCTCAAGTTCAGATGTGATAAATGTAAGGTGTTCTGTGAAGACATCTCGCCAGCGCTCGCTCACATCAGAGAAAGATCCCACAGGAAGAAAGCCAGGGTGAGGAATCCTATAAAAAAAATTAGGATCATGCTCAAACTGCTGTGCTTGTTATTTATGGCTGAAATGTGTCTCCTCGTTACAGGAACTGCAGAAGCTGACGCTGCTGTTGAACATAGCGGCTCCTGGAAAAGCACAGTGTCATTTAATCAGCTCTGCACTGGAAAGTGTGGTCACTGAGTTTGGTTTAAACGACCAGGATTTGAAACAACGGCAAAATATTCTCGCTCTCGTTCAGAAAGTCCTTCAACCGTTCCTTCCAGGTATGTAACAGTGCAAAGCTTGTTGGATCCTTTATTCGATGCTTCCTTGAGCTGCACAATTCTGGAGAAATTGAGAATCACTGTTTTTGTTCAAAATAGAGATCACGATTCTCAAACAACTTTTAATGACGATTCAATGACTCACTCATAAAGACGTCACGTTTCATTACTGGATGAATCAATCAAAACAAATCTTTTGAATGAATGAATGAATGATTCAGTGACTCACTCATAAAGACATCAGGTGTGTTCGACATCGGCTGCGGCTGGATGCAACCGATCGGCGAGAGTAGCCGCGTACAGGCGGGGAGGAGCTGCAAACGGAGACATGAAGTCGGACACTTTCTGCTTCCCGCGGTGACGTTCGCCCTATGTTTGCATACTTTATCAGCTGAAGTGAAATAAATGCAGTATTTGGCAATACACAGATGTTTCAGAGACATCATTGTAATGTAATACTTTATGCACTGTTTAATACAGCGTGTGTTTGTACAAGAATAAAGTTCAACATATAAGCCTACACTATCAATGAAGTGGGGTCTCTGTTTTTTATCAGTTTTATTTTGATAAACATGACAATATAACATCGCGACCAGATGAATGGAGGTTTTACTGTTATAAAAACTGATTTGTGAGCATCAGTAGAACTGAAGGTTTTAGAATAGACACGAAACACACGTGATTGCTGTCACGTGGTGAATCTGGCCAATCGTGGAACAGCTGTGTCGTCTTCAGAGTCCGTGCAGCCGCTCTAGAGAAACTGCACCGGCTGTATTAGCCGACTGCTCTCGCGGCACTTTGATGCCATACATCACGTGGTGTTGGCGCTGTCTCAAGTCGGACAAAATTTCTAACCGGCTTGCACTGCTTCAAGTCAGCCGCCGATCGGTCTGCGCATCGCTGTATGAAGTCGAACAAACCTATGACGTTTCATTACTGGATGAATCAGTGTTTTTCAACTAATCTCTTGAATGAATGAATGAATGAATGAATGATGATTCAATGACTCGCTCATAAAGACTTCACGTTTCATTACTGGATGAATCAGTGTTTTTGAACTAATCTCTTGAAGGAATGATTCAGTGACTTCACGTTTCATTGTTAGTGGACACCTACAATCTTTATTTGAAGCGTCAAATTACTTTCAAAAGGTGATTTACTCTATTTTGATCACTACTGTAGGCGTCAGTGTTTATTTCTGAACTATAAACATTTATCCCAGTACTTCTATGATAATTTGAATTATTGTAATGATACTGTGTGTTTGAAAAGACTGTTTGTGTAGTTGTTTCATACCTGTACATGATAACTGCTCTTTCTGGGTGAATGTTCTTACTTGTCAAATCACTGTCATTTAGGAATCAGATCATGTGAGTGTTTTAATTGAAACTGTTTTAACTGTTATGTGTAGCTCTAATGCTCCCTCCATACATTTGACTCTTATCCCCTTCAGAATGCCAATTCAGATTATATGGATCTTCCTCCACCAAGTTCGGCTTCAAAGATTCTGATGTAAACATTGATGTGAAGTTTCCATCCCATGTGAGTATGTGTTTATTAGAAATATTCTCACAATTTACCTTTTATGATTTTTGAATCACATTTAAATGGGTCGTTTTTTTCAATTTGATCCTTTTCATTTTTTGAAACTACATTTGTGTAATTATTAAGAAATTCTCTCTAGACTGTGCAGTGCCACAACAACTTGATTAAACCTAGCATGAAGTGAACTTTACTCTCTTCAGTTGTTAATACAGGCATCACAAAGTAATATAAATTATTAAGGCTCTTATCAGACTTGTGCTGGGTGAAGATGAGGATAAGCTATTGTTGGCTCAAACCCCTGATACAAGCTAATTATCACTGACATTTAGACACAGTATCACAATTTTCCTGTGTGTACACTATGATAGCTAACACATAAACCATGGCGTATGCATTTTAAAGGCTTTAGATAAGGGATAATCCACGGCTAGCTGTGCATTAAACGATTTTAATTATGTGAAGGCAAAGAACCACCTGGTGCGAAGCGGAGTGCATTCAAATAGCTGTTATCGATGTTTGCGGTGCAATATTTGACCAGAAGGGTTGAAATGACGGTTATTTTTCATCAGTTACGGCTCGTTAGATCTAGCATTCTGCTCACTTTGAATCAGACACTGAGATAAAGTAGTGCGTACGATTACTTTTATTTGAATGAACGAATTATAGCATTTATTTGAATTGATAAACAATGAAGCTGTGAGTTTAATTACTTCAAAACCAGCGATGTTACCTCCTCGTTGCTGAGAAATATAATGTAGCGTTTTGCTTCAATGAAAACTGTGCGAGTGATGTATGCGTGTGTGTGTGCTTCACTAGCTATGCTCATTTTGGCATATCACGTAAAAAAGCTGGTGGATGGAAATGCCAAGATGTGCAGAAATTATAAAAATGCACATGAAAAACGTATTCGTTTGAGATGGATACTTTTTTTAAAAATCTGATAAGAAAACATGCGTAATCTACGGTGGAAACACATTTACAGAATATCTGAAAGTTTACCGAAATGCGTTTATTGCATTTAGTCTGTGCGCTCAGAGATATTTAAACATTATTATATACAGTGGCTTCTCCTACTTTTCTAAGTGATATTTAACGGCAGTTTATCAGAAAATTACGATTTTCTTTTCGACTGCGCTTCTTTATTCATAAATGTTTTGTGCGATATTCCCATTTTGCCCATAAGTTAAATTTGCAACTTTGGATGGAAACTTAGCTAATGAAAAAAGTGCATTAATATTAGGGCTGGGTAAAAAAATAAGATTTCTCGATTTTAATCAATTCTCATTTTTACGAAATAATATTGATTGTTAAATCCCAAGAATCGTCGAGTTGTCCTGTTTTCTGTTGATGAATGAACAAGCATAGTAGCGCTCCTCCCATCCAATAAATCACAATAATCTTTGTGCTTTGATAATATTGATATGAAATATTCTCAGATTTCAAATTACTTCTATTTTATTACGAAATTCAAAAACAAAAATACCGTTTTGGTGCTATGGCGTGAGATCGCTCTGGTTCCATGAACGGATCTTCTCTTCCGCCTTAATACCAGTTACAGTGTGAAATAAACACAAATAAGCATCTGAAAGTGTGTTAAAAGATACAGGACATCTGTAATCTGACCGAAATCTGTATAATGTCACATGGAATCGCTCAATCAGTGTTTCAACCGCAGAAAGACGTCAACAAAACGGCTTGTAAACAATGTCAAGTAACGTCACATTTACTCAGAAAAACCATATCCAGTGTCCATAAACTCGTTAGTCAGCAAGAAAAAATATTTGCACCATATTACATAGGTAATTCACTGTCATTGTTAATGTTCTTCAATATTTAGTGAATAAATCAGTTTTTTTAAGTGTTTGTATACAAATTAGTTAATTTTTACCTTCAATATTATAGTAGGCTAATGTAGTACCAACTGACTCCCATAGTTTACAGCATTAGTTCAGAGATTAGTTTTCCTTGAGAAAATTTGCCATGTATTGTACCTGATATACATCCAATATAATCGATAATGAATCGAATCGCAAGCTTGTGAATCGAATCGAATTGTGAAATTTGTGTCAATACCCAGCCCTAATTAATATAGAACGCTGATTAAACTAACTTGGAACTACCTGTGCAATAAACGGTTTAATTGCAAAAAATTTAATTGCAATTTTTGAGAATGTTTGATTGCATTTTTTACAAAAAATGAATTTTTCTCTCATCAGTTCCAGCATCCTGATATTCTGCTCGTGGCTCAAGAGCATCTCTCAAAAAGCGGTAAGTTGATATATGAAAACCAGTGAAAGCAAATAAAATTATAATTATTGGCCATGGTGACAAAAGAACATGATATTGACACACTGATACTGAAATTTTGGCCAAAAAATAGCTGATACATAGTATGTTTTGGGTCACACTTTGTTTAATTCTCACTATTTACAATGAATTTTGCCTCAATAAACTGCTTATTATTAGTTAGTAAGGCAGTTGTTAAGTTTAGGTGTTGGGTAGGATTAAGGGGTGTAGAATAAGGTTGTGCAGAATAAGGAATTAATATGTGCTTTATAAGTGCTAATAAACAAAACAAAATAGTAATATGCATGCTAATAAGCAACTAGTCAATAGTGAGAATTGAACCCTAAACTAAAGTGGATTACACTTTATTTTAAGGTGTCATTGTTACAGTGTAATTCTATATTTAAGTACTGAGTAATATTAATTAACTACATGTACTTACTATAAGGTTAGGGTAGGATTAGGGTTTTATTGAGGGTTAGTTGCATGCAATCATGCATAATTTACTGTTATTACTATATAACATATGTAACAAGGAGACACACAGTTACCACATTTTGTTAAATTTAATAAAAGCATTAATAAATTAAATAAAATAAAAAATGCATAAGTATTCACAATAAAGCATCACCAATATAGAATAACAATGGTATGTTTTAATTTTTCTCACTGTTTTATTTTCATAATCGCAGATGTTTTTGTCGATGTGGAAGGAGACTTCCATAGGAGGATGCCTGTAGTTGTGTGCAAAGAGAAATCAAGGTCTGTTTCTTTGTTTATTATTCTTTTACAAAGTTTATATAGTGTATAAACTATACTATATCATACCCAGTGAAAATCTTCACCTTTTGTCACATTACAGCCTGGAAAATAAAATAAATCAAAGGTGCACTATGTAAAAAAAAATTCTGTAAAATATCCAAAAACAACTAGGCCAGTGTAATACATTTTGCTCATTTGAGTACTTACAATATCCCAAATGTTTCCAACTATTTGTAAATCGTGAGAAATTGCTATTTTAACCGAGGAACCGGGACGTGTGAGGGAGTCGCCTGTCGATTGCGTCATATCTGCGTTCCCCTCGGTTTCCGGTTTTATTCTGCAGAAGCGCTTTCCTCTCACTGCAGTGTGAACGAGTGTCATAGCAGCGGCCGAGAGAACGCACAGAGTAACGTCATCCCATCATCAACACACTCAGATGTGTCTAATATGATCAGCAGAGCTGCGTTACCTCACACTCATGAGCGGAGGAGCGGAAGTGGCGACTGTGGCATAATAAAAGTCCCGCTGCTTGCGAGGCGTGTGTTGCGTTCATCTCATTAACAATCGCTCCAGCGGTTCCTCAGCTCCACAACACTCGGTCCTGCTCTGCTTCAGACTACAGTAACGCTAATAATCACATCCATCAACATGATTTCTGCCCGAGTCCTATCCCGATTCTTTCCCACCGGCTGTGAGGTGAAGACCACATGTCCCAAGATTCTGCGCTCAAATGTGGCGTCATCAAACTGAATAGGCGACCTCTAGTGGACGGAAAAGTTACATAGTGCAGCTTTAAGTCTTAACATTTTAAAACATTCTGGAAGATTATTAAAATGTGATAAACCAGAATAACCGGGTTGGAAAAGTCATCAGTCCGCTGATTTAATTCTTCGTATATCCACCTTTTGCTTTAATTACAGCCATTAAACGTTTTGGAGATGTCTTTACTAGCTTTGCACACCTAGATTGGGGAATATTTGCCCATTCTTCCTTGCAGAATTGCTCAAGTTCCGTGGTGAGTGGCAAAGGACTGCTCTCTTCAAGTCCATCCACAAATTTTCTATAAGATTTAAGTCGGGGGTCTGCTTTGGCCACTCAAGGACAATCACCTTCTTATCCTTAAGCCATTGCGTTGTTCCTTTGGCGGTATGTTTAGGATCACTGTCGTGTTGGACGGTAAATGACCTGCCAATCTTCAGCTGTCTAGCAGAGGGACGCAGGTTTTCCTCAAGAATTTGGATGCGCTTGGCAGCATTCATATTCCCATCAATCCTTACCAATTGTCCAGTCCACACTTAAAGTGTCATGAAACCCCCTGTTTTTCAGCAGCAGTCAGTTCTCCCCACAGTTTTGAAAAATGCTATAAAAGTGGGCGTGGTTTAGCGGCGGAGTGGAGGGGGACGAGGGGAGACTGACAGCACATCAACGGCTTCTGATTCAGACCATTTTATTTCACTCTCATTAAAAGCATCAAAGCTTCCCACAAATACATGCTGCAAATGAGCATTAAGTTACACGCAACACAATATACACATGGATCTGTAAGCTCACCGTTACACAAATACATTCTGTGACGACTATAATTCAATGGACAATTAAATGCACACGCATTTGTTCTCTGCATCGAAAATATATATGAACATGCTGTTGCATAACTTTGATAACTTTTGAGGCTTATTTTGTGGAGTTTTTATACGCCGTTTGGTCGGTTAAATGGCCGTAAAGTGCGGTTCCACTCACAGTGTGGATGAATCGTGTTTGTGTGAAGACTCAGGATCTATTGAAGAGAACGTAAGCAACGCAGAAACTCATACAAAGCGGAAAAAACACTAATTTTTGCATCTCTCACTGTGTGTGATCTCACTGTTTGAAGCGCCAGTCAGAGGAAAATGCCTATCAACGGTCATGAATAATTAAGCGCATGCGGTCATGAATAAAGCAACGAGTCTTCCCATAGGACAAGGACACGCAGTCTCATGTATAATTATGAGACACCAATGAGTAATCGTCGTACTATAGTACGAGAAAACGTCACAGCCTATGATGTTGACATGAAGACGAATTTAAACCAGGAAATTGAAAATACAGCAAAAAGGTTTAAAATTAACTAGTTTTCTCCCACATTCAAAACTAACAGATGGTCACATTGTCTTCCATGATGTTCAACTCACATACTTCTGTTAAAATCTCAGGAAATTTGGTTTAGGGTTTCATGACCCTTTAAGAGAAACACCACCACAACATCATGCTACAACCAACATGCTTCATAGTAGGTATGATGTGTTTGGGTGGTGTGCTGTGTTTGCTTTTCACATGTTGTGGGGGGTTTCTCTTCAGGGGGGACTGGACAATTGGTCAGGATTGATGGGAATATGGATGCTGCCAAGTGTATCCAAATTCTTGAGGAAAACCTGCGTTCCTCTGCTAGACAGCTGAAGATGGGCAGACTTCATACATTTTATTTTCCAGGGTATAATGTGACAAAATGTGAAGATTTTCACAGGGTATGATGACTTTCTATAGGCACTGTATATGAAATGAACTACATTTAAATGTGTATATAACATTTTATGTGTTTAATTTTTATTATTATTATTTTTTTAATGTACACTACTGGCCAAAGCCTGTCGAGTCAGTAAGATTTTTAAGAAAAAAAATTAATACTTTTATTCAGCAAGGAAGCATTAAATTGATCAGACGTGACAAGACATTCAAAGTTACCCAAAAAATGATATTTAAAATATATGCGGTTCTTTTGTACTTTATTCATCAAAGGATCTAAAAGAAATAAAGCAGCGCAGCTGTTTTCAACATTGATGATAATCATAAATGTTTCTTGAGCAGCAAATCCTCATATTAGAATGATTTCTGAAGGATCATGGGACACTGAAGACTGGAGTAATGATGCTGAAAATTCAGCTTTGATCACAGGAATAAAATATGCTCTACTATATATTACAACAGAAAACAGCTATTTTGAATTGTAAATATATTTTACTACTATTTCACTGTTTGTACTGATCAAATAAATGCAGCCTTGTTGTGCAGAAGAGACTTCTGACCCCAACCTTTTGTATGGTATTGTATGTTAAATTCATTGACCGAGGAAGAGTTGTCTCTTTCTAATCTGCTTTAAACATATTTTATCTTTTTTTTTTTTTAATCTTTTGAAGTGGTCTGATCTGCAAAGTCAGCGCAGGCAATGAAAGCGCATGCTTAACCACAGCATATTTGACCGAGATGTCGAGTCTGGAACCGCTACTCATCCCGCTGATCACATGCTTCAGATACTGGGCTAAGGTAAGACCGATGTTTATGTAAGTTTAAAATACTAAATTGCATCTTTTGTTTACTATGGTTCTTAGTGTTGTCTGAAACATGACATGAGTTATGTTGTGTGTATATTACATTGATTTTTTTATTTTTATGTACAGTGAAACGGCATAAACGGCATTTCTTTTTGTGTGTGAATTAGATTTGTTGCGTAGACCAGATGGAAGAAGGTGGACTTCCATCCTACTGCATTACCCTCATGGTCATCAGCTTCTTGCAGCGACGCAAGGAACCCATCTTACCTTCATACCTAGAACACGTGGTGTGTGTGATTCAGCATTAATGCATCATTTTATTCAAGTTTATAGGACCAATGCCTGATTATTGCATCTGGATCATTTTGGAGAGGTAACCTGAGATAATCTGCAGTCAGCCGGTCATTATAGCAACAAAAAAAAAAACTCAACCCGGTAATCAAGATGCAGACTATATGCAATAATTATCCTGTTTATTACACACATACTCATCACATGAATAAATATAGGAAGTTTGAAATCCAACATGAAATTATTTACACTTTTCTTAAAGCCTTCATGTATATAATGCATTATAAAAGTGTTCATAATATACATAATGCATTTTAACTTATGAAAAGCTATAATGCATTATTATATTTACTGATTCCTTGTTACATCTGAAGTTGGTTGTATGCATTACACTTTCTAAAGGTGAGTTCAATCAATATGAGTGTTATAATGTATTATAACTGAGGTTACAATTATTCATGAGACCATTATAAGGTGCATTAAAAGTACTATTATAATGCATTTTAAATCAAGGCTAAAGTGTTACCAATTATTTTATAGTTTTACCTGCATATTGGACACAGCCAGTTTTACAGTTTAACGATCGGCATAGAAAACATATTTTGCCACAGAATGCTGCAACTGACCAATCACAATCAAGTATTTCAGAGAGCCATGTAATGAACTAGGTATGTGTGATATCTCTGTATTTTCTGGGATTTTGTCGATAATGATAATTAGATGATTTTTAGATATTCATTTTTTTTTATATAATCATATTCTGGGGTGATATTTGCCTTCTTTAGTTGATTTCAAGTGCATTTTTACCTTCATTTTTAATTATTATTTTTAATTATAATATAAAAGTTTTTTTTTAAACATTAATCTATGGACACATAATGTATGTGTTTGTACTGTGTATAATTTTTTTATGTATATTTAAATACACACATACAGTGAGGAAAATAAGTATTTGAACACCCTGCTTTTTTGCAAGTTCTCCCACTTGGAAATCATGGAGGGGTCTGAAATTGTCATCGTAGGTGCATGTCCACTGTGAGAGACATAATCTATAAAAAAAAAATCCAGAAATCACAATGTATGATTTTTTAACTATTTATTTGTATGATACAGCTGCAAATAAGTATTTGAACACCTGTCTATCATCTTCCAACATGACAATGACCCGAAGCACACAGCCAGGATAACCAAGGAGTGGCTCTGTAAGAAGCATATCAAGGTTCTGGCGTGGCCTAGCCAGTCTCCAGATCTAAACCCAATAGAGAATCTTTGGAGGAGCTCAAACTCCGTGTTTCTCAGCGACAGGCCAGAAACCTGACTGATCTAGAGAAGATCTGTGTGGAGGAGTGGGCCAAAATCCCTCAACAACAGGTGCAAACCTGGTGAAAAACTACAGGAAACGTTTGACCTCTGTAATTGCAAACAAAGGCTACTGTACCAAATATTAACATTGATTTTCTCAGGTGTTCAAATACTTATTTGCAGCTGTATCATACAAATAAATAGTTAAAAAATCATACATTGTGATTTCTGGATTTTTTTTTTTTTTAGATTATGTCTCTCACAGTGGACATGCACCTACGATGACAATTTCAGACCCCTCCATGATTTCCAAGCGGGAGAACTTGCAAAATAGCAGGGTGTTCAAATACTTATTTTCCTCACTGTATGCATGTATATTTAAGAAACAATGTATTTATATATAAAATATTTATATAAGAAATTATATAAAAAATATATATGCAGTGTATATACATGCAAATATTTCTTAAATATATACATGGAGTGTGTATTTATTTATATATATATATATATATATATATATACACACACACACGTATTATGTAAACACAAATTTTTATTTTCGATGTGATTTAATCGTGTTTAATCAATTGCCCAGCACTAATCTATGCGCTCGCACACACACACACACACACACACCTTTATGTCAATATGTGTATATATGTTAATTAAATAATATAGAATAATTAATCAAAATATCACTCTAAAACTGTTATTGTTTGTAAAATAAAGTAAATTATTGTGACAATATTCTGAAATGTAACTCACAATATTAGCTTCTTGTTTATTGGACTGTTGAGTAAAAACAGTGTCACATTTGCAAACATGCTGATACTCAGGAACATCAGCGTGATTGATTGTGTGATATTGCTTAAATATAAGAAATATAAGACAAAAACTCCCCCGTATATTCAATTTTGGGTCATTCTAATGGCATTGTACAACATCATGCAGTGGAAGCAATTGTTACTCTCAAAGGCTGTTTTTTTTTTTTTTTTTTTTTTTTTTTTGCAAAGTGCATACAGTATTTGATAATGTTAGCTCACACAGCTAGACAATACATATCGCACACCCCTATTATGAACAACACAATGGCATTTACTTCCACAAAACTTAAACTAGACAATTTAGAAAATTGTTCATACTGTATGTTTATTATAGAAATTCCTGTAAGAAATGGTTTTCATTGTGAGGTAGTTTAATGCGTTTCATTTTTGATGCAGAGACTGATGTTGTGTCTTGTTTTAGGGTTTGCCCGTGAGTAAACTCAAGAGTTTCTCCTTAACTGGGGTTGAAAAAGGAAACGTGCTTTGGGTTTATGATCCAACCTCAAACGATTCTCAAGATAAAGACAAAGTCATCAAGAAAGGAAAGGTTAGTATGTTTCAGGTTATTCATGTATTGTACATCAAAAGGTTTCATTTGAAGACTATTTTAAGGTCAAGCCAAAAGAAAGTCAACAAAATTACTACTGTATTTTATGGAAGCTAGTTTCTGCCACAAAATAAAACAATAAAAGGGTAATTGCGTCTTTTTATCTCACATTTCAGTTCTATGCATCAATTCAGATACAAGCCGACCAATATTTGGTTTGGTCATGCCATGGTTTCCCATGCACACATAGCTAGACTAACATTACAATAAACAGAGGGCTCACCCTATTTAGGTTGGTTGATTTTAAAATTTTGTTGTCCTAAACGCAAATTCCCCCTTTTAGCCTTTAACAGTCTATGAACATTTGAACCAGTGCCAAGTGTTAGCCGGAGCTCTAAAATCACTGTTGGTGTGCCCTATGCTCCACTCAAAACTAGACTTTAGTCTGTTACTAACCTGAATGCAGAATTGCGGTAACAATGAAATTATTAACTCTTGTAGATTGTTGGATCCTGAGTACGTCACAATACATTCAAATGTAGCAATTTATTAATAGTCAGGTAAATCATATCATGTAGCCTGGATGCCAGACGAACTTAGCCCCGCCCACAAATTTTTTTGCACGGGCAGTTCGGTCTGGATTTGATTCATAGAGAAGTAATTATGCCCGAACAGAAACTGTTCGGACCAATGAAATTGTCAGGGCGGGCTTCAGACGATGATGGACAGATGATAAACAGTAACGTAATCATCCACGTCATCAAAGGCGCTTGGGTTGAATTTGTTCTAATCCTAAACGGAGAACTTGTTCGTATATGCATTCACCTTTACTATTTCTCTCAGAAATCATGATCGTGTTGGTCAGTACTCTGTGTATCCTTAAATTCTTTTTTACAACACCGGCAAAGATCGTTTACACTCATCTTCTTCTTCTAATGTTACTTATTCCAGCGTGCGTGCAGACAGGGTTGCCAAGTTTTTACAGCAAAACTCGCCCAATTGCTACTCAAAACTAGCTAAAAACAAGCCCAATAGCTTTCCGGGTGGGGGGGTTCTCCGGGAAAAATGGCATTTGGGGGGTAAAATATGTGTTATTTTGGCTGGACTGGCTTCTAAATTTCGCATTCCTGGGTCTGTATATCACATAATTGGGGTCGCTTCAACCCGCGGACTTGGCAACACAGTGCAGTTGAGTTCTGTTGACATTTGACAACTAACGTTATGCGTCGCTCCGTTGCTCTGATTGGTTGTAGGTCTATCCAATTGAGGTCTTTCCTGGTTCGGTTTAAACACGCCCCATAATCACAGCTCAACGGAGCAGAATCAGACTCAAATTCTGACTAGAATTGAGTATGACGATGTCAGGCTACATATCATGCCAATTACATAATCAATAAAGAGTAAAAGATGCATAACTGACCTCAGGAAAAATGACCCTGGACCACAAAACCAGTCATAATGGTAATTTTTATTGAGATTTATACATCACCTGAAAGCTGAATAAATACGCTTTCCATTGATGTATGGTTAGGACAATATTTGGTCGAGATACAATTATTTAAAAGTCTGGAATCTGATGGTGCAAAAAAAATCTAAATATTAAGATAATCACCTTTTAAAGGATTAGTTCACTTCAAAATTAATATTTCCTGATATTTTACTCACCCCCATCTCATCCAAGATGTTCGTGTCTTTCTTTCTTCAGTCGAAAAGAAGAATTTTTTAAGGAAAACATTCCTAGATTTTTCTTCACATAATGGTTTTCAATGGCAACCAAAATGCTCTCAAAGGAAGGGCTTCAGAGGCTCTGCACGATCCCAGACGAGGAATAGGGTCTTATCTAGCGATACGACCGGTCATTTAAAAATAAAAAATAAAAATGAATATACTTTTTAACCTAAATTGCTCATCTTGCGCTGCTCTGCGGCCGCCAGTGATTGCGCAATCACGTCGAAAACGTCACACTAGACGTAGGCGGAAGTATTTACAAAGCGCACATGCGAAGCATAATACAAACACCCTTCAACACAAAAAAAGATATAACAACGATGTCGGACGATTTTGAAGTTGAAGATGGGAAAGGGTGTTTGTATTAGTCCTCGCATGTTTGGTTGGGGTGGTACTTTCGCCTACGTCTAGTGTGACGTCTCAACGTGATTACGCAATCACTGGCGGCCGTAGAACAGTGCAAGATGAGCAATTTAGGTTAAAACGTTTTTTTTTATTTTTTTTATGAAAATCGCTAGATAAGATTCCTGGTCTGGGATCGTGCAGAGCCTCTGAAGCTCTTCAAAGTGCTTTGAAACTGCATTGAATTGGACCTTCAACATTTTGGTTGCAATTGAAAACCATTATGAGGAGAAAAATCTTGAAATGTTTTCCTCAAAAAACGTATTTTCTTTTCGACTGAAAAAAAGAAAGACATGAACATCTTGGATGAGATGGGGGTGAGTAAATTATCAGGAAATTTTCATTTTGAAGTGAACTAATCCTTTAAACAACGTGGCACTGGACATGAAAATGATAGCTGCGTTGGGCTGAAAGTAGCAAAAACACTTTTCAAATTTAAATGGCAAATGCATTTGCACCAATTTGTACGCCCATGGGCGTGCTGGTCTGAAAACCAGGCGTGTTCAGGAGCATTGTTGGTGTGTTGCTATTTTGAGGAACTGAAAACGACTGCACCATTGACCAACAAAAACCTGCTCTAAAGTCAATAGTGCAGTATTTTTTGTTATTTAAAGAGTGCATTAGTACTATGTGTATATAGGCGGGTCCACAACTGCTTATTACACACACAGAGCAGCGCGCAAACATGTTTAAATATGAAAAATGAAAGGATTAAAATGTGAAAGATTATTATTGTGTACATAAATATAAAATTCCTGCCTCAAGTGGGCGGAGTTCTTGGGGTCTTGTACACGAGTGAGGGAAGGATGGAACGGGAGATTGGCAAACGGATCAGTGCAGCGTCTGCAGTAATGTGGTCGATGTACCGGTCTGTCATGGTGAAGAAGGAGATGAGCTGTAAGGCGAAGCTCTCGATTTACCGGTAAATCTACGTTCCTACTCTCACCTATGGTCATGAGCTCTGGGTCATGACCGAAAGGACAAGATCCCGGATACAGTCGGCCGAAATGGGCTTTCTCCGCAGGGTGGCTGGGCGCTCCCTTAGAGATGGGATGAGAAGCTCGGTCACTCGGGAGGAGCTCAGAGTAGAGCCGTTGCTCCTCCACATCGAGGGGAGCCAGCTGAGGTGGCTCGGGCATCTATTTCGGATGCCTCCTGGACGCCTTCCCAGGGAGGTGTTCCGTGCACGTCCCACCGGGAGGAGGCCCCGGGGAAGACCTAGAACACGCTGGAGGGATTATGTCTCCCGGCTGGCCTGGGAATGCCTCGGGGTTCCCCCGGAGGAGCTGGAGGAAGTGGCTAGGGAGAGGGCAGTCTGGGCGTTTCTGCTTAGACTGTTGCCCCCGCGACCCGGCCCCGGATAAGTGGAAGATGATGGATGGATGGATAAATATAAAAATGCTTACATGTCATAATGGATAGTCATTGCATGTATCAAAATGACCTATTTGCAGACAAATTAAGTTAATTATTTGACCAATCGAGCCAATACACACATGTATTTAAACTGACTTGCCAGGTTGAGGGTGTCTATATTCCGCCATGTAAAAAGCAAATCCGCCATGGTCAAAGCGCAACTGCCTCTTAAAAGGAACGGGAGACAAGACTAGAGTTAATATGGCTCATTAAGAGACTAGGTACAACCCTTTTAGCCCCCAAGTGCACTTGTGCTGTGCGCTTTAGACCATGCGCTCAGATTTTTAAAATAGGGCCCATAAACGTTCAATTCTGAGAGAAAATAAAAGAATTGCGAGATGGGAAAAGTCACTCGTTATTTATTCCATAGCGGAAACAAGCTTCCATGGTATGTTTGGTATTATTGGTTCATAGTTTTTTCTTCAACAGGCTCCACTGGTATTTTTCAAAAGCCGGAGTCCTCCTGTGATGCTGGGGAAGCTTTGGGTTGAGTTACTGCGATATTATTCACTGGAATTTCAAATACCCGAGAAAGTCATCAGCGTACGCACAAACGGTGAAGTATGGCGTGATCTGAAAGACTGGCCCAAAAAGAGGATTGCAATAGAAGGTATCCATGGCATCATGTGAACTATTTTTTTTTTTTTTATACGTTTGCCTTTATTAATCTTTGTTTTCTTTCTCAGATCCATTCGCCGTCCAGAGGAATGTGGCTCGGACGTTGAGTAGTCAGATGATGTTCGACTATATGTTGCATTGTCTCAAAGCGACTTATAAGTACTTTGCTTCTTCTCCAAAAAGCAAAGCTGGGAAAATCCGTTCAAACAGTCAAACTGACAAATCCGTGAGTGGTGTGAATCATGTCGATGGAGTGAAGAAAAGAACGAAAGTGCCAGCCAAGGATTTGAACCGATCCCATGCCAGATCCAGCCCGCATAGGACAGAAGAGCACGAAGACTCTGACTTTATGATTGAGCTGGAGGAGGAAGAAGCCGACTCTGACGCGGAGACTGAGGTAAGTATCTGCTTTTCTGGAGGTGTTTTTTTTCATGTGATCCCCTTGAATTCTTATGCCTTAGAGCTTTTCAGGTCAATTTTTCTGATTTATGATTTTCCAGTTAAAATAAGATGTAAATAAGGTCATTTTTAATACATTTACTGTATAATTTCAGCTAAATGTTTTTGTGAAATATGGAAGAAATGTTTTTTTTTTTGCGTTTAGTTCTGAGTTACCCTCAGAAAAATAGCATGTTGAAATTAAATTGAGTTTATGCACTTCTGTAGGGTGAAGATGAGGAAGATGATGATGATGATGATGACGACATCGAGCTTGATGAATCTGGTTCTGGCGATGAGATCTTCCCCTTCGACCGGGAGACGAGTGACGATGTGGGATCCGATGTAGGCGATCCAGAGGAAGCAGCATCTGTCCCGCGCAAACCAAAAGCAGAGCTTTCCGAATCGGAATTGGCTGCAGTAACACAGTCGGACCTTGAAGGCATTCATTATGTATTCACCAAGAGGGTTTTCAGTGATGGCAAGGTACATATGCATCCTCAAATGCCTACTGAGTTGCATGTCTATGTGAGACCATCCAAACTTGTGATGTAAAATGTGCTAATGTTGCTAGATATTTAGCTGCTCTTGTCAAGCTGTTGAGTATACACAATTAAAGTGCCTATATTAAGCTATTTTAAAGGCTCCAGGGTTAACATGCATCCAGGCTCAGTGTCTGAATTGGCTCGATCAAGGATTCGGTCTCTATAAACCCCGCCTTTCCGAGAGCCTGCTCTACTCTGATTGGTGAGACGGCCCAGTCTGGTGTCGGAAACCAAACGGCATTACTAGGGCTGTGAATCTTTGGGTAGATTCGATTCACAATTTATAGGTTTTCAATTCAAGAACGATTTTTGTAAATTCAGAAAGATTTGATTTGAGACGATTCAAATTCGATGTGATTCTGGTAGGGCTGTAATCTCCCAGTCGATTATTAGTCGATACTTTCTGGCTCGACCAAAACTCTGATTTGTCGATTTTTTGCAGCGTTCATTTCGTCAGTTTGGCCCCGTTCATTTGATCAGGTGGAAAGCACTAATTGCTAATGGGGGTGTTTTCAGAGCAGCCCTGTTTCACAAGTCTGTCTTCAGAACACCCCCCTTGTTTTCACTTTTTTGGGATTAGCCCAACCCACTGGAGAAGAGAGACAGACTGAAGTAGGCTACTTTGCTGTATAGGCCTATTATTAATTTAATTGTGAGAGCGTTTTCCTAGTCAGTCCTTTTCTACTATATCAACAAAGACATCAGCAGTGTGGCAGCATTTTTTTAAATAGAAAATGGGGAAAAAAGTCGAATGCAAATTTTGCAAGCAACAGTTTGCATATCACAGCTCGACTACAAACATGTCATATCACCTAAACACGGTAAGCTAACTTGTCTCCGTCTGTGCCCCGTCCCTTTTATTATTGTGAAAACTGCAAATTTATTTATAGTATTATTTATTGGATTTGGGCACTTTATTTTATTTTTTATTTGGAGCCTAATGCGCGATGCGCTGTGCCCACTGTTTGTATTAGTTTTGAGCCTATGCTTTATTTTTCAGTTACGCACTTTATTTTGTTTCTGCTCTTGATCTGGCTTGTTTAATAAATATTCCTTTTTTATTAAAGTTGACATGCAGTTTATGTTTAAGTGTAAAAGTTTTAAGTTAATAGTCTATTCGTGTCTCAGCCGCGGAGCTGAGCTGATCCTATGTTTGAGCTGCACAGAGCGGCTGACATGATAGTATCTGTCAGTCATTATAATACATATGACAAAAACAATTGTCTAAATTGTTGCATATTCCTCAAAAGTTCTTGTGATGATATCACTAGTTGACAACATAGTAACAGTTACTATATTTTCGGAAATCATAGGCTATGATATTGCGCAGGTGATGCAACGCTGTTAGAGCCGACAGACTCATTTCAGTCCAAAATAAAAATGTCAAAAACGATTTAATATACTGCAAATAGCCTACTAGTTTTTATGTTTATTTATAATTCATTTAGGCAGACAAGAAGGCCACCAAGTACTGCGCACAGTGCACAGATAATTCATTTAAAGTTTTTTTTTCCTAATGTCATTTTTAGTCGATTTTTAGTCTCAAATTTCAGGACGACCAAGATTTTCTTTGGCTGATTACAGCCCTAGGCAATTTAATGGTTATGTATTTTAAAGCACTGAATCGCTATTGAATCATGATTAGTTCGATTCTTGGCATTTTAAATCGTATTTTTGAATCGTTGATTTCAGTCAATAATCATGTTTCAAGATCGACGCATATGCATTATCAGGATTTGGTATCATTGTATCGAGAAAACGAATGAATTGTACACCCCTCCTATTAGCATATCTGAATTTCAGTTCCAGATCTTTCTTAGCACTTGATACAGAGATGCAAACAGTGTAACGATGGCGTTGGTTTTACCGTAATTTACTGTATCAATTCCAGCGTGAGTCTCGTCCTTTAGAAGTGCATCAACGTTGATTTGCTTTGGCAGCAGAAAACAGCGTCTTCTCGACATGTCAACAACACGAACCAAACTCTTCCAGTCTCAGCTACAACTACACTGTTTGAGGGTCAAAGTAGGCGTTGTTCACGGGCAGCCAATGAAGACCATAGACTGGCATTTTGCAAATGTATTACAAAACTACGTAGCTTTGTGCAGCATGTGAGACTGGAATTACTGAAAACTCATTTCAGACAGTTCAGAATCGCTTCTTTCTTTTAGAAGACTAACTTTGCAGAAACTTTGCAGACCTTTTACTTTCACAAACAGCTCTATTACACCCTGCATGAAAGGTAATATCTGAACGCGCACAATAGGGGCACTTTAAATGTTTCTATTGCCATTTTAATGATGTTGACATTTACTAAGTTCAATGCAAATTTTTTCATTGTATTTTTTCTACTTTTTAGTCTTCATGCTCCGTTTAATGTGGGTCATGTTGACAAATCATCCATCTTTTTCTGTTAGTCCCCCATTCTGATATGCGGCCTTTGTAAGAGTGATGGACATTCGAAACAGGATTGTCCTGAGGACTTCAAGCGAGTGGAGTTAAAACGCCTTCCAACCATGACTCTAGACTTCCTGAAGATTCTCAATGAAGTCTGTGAGCAATGCTACCGTAAGTATGCTATGGATGTATTTTGACATGAACACACTCTTTATTGATTGGTAATGCTGTTATGGGACCATACAGACAAATAGACAAAGTCTTTGCCTTTCTTACACCATTTATGGCACTATGATGTGCACATTGTGCATACATCTTTTTTTTTTATATGCATGCATATTTCTTTGTTTTTATTAAATGTTAAAATCTAGCTTGCATGTAGTTTTAAGTGATATAATAAAAATGGTTGCATTTATTTAGGTGACTTTGCACCAGATGACGTGGAGGTGAAAGTCAGAGAACACATTTTACAAGATTTTGAGACTTTCCTGAGATGTCAAGTGCCAGGTAATGCAGCTTTGTGATACTGTTTAGAATTTAAGTATGTCAAATTCGGTATGTTCCCCTTTTCCATTTAAATGCATTTCTTCATCCATATTGCTGCATGATACTTGTGATACTTGAAAATGCTGCACAAATGAACAAAAACTGTGAATCGGAACATAATTTGTTTTATGATTCAACTCATCCATTGTTTTTGAACTGGATATTTAATTCACCCATTTGCTCTATTTTGTCAAGGACTGTTTTATATGTATGTGGGAGGACTATACAGATGCTTATTTGTTGATGTGTCTTTTTTTATTTGTTTTATCAGGAGCCAAGTTGGCTTTGTTTGGTTCATCCAAGAATGGGTTTGGCTTTAAACAGAGTGACTTGGACATCTGTATGACTCTAGAAGGCCAGGACACAGCAGCGGTAATGTCTCTTTTTCTACACAAGATCTTCACGACATCCAGACAGAAAGTGTGAACTGTTAACTAACAATGTGACACACCAAGCCGATTTAACATGTCGAATCAGGTGAACTGCAGTTGACCCGACTATGTGGAACACAATGCAAAAACTAGCCACACAGGCACTCACAGACGGCCAACCATCGGCTTGGTGTGTCACGGTTAGGGTTGGGTACCGAACTCTGTACTTTTAAGGGCACAGACCGAATTACGTCGGTACTACAGAGTACCGATTCACATTAAATCAATCTGTACCAAATTTCTGTACCTGAGAACACATCTGATTATATAGACTAGTGTCTGTGAATATAAAACCGCAAAAAGACTATTTAAATACGAATTCTGCGTGTCTCTGTGAATAAATGGCGCAGACACGCGGTTTAATTTACCTGTACATACACACAAACTGAATTGCGCATGACGGTCGCGTGTTTCCATCTGCCGTCTCATATGAATGCATGAATGAAAGTCATCTCCAGAGCAGCTCTGAGAGTCACATTCATGCTGACTTCATGAGCATTTTACCGTTTCATTTGAGAAAAACTACCGTCATATCATAGACACACAGAAACTCAAAGGTATTGACGGCAACTCGTCAAAAATTTCACTAATACGTTACTGTTGTACAGTAGAATTACTAACACTAATATAATAAATTATCAACTTTATTTTTTAAGTTTTAAATTTAACAGTATAAAGCTCAGTTGACAAAAAAGTTTGTTTAATTAAATTCAAAGATACATTAAATTAATTGATTACTAGAAGATGCACAACAAAGAATTTGTGGGAAATTTTTCATAGAAATTAAATTTAAAAAGAAAAAAAATGATATGGTTGTTTGGTAACACTTTACAGTAAGATTCATTGGTTAACATTAGTTACCTACATTAGTTAACATGAACTAATAATGAACTGCACTTATAAAGCATTTATTTATCTTAGTTAATGTAAATTTCAACATTTACTAATGCATTATTAAAATCTTGTTAACATTAGTTAATGCACTGTGAACTAACATGAACAAACCATGAACAGCTGTATTTTTATTAACTAACGTTAACAAAGATTAACTAATGCTGAACAGAGGTGTTGTTCATGTTAACTAATGCATTAACTACAGTTAACTAATACAACCTTATTAAGTAGCTAGTAGCCTACAATTTACTGGTAAATATTACAGTAATCAAACATCACAGACAATGGCAGACAGAGACCAGGGCAGCTCTGGCATAATGTCAATAACACTTCTATAAATGACTTGCAGTTTCTTTACAGTGATGATGTAAACATCGCTAAAGTACTGAAAAAAGGTACCGTTGGGTACTGATTAAAATGTGAACGGTACCCAACCCTAGTCACGGCCCTTACAGTGAAGCACACACTAGTCTGGATAGCGCTGACAGCAATATTCCAGATTCAGTTTAAGCTAAACTCATTTGACAGCATTTGTGGCATAATGTTGATTACCAGAAAAATTATTTGAACTTGTCCCTCATTTTCTTAAATACAAAAACAAACAGTAGAAGTAAATGGAGATAATTGTTGGATTAAAAATTGAGTCATTTTAGAATAGCACTTTTTTATATGTGTATTGTTCGAGCTGTGAAGCTGGTTAAAGCAGGGGTTTTCAAACTGGGGTCCAGGGGTCCTCCAGAAGGTTCTAAGGGGTCCCCAGAAAATTTCAGAGAATAAAAAGACAAAACAAATAATGGATAAAGTCTACTGAATATTCTAACTGTTTCATTTCTGTTTCATGGTTCTCTCCTTTCTTGCAGTATACATTGCAGAATTGTATATGTTTGCTTTGTATCTTTCTAGTGAGTTTTTCTCACCACAGTGCCCTTTATCTTGCTCACTAGGGTTGTAAGGCAGTATTCTTAATGCAGTTAGTAAACTGCTTGCATACATTTATTGTAAAAGTTGCTTATACAAATTATTTTTAATTGAAAATGTTCTTCTTGAGGTTTATATGTCCAACATCAACAGCCAATTTAAGTTGGGAAACAATATGTTGTATTTATAATGTCACACTTACTATTTATCTGACAGTTTAAATGCTTTTTCTTACATAAAAATAGATGGATTTTAGGAAGGGGGTCCCTCATTGGGGCTCCTTGGCATCATAAAGTTTGAAAACCCCTGGGTTAAAGCATAGTCGTTTTAAGGATATAGAGTTGAGTTTTCATATTGTTTCCATCTTGTGGCAATACTATTGAAACAGTACTTTAACAATTAAGAATTGTCCCCATTCACTTCCATTGTAAGGTCCGGTTTACACCTGGTATTAAGATGCATTTTAATCGATCGGATCACAAGTGGACGACACGAAAAACAGGTGTAAACGGGGTCTAAAATGTTTTGAGATTGTCCTTTCCACCACTTCCAGAGGTAGTCGAAAACGTATTCGACCACATTGCTTTTGTAATGTAAACGTTCATGTGGTTGAATGCGTTCGAACAGCCACAACCTGACCTAATGCGTAAACATTATGGAAGCGCTCTAGCCAGACAGGTTTTTGTTTCCCAAGTTTTGTTTGAACATGAAAAATGCACCAAGCACAGTGTTCTCTCTCCATTCCTGATTTCTAACACACACTTGCAGTGTTCAGCGTGATCATGCACCTGTCAGAACAGAAGCTGATGCTCTCGGTGTGTTTTTCCATCGTCTCTGTGCGCGTTCATATGTAAATTACGTGAGCTTTTTTTGTCCATTTAGATTGAATAATCTAAAAAAAAAAAAAAACACATTTACCTGTCAATAGACACTCCCCTCGAAGATATCAGAACAGAAGTAGTTGAAAGTGGACAAAAGAGATGGATTAAAGGGGTGGTAAAACACATTCTTTCGAAGGCTTGATTGTGTTTGTGGGCTGCACTGTAACATGTGTTCATGCTTCGTTTTTAAAAAAATTGCATTATTTTTCATATATTTTACCTTTATTCTACACTGCTCTGTCCCTCCTTGTAAAAACGGTCTGATGGTTTCCGGGTTGTGTGAAGCCGGTCCCTCAAAAATACGCAATGGGCTCAGATTGGTTAGCTGGCCCAGTGTGTTGTGATTCGCTAACCGCCTAGTGCACGGTAGTCGGAAACGTCACGCCCCTTCCCTTTACCGGTAGCCTCAGGTTACTAGCGTCAATAAAACCATACTAATTTGAGCCAGAATCAGACCCAGACAATTTTAGTGAAGATGATCGAGCAGAACCTGTTCAGTCCTCAAGAGTAAAGACTGCGGATCTATAGTGATCGCTCCTGAATGGCACTGTTACTTTTGTATTGTTAGAACGATTTGCCAAATATCTGTCGCAAGAACGAACACTAAACATTGCCTTTACTAGTAGCCAAATCAAACACAGAAGCATGTTTAGCATGCCTGTAGATAAACAACACATAAAAGCTCTAATCAAAGAATAATTTACACTAATGCCAAGTTTGCTGTCGAGATTTAAAAAAGAGTTTGTAACGTTAGGTGTTTGTCGGATAACGTTAAGAATGAATGAGCATTTAACAAACTGGTTTGCAGAGCCAAATGAGCGTTGTCATCTGTGTACTTCCTTGCTACAACGTACAATTAACAATACGAACTATTACAGGAAAACACATAGACGAAAAATAAATCCTACTTACTGGTTGTGGCCCGTAAACAGCTTCTGTTTTTAAATCCATCTTTCAGGACAAGCCGTTGTAAGAATCCTGCATTGAACTCGCGAAGATTGTGGAAGCTTTCCTCCGTGAGATGTGCAGCGAGATCCGCGCGTGCCCGTCTCACAATGTGTGTTTGTCTCGCGCAGCTGAACCGCGGCTCGTGTATTGCAAATACAGACGAATATTGTCCATTATGTCACATTTTCCGGTCTTCTCCTCCGACCCCTGTCTGTCTCGTGCTTTGATTTATGATGGGCAGCATATATCTGCTGCAAATGCGACCTGTTCCCCTCTGTCTCATACACACATGCATATAACATTGTATGTTAAACGCACTGCAACGCACCCCCGTCCCTAGGAAGGCTGAACAAAGTGGACCTGCAATCCGGATGAAAATAACAGCGTTTCGTCGGCATTGGCAACAACACTCCAGCCTACTAACTATACCACAACAACGCTTCCCTGCTGCGATACAAAATGGCCTCGCCCCCCTTATTTAATATTCTCGGAGGAGGGGTTTATGTAAATATTGGGGCTGGTGATGTCAGAGACCCTGGAGGAATGTCTGTAGTCCTTAGAAATTGATTTCTTTAAAAGAAAATATCTCCCTTTGCTTTAAACTTTGAACGCTGTAACTTTGCAGATGTTGTTTCTGCTCAAACAGCAACATTACACACTAGCTAAAGTTAGAAAAGTGAAATCGTGGTTTACCACCCCTTTAAAACACCAGGTGTAAATGGGTATTGAAGCGGCAGTGGATTTCAGTATCCCTCATGTACTTGTGATCCGTTTGACCAAAACGCATCTTAATACCAGGTGTAAACAGTCTCTCACTGTAACCCATGTTTTTTTTTTTTTTTAAGATTAAAAAGAAGAACAGTAGGCACGAGTGGAATCACGTTTTGCCAATCAATGTTATGCCACAAATGCTGTTGGTTGAGCTTATCAAGGACTGAACACTGAATACTCTTTTAATAACACAGAGCTTCAACCCGCACAGAAGTTTGGGGTTAGATTTTTATTTATTTATTTATTTATTTTATTCATCAAGGACACATTAAGTTGATCAAAAGTGACATTAAAGACATTTATAATGTTGCGTAAGATTTATTTCAAAGAAATGCTGTTCTTTTGAATTTTCTATACATCAAAGAGTCCTGGAAAAAACTTATCAGTTTTCAACATTAATAACCAGAAATGTTTCTTGAGCAGCAAATCCTCATATGAGAATGATTTCTGAAGAGTGACACTGAAGACTGGAGTAATGATGCTGAAAATTCAGCTTTGATTACAGGGATAAATTACACTTTACAATAGATTTACATAGAAAACAGCTATTTTAAATTTAATATTTCTGTTTTTACTGTATTTTTGATCACCAAGCCAGATGAACAGACTGCAAAAACATTATGCACTGTGTATTTAACTTTTTAGACCCTGTATTTTCTGTTAAGTTTCCTAATCTGGTTCTTTTGACAGGGCTTGGACTCCATGGCTGTTATTGAGAGCCTGGCTAAAGCGCTACGGAAACACCATGGTATGGTTTTTTTGGGCGTGATTGTGAAATTGCCTGTTGGTTATGCTACTGAAAAAGGGGTGGGTGCTCATTTCAGTCAGTAATCATGTTTTGACATTTTTAGGAAGGGATAGACTGTCCTCTCTCTTCATAGCTCTAATGTTCAGACTGGTAAATAAAATGACAAAGAGCCCCTCTGTACGCTTCAGACAAACCTCCGTTTACTTTAAATGCATGTTTTAAAATAAATCAGTGCTTTTGTTTTACACCCCATGTCTATTTATTTATTCATTTTAGGCCTGAGAAACATCCTGCCTATTACTACTGCCAAAGTCCCAATTGTGAAGTTTTACCACACCAAAACTGGACTAGAGGGAGATATAAGCTTGTACAATACACTGGTGAGAGAATTATGTTTATATGTCCAAATTTGACACTAAACCAGAAGTTCAAACTATTGCAATTGTTAATAGCGTTAGTATTTCGTAAGAAGAAAGCCCTCTTTACATATTTGCAAAAGTTATGGACATAACTTCTTCCTTATTGCAAAAGTTTAAACTTCAATATTTTGCCAAAAGACAAATACTATGCTTGTTTGGCTTTCTTTAAAATGTACGTTTGAATTATGCCCAACGAAGAACAAATCTTTGAACAATATGAAAATCTGCCCATTGTTTAACTATTCCCTTCATTTGCTAAATATAACCACAATGATTTAATCATCTTAGTCGGGCACACATCCTGTTGGCAATCAAGATTGATCATCTTATGATCATTCAATTATAGCTGACTTAATGTGAACACACCACACCTAATGTCATTGTCCTACAACTTAAGACTCAAAACAAACATGGTGAATCACAATTCAAATACAAATGTAGCAGATCAAATCATCTCAATGCAGATACAATCTAATCACATTACAAATACAATGCAGTAAATCTCCAGAAACACAGACAACCATCAAATACACATCCTAAATACAATAAAAAGTTTAAATTAGTGCTGTCAAATCGATTTTTTTGTTTTTGTTTACATAATATATGTGTGTGTATATATTGTTATATTTATAAAAAATTATATATGCTTTGTGTGTGTGTGTGTGTGTGTGTGTGTGTGTGTGTGTGTGTGTGTGTGTGTGTGTGTGTGTGTGTGTGTGTGTGTGTGTGTGTGTGTGTGTGTGTGTGTGTGTGTGTGTGTGTGTGTGTGTGTGTGTGTGTGTGTGTGTGTGTGTGTGTGTGTGTGTGTGTGTGTGTGTGTGTGTGTGTGTGTGTGTATGTACCAGTCCCTCCAGTTTTTCACGATTCCGCGATCGCTGAATACAGTGCAAAATGTCGAATTTTTTTGCGATCCTATAATTTGTAATTTCACAGCAAAATAATCACAAAAAAAAAAAAATCACAAAAAAAAAAAAAATCTAATGTCTTTGTGAAAGCGAACCTTTCTCTCCTGCCTTCTCGCATAATTGCCAAGGACCGGGCAAATTGATTACTGCAGATGGATGAATGATCCAATAAAAGTATGATATGCCCGATAACAGTTAATAAAAGCGTTTATTGGAGATGGTGGTCTAGTGGGTTAAACCACTGAACTGATATGCATAAGGTTGCAGGTTCGCTCCCAGCAGTCGCCACCAGTGTGTCCTTGAGCAAGGCACTTTACTCCACGTTGCTCCAGGGGGATTGTCCCTGTAATAAAGGCACTGTATGTCGCTTTGGATAAAAGCGTCTGCCAAATGCATAAATGTAAATGTTTACTGCCTCTCAGCGCTCACGAGTACGCTAAACAGAAGTGTTGTTTTATTTCGCTTATTGCCCTTGAACAATCAAAATCAAATACACACAATTATGCCTAAATGTCCGTCTTGGCGGTTATGTATTGAGGGAATACATTTGGGACGTGTGATAGTATTGGGTCCGTACATTACTGTCTTTAAAGTGAAAGCAACCTAATATAGCCTATACCCCTCAAACAACAAAAAACAAACAGTAGCCTGTATGTTGTATTTATTTGTCCTCCTATCATTTTGTTTATTACTTCTTATTTTATTACTGACTGTTTACTTGATTAATTAATTATTTGAGAACTTTTTACTTATATTAGGCAATTGCTTATTGCTGTGATTTACTTGTGATCATGTTATTAAAGCTACATAGTACACCACTGGACTAGCCTTTTTTAGTAAGATACCTAAATGAACAAGATTTGTGCATTTTGTTTGTTCTATTGTCGTGTATGACTATTGTGCATCTAACATAATACATAATATGGTAAATGTGGTATCCTGATTATTAAAAAAAACATGGGAAAATTTTCTCATTTCACACACACACACACACACACACACACACACACACACACACACACACACACACACACAGAGAGAGAGACAGATATAGTAATATACATATACACACACATTATGTAGATAAAAACTTACGTTAGATGGGATTTAATCGATTTGACAGCACTAGTTTAAATGTATTTATATTCAAGACAAAAAGACTATTAAACATAAGTAAAATATCAAATATTTATAATACTGTCCTCGTTGTTTACATGTTAATTCGGATATGCATTGTGAAAATACAGAGCATCCGGAAAGTATTCACAGCGCTTTTCCCACATTTTATGTTATATTATAGCCTTATTCCAAAATGGATTAAATTCATTATTTTTTCCCCTCAATTCTACAAACAATACCCCATAATGACAACGTGAAAGAAGTTTGTTTGAAATCTTTGCAAATGTATAAAAAATAAAAAACGCAAAAAATCACGTACAAATAAGTATTCACAGCCTTTGCTCGATACTTTGTTGAAGCACCTCTGGCACCAATTACAGCCTCAAGTCTTTTTGAGTTTGATGCTACAAGCTTGGCATACCTATTTTTGGGCAGTTTCTCCCATTCTTTTTTGCAGAACCTCTCAAGCTCCATCAGGTTGGATGGGGAGCGTCGGTGCCCAGCCATTTTCAGATCTCTCTTGAGATGTTCAATCGGGTTCAAGTCTGGGCTCTGGCTGGGCCACTCAAGGACATTCCCAGAGTATTCCCGTAGCCACTCTTTTGTTATCTTGGCTGTGTGCTTAGGGTCATTGTCCTTTTGGAAGATGAACCTTTGCCCCAGTCTGAGGTCCAGAGCACTCTGGAGCAGGTTTTCATCAAGGATGTCTCTGTACATTGCTGCATTCATCTTTCCCTCGATCCTGACTAGTCTCCCAGTTCCTGCCGCTGAAAAACATCCCCACAGCATGATGCTGCCACCACCACGCTTCACTGTAGGGATGGTATTGGCCAGGTGATGAGCGGTGCCTGGTTTCCTCTAGACATGGCGCTTGCCATTCAGGCCAATGAGTTTAATCTTGGTGTCATCAGAACAGAGAATTTTGTTTCTCATGGTCTGAGAGTCTTTCAGGTGCCTTTTGGCAAACTCCAGACGGGCTGTCATGTGCCTTTTATTGAGGAGTGGCTTCCATCTCGCCACTCTCCCATACAGGCCTGACTGGTAGGAGTGCTGCAGAGATGGATGTTCTTCTGGAAGGTTCTCCTCTCTCCACAGAGAAACGCTGGAGCTCTGTGACCATCATGTTCTTGGTCACCTCCCTGACTAAAGTCCTTCTCTCCGATCGCTCAGTTTGGCCGGGCGGCCAGCTCTAGGAAGAGTCCTGGTGGTTCCAAACTTCTTCCATTTACGGATGATGGAGGCCACTGTGCTCATTGGGACCTTCAATGCTGCAGAAATGTTTCTGTACCCTTCCCCAGATCTGTGCTTCGATACAATCCTGTCTGAGAGGTCTACAGACAATTCCTTGAACGGCATCGCTTGGTTTGTGCTCTGACATGCACGGTTAACTGTGGGACCTTATATAGACAGGTGTGTGCCTTTCCAAATTTTGTCCAATCAACTGAATTTACCACAGGTGGACTCCAGTCAAGTTGTAGAAACATCTCAAGGATGATCAGTGGAGACGGGATGCACCTGAACTCAATTTTGGGTGTCATGGCAAAGGCTCCTTTTTTTTTTTTTTTTTCTTTAATAAATTTGCAAAAATTTCGATCAATCTTCTTTAATGTTGTCATTATTAATTCTACAAACAATACCCCATAATGAATTTAATCCATTTTGGAATAAGGCTGTAACATAGCAAAATGTGGAAAAAGTGAAGCGCTGTGAATACTTTCTGGATGCACTGTATATTTACAATTACAAACTTTAATGTTAGGTGTGACAGAAATATTGTTTTATTTAATGATCGGCAGCCCTAATTAAATTCATGGATTGGCAATCCACATTCTTTAGTTTAGTTAATTAATGTATCTTTTTATTTATTTTTTTATTTTTTTATAAATGTAACTAACCCTATCCCTTTGTTGCATGTAGTTATTATTGTAATTACCATAAATTGTGCATAATTACATGCAACTAGCCTTAAACCAAACCCTATAGTAACTACATTTAGTTAATTATTATTACTCAGTACTTAAATGTATAATTACACTGTACCACAAACACCTTAAAACAAAGTGTAACCCTAAATGCGTTCTGGTGTAATTACACTGCAAGTCGACATACTGTAAATTAAAGTCCAACCAAGATTTTTCCGTTTTATTTCCTCAGGCTTTGCACAACACACAGCTACTGGCATCTTATGCTGCAATCGACGCTCGGGTGAAGATCCTCTGCTACGTCATGAAAGTGTTCTCCAAAGTAAGTTCCACACGTTCATTATTATCATTGTTTCAGTCATAGAAATCATACTCATTAGTGGCCAAGTTTGAAGCTTGAATGAGAGAGTCCAGAAAGGACAAAACCCCATTAGCATATCTGAATTTTAGTTCTGGATCTTCCTCAGAACTTGATACACAGCGATACAAACAGATGCATAACGATGGCATTAGTTTTACCGTATCAATTCCAGCGTGAGTCTAATCGTTTAGAAGTGAATCAAAGTGGATTTGCTTTGACAGCAGAAAACAGCGTCTTCTCAACATGTCAACAACATGAACCAAACTCTTCCTGGAGCCTGTCCCTAGTGGCCAGACGATAAATTGCAGTTTAAGTCACTTCCGTATTGGCTTCAAGAGAAACTGTGGGAGGTTGCCACTTGTTCCAGTCTCAGCTACAACTAGTGTTTGAGGGTCAAAGTAGACGTTCACGGGCAGCCAATGAAGATCACAGGCTGGCATTATGCAAATGTATTACAAATTTACGTAGCTTTGTGCAGGAAGTGAGACTGGAATTACTGATGACTCGTTTCAGGCATTTCAGAATCTCTTCTTTGAAACTTTGCAGACCTTTTACATTCAGAAACAGCTCTATTACACCCTGCATGAAAGCTAATATCTGAAAAAGCCTAATAGAGGCACTTTATCATCTTGAGAATGTTCGTCTTTTCAGGTGTGTGACATTGGAGATGCATCTCGTGGTAGTCTGTCTTCGTATGCGTACACTCTAATGGTCCTTTACTTCCTTCAACAAAGAAGCCCGCCTGTTATCCCAGTTCTCCAAGAGGTGTGTTTTCTTGACAATTGTAACCTTTTCAATGACAGTTGCTTATAATAAATTATTTAAATACAAGGTTACAAGCACCTAATACACGTTTTTAAATGCAGTTCTTTAACCATGTGCACACCACAAATTATTTCCTGTATTTTATTCCTACCTTCTTGTCATTTAGAAGTGCATGCCCCCCTATAATGCACCCTATAATTCTGATTTTTAAACATAATGTGTGAATAGTGGGTAAAATGGGTTAACTCCCGTATTGTTTATATTCTTCTATATTGTTTAAAGTCAACATACTACTGTATTATGGGATGACACTGATGTAAAACATGCGTTCACTCCGAATTAATTTTGTATATGTCTTTTGCAGATATATGATGGAGAGAAGAAGCCAATAGTCCATGTAGATGGCTGGGATGTACATTTCTTTAAAGATTTGAAGAACTTGGTGAGTGAAATCCAGAAAGTAGTAGTAAGTATTTTAGTAGCAAGTAGTAGTATTTTTTTTTTACAGTTAACGTGGGGGGTTTCATAGCAAACTGCAGACGATAGCCCTGCAATATTGTGCGCATCACCCATTCGGGTGGTGCTGCAGTTCACCAAGCTGACACACGGCTCGCGAGTGTACCCATCCGGGTGGTGCTGCAGTTCGCCAAGTTGACACACGGCTCACGAGTGTACCCATTCGGGTGGTGCAACAGTTTGCCAAGCTGACACACGGCTCGCGAGTGTACCCGCGAGTGTAACCATTCGGGTGGTGCTGCAGTTTGCCAAGCTGACACACGGCTCTCGAGTGTACCCGCGAGTGTAACCATTCGGGTGGTGCTGCAGTTTGCCAAGCTGAGTGTACCCGCCCAAGCTGTGCGGGTTTAGTGCATGACCAGCTGGCTTACAATTAATTGTAAAAAGTTTCTGTGAAACATGTAGCACAAAACACATGTCTTGGACTTATTTTGTGATAGTTGACAAGTCTTGGACTGTTGTTCATTCCTCAGCATAAATACTGGCCGGAGTACAAGAAGAACAAGGAGTCCGTGGGGCAGCTGTGGCTCGGGCTGCTGCAGTTTTACACCGAGACGTTTGACTTCAAGGAGTCTGTCATCTGCATCCGCAGGAAAGAACCTCTCACCACCTTCAAGAAGCAATGGACCTCCAAACATCTTGCCATCGAGGGTAAGACCAAGCAATAACTACTGATGAGAGGCAAAAATCAGACCAAGAACCTAAGAATATGCAGTGGTAACTATGGTTGTGTATCGGATTCCTAATTTTGATTCCAATAAGGTAAAAAAAAAAAAAAAACTTTAATATTCACATTAAGCCTTATTGCTAAACATTTCATTTTAGCTGCATACCATGAACAGGCTAAAGAACACTTACTTGAGGAAATTTAGCAAGGAATGTTAAATAAAAAACATAGCATTAATAAAGACAAGCATTATTAAAGACAAGTAAACACTCTATGTTATGTTAACACTATATATGTTCATTAAAAAAAGAACATATAAAAAAATTAGCATTCGCACAAATAAATACAACTGAACAAAGATGCGATTTGAAATAAACAGAGTTTTAAAGTCCCCCTGTAGTCAATCATTTTATCCTTTAAAACTCATCTTTGATCACCAAAATGACATATTTAAAAGTTTTTTTCCTGAGAAAAAAATCTATGTGCCTTAAAATAGCTTGAATGTAACTACACCCTTGCTTCATTTAGTATACGCGGATTCATGAATGTGCAAATTAGCCCCGCCCCCACTCACTCGCACAAGCTCAGAAATACAGTCGGCCAACTTACTGTAGTAAACACTGCACAATGGTATCACTCTTTACAAAATCGGACACAACAGTAATTTATATGATTAGCCTTTAGCAACACATTATTAGCTGTTTGATATTGTAGTCAAGCCAATGTTACACAAACCATGTTCCCATTCGCCATCTCGCCACCATTTAGAAACGCTTTGAACATCATAGAACGTCAGTGGACAAAGGCATAACATCATAACATCGTAATATACGTCATATACACAATTCAACAGGAAAATATACCAGGATTACCTGCTTCTCTTGAGAGTCCCCTGCTTCAGAGAATAGTTAATGATATGCTAAAGCTCCGCCCCCTGGTGAAGTGATTGGTTACAAGGTAATTTGTGATGTCAGAAACGCAAAACTGCATTTTTGAGTCTTTGGTTCACTGCAGTTTTAAAGAGAAAATACTCAGCAATGGTTTTTACTTGCGCTTTAAGACACACCATGTGCAAATTCATATTAAAAACACCATATAGACGTATAAACAACCTTAACTTGATTTTAAGATTTTCATTAAGATTTTCAGGTATTCAGGTACAGAAACTAATGAAATGTAAAATAACGCTGCAATTTATAAATAAAATATACATTTGAATAACTTTTGAAACTATATTTTTAGTCAAGAACAGCGAGCGAGTTTTCTCTTTGATTATCATGGAGACGGAAGCAGTAATATTAGGCTGCTGTCACTTTAAGAGCTGCACGGTTCCAATATACTGTTACACATGCATTTCTTTCTCAACTGTTTACGTTCACTTAAGACATAACTGACTGTGTACGAGAATATTTTGACATATTTTTGTGTATATTTGTCCGTTCAAGTGCAAAAAGACGTGGAAGAGAACTCAGCTCAGTATCGCGCACTATACAGTATGAGAGGTGGCTTTCTGTGTGCTCGCTTTGGATGGGTGTCTTGGGTCTTGCACTTGAATGGTTTGAAGTGATATTAATGCACATAAAGGAATCGATTAGAGTAATCAAAAAAATCTAAATAAAAAAAAGTATTGGAACAATAAAATGTTTTACTTTTAAAACTGACGTTCCTCTACGCTGTATGTGGCACAAGATTGTAGCTGATCGTTTGTCTTTCTCTTTCCTCTTTTAGATCCCTTTGATTTGAGTCATAATCTTGGAGCTGGTCTCTCACGGAGAAGTATGTCATGGTTTTTCTCTTCTTTTTTGTTTCTTTTACTGTTGGATGTATAATCTTTCATACCAACCCTACTTTTCATTGACAATGTTTACATGTGCACCAGTAATGTGATAGTCCCAATAATCAGAGTAAAGACTTAATTGCACGAAGTTTGTGTCGAAGTTTACGTGATGCGAGCAAACCTCTTCACTCCCGTTTACATGCAATTTTCATCATTCTGAGTATTTGCTAAGAATTGTGGTTATTTTTACTGCCGTTCTTCACATACCCCAATGCACAGCACAAATGATGAACTCGCAGTCGGTGTGCTACTGGTCAAGCTCTTCCAGTGCTCACGGATTTATGTGCCACTTTGGTATCCGGCCTCAGTCATTTTTTTAGGTTGCTCACCATTTCAATGTTTTAAACCATCAGCGTTTTATTGTTGCTTTACATGACCTAGCTTTGAATTAAGGTTTATACATTTGAATATAAACTTAAATACTGTACTTATTAGATGAAATCTAATGGCTGGTTGTGTGTTAACAGTGGCAAGCTTCATCATGAAGGCCTTCATCAATGCCCGCAGAGTTTTCGGCACCCCTGTCCGAGTCTTTCCTCCAGAGTATTCAAATAAAATGGTTTGTGTCCTGTACCTTGAGCATGCAAGTTCTGTAAGACACATCACAGGTCAAGTTATTGTGCTCAAATTCACTGTTTGCAGGAGTATTTCTTTGACCCAGAGGTGCTGACAGAGGGCAAGCTCGCACCCAATGACCGCTGCTGCCGCATTTGTGGGAAAATTGGTCATTTTATGAAAGACTGTCCGATGCGGAAGAGGTAATTCAGCACACTAACTTTTTTTTAAATTATTGTTCATACTGAATACTACTTAATTTTGAACTTTCTTTTTTTTTATTTCATGATACAATGATCCATAGAAAATGTTTACTGTTAAGAAGTTTGGGGCCCGTAAGATTTTAAGACTTAAATACTTTTGTTTCCGCAAGGATGTATTAAATTGATCAAAAGTGACATTAAAGACATTTTTATAATTTTACAAAATATTTCTATTTCAATAAATAAATACTGTTCTTTTGCTGTTCTATTCATAAAATAATCCTGGGGAAAAAATGTATCATGGTTTCCACAAAAATTGTAAAAATAAATAAATAAAAAATAAAAAAACTGTTTCAACTGATTATAATCATAAATGTTTCTTGAGCATCAAATCCTCATATGAGAATGATTTCTGAAGGATCATGTGACACTGAAGACTGAAGTAATGATGCTGAAAATTCAGCTTTGATCACAGGAATAAATTACATTTTACAATATATTCATTTTTTTATTATTATTATTTATATTTCACTGTTTTTACTGTATTTTTAATCATATAAATGTAGCCTTGGTTAGCAGAAGAGTTATTTCAAAAACATTTAAAAAAATCTTACCGACCCAAACTTTTGAACGGTAGCGTATCTTTGCACATTAAAACAGAAAGTAATCCTATTATTAATTCCTCATTAAAGGTGCAGTAAGTGATTTTTCTGAGAAACTTGATATTTGAGATCAACCCAACAAACACACCCCTCCCTTCTTTGCTCCGCCCCCAAAAAGCACAAACACAATGCAAGACTGGATGTCTTTTTATCATAGCAGATGTGAAGCAAAATAATAGGGGCTTTCGCACAAAGTTCCCCATGGGACATTTTTCCTGGTTGCATTCGCACCGCCAGTAGGAACTATGAAGTGACGTAAGACATGCTTGTTATGACTTATTTTGACTGTTTTGAGAACGGCAGAGCCTGAGCATGAGACAGAGCTGTTATACAAAGAAAGTAGACCGTATATGAAAAAGTATTAGTATTTGTCGTGTGGTTGATGCTCAATGTCGCTAGCTGAGCAGAAATACATAATCATGTTTCGCTTGGTCCCCTCAAAGTCGCGTTGGATTTTCTCTTTAAGCGTAAAGGTTGAGAGGTCCATCTATCACTGTTTCCCATGTTCATAGAGTTAGTTTGTGGAGTAAATTTATCTATAATCTGTGTGTGTACATGTCTTTTTAAAAATGGCGGGTGCTGGTGTTTCTCGTGCGTTCGGCCAATCAGCATACACTTACGTCACTGGTAGTTCCTATTGTGCTGGGTCAGACCCTACTCTGAAGTAGGAGCTAATTTAGTTGTTCCCAGTTCCTGCGGTGCAAACACGCCAAAAAGCAGGTACTTTCGCCATTAGTTCTAGGATCTATGTAAGGGCTCCTCCAGTGCGAAAGCCCCTAATGAGTTGCAAAAAATAAAGCTAAGATTGCGAACAAACGACAAGGGAGAACAAAAAATTAACATGCAGTACACAAGAGTATATACAAGCAAAAGTTGCACAGCAGCGAGTTGACCATATCCTTCTGTCAACTCTCATGAAGATGGGCATCTCAGGAACTGCTCTCCAGTGGCTCAAGTCTTACCTCTCAGGTAGGTCCTTCAGGGTGTCATGGAGAGGTGAAGTGTCTAAATCACATCTTCTAGCCACTGGAGTTCCCCAGGGCTCAGTGCTTGGACCAGTTCTCTTCTCCATCTACATGTTATCACTGGGATCTGTCATTCAGAAACATGGCTTTTCCTATCACTGCTATGCTGACGACACTCAACTCTACTTCTCATTTCAACCAGATGATCCCACGGTTGGTGTTCGTATCGCTGCCTGCCTAACAGACATTTCTGCCTGGATGAAGGAGTATCACCTGCAACTCAACCTTGCAAAGACAGAACTGCTTGTGGTCTCAGCCATCCCAGCACTTCACCACAATCTCTCCATTCAGCTCGGTTCATCAAACATAACTCCGTCCAGGACAGCCAGGAACCTTGGAGTTGTGATTGATTGATCAGTTAAATTTCACTGACCACACACAAGATTAGACCCTTCCTATCAGAGCAGGCCACACAACTCCTGGTCCAAGCTCTTGTTCTCTCCAGACTGGACTACTGTAATGCTCTTCTAGCTGGCCTTTCGGCATGCACTATCAAACCCTTGCAACTGATCCAGAATGCAGCGGCGAGGGTGGTCTTTAACGAGCCGAAGAGAGCGCATGTCACGCCTCTCTTCATCAGTCTGCACTGGCTGCCAATAGCCGCTCGCATCAAATTCAAGACTCTGTACCAGTATACCTAAACTCGCTTGTTCAGACTTACACACCCTCTAGGAGCTTGCGTTCTGCAAGTGAACGACACCTTGTGGTGCCATCCCAAAGAGACATGAAATCACTCACTGACCTTTTCCTGGACCGTTCCCACCTGCTGGAATGACCTGCCTATATCAATTCGAGCAACCGAGTCTGTAGCCATTTTCAAAAAACATCTAAAGACAGTAGCACCTGACCAATCAAGAATGGCACTTATCACTCTATTCATTTTCAGGCCTTCTTGCTTGTGTGTCTCCAGCGCTGGAAAGTTTGTCTAATGTTAACGCGGGTCCTAAAGTGATAGTCCTCTGACCTTTTCTCTTTTGTAACGTGTCTCAGCCATCTCTCTTTCTAGTCTTTTAGTCTCTCTCTCTCTCTCTCTCTCTCTCTCTCTCTCTCTCTCTCTCTCTCTCTCTCTCTCTCTCTCTCTCTCTCTCTCTCTCTCTCTCTCTCTCTCTCTCTCTCTCTCTCTCTCTCTCTCTCTCTCTCTCTCTCTCTCTCTCTCTCTCTCTCTCTCTCTCTCTCTCTCTCTCTCTCTCTCTCTCTCTCTCTCTCTCACTCTTTCTCTCTCACTCACTCACTCACTCACTCACTCACTCACTCACTCTCCTCCCTCATCATGAGTGGACACGCTACCTTATTGCTGATTGGCTACAAGTGTGTTGTGCTGCTCCACTTTCAACAGCATTTCTCAGAAATCACCTACTGCACCTTTAAATCAGACATTTGATGCTTTTAGTTTGAATTTGTTCATGGTTTATTCATCTGTTTTTTTACACTAAGACAAAGACGCGACAATTCTGATGGATTCTTCAGTGGACGTGATGCAAACCGAGCCGCCAAAGGCATGATGGACGACAGCCCTTATAAGGAAGGACGGTGGCGGCAGAGGGAGGAGAAGTGCTGTTATCTGTGCGGCTCCAACGCTCACATCAAGAAGGACTGCCTGCTGTCCAAGTCTTTAGGTAGTCATTGCATTGTTTAAAGTCTATTTAGTTCTGCTGGACTTAACCAAGTGATGCAATTTGGTCAAGAATCACGCAGTTCATCATGCGTTTCTGTTAGCAGAATCCTCCCCGACCACATACCAAAGAAGTCCTGCATCAGACAGGGATAAAGTATGTCAGATATCATCTTAATTACAGATATCATTATGCATGAACGCTGTTTGCCTAGGAATTAAACAATTCAACTCTTGGATTCTTGTGTGTCTGCAGGACAGTCCTCAACAGGACAGGAGAAAGAAGCGCAAAGCAAAGAGGATGATTTTGGGTCCTGAAGCAGGTGAGCATGCAAACAGTTAATTCCTATGGATCTATTCACACCAGGCATGAACATTCATCCAGGGTTAATATCATCAACTAAGGGGGTGTTTACATGACACGTTTTTGTCTAAAAAGGGAAAACATTTTATGCGTTTTGGCCATTCATTTACACGAGAATAGTGTTTTTTTTGGGGGGGCATGAAAATCCTACTTTTTTGTTTTATGAAAACGATACTGTTATCGCCTCCGTGTAAATTACAAAAACGTGAATTTGTGAAAAGGTGCCGTCATACGTATTATATGTTCGGTGTGCAGTGTTTCTTTACAAAATGACATCGCCATCTACTGGTCTGGCATGAATAATGCAGCGCTTTTAGTTGTTTTCGTGTATATAGCTGTATATTAATGGATGTATACAGGTGCTGGTCATATAATTAGAATATCATCAAAGTTTATTTATTTCACTAATTCCATTCAAAAAGTGAAACTTGTATATTATATTCATTCATTACACACAGACTGATATACTTCAAATGTTTATTTCTTTTAATTTTGATGATTATAACAGACAACTAAGGAAAATCCCAAATTCAGTTCAATATTGAAGACACCTGGTGCCACACTCTAATCAGCTAATGAACTCAAAACACCTGCAATGGCCTTTAATGGTCTCTCAGTCGAGTTCTGTAAGCTACACAATCATGGGGAAGACTGCTGACTTGACAGTTGTCCAAAAGACGGCAATTGACACCTTGCACAAGGAGGGCAAGACTCAAAAGGTCATTGCAAAAAAGGCTGGCTGTTCACGGAGCTCTGTGTCCAAGCACATAAATAGAGAGGCGAAGGGAAGGAAAAGATGTGGTAGAACAAAGTGTACAAGCAATAGGGATAACCGCACCCTGGAGAGGATTGTGAAACAAAACCCATTCAAAAATGTGGGGGAGATTCACAAAGAGTGGACTGCAGCTGGAGTCAGTGCTTCAAGAACCACTACGCACAGACGTATGCAAGACATGGGTTTCAGCTGTCGCATTCCTTGTGTCAAGACACTCTTGAACAACAGACAGCGCCAGAAGCGTCTCATCTGGGCTAAAGACAAAAAGGGAAAAAAGTGGTCCAAAGTTATGTTCTCTGATGAAAGTAAATTTTGCATTTCCTTTGGAAATCAGGGTCACAGAGTCTGGAGGAAGAGAGGAGAGGCACACAATCCACGTTGCTTGAGGTCCAGTGTAAAGTTTCACACAGTCAGTGATGGTTTGGGGTGCCATTTCATCTGCTGGTGTTGGTCCGCTGTTTTTTCTGAGGTCCAAGGTCAATGCAGCCATATGCCAGGAAGTTTTAGAGCACTTCATGCTTCCTGCTGCTGACCAACTTTATGGAGATGCAGATTTCATTTTCCAACAGGACTTGGCACCTGCACACTGTGCCAAAGCAACCAGTACCTGGTTTAAGGACCATGGTATCCCTGTTCTTAACTGGCCAGCAAACTCGCCTGACCTTAACTCCATAGAAAATCTATGGGGTATTGTGAAGAGGAAGATGCAATATGCCAGACCCAACAATGCAGAAGAGCTGAAGGCCACTATCAGAGCAACCTGGGCTCTCATAACACCTGAGCTGTGCCACAGACTGATCGACTCCATGCCACGCCGCATTGCTGCAGTAATTCAGGCAAAAGGAGCCCCAGCTAAGTATTGAGTGCTGGACATGCTCATACTTTTCAGTTGGCCAAGATTTCTAACAATCCTTTCTTTGTATTGGTCTAAAGTAATATTCAAATTTTCTGAGATACAAAATTTGGGATTTTCCTTAGTTGTCTGATATAATCATCAAAATTAAAAGAAATAAACATTTAAAATATATCAGTCTGTGTGTAATGAATGAATATAATATACATTTTTCACTTTTTGAATGGAATTAGTGAAATAAATGAACTTTTTGATGATATTCTAATTATATGACCTCTACCTGTATGTATATATACATTAGGGCTGGGCAAATTAACGCGTTAACGCAGGCGATTCTTTTTTTTTTTTTTTTTTAGTTTAACGCATTAAAAATATTTAACGCAATTAACCCAGTGTTCGTTTTTATATAAATTTTTGCCCAGCGTTACATTATACTAAGGATGCACGATATATCGGCAACATATCGTTATCGGCCGATAAATGATTATTTTTGATGTTATCGTTATCGGTCCAATAAGAAAATTTGACCGATATATTCAAGCCGATAGATAATGTATTATTTCCTTCAGCTGAGACAGATGCGCTGTCCACCATGATGGGTTTGAATTGGTCTAAATATGATTGGAATCACTTCGAAAAGGAAAATACAGTTATGTGCAACATATGCAGCGCAAGTCTAATATAATCTACATAAAATGATAATGAGAATACGGCTGTAAAAGAGCATTGTGTTTCAGTGCGTTTGTTGAGGGAAGAGCGCGCCCACGGAGTTACACCTTCATGACAAGCACAGTCAAGTTCGCTTGTGCATTCACAGCCTTTTGTGCCATTGTAAGCTGTAATATTATATTATTTATGCTGTGTATATAATCTCATATAGGATGCGTTTGGTTGAGTTAATTAACGATGCAGTAAAGCACTTCACCGGTCTTTAGCTTCAGCGCGCATTTCAAACAGAAATGCACAGCATTCATAACTACTGGGACTGTCCTATACATTACACTGTAATGAGAATATTTTTGTTATAAAACGTTGTGAATTCTCTGGGTTTAGTTGTTGTGTTTCAGCGCTGTTGTGGGAAGCGTCCACAGCGCATTCTGACCAGCACAGTCAAGTTCGCTTGTGCATTCGCGTCATTTTAAGCATATGCAAGTCGTAATATTACGTTTTTGTTGTATAAACATCTGATTAATGTCATATAGGATGCGTTTCGTTAAGTCAATAACCCGCAGTGCTTCACTGTACCGGTGATCATCTTCAGTTTCAGCGCGCTCTCAAACAGGGGAAGAGCATCCACAGGAGTTATAAGCCTTCACCTATGTGTGATTTTGTGCTAATATAAGTTGTAATATTATATTTATTTTGTATAAATTATCCGATTGTTCTCCTATATGATGCGTTTAGTTGTTAATTAACCTTCTAAGCGCTTCAGTTTACGGTTGTTCGTTCATTCTCGCCAGCTTCAGCGCGCGCTCAAACAGCAACATTATTCCTAATAGACTAGACTAATATTAAAGATGTTTACTATTACTGTAATATTAAACATATTTTTTTCAAAAACACAGAAGCGTTATTTTTTATAACTAGCACTTTTATTGTTCTCGTATCATTTCCATCAACAATATACGGTTTGATTAAAACCATTTCCTTATTGTCTGTGCGGAGGTCATTTCATGCACTTGCATTCTGATTCTTTATTATGCAGCCTAAGTAATGCTGTCCAATAACTTGTTTGCATTATTTAGGTATACTATTTTTATTTTTTAGGCAATATAATTTTTGGTAACATTTTACAAATAAGGTCTCATTTGTTAATGCATTAACTAACACGAACAAACAGAGAGCAATAACCTTTGTTAATGTTAGTAATAAAATGTTTGTGTTTATTAACAGTCCATTCACAGTGCACCTAATGCTAACACACACAACTTTGGGTCTGAATATGTTGAGATTAACATGAACTAAGATGAATAAATCCTGTTGAAGTATTGTTCATTCATTGTTGGTTAACTAAAACTAACAAAAATTAAACCTTATTGTAAAGTGTTAACATTTTTTGGCCATAAGAGTGTAAAATTAATTTGAAAAGGTAAGGAATCTTAAACTGGTTTAAATAGGCTACTGTAGTGTATAGGTTTGATTTATGTTGAAGTGTTTGGGACATGACTTTTAATGGTGAGCCTTTTGTTTTTGTAATCAGGCTTTCAGAGTTTATTAAAATTTGTATTTAGATTTATCGGCCAATATATCGGTTATCGGCTTTCAAATATAAAGAATTATCGGTTATCGGTATCGGCCAAAATGTTCATATCGGTGCATCCCTACATTATACGATCACTCTCTTATTCATGTATATGCTTTTAAACCATCTAAACGCGACAAGACACACACACACGACGCACAGACAGACTCGCGTCAGTCTCGTGCACACATCAAGTTCTCTTTTGCTCATGAACAAACAATAACGACACAGAGAATTTTGCCAAAACGGCAGTTGTGTCGAGTATTAAATTAGATTTGATTCAATTTTATTGTCATTACACGTGTAAAAGTACAATGCAACAAAATGAGTTTGGAGCAAGCCTCCGAGCCGCAGCTATTTAAAGCGCCGCCACGCGCTCTCCAGAAAAAAAAGAAATGCAGATTGCAAAGCATACATGCAAAAAACATAACATGCATAACACAGTACATGTGGTCACGTGATGGAATTTTTTGTTGGGACTGAGTAAGGGAGATAGGAAGGAGGAAAGGGAGGGGCAGACGGTTGGATGGGGGTGAGGTATGTATGATATGAGTAAGAGTCTGAAGAGTCCTGTGTTGTGTGAATGTGAATGTGAATGTTAGCCATAACTTGAGATGTTTTTGAGTTCAGTTCTGTGGCTTGACCTTGAAGGGAGATATGGCAGTGCACAGGGAACGATAGCAAGACCCAACTGTCAAGCTGACCTCCCAACCGAGAGAGATAGGGACAGGGTGGACGGTGAGGTGAGGTGAGGTGAGGAGGGGGTCAATATCTTAATCCATTTAGTTGATCTTCGGTAATTTTCCGGACCATAATCAATCAATCCGTTCTGATCCTCAGCGTCAGTGGCGAGCATCCGGTTCATCAATTGACTTGGACATTTCATCCAATTTCATGGTCAGTTTTTACGATACTGTTTTTACGATACAGTTCCTCAATCTGTGTCACTCTTTGATCTAATACCTTCAGTCGGTCACACACATCCCCGAAGCACTCTTTAATTTCCACAGACAGCGGCTGGGTGAATTTGCTGGCAGCTGTCTTACCAATCTTCCGATAGGTCAGGGCAATCCCAAGGCCGAGAAATAGGAACCCCGCTATCAAAATGCCAATTATGAATACATCCTCCACGGACAGGACTTCCAGGCACAGGACTTGCCAGCTGTTCCAGGCGTCCCGCGTGTAGCCCACAGCGAAGGTCCCGTCCGGGCAGGTGGGTTCTCCTGGTGCACCCTTCCTTAGTGAGAAAATTGGCTGAGAGACCAGTTAATTAATTCCATTTCAGTATTTTCAGGAGTCCAGAAAGCAGGGGGTCAAGAAAAAAAGACCAACGCTAAAGCAGAGCGGGGAGCAGATAGAAGGCACGTCTGCTCTGTATGAGATCAGAAAGTGGAGTATTCTCATATTAGGAGTCTTAAATTAGTTAAATAACGTCTTAAATTAACTTAAAGAGTTGTGAGAATGAAATGCGCAGGTCAGCGCGTCAGATCCGTGTCATGTTCGTCAGCGGCCGTTCTTAAAGTGACAGGAGCACTGATGATGCCTGTCATTAATGTTCATCAAAGAACAACGGGAACAGAGAAAATTGTAGCTTTAATGATGATTAATCTATATTTAATTTATTATTTATGCAGTTAAGAAAGGTGTTTGATAACGATTACATTTCTGTGTAGACTATGTCTAACAGGGAAGGCCACAGGTAAATATAACATTTATTATAATGGGTTTATGTAAAGATTGTTTTAGGTTTAATTAAATTAAAAGTTGTTGTTTTTTAAAGCCTAATAAATGTTGAAATTGGGAGCTTTCAGTTATACTGTAATGTAACGTCATTGTTTCATAGAGACATTAGTATCAGTGATACTGGCCTTCATGCATAAAAACATGACAATACAACACATATTTAAAATATGCTGTCAATAAATTGTTTCTTCATTAATTTGGAGAGTAACTGAAATGAATACAATATTAAAAACTTCAAAAATATTAAGAACTTGTGATTAATTACAGAAAAAATTTGATTAATTTGTAAAAAAATTTTTTTTTACCTTTGTTTTGAAATGGCGATAAATACGGGAAAACATTTTTGTAGACATCCAATTTGTTTTCATGCCAAGAGTTCAAAATATAACATCCAGTCAATTTTTTGAGATAAAAAGTTCTGGAAAGGTTCAGATCACTCAAACCATATGGAAATTGAGGCACCCTTATATGGTTAGTAATGGAGCTTGGATGTCATCTAGAGGAAAAGTTTGGTACTGCGCCCAAACTAAATCTTACTGAAAGCTAATTTTTTGATATATCAACCTAAAACTTTGAACACAACTTGTTCATATTTCTGGCTTTAATTGTCTTGTAGTTTTAGAGTAAAACATTGTTTGTAAAATACATATTATAAAATATATATTTTTACATTTTCATAAACTTAAACTTTTATAACTTTTTTTTCTATTTTACTTTCATAATTTATTTGACATCTACAATAATCTGCCAAATGTCTTCTTTAAAACAAGACCAACCTTAGGTCTATATTCCAAAGCATACTTGAATTACAGCCATTTAAGTTTGGATAGTGCATTTTCATGTCTATGCGAAAAAAGGGCACGAAGCTCCCGTTCCACCACATCCCAAAGATGCTCTATTGGGTTGAGATCTGGTGACTGTGGGGGCCATTTTAGTACAGTGAACTTATCGTCACGTTCAAGAAACCAATTTGAAATGATTCGAGCTTTGTGACATGGTGCATTATCCTGCTGGAAGTAGCCATCAGAGGATGGGTACATGGTGGCCATAAAGGGATGGACATGGTCAGAAACAATGCTCATGTAGGCCGTGGCATTTAAACGATGCCCAATTGGCACTAAGGGGCCTAAAGTGTGCCAAGAAAACATCCCCCACACCATTACACCACCACCACCAGCCTGCACAGTGAAAGTGTGTGAAACTGTAGACCGTTGTGTAAAATAAATGGCAATACTGCCTCTTATATATAACATGAAGACTTCACAAAGCAAGTCTTACAATTAACAGCCTACACGAACACCCGTTTGATCGATCTGCAGTGCAAAACAAACAAAATCAAACGAAAATTGCAACAGAAATGCAAATTAACACGTTTGCAAAAAGAAAAGTGAAATGTTCTGCAATAATATTGGCATATTATGCAATTCATCCTCATAAATAACATGGTAAACAGAACGAAATAGATAATGTACAAAACTGATATTCTCGTCAATGTGTCCGTCTGGCGGAGCAGATATAGATGCAATTAGATAGATGGACGGACGGACGGATAGATAGACAGATAGACGGATGGATGGATGGATGGACGGATGGACAGATAGATAGATAGATTAGGGATGGCGAAAACTAAACATTTTCTTGACCGACCACCGAGCCTCATTAGCCGGTTGAAACCGGTTAACCGATTAGTTAAAAAAATATGCTGCGCTATTTGAAATAACAGCCGCAACTCGCGAGCCGCGCCTGCAATTTCGCAACTCTGTCGCATCTCTCTGCCGCTCTGCCTCCCGCTCTCACACACACACACACGCTGTACAGGCGCCGCCGCCTGCCTTCCAGTCACGTCAATTTTTTTAAATCCCCTACAGCGCGAAACATGAGTCCCGCAAACGCGGCGCTGATAATAGTCTCTGAGCGCTGTTTGTCACATTTCCTACCAGCTAGCATAGATAACACGGTAGGTTGGCTTAGGCTACCTTTCTCACCCGAAGAGGCTTGCGGGTGTCGCGTTTTCAGGTGATACATCATAGATGATGTGCTACTACTGTATTTAAGCACTGTATCACACAAGTTGCAACTTACATCTGTGTCGTTCTTTTTGGTGAAATGGTCCCACACACTACTTTTCTTTGCACGCTTCATACTGCCGTCTAACCTCGAGTGTTTTATTTAGCCTGTTTACTTTTTGCAAACCTTGTGAGCGCGCAAAGCCAAACGCTGTGACTTCGCGCCAAATGTTTTTATTGGTTTATTAAGTACAAACAGGCGAGTTATGATAAATTGAGTGTGAGGGATTTGTTCACTTCACTCAAAAATATTTTGGAATGAGATGGCTAACTGTAGTAGCGTTTAGTCCACTGTCTATAAATAGCCTAATTTAGAGATCACTTTTTTTTTTTTTTATCGACAACCGACAACTTTGATCGGTTAACGTTGATACGGTCAACCATCGGTCAAACGGTCATCGGTTAACATCCCTAAGATAGATAGATGGACATAGATAGATGGACATAGATAGATGGATGGACGGACGGACGGACGGTCCGTCCGTCCGTCTGTCTATCTATCTATCTATCTATCTATCTATCTATCTATCTATCTATCTATCTATTGGACGGACGGTCCATCTATCTATCGATCGATCGGTCTGTCTGTCTGTCTGTCTGTCTGTCTGTCTGTGTCTGTCTGTCTGTCTGTCTGTCTGTCTGTCTGTCTGTCTGTCTGTCTGTCTCCGTCCATCTATCTATCGGACGGACGGACGGACGGGAACTATGGGCGTGACATGAAGCCGCAAAAGCTGCTACATTTAGAATTGATTGTGATTTTCTAAGGGAAAACTGCGTAGGATGTGCGTGCGCACTGTTTTATAAATCCGAATATTTCTGTGCGTACGCACGTCCTATGTTTCATCCGTACGCCACTTCTGACGCAAATCCTACGCAAAGTTTTATAAATGAGGCCCCAGGACATAAGTCAATGGGCTGATCCCCGATCAGTGTCCTGACTACTGAACTAGAGCTGATTGAGACGCACCCGAAGTCTGTCATGTAAAACAAGAGCGTCTTGATGCAGTTCAGTCTGCCTGCTATTCTATCAGTTAATGTTACCCTGGATCGGAAGCTTCCGTCAATATTTAGTTCATACATAGATTTAGGCTTCAACTAAGTTTAATGGTGCGACAAAAAAATATTTCGTAGTGCATAAGTTGTAACTAAGTGCCCTTTTACTTCAAAACTAGGCTAGTTCACTTGCGCACAGCTGGTGCTACAGGTGTCCTGACAGGAAAGCTATCCGTTCCTTTATCCATACACGTGAAAAAAGCACCCCGGGGACATTATAGGGATCTGTTATGTTTAATCTATTAAGTTTTGCTATGTACAAGTCTGTCTTCTGAATTAAAGTGCGCAGTGAACTCCGTTGCATTGAAACTGGCGCTGGCTGGTCCTGCCTGCCAAAATGGCGTCGTAAACAGAATGGGTCACATGACCTCCGGAGCTCTATATGGGTGACGTCACGGACACTACGTCCATATTTTTTTTACAGTCTATGGTAAAAACTAATAAATCATACTTGTCACAGAAGTAGTTCTCCCCGCCACCATGTTTAAAGTTTATGGCACGTCCATCTCGGGAATTTGGGTATCAAAATGATTTGCGGAAAACGACATCAGAGGGCGTTCGTGCAATTTTTACCTAGGAAACACGTATTTCTGATCATTCCGATAGCATGTGCCGGCAGCATAAATCACATTTCGTCCCCCAATCTGATACTCAGTTTGAACTTCATCAGATCGTCTTGACCGTGTCTAGACGGTCAAGTTTCTGCCATGTGATTGGCTGATTAGATATTTGAGTTCACGTGCAGTTGAACAGGGGCCTATACCATGAAGCCGGTTTAGCTGGCTAGCCAGATATGATTAAACTTAGATTGTGCCAATCCTGGGTTTTAGGTGCCATTAAAGTGGTTTGGCTTTTAGCCGTGTTCATCTCAACAGTAACTTGCGCTCCACGGCTAACCTGCTCCAGGGCAGGTTATGTTCTGGATAAGAGATCGCAAACTGAAATTGGACCAATCAGCTGTGAGCAAAGTGACACACCTCTGATGCAATAAAGTCACTCCCCCTGTTTCTACTCCATATTAAAGGTCACTACATAGCAAATGGCTGTTAAAGACTAAAGCGTCTGGCTTTTAACAATGCTTATTTATAATAATAATAATACTTTTGAATGATTTAGATATCATTTATGTAATTATACCCTTATATATTTTAGTTAATCAATCATTAATAGGCACTTAGTTAAAATTAATATAAATAGCATATATAAAGGTCATACAAATAAGATTTAAAGGTCCCGTTCTTCGTGTTTTTTTGAAGCTTTGATTGTGTTTACAGTGTGCAATATAACATGTGTTCATGTTTCGTGTGTAAAAAAACACAGTATTTTTCACACAATTTACTCATCTGTACACCGCTGTTTTCACTGTCCTAAAAACGGCTGATGACTTCCTTGTTCTATGAAGTCCCTCCTTCAGAAATACGTAACGAGTTCTGATTGTGCCAGCGGTTCCTGTGTTGTGATTTGACAGCAGCTTAGCGCACGTAACTTGCACGGAAAGGTCACGCCTCTTAACGGGGGATGTATGCGCTTAATGATCTCTACAGCGTCCCTGGGAAAGCCAAACAAAGGTGATTTGACTCCGGGATGAAAATAACAGCGTCTCGACGACATGGCGACAAACACACTCAAACGCACCACTTCCTTTTCTCCACACGACACTTCCTCTTCTCCACGTGGGACAGCAACAAGACCACGCCCCCTTTTTCGCATATTCTTGTGGGCGGACGTTAGTCAACAAACTGTTCTACTGACGTAATTAATGAAGGAAGTACCAGGATGTAGTCCAAGCCGGCCGTTCGCTGTAGGCTTTGAAAGGGAACTTCTGTTAAATAAAATATCTCGCTTGGCATTGAACTTTGAGCTTTATAATTTTACAGGTATTATTTATGCTCTAACAGCAACATTACACACTAACTAAAGTTTGAACAATGGGATCACGAAGAACGGGACCTTTAAAATCAATAAATAAAGCTATTAAATGACTACATGTGAGCTTAAATGTTCAGTTCTCTCTATATATCAACTAAACTAACTTCAGAACTTTTACTTGCACTGACGTAGTAAGATTTCTCTTAAAGTTGTCCTCTTTCATAGACAGCTCTTTTCTTCTAGCGGTGTAAATTTGTTTAAATTCTTAATATTTTTCAATCATGTAATATTCTGCAGAAGAGAGAAGTGAATCTCAGTCGATCCACAGCGTGTGATTGGCTGTTCACTACTGCTGTCAGATCAAAGCCTGAGTTGACAGAGAAAGCTGATGATCAGCATCATGGGACCAACAAAGCCTGAATAGATTGGTTTGGTTTTGTCAACTCAAAACTAATCCTGTAACCCTGAGTTTGTTCAACTACCATCATGGTACAGGCCCCAGGTGTACCTAATAAAGTGATATTTAATGTTCTATTATCACACAACCCATGCTGTGTTTCTCCATCATATTGTAGGAAGTCTCGCCAACAGACATGCATCCGTAGTCGCGTCTGTGGAGAAGTGGAGCCCTTTCAAGTGAACGAGCCGTTCCCGGCTGAAGTGGACTGTTTTATGATCTACAGCCCGAGTCCAGTATTATCCTGAACCCCAGTTAGAACACCTTGATCAATGTGCCTTTTACAGGTGTCTAATTTTTAGTTCAGTTTTTTCTAATTGTGGAATGAAATTGATGTTTCTCATTTTATCTGTTTTTATTTTTTTTAAATTAAGAGTCCAGTTGATTACATTTGTAATTTTGATTGTAGCCTCGTTGTGTGTTTTTTATTTTTATTTGCTTGAATAGTTTTAGTAAGAAAACTGCACATTTGTGCATCTTGTGTGAGTGTGTGTGTGTGTGTGTGTGTTCCAAGAAGCATTGTATAAAAATGTACATAAAGAAATGTCGGCTGGGGTCTGTGTATTTACAATAATGCTAATATTAATGCAGGTTAATTGAACTTTTCAGTTTGACTGGGCTTGGTTTTAGTTGTTAAGCTTTATTGTATTGTTTATAGCAGTATTTCGTTTTTGCTGAATGAATTGCATGCTTCAATGAAAGCTACATTGCCTACCTTGCATTTGATGCAATGTCAATAAACACAATGACTTCCCTCCATATTAGTAATTCAACTCTGGTTCTTTTTCTTTCTTTTTTTTTGGACAATAAATTGATTTTTGTCATAATGTGGTCTCTAGTTTGTGTTTTTGTAATGAATTTACATTTTTCATATTTTGCGATGCGTTCAAAGTTTTAATGGCATACATTTGTTATCGCCATGTTAAACATTCCTGAGAATTTAGTGCATTTGATTGACATTTGACCAATGTTATCAGATCAGCTGCATTTTTTTAAATATGATATATTATGAATTGCTTAAATAAATAGAAATGGTTGCTGCTTGTGTGGAAAAGTTAGTCCACCTGACTTTTTTAGTTTTTTTTTTTAGTTAAAGCCATTTCGTTATGTGCTTTTGTCATTTTATTAGTTTTTTTTTTTATATTTTGTTAGTTTTTGTTTTTATTTCCATTTAATAATTTTAGTGCTTAAACATTTCTAATGTTCATTTAAATCTTATTTTGTTTCAGCTTTATTTCTATTAACAGAATGTTTTAATGGTTTTCGTTTCGGTTAACGATAATAACCCTGGTTATTAGAATCAAATGTAACTATTACAATAAACCATTTTCCCGAAAAAAACTATCTATATATATAATTCTATATTATATATATATATATATAATATATATATATATAGATAGTTTATAATATATAATAATATATATCCTCTGACTTTACGTTAAAATTAAATGCGTAATATCACAAATTGTCACATGGTGGTGTTAAAGTAACGGTTGCTCATAGGCTGTATAAGCTGTCACTCAAATAACCAACCAATCCTGTGTGTTCTGTGATGCGGGCGTTCCTTGCATTACCTCTGGTGTTTACAATACATCCTTTTAATAATATTTATTTTTATAATCATTCAGCAAACTAGACGTCCTCTGATTGTACGTTAAAATTGGTTGCGTAATATCATCTGCGACACAGTGTTGTTTTAAAGTCTAGAGAAACGGTTACTCATAGGCCGTATAAGCTGTCAATCAAATAACCAACCAATCCTGTGCGTTCGCTGAGGCGGGCTTTCCTTGTGTTACCGCTGGTGTTTACAATGCATCCTTTTAATAATAATTTTGTATTTTCATTCAGAAAACTAGACGTCCTCTGACTTTACACTATAATGAGTTGCGCAATATCACAAATTATTACATGGTGGGATCAAAGTCTAGAGTAACGGTCACTCATAGGCTGTAATCAGCTGTCACTCAAATAACCAACCAATCCTGTGCGTTTGAGGCGGGCGTTCTCTAGTGTTTACAATGCATCATTTTAATAATCATGTTTATTATCATTCATTACTTTATAATCATTCAGCAAACTAGACGTCCTCTGACTGTACGTTGAAATTATTTGCGCAATATCACAAATTGTCACGTGGTGTCAAAGTGTAATGTAACGGTCACTCATAGGCTGTATACGCTGTCACTCAAAATAACCAGGCGGGCTTTCCTCGCGTTATCGCTGGTGTTTACATCCAAACACGAAGCGCTTAAGTAACTTCAAAATGTCAGCCTCCATAGCACGGGCGACTGTAAGGGCAGTTAGCAGACGGAAAATACTGCCAACAAGAGCCGCTTTAACGCTGGTAAGTCTTGACTCAGTTGTCGAACAAATATTTAGTTCTCAAATAACTATACCTGAGATGGCATTCATGACAGATGCGTTTAGTCGTAGCCAGAGCTCGGATATATGATCAATAACGGTTAACAACAGACAACGTCGTCCACTCGGTGACATTAAGATGGATATTCAAACTTTACAGCTTGTTATTCTAATGTGGTTGAGTTAAATTGGACGTGAAGGTCAGTCTTTGGGCAGGTTAGCCGTTAGCAGGCGCTTAATCATGTTTATGTGTTAAGCTCCTGCCTCAGAAGCTTCTAGATCTGCCCTCTAAATATATTGTTGTGCCTATTTAAAGTGGCTGTCTTTCACATGACTTGTTTGTCCTGTCCGGATGATAGGAGCGGTTGTTTAGGGTGAAGTCAGGACAGCAGGCGTTCACTGATCTGTGATCAGATAACAGGCCCATAATTTGGGTTTGTTAAAGACCCTGAGCCTCTCCAATGTCAGCATTCCTCTGCTGTAACACACGTTTACTGAGTAACTTACGTGCTAAAGTTGAATGGTTTGTGGACTGGAAATCTTTAAACAGTACTGTGCACTGTGTGATGCTAAGTACATGTTCAATGGTTCTCAGAGCAGTTTTAACTTTGTTTACTATGTGTAAAACAGTGTTTGCAAGCAGTCATTACTCAAGTTTCTGATTAAAATGACCAAGAGCCAAGGATCACTTGTGGACAGCTTCGGAAAGACCTGGCAGGTCAATTGTTTCAAAGAAAACAATAAGTAATGCACTCAACCGCCATGGCCGGTATGAACGCGCACCACTGCTGAAGAAAAGACATGTTGAAGCTCATTTAAAGTTTGCTGCATGACATTAGGACAGGCCTGTGAAATATTGGGAGAATATAGACGGTTTCAACGGCAACAACATAAACAAACGTTACTGCGCATGCGCGCTTTTGTGGCCCAAACTTAACTTCCGGTAGACGGCCGCAAAGTTATCTTTCTTATGCGCTATCATCTTTCATTTTAATTGGCAAGCATTATCTTAATTTACATGTTTTTATTGTTTCAGCATGTTTATTATTAGGGATGCACGATATATCGGCACCATATCGTTATCGGCCGATAAATGATTATTTTTGATGTTATCGGTCCAATAAGAAATTTGACCGATATATTCAAGCCGATAGATAATGTATTATTTCCTTCAGCTGAGACAGACGTGCAGTCCATCATGATGGGTTTGAATTGCTCTAAAAATGATTGGAATCACTTCGAAAAGGAAAATACAGTTACGTGCAACATATGCAGCGCAAGTCTAATATAATCTACATAAAATGATAATGAGAATACGGCTGTAAAAGAGCGTTGTGTTTCAGTGCGTTTGTTGAGGGAAGAGCGCGCCCACGGAGTTACACCTTCATGACAAGCACAGTCAAGTTCGCTTGTGCATTCACAGCCTTTTGTGCCATTGTAAGTTGTAATATTATATTTATTATGCTGTGTATATAATCTCATATAGGATGCGTTTGGTTGAGTTAATTAACGATGCAGTAAAGCACTTCATTGCACCGGTCTTCAGCTTCAGCGCGCATTTCAAACAGAAATACACAGCATTCATAACTACTGGGACTGTCCTGTACATTACAGTGTTATGAGAATATTTTTGTTATAAACGTTGTGAATTCTCTGGGTTTAGTTGTTGTGTTTCAGCGCTGTTGTGGGAAGCGTCCACAGCGCATTCTGACCAGCACAGTCAAGTTCGCTTGTGCATTCGCGTCATTTTAAGCATATGCAAGTCGTAATATTACGTTTTTGTTGTATAAACATCTGATTAATGTCATATAGGATGCGTTTCGTTAAGTCAATAACCCGCAGTGCTTCACTGTACCGGTGATCAGTTTCAGCGCGCCCTCTCAAACAGGGGAAGAGCATCCACAGGAGTTATAGGCCTTCACCTATGTGTGATTTTGTGCTAATCAAGGAAGCTCTCAATTGACCTATCGGTAAGCCCCTCCCCTTGAACGCAGATGAGCCAATGGCAGTTGAGTATCAGTGGCACGGCGACTGGAACTACAGCGCCATAGAGAAACATTGGAAAATCCGAAGCTCTCATCGGTTTGATGGTGTTTATGCTACAAAAATGGTCAAACGTCATGCCTGAGGTACTGACACACTGATTCCAGGTGTCCTGAGAGGATTTTCTGTTTGTCATACTGTAAGGCCCGTGAAATTGGTCCAATCTGCCGGTTCGCCAATACACGGGGAAGGTCTCACGTGTTCTGTCCTCACTCATGCAAAGTATTGGTTGGTTAAATTTGTAATATATTACTCATATATTTACTCGTTTATTTCATCTGACTCCATAAATGAAAGGTTTTAATAATATCTATGTCAGGTAAATGTATCATGCCAATTTCATAATCAATTCAAAGATAATCGATACAAAACATCAAATGCTCAGGAATACAGAGAAGATGCAAACCCAACTTTAAGAAATACGTGAGGCTGAGAGATTTCTTTCTCTCAGCCTCACGGGCCGATCTGAAGTACAGGAAAAGGCCCCGAACTCTCTGCTGCATCTCATTAAATAGTCAGACCTCTTTCACATGGAAACATGTGCTAACAAAAGAAATTTGCATGCAGTGGTCGCACCTTCATGGCGGTGGGTGACAATTTGCTTCCTTTCTAAGTCAGTTATCCATAAACTCTTAAAACCTTATTACCTTTTGTTTTATCTATCTGGATATGAGATATCTGTACCACTCACTTTGAGACATTTCAAATGACACCAAAAACATAACAGTCAATGATAAACATTCACATTTAACCATATTCTTGTGTGAGTTCTTAGTAGTTTGCGGAAGTGAGGTCGTATGGGGGACCCTTTATCTCAGACCAGGGCCTCAACCAGTATTTTCAGTCTTACAATACTCTCATTAAGTTACGATTAAAGTCCCTGCTAACATACAAACCGAAATAACGAACTGTTCTCACGCCATGTAACGTTAACAGTGTAGGTCAAAAACTCATACATTTCTGAGTTTAGATATGTTTAAGGTCTGCGTTATCTGTCTTACTAAGGAGGTACCTGTCCTTCTTTGGGTGTCTTTCAGAGTGCGCTTAAAACTTATTTGTTTTCCTTAGCATTTGATAATGCTTCTTAAATTGTGTGTTATATGTTTGTATTGTTTTTGTGTCTTTGTGTTTTTTACTTTTTCTTTTATACCTCCTGTACAGCACTTTGGTTCCACTTGTGGTGTTGAAAGTGCTTTATAAATAAATAAAGTTGAAGTTGAAGTACTCCTATTTTAATGGGTATTATATTCTATGGAGCGATGCGGGTAGTGAAAGGGAGAGCTTGCACTCCCAATTAGTGTTTTCAGATACAAAGTTTACAGTTAATTAGCACCCTGAAAAGGCATACGGTAGGGCTGGGCGATATGGCCCAAAAAAAATATCACGTTATCGATAATTATCATGATAAATGTCAAATCTTTATTTCTTTAAAGTTTAAACTTTAAAGGCATATTTTTGCTCCTGAGTGAAAGATGTAGAAAACCGAGAGTTAATAATGGGTTAACCTTAATTGTCAAAACATGACAAACACTTCCCAAACAGGTTAACAATTTTACGAATGTCTTTTCTTTGTTTCCAGACGCCTTCAGCTGTGAATAAAGTCAAACAGCTTTTACAGAATAAACCGGAATTTGTGAGTATTCGTCATGAGCATCTGCAGCTTCACTGATGCATTTTTCCCGTCTCATTCTTGGGATTCTTCATCTGTCTTCACACACAGATTGGCCTGAAGGTTGGTGTCCGAACCAGAGGTTGCAATGGCCTCACTTACACTCTTGACTACACTAAAGAGAAGGACAAATCAGATGAGGAGGTGTTGCAAGATGGTGAGTTAACAAATTACGATATTATATTTTATTTACACTACGATTCAAAAGTTTGGGGTCGGTGCTATTTTTTTAAATGTCTCTTCTGCTCACCGAGGGTCTGTTCTTCGTACGTCGCTTAAAGGGTTAGTTCACCCAAAAATGAAAATGATGTCATTAATTACTCACCCTCATGTCGTTCGACACCCGTAAGACATTCGTTCATCTTCGGAACACAAATGAAGATATTTTTGTTGAAAGCTGATGGCTGAGAAAGGCCTCCATTGACATTCAGTACATTTACACTCACAAGACCCATAAAAGGCACTAAAAACGTCGTTACAAAGTCCATCTCACTACAGTGGCTCTACAATAATTTTACGAAGCGACAATAATAGTTTTTGTGCGAAAAAAAAAAAAAATAACGACTTTATTCCACAAGTTGTTGTCTTCCTTGTCGGCCTCTGCCGTGAACTCACGAAGCACCACGACGCATGCGCGAGAATATGACGTAGTGCCGGCGTTCGGGAATCCATGAAATGCACACTTTAGTCACATTTTGAGCACTACGCCGAGACCTAAAGCACGATCAATGTAGAATTCAACAGCTTAGATACGGCACGTCTTCCTCTGCTTGTTGTAAACAAATCTCCTCCTCGCTTCTGGGTCACGTGTCCAAACGCCGGTTCTGCGTCATATTCTCGCGCATGCGTCGTGGTGCTTCGTGAGTTCACGGCAGAGGCCGACAAGAACTTGTGGAATAAAGTCGTTATGAAACCACATATGTAAATTTTACTCCTCGCAAAAATGCTAAAAAAAAATGAATTTACGTGAGAGCTTGTTATAGCCCGATATGACCGCGCTACTGAAGCACGCATCGCTGCAGATGAGCAGCTGCGTTTCTCTTCATCAAGCCAGCGCACAAACTACTGAAAGTAAAGTCGCAGGTGCTCAACACTCAATCATAGATCATTCAGTTTCTTTACTTTTAATGAATGACCAGTGCTGTTGCCGAGCTCTCTCCTATGGCGGTCTTTGATTGTGAAATGAGCTGATGATCAATAAAGTGCAGCTCATATCTGTTGTTTTCGGTGACGTGAACTCCATTAAATCTGCGTATAGTGCGGGAATTGAAGATCGGATTTGTATCCGTTTTGCGGAGATCATTTATGTGCCCAAGTGTAAATGAAATAGTTTTGATAAATCAGACAGCTTTGATTTACACTCAGTGTGTGTGTTCTCCAGGTCTTGCTTGGAGATAAAAGCCGAGATGTGTCCAGATGTCGACTTTTAAAGTAGTTGGAGCATTTGAATCACTCGCGTCTCGCCTCCCTCTGCCATTGTGTGCAACCGCGACAAAGCACGTACGTGACAAATGACGTCAGAAAATAATCAGTACATTATAATCGGTTATGGTCTATTACTGACCCGATACCGAATCGTCCTCGTCTGCATCGAAGAAACGATTCATTTCGACACCCCTCAAATCCAGCACGGATGAAGAACAGACCCCAAGGCTGCATTTATTTGTTTAAAAATGGTTAAATATTATTAAAATTTAAAATAATTGTTTTCTATGCGAATGTATTATAAACTAATTACATTTTCAGCATCATTACTCCAGTCTTCAGGGTCACATGATCCTTCAGAAATCATGATGATTTGATGCTCAGGAAACATTTCTGATTATTATCAATGTTGAAACCTTTTATTTCAGGATTCTTTACTAGGAAAAGTAAAGTATGATGCTCTTGGGAACGTGTGTGTGTGTGTATATATATATATATATATATATATATATATATATATATATATATATATAATATGAACACCCTGCTATTTTGCAAGTTCTCCCACTTGGAAATCATGGAAGGGTCTGAAATTGTCATCGTAGGTGCATGTCCACTGTGAGAGACATAATCTAAAAAAAAAAATCCAGAAATCACAATGTATGATTGTTTTTAACTATTTATTTGTATGATACAGCTGCAAATAAGTATTTGAACACCTGTCTATCAGCTAGAATTCTGACCCTCAAAGACCTGTTAGTCTGCCTTTAAAATGTCCACCTCCACTCCATTTATTATCCTAAATTAGATGCACCTGTTTGAGGTCGTTAGCTGCATAAAGACACCTGTCCACCCCATACAATCAGTAAGAATCCAACTACTAACATGGCCAAGACCAAAGAGCTGTCCAAAGACACTAGAGACAAAATTGTACACCTCCACAAGGCTGGAAAGGGCTACGGGGAAATTGCCAAGCAGCTTGGTGAAAAAAGGTCCACTGTTGGAGCAATCATTAGAAAATGGAAGAAGCTAAACATGACTGTCAATCTCCCTCGGACTGGGGCTCCATGCAAGATCTCACCTCGTGGGGTCTCAATGATCCTAAAAAAAGGTGAGAAATCAGCCCAGAACTACACGGAAGGAGCTGGTCAATGACCTGAAAAGAGCTGGGACCACCGTTTCCAAGGTTACTGTTGGTAATACACTAAGACGTCATGGTTTGAAATCATGCATGGCACGGAAGGTTCCCCTGCTTAAACCAGCACATGTCAAGGCCCGTCTTAAGTTTGCCAATGACCATTTGGATGATCCAGAGGAGTCATGGGAGAAAGTCATGTGGTCAGATGAGACCAAAAATGAGTACCATCCCAAGAACACCATCCCTACTGTGAAGCATGGGGGTGGTAGCATCATGCTTTGGGGGTGTTTTTCTGCACATGGGACAGGGCGACTGCACTGTATTAAGGAGAGGATGACCGGGGCCATGTATTGCGAGATTTTGGGGAACAACCTCCTTCCCTCAGTTAGAGCATTGAAGATGGGTCGAGGCTGGGTCTTCCAACATGGCAATGACCCGAAGCACACAGCCAGGATAACCAAGGAGTGGCTCTGTAAGAAGCATATCAAGGTTCTGGCGTGGCCTAGCCAGTCTCCAGACCTAAACCCAATAGAGAATCTTTGGAGGGAGCTCAAACTCCGTGTTTCTCAGCGACAGGCCAGAAACCTGACTGATCTAGAGAAGATCTGTGTGGAGGAGTGGGCCAAAATCCCTCCTGCAGTGCAAACCTGCTGAAAAACTACAGGAAACGTTTGACCTCTGTAATTGCAAACAAAGGCTACTGTACCAAATATTAACATTGATTTTCTCAGGTGTTCAAATACTTATTTGCAGCTGTATCATACAAATAAATAGTTTAAAAAAATCATACATTGTGATTTCTGGATTTTTTTTTTAGATTATGTCTCTCACAGTGGACATGCACCTACGATGACAATTTCAGACCCCTCCATGATTTCTAAGTGGGAGAACTTGCAAAATAGCAGGGTGTTCAAATATCTATTTTCCTCACTGTATATTACCGACCCCGAACCTTTGAACAGACTTGTATTATGTCAATTTTATACATGCACATGCAAATTTTGTTCATCATATTTGGGTTGTATTTCTCCAGGCGCAAGAGTGTTAATTGAGAAGAAGGCACAGCTGACGCTGCTCGGCACGGAGATGGATTTTGTGGAAACAAAGCTTTCCAGCGAGTTTGTATTCAACAATCCCAACATTAAAGGGACGTGTGGATGTGGGGAAAGCTTCAACATATGAACCTCGCCTCATCTAGAGCTCGACCCTTCCGGGACATCCCATCCAATCAATCCTAGATGAATGGGTAAAGAGCTGGAGAAAGAGACTGATGCATCATTTCCTGTGCTGCCACCGGTCACCTCAACACAAGCCCATATTTCAGAGGATCATTAACTTAAACACTGTGTTTCATGAACTCATTTCACTGTGGCTTGTACACACTTTGAGCAGCTTGATATGTATTTAACATGTGCCTGTGTGTCATGCCGCTCAGAGGAGAGTTAGAACTGCACTCCTTTGTCCTCATCTAAGAAAGTTGCGCACCGTTTGGTCATGCTGACACGTGTTCATGTTTGATAATCCAGCTCTTGTGTTGTGCTGAGGCTTATCCTGATGAGCTGAACCTGCTGAATGTCGTAACACGTCTCCTCGTCCTCACAGCTCTGGCCTGAATGTACAACACAAGACTTCCTCATGGTGGACTGTGGACCAGCAGTTCAAATGTCTGCCTGGTGCGCGTTCATTTTAATATAACCGTTGCACTGTTTGCCCCATAATGTGACGATATGCAGCACAGGAACTGGTGCCATTTAGAGAAGTTTTAAGATGCAATTGTTTGACTTGAACTTGTTTTCTGTTTGAAGTATTAGTGTAATATGTACATAACCATGTAAATCCCTTCGACTGTCTTTAAACGCACAAATAAACCCACGTTATACTTCAGTGCTTTTTCTTAAATTAAATGCCTTTAGTGTCCTGAATGTGGCGCTGTTATTAAAGAAATAAACAATATGTCCTTTTTAAATTTAAATTCCATCACTGCTCTGATTATGTACAGATATTTAAGATAAAGTGTTCATATAATGGGCATATTCAGATGATGATAAATGTGTTGATTCAATTATTTATAAATCGATTTTTGTTCTGTTAAGTCTGCATTAATTGGTTAAAAGGAAAAATATATGTTAAATTTATAGTTTTATTTGTATTCATTTTAGTGCTGTGAATCAATAAAAAAACTAATCACATTTTTTCTGTAATTAATGATTAATCGCAGTTTAAAACACAGTTTTTAATATTTTGATATTGTAATAATTTCAGTTACTCTCCAAATTAATGTAGAAACAATTTAAAGACAGCATATTTTAAATATGTGTTGCAGGGCTTAAAAACGGAAAAAAATATCAATTGGTTCACTCCGAGCAGAATCGATATTATAGCGTTTCGGTTTTTGCGTTCCTCAATAAACATTACTGTTCCGAAAACGGTTTGATATGAAAAAATACCGGTTAATAACGTTATTTTAATTAAGCCTATACTTTAAACAAATATGTATAAATAGACTTATTTTCACTCAATAATAATATAACACATGGTAATTAAACTTGAATATTTATTTAATAACATTTTTAAAACCAGAAATACATGCATTAATTAAGGCATAAACAGCGGACCTGTTTTAATGGAGCGTTAGACAATCGAAAGGCCTCTAATGCCGAATTATTTTCAGAAGAGTGATAACATTCTTTGTACATAACTTTTTTTCAACACGACTTGTTTTAAAACATGCATGAATAAAGAATAAATAAACTGGATAACCATTGCTCTTTTAATGCACCGTCAACTGCTAATTTCAAAGCAAACACTACGCAACACGTTCTTGCATCACATAATCAAATTCAGTCAGCTAATAAAGCTTGCATTTAATGCAATATAACATACCATTTAATACGAAGCATCAACCGTCTATATAGAAAACATTGACCTGTCCTGTATTGGCAATCTGAAAGACTATAGGAAAAATGTTTGATAGATGCAAGTAACCTACTTGGACAGGCTTAAACAAAACCCATAAACTAAATCAGCCTAAATCAGACTATTTGAGTTTTAAGTCCGTTCTGCTTATTTAAACGTTCGAAAAGAATGTCCTCCAATACCTGCACATTCATTGTAGACCTCAGCGGGGAAAGAAATGTACTTGAGGCATGAAAATGCGCGCTCACACTGACTTGCGTTACCGGTAGATTCATAGATGATGGTGCGCGGGCATTTCACTCACGCTTGATCCGTCAACGTCACATGCTGTACTACTCATTTCATGATTGGTCACTGCCAAATTAAAATATTAAAGAGAACGATAAAATAACGTTATTAACCGGTTAATGGTCATTTCAAATTAACGTTTCTGTTCAGAACGATTCAAATTGATTTTGATTTCGTTTCCGTTTTTGTTCCTCTTAAAATTTCGTTCGTTTCCGGTTTTCGTTTTCGTTCCTTGAACCGGTTCAGAGCCCTTTGTATCGTCATGTTTTTATGATTGAAGGCCAGTATCACTGATACTAATGTCTCCATGAAACATTAATGACGTTACATTACAGTATAACGGAAAGCTCCCAATCTCAACATTTATTACGCTTTAAAAAAATGTAATTGATTTTAAATAATTTCAATCTTTACATAAACCCATTATAATAAATGTTATATTTACCCATGGCCTTCCCTGTTAGACATAGCCTACACAGAAATTTTATACAGTTATCAACACCTTTCTTAATTGCATAAATAATAAATGAAATATAGATTAATAATCAAAGCTACACTTTTCTCTGTTCACCTTGTTCTTTGATGAACATTAATGACAGACATCATCAGTGCTCCTGTCACTTTAAGAACGGCGGCTGCTGAACATGACACGGATCTGACGCGCTGACCCGCGCATCTCATTGGTTCTTGAGAAGCTCAAACGTGATGCGTAACACGAGAATGAACCTCATTGGTTCTCGCTGAAGCTCAAACGTGATGCGTAACACGAGAATGAACCTCATTGGTTCTTGAAAAGCTCAAATGTGATGTGTAACACGAGAATGAACCTCATTGGTTCTTGAAAAGCTCAAATGTGATGCGTAACACGAGAATGAACCTCATTGGTTCTCATGCTTGAGCTTCCGTTTACCACAACTAATGTTTGATTTGATGTGAATAAAAGCCTAAATTCAATCTGTTCATCATGTAAAGTGATCGAGTCTCTTCAGAATATTTGGACTAAACCGCTCAATTCATGGTTTTATGAACTTTTTGAAGCGTTAAAGTGGAAGTTGTGTAGCGGTCAATGGAGGGAGAGAAAGCTCTAAGATTTCATCACAAAGATCTTCTAAAGATGAACGAAAGTCTTATGGGTTTGAAACGACATGAGGGTGAACTGTCCCTTTAAAAGTGCAAGAGAAACGTACAAGTCAGAAGCCCAGCTCCAAGTACAGCGCCACGTGTTGTCATCTCTTATTTACAGTGATTACGACATGGCATGAACTCAACTATCTTTATCGTTATCGTCCTTGGAGTGAACGGCCTTTCTCCAGACACATAAAACAGCTGAACGGACTGCCTCACAGATCAGTCATCTTAACTTCAGCTGGAATGAATTGCAACTTTAACTTGCAAGCCTTCCAGCATACACAAAACCTGCCTCTCTCTGACTCCCCCGCATATATTAATGTGTGGACGGAGCTGATAAGATTTAGTTGTTGTTGCTGGACAGTTACTATTATGTCTGAATAAAACCCAGACAGAAAGGAAGGGAAAAGCGCTGGCTCCTTTTCTTTTCAGACATAGAGTTTACTCTTTTTGTATCTTTCACAGCTGCATGACTTATTGATCTCCAATTTCTCCTTTCTTCCTGGTCACACAGATGCTTTTAGCTTCCCTTTTCTGAGTTGTTATTAAGTTCTTCAATTATTGTGGTCCTTGAAGCAGCATCTCTAAAAAGCAGTAAACAGAGAAAGTCATTAAAACACACATTCATTGACAGGGATCCGTCAAGTCTAATTTCACCCTTCAATTAATGATTTGCTTTCTTCGTAAATGAGGCTGAGCCATCTTGATGATTTAATCAGGAACACGCCACTTTTTTGAAAATAGGCTCATTTTCCGTCTCCCCTAGAGTTAAACGGGTGAGTTTTACCGCTTTTGAATCCGTTCAGCCGATCTCCAGGCCTGGCGGTAGCACTTTTAGCATAGCTTAGCATAGATCATTGAATCTGATTAGACCGTTAGCATCTCAAAAAATGACAGAATAGTTTCGATATTTTTCCTATTTTAAAGGTGTCATGAACTGGCTTTTTTTTTTTTTTTATACTGTTGTCTGAAGGCAACTTATGACGTTTGTGTGGTTTTTACATTCAAAAACATAATGAATAATTAATAGGCTATTTTCTGCCTTGGTTTTGAGCAGGCACGTGCAGGGGGGGGGCTTTGGGTGCTCGAGCCCCTGTCCTTTTTCAAAACGAATCAAAAGTGCCCCTCTCAGACAAATATCAATGATAATATCGTGGTCAATAAAACGAAATAAATGTGATTATTATAACATGACAATGTACACAATAGTAACGAACGGCTCAAAAGTCGGACAATTTCTGTTGAGGCGTTGCCATGACGTGTTGCTATGGGTTGCGTGCGTTTTGATTGGCTGCTGATTTTCCACTGTTCGGAAACGGCTCTCGAGCCAAATATGGTCCTTTCAGAGAGTGTGTGGCCTCACGGGAAAAAAGTAAACCAATGTATTTTTTTTCATCCATAATCAGAGCTAATGTGTTGATTTAATTACAAATCTATAGATTATATATTTTAAAGTATTACACAATTCACCAATGCCCGTTTGTCATGTATATACACCAACCAATCGTGATCTGGCAAAGCAAGTTCAAATTCCATTGGGCGATGTGAAGCGGAGCGGTTCTGTTCTTATTCATAAATCGGTTGAAAATGACATGGACAGACGAACTAACGTTTGTGGAACGATTTCCTGCGGTTTGTCTCATTTTATAAATTGCATCACTGCTAAATGGATTTTAACTGACAACAAACAAATCCCTGCACAAAACCTGCAGCAGCAAAAGTGGCATTAATGGTAGGTGTTAAATTCACTTGTATTTATGTATATTGATACACCGTTTACTATTTCATGAAACTATCAGAGTTAACAAAACCCAAGTGCCACGAGTACCTGCAGGCCTATTATGTGAAGTGTAGACTGGAGAAATACGTGAGAGGATTTATTATATTACCATTTTTGAATATTATGCAGCATTATGAAAGAAGTCTCTTATGTTCATCAAGCCTGCATTTATTTGATAAAAAACAGCAATATTGTGAAATATTATTAAAATAATGGTTTTCTATTTTAAAATAATTTAAAATATAATTTATTCCTGTGATCACAGCTGGATGTTCAGCATCATTACTCCACTCTTCAGTGTCACATGATCCTTCAGAAATCATTCTCATATGAGGATTTAATGTCAATGATGGAAACTGTGATACTCTTTTCAAGATTCTTTGATTAATAAAAAGTTAAAAAGAACATAATGTAATAATATTTCACAATATTAGGCTACTGTTTTTTCTGTATTTTTGATTAAATAAATGCAGGCATGATGAGCATAATGAGATTATATATATATATACAGTGAGGAAAATAAGTATTTGAACACCCTGCTATTTTGCAAGTTCTCCCACTTAGAAATCATGGAAGGGTCTGAAATTGTCATCGTAGGTGCATGTCCACTGTGAGAGACATAATCTAAAAAACAAAATCAAGAAATCACAATGTATGATTCTTTAATTATTTATTTGTATGATACCAATGTTAATATTTGGTACAGTAGCCTTTGTTTGCAATTACAGAGCTCAAACGTTTCCTGTAGTTTTTCAGCAGGTTTGCACTGCAGGAGGGATTTTGGCCCACTCCTCCACACAGATCTTCTCTAGATCAGTCAGGTTTCTGGCCTGTCACTGAGAAACACGGAGTTTGAGCTCCCTCCAAAGATTCTCTATTGGGTTTAGGTCTGGAGACTGGCTAGGCCACGCCAGAACCTTGATATGCTTCTTACAGAGCCACTCCTTGGTTATCCTGGCTGTGTGCTTCGGGTCATTGTCATGTTAGAAGACCCAGCCTCGACCCATCTTCAATGCTCTAACTGAGGGAAGGAGGTTGTTCCCCAAAATCTCGCAATACATGGCCCCGGTCATCCTCTCCTTAATACAGTGCAGTCGCCCTGTCCCATGTGCAGAAAAACACCCCCAAAGCATGATGCTACCACCCCCATGCTTCACAGTAGGGATAGTGTTCTTGGGATGGTACTCATCATTCTTCTTCCTCCAAACACGTTTAGTGGAATTATGACCAAAAAGTTATATTTTGGTCTCATCTGACCACATGACTTTCTCCCATGACTCCTCTGGATCATCCAAATGGTCATTGGCAAACTTAAGACGGGCCTTGACATGTGCTGGTTTAGCAGGGGAACCTTCCGTGCCATGCATGATTTAAAACCATGACGTCTTAGTGTATTACCTACAGTAACCTTGGAAACGGAGGTCCCAGCTCTTTTCAGGTCATTGACCAGCTCCTCCCGTGTAGTTCTGGGCTGATTTCTCACCTTTCTTAGGATCATTGAGACCCCACGAGGTGAGATCTTGCATGGAGCCCCAGTCCGAGGGAGATTGACAGTCATGTTTAGCTTCTTCCATTTTCTAATGATTGCTCCAACAGTGGACCTTTTGTCACCAAGCTGCTTGGCAATTTCCCCGTAGCCCTTTCCAGCCTTGTGGAGGTGTACAATTTTGTCTCTAGTGTCTTTGGACAGCTCTTTGGTCTTGGCCATGTTAGTAGTTGGATTCTTACTGATTGTATGGGGTGGACAGGTGTCTTTATGCAGCTAACGACCTCAAACAGGTGCATCTAATTTAGGATAATAAATGGAGTGGAGGTGGACATTTTAAAGGCAGACTAACAGGTCTTTGAGGGTCAGAATTCTAGCTGATAGACAGGTGTTCAAATACTTATTTGCAGCTGTATCATACCAATAAATAGTTTAAAAAATCATACATTGTGATTTCTGGATTTTTTTTTTAGATTATGTCTCTCACAGTGGACATGCACCTATGATGACAATTTCAGACCCTTCCATGATTTCTAAGTGGGAGAACTTGCAAAATAGCAGGGTGTTCAAATACTTATTTTCCTCACTGTATGTAGCCTACATTGCATTGAATGGGAAAACCCACGTTAGCTATATCTTTCATAACATAGTTGAGAATCATCTTTAAACAAACTTTGGTTTAAAAAAATCCTGAAACCTGAAAATGTATTGGTTAATGAAAATAACCAATGTTTTTGCCTATACATGTCTTTTCATGTCATTTTATTTTTCTGGTCCTGGTGTGTCCACTTACGGGGACATAGCATAACATATGCATAAAATATAATTTTTCAAAAAAACAAAACAGTTGTTTCTTATGCTCTAAACAATGCAATGACATGAAAAAAAGGCTACATTTGTTTTCCTGGGTCCTAGGAGGATAATTGTTATAGTAACCTATGACAGATGTTAAGCATAGAAGATACAAATGTTATATATATATATATATATATATATATTTTTTTTTTTTTTTAACCCTCTATGGTACGGTGTTGCCTCCAGGCAACATAGTCTATTTTAGTTTATTTTTAATACAACGAAACACCAATTTATTGGTCAAACCTATTTTAGGGAGGAATAACTCAAATACTAATCACTGAAAGGACAAAAAATTGGTCACATGATCCACAGGGGTCCATTTTGTGTCCTGTTTCAGCACATGTGCACAGGTCACATGGCTCCATATTTTCTCCATTGAAAAGTGCATTCTTCACTAGTTTCCATCCAGTTAATCACCCACAAAAAATATGAGTCACCTTCACTGGTAAGTAAAGAAGTATTTTCAAGAACTTTACATTATATATCATAAAATGTTTTAGAGTTAATAACAAAAAACTGTGTGTTGCCTCAAGGCAACATTGTACCATAATGGAATCGCATAAGGCCATACCAGACACACTAGATTGGATACAAATATAGTATATTTGTAGGGAAAAGAGTTTTTTTTTGCATTTTTGCACGATTTTGTAATGCACGTATAAGATTAGTAATTCACATACTATAACTGCATATATTATGATCTGCACATTTTCTATAGCACTTAAAAAAAGGTATAAAACACAACCGATGAGGGTGAGGATGAGGTGCCATGTGATGAGGAAGATGAGGTCATAGTGACAGTCCGGCAGGGAGAGATCGAAGATGGAGATGAGGATGAAGATGGATATGATAACTTGATATAACTTGACACTATATATTGATATGATAACTTGATATGATAACTTGATGTGATGGTTTGGGAATACTTGTGTTCCACGATGGTACAATGTTGCCTGAGAGCAACAGCTGAATTTGAAATGTTACTTTTTATTAAATATGAAATTTGTAATACATTATAAACTGGATAAATGTGTTTGTTCAGGTGTCTCGTTAAAGAAATCGATGTTTTCAATAAATATATTTATTTTTTCTACATGAAAATGTCAAATGTTTAAATTTGTCCGTTGTGGTACAATGTTGCCTTGAGGCAACAAACTTTTAAAATATAAATAAATAAAAAAAATATGAAAAATGTTATTGCTATTGTTATAGTGTCCTATTTTAAACAGGAAAAACACCACAAATAATTTTTTCCTCATTGAAATCATATTGCGTACCATAGAGGGCCAAGAGTGCCGCTTGAGTTGTGCGCGTGCATCTTGCCTGGGCGACACAAAAGCGACACCTGGCGCTCCCGTGGGACTGTTGCCATGATCACGCGTGTGCGCGGGCTCAATAGCGCCCTACAGTGCGCGCTAAAACACCCGGGAAAGATCCCGTTTACAAGCACCATTCCACCTGAAAACACTACATTCGACTGAGACACCGTATGGTACAGGATGCCGATCATCTTTCAGTACAACCTCCATCCCAGCATTAGAGAATCATGTCTTCGTTAAGCGACTCTGGCTTCGAGGAAGACCTCCAGACTTCTCCAGTGAAGAGTTCCCCATCAGACTGGCACGAGCGCGATTATGAGGAGAGCTGCTTCATCATCCAGAGACACAATGAGCTGCAGTTCCTCGCGCAGAACTGCCTCGCGCTTCAACCTCAGGTGAGACGATCATACACCGCTCACACACATTAAAATGTCGTTTTCTATTTGTATTATTATTGAAAGGAATTCATGCATTTATTCAAAAAATGAAGCATTTAATTGATCAAAAATGTTAGTTACTAAAAAAAATTAAATTTAAAGGCACTATGTAAGATATTTGGATTAAATATCCAAAAACCACTATTATATATTTTGTTCACTTGTGTACTTACATTATCCCAAATGTTTCCAAAATGTTTAAATCCAGAGAAATTACAATTTAAAAATATTTATTAAACACTGAACATTTTTTTAGTATTCCAGCAGACATTATACAAACAAAGCACAATATAACTTTAAATATATATATTTTTTTAAAGTAAAACAAAGAATATATTTTTATTTGGCCATCTTATGCCATCTATCTTATCTTTGGCCTATTATACTGTCACAAACTGCTCCGAGACTCGAAGGTGGATCCAATAGCAGCTTTATTTGAGGGCAATCCAGAGGCGTAATCCAATGTACAGGCAAGAGTCATACACAGGCAGGCAGTCAAAACAAAGAAACAAACAAAACAGGCAAGGACCAGAGGCAAGAGAGTAATCCAGGGAACAGGGCAAGATATCCAAAACCAAAAGACAAGAAAACCAGGAGAATGCTCAGAAATGCAGTGTAACACTTTAACAAGACTTCGCGGTGAGTGAATGAAAGAACCTGGTATAAATAGACAGAGACTAACAGGATGATGAGACAAAGGTGAATGCAATCAGTGAATGAGGTACAGGTGAATGTGATCAGTGATAAGCAGAGATGGGGACTCGAGTTTGAGACTCGGACTCGAGTGCGACTTAAGTCGCACACACAGTGACTTCAGACTCGACTTGAGACTCGTCCTCAAAAGACTTCAGACTCGACTCGGACTCGAGCTGCGGGACTCGTGAACAATGTTTATTTTTAGGAAACGTCTGATGAGCTCGATGTTATTCCCCTCCCTCCGGTACCTATAACCTGCCACGTAACTAGTGACATACTACGTATCTGCTGCGCACGGCCACACATGAGAGGACAACGAACAATCATGTCGACTGCACCTGCCGTTGCTGTGCCACTCATCATACGTTTTTAAAAGTGTGTGTGTGTTCTTGTGGTTTATGAGGACACAAATGTGTATAAAGAATAAAAGTATTCAGTTCATTTTATCACGAAATTCAAACGATAAATGCCGTTTTGACGCTCTAAAATGTGACGACTGATCACTGTATAGGCGCGTCAATTCAAGCGGCCGCGGCGCGCGCGCAAGTGAACGCGATCGATCATCTCTTCCAGAAGAATAAACATGAATTCATATCTTAAGGTATGTTGAGAATAACACTTACTGAAACGTATTATATGTCGTGTAATCGCTCAATCAGTGTTTTAATCGCACAAAGATGTCAAACAGGTTGTAAACAATGTCACGCCCATCATTTACCTCAGAGTCAGAAGTCATTCAGTGTCCACAGCTGTTAATTCACTAGAGAAATCAACTCTTTCACTAAATATATGCACTATATATATATATATATATATATATATATATATATAAATTCTACTTAACCTGTTAGTGATGTCTTGATTATTTAATGCTTAGATAAATCTGTCATGAAAAGGACAGTCACTAAGATTATATTTCAACATGGGTATTAAAATAAAACCTAATCATGGTTGATAATCCAAACTGCTTAAAAAACATACTAAATGGTGCTTTTTGAAATTCAAAAAAGGCCAAAAGTTTTCTGTGATTGGTAGGTTTAGGGGTAGGGTTAGTGTAGGTGGATAGATTATACCATTTGTACATTAGTAAAACCATTACACCTATGGAGAGTCCCCGTAAACCACGTGTGGGTAGTGTGTGTGCACTTGAGTGCGTGTGTGTGACTGTGAGAGAGTGTTTCTGTGTGTTTGCTTGAGTGTGTGCTCTCTTTAAGTGGAAAAAAAGTGTTATTGCTTATAAATTTTGCAATGTTTTTGTGATACCCTGAGTACCAGAACTTTGTGGTTTCAGATGTGCTTTGTTGCACATAAAATTGTTAGCTATTAGATAAGCATCTTACTTGTTGTCTTTTCATATTCATTGATCGACATCTGCAGGTTTAATGAGCTGATATGGTATGTTAATAGAGAAAGGTGTCAAAATAACTTATTACATGCTTTGAATTCCTTATATATAGCTTTGCAGTGTTCTACACAGCCTGGATGGATCGCCGTATGTGATGCAACACTTATTATAACCAGAGACTTATTATAATGAAGAGACTTGAGACTTGACTTGGACTCGAGCCCAGAGACTTGAGACTTGACTTGGACTCTAGCTCAGAGACTTGTGAGCATCTCTGGTGATAAGTGATGATGAGTCCGGGCAGTGAGTTATGGGAAATGTAGTTTGTGAGTGATAATAGTCTTATGTGGAGTGCCCTCTGGTGGCTCTCAAGGGCACTCCAGCTGGTGACCGTTACATATACAGGTCTCATAATGAAATGCTTCTGAAATCACTATTAAAGTGCAGATGTAGGCTAAGCAACGGCTCCACCACATTACTGAGTGTACACTGAGACATTTAAGCTCATTTAGAATTTAAAAAATATTTTGCAACAAATATTTTTCTATTAATCTATTAGTCTGCCTTTGCTTTAATGCGTTACTATTTCACTGTCACTTCTGAAACTTTGCAGCGTGCAATTGGCCATTAATCCTTTGTGCAACATGAAAAACACTAGTTTTATTCAATGGAATAATGGATATTATATAGACTGTAGACTCATGCGAGACAAGACCGCTCCATTTACGATCACTAAACGCTGTTGCTATGTCAGTTCATCACGATCTCACAAAGTTCAATGAAGCTGCTAACAATGCACAGTAAATATCTTACTTGCGTCGTCTACACTTTTTGTAATTTGTTCATGAGAGACTGTCCGCTGCAGAAACACGTTGTAAACGGATACATTTGACGTTCTACAGACACAAATATGCACTTCTTACCACGGTTATTAAGTCCCCATGATATTAAAAAAAGTTTTTTGCCTTTTAGCATGAATATGTTAGTGTTCATGTTATCTATAAGCTAGTGTGCTCCAAAACAATGACAAAATTCGCATTTAGAAGATTCAAAACTTTCACTTCCGCCAATATGGATCAACGATTTTGATGACATCACTTTGCACGTCAGATATTCTGTCCAGTCAAATGCTCTCTAGAATCTGAAGCCCCGCCCCTTACATTATAAACAGATTCAGAAGCTGGGCTGAAATCGGTCACTTGTTCACACATTTGCTATGTTCTACATGGTGAATGACACAGTGCACTATATAGGGGATAGGGAACGATTCAGACAATGTAAATGTGCTTTCCATTGGGGCAAATCGGAGTCGGTCTAGAGACACGACAGCACAGAGCGGATCATGTGATCGAGTCGATCCAGAGTCACGACAGCACAGAGCGGATCATGTGATCGAGTCGATCCAGAGTCACGACAGCACAGAGCGGATCATGTGATCGAGTCGATCCAGAGACACGACAGCACAGAGCGGATCATGTGATCGAGTCGATCCAGTCACGACAGCACAGAGCGGATCATGTGATCGAGTCGGTCCAGAGACACGACAGCACAGAGCGGATCATGTGATCGAGTCGATCCAGTCACGACAGCACAGTACGGATCATGTGATCGAGTCGCTCCAGAGACACGACAGCACAGAGCGGATCATGTGATCGAGTCGCTCCAGAGACACGACAGCACAGAGCGGATCATGTGATCGAGTCGATCCAGAGTCACGACAGCACAGAGCGGATCATGTGATCGAGTCGATCCAGAGACACGACAGCACAGAGCGGATCATGTGATCGAGTCGCTCCAGAGACACGACAGCACAGAGCGGATCATGTGATCGAGTCGGTGCAGAGACACGACAGCACAGAGCGGATCATGTGATCGAGTCGATCCAGAGACACGACAGCACAGAGCGGATCATGTGATCGAGTCGCTCCAGAGACACGACAGCACAGAGCGGATCATGTGATCGAGTCGCTCCAGAGACACGACAGCACAGAGCGGATCATGTGATCGAGTCGCTCCAGAGACACGACAGCACAGAGCGGATCATGTGATCGAGTTGCTCCAGAGTCACGACAGCACAGAGCGGATCATGTGATCGAGTCGCTCCAGAGTCACGACAGCACAGAGCGGATCATGTGATCGAGTCGCTCCAGAGTCACGACAGCACAGAGCGGATCATGTGATCGAGTCGATCCAGAGTCACGACAGCACAGAGCGGATCATGTGATCGAGTCGATCCAGAGACACGACAGCACAGAGCGGATCATGTGATCGAGTCGCTCCAGAGTCACGACAGCACAGAGCGGATCATGTGATCGAGTCGATCCAGAGTCACGACAGCACAGAGCGGATCATGTGATCGAGTCGCTCCAGAGTCACGACAGCACAGAGCGGATCATGTGATCGAGTCGCTCCAGAGTCACGACAGCACAGAGCGGATCATGTGATCGAGTCGCTCCAGAGTCACGACAGCACAGAGCGGATCATGTGATCGAGTCGCTCCAGAGTCACGACAGCACAGAGCGGATCATGTGATCGAGTCGCTCCAGAGTCACGACAGCACAGAGCGGATCATGTGATCGAGTCGATCCAGAGTCACGACAGCACAGAGCGGATCATGTGATCGAGTCGCTCCAGAGTCACGACAGCACAGAGCGGATCATGTGATCGAGTCGCTCCAGAGTCACGACAGCACAGAGCGGATCATGTGATCGAGTCGCTCCAGAGTCACGACAGCACAGAGCGGATCATGTGATCGAGTCGATCCAGAGTCACGACAGCACAGAGCGGATCATGTGATCGAGTCGCTCCAGAGTCACGACAGCACAGCACGGATCATGTGATCGAGTCGATCCAGAGTCACGACAGCACAGAGCGGATCATGTGATCGAGTCGCTCCAGAGTCACGACAGCACAGAGCGGATCATGTGATCGAGTCGATCCAGGGTCACGACAGCACAGAGCGGATCATGTGATCGAGTCGCTCCAGAGACACGACAGCACAGAGCGGATCATGTGATCGAGTCGCTCCAGAGTCACGACAGCACAGAGCGGATCATGTGATCGAGTCGATCCAGAGTCACGACAGCACAGAGCGGATCATGTGATCGAGTCGATCCAGAGTCACGACAGCACAGAGCGGATCATGTGATCGAGTCGCTCCAGAGTCACGACAGCACAGAGCGGATCATGTGATCGAGTCGATCCAGAGTCACGACAGCACTGAGCGGATCATGTGATCGAGTCGCTCCAGAGTCACGACAGCACAGAGCGGATCATGTGATCGAGTCGCTCCAGAGACACGACAGCACAGAGCGGATCATGTGATCGAGTCGATCCAGAGTCACGACAGCACAGAGCGGATCATGTGATCGAGTCGCTCCAGAGACACGACAGCACAGAGCGGATCATGTGATCGAGTCGCTCCAGAGTCACGACAGCACAGAGCGGATCATGTGATCGAGTCGCTCCAGAGTCACGACAGCACAGAGCGGATCATGTGATCGAGTCGATCCAGAGTCACGACAGCACAGAGCGGATCATGTGATCGAGTCGCTCCAGAGACACGACAGCACAGAGCGGATCATGTGATCGAGTCGCTCCAGAGTCACGACAGCACAGAGCGGATCATGTGATCGAGTCGCTCCAGAGTCACGACAGCACAGAGCGGATCATGTGATCGAGTCGCTCCAGAGTCACGACAGCACAGAGCGGATCATGTGATCGAGTCGCTCCAGAGACACGACAGCACAGAGCGGATCATGTGATCGAGTCGCTCCAGAGTCACGACAGCACAGAGCGGATCATGTGATCGAGTCGCTCCAGAGTCACGACAGCACAGAGCGGATCATGTGATCGAGTCGATCCAGAGTCACGACAGCACAGAGCGGATCTTGTGATCGAGTCGCTCCAGAGTCACGACAGCACAGCACGGATCATGTGATCGAGTCGATCTAGAGTCACGACAGCACAGAGCGGATCATGTGATCGAGTCGCTCCAGAGTCACGACAGCACAGAGCGGATCATGTGATCGAGTCGATCCAGAGTCACGACAGCACAGAGCGGATCTTGTGATCGAGTCGCTCCAGAGTCACGACAGCACAGCACGGATCATGTGATCGAGTCGATCCAGAGTCACGACAGCACAGAGCGGATCATGTGATCGAGTCGCTCCAGAGTCACGACAGCACAGAGCGGATCATGTGATCGAGTCGCTCCAGAGTCACGACAGCACAGAGCGGATCATGTGATCGAGTCGCTCCAGAGTCACGACAGCACAGAGCGGATCATGTGATCGAGTCGCTCCAGAGTCACGACAGCACAGAGCGGATCATGTGATCGAGTCGATCCAGAGTCACGACAGCACAGAGCGGATCTTGTGATCGAGTCGCTCCAGAGTCACGACAGCACAGCACGGATCATGTGATCGAGTCGATCCAGAGTCACGACAGCACTGAGCGGATCATGTGATCGAGTCGCTCCAGAGTCACGACAGCACAGAGCGGATCATGTGATCGAGTCGCTCCAGAGTCACGACAGCACAGAGCGGATCATGTGATCGAGTCGATCCAGAGTCACGACAGCACAGAGCGGATCATGTGATCGAGTCGCTCCAGAGACACGACAGCACAGAGCGGATCATGTGATCGAGTCGCTCCAGAGTCACGACAGCACAGAGAGGATCATGTGATCGAGTCGATCCAGAGTCACGACAGCACAGAGCGGATCATGTGATCGAGTCGATCCAGAGTCACGACAGCACAGAGCGGATCATGTGATCGAGTCGCTCCAGAGTCACGACAGCACAGAGCGGATCATGTGATCGAGTCGCTCCAGAGTCACGACAGCACAGAGCGGATCATGTGATCGAGTCGATCCAGAGTCACGACAGCACTGAGCGGATCATGTGATCGAGTCGCTCCAGAGTCACGACAGCACAGAGCGGATCATGTGATCGAGTCGCTCCAGAGACACGACAGCACAGAGCGGATCATGTGATCGAGTCGATCCAGAGTCACGACAGCACAGAGCGGATCATGTGATCGAGTCGCTCCAGAGACACGACAGCACAGAGCGGATCATGTGATCGAGTCGCTCCAGAGTCACGACAGCACAGAGCGGATCATGTGATCGAGTCGATCCAGAGTCACGACAGCACAGAGCGGATCATGTGATCGAGTCGCTCCAGAGACACGACAGCACAGAGCGGATCATGTGATCGAGTCGCTCCAGAGTCACGACAGCACAGAGCGGATCATGTGATCGAGTCGCTCCAGAGTCACGACAGCACAGAGCGGATCATGTGATCGAGTCGGTCCAGAGTCACGACAGCACAGAGCGGATCATGTGATCGAGTCGATCCAGAGTCACGACAGCACAGAGCGGATCATGTGATCGAGTCGCTCCAGAGTCACGACAGCACAGAGCGGATCATGTGATCGAGTCGCTCCAGAGTCACGACAGCACAGAGCGGATCATGTGATCGAGTCGATCCAGAGACACGACAGCACAGAGCGGATCATGTGATCGAGTCGATCCAGAGTCACGACAGCACAGAGCGGATCATGTGATCGAGTCGCTCCAGAGTCACGACAGCACAGAGCGGATCATGTGATCGAGTCGCTCCAGAGTCACGACAGCACAGAGCGGATCATGTGATCGAGTCGCTCCAGAGTCACGACAGCACAGAGCGGATCATGTGATCGAGTCGGTCCAGAGTCACGACAGCACAGAGCGGATCATGTGATCGAGTCGCTCCAGAGTCACGACAGCACAGAGCGGATCATGTGATCGAGTCGCTCCAGAGTCACGACAGCACAGAGCGGATCATGTGATCGAGTCGATCCAGAGACATGACAGCACAGAGCGGATCATGTGATCGAGTCGCTCCAGAGACACGACAGCACAGAGCGGATCATGTGATCGAGTCGATCCAGAGTCACGACAGCACAGAGCGGATCATGTGATCGAGTCGCTCCAGAGTCACGACAGCACTGAGCGGATCATGTGATCGAGTCGGTCCAGAGTCACGACAGCACTGAGCGGATCATGTGATCGAGTCGCTCCAGAGTCACGACAGCACAGAGCGGATCATGTGATCGAGTCGTTCCAGAGACACGACAGCACAGAGCGGATCATGTGATCGAGTCGGTCCAGAGTCACGACAGCACAGAGCGGATCATGTGATCGAGTCGATCCAGAGACACGACAGCACAGAGCGGATCATGTGATCGAGTCGCTCCAGAGACACGACAGCACAGAGCGGATCATGTGATCGAGTCGATCCAGAGACACGACAGCACAGAGCGGATCATGTGATCGAGTCGATCCAGAGACACGACAGCACAGAGCGGATCATGTGATCGAGTCGATCCAGAGACACGACATCATCCTCTGATTATAATCCCCTCAGTTATAAAGGCAGAAATGTCAACACAACCATGGAAAACACTAAAATAATTCAAATATAAGTCTAAAATCACAATGAACACTTAATTATCTCTTAACATGAAGGTGCAGTGCCTCCATTATTTCTTTGTAACGGTTACCGTTTAGATGCTTTGTCATAAGGCAGTGATGCAGAGTAACATTACCTCTCCATGTTGTTTCAAAGGCTGGATCCGAAATCGCCCACTATATCCTTAAATAGGGCATTATTTGAGGGGACAGCCACTTGTAGTGGTGTCCGAAACCATAGTGGACATTGAGTGCACTCATTCTATCCCACTTTGCACCGCAATAACAAGTGTACAGCCGATGTCCGAATTCACTCACTTGTTTTCATTCACTCCTTCAAGTGAACTGTATTAGTGGACTAAAGTAGGGAATAGTGATTGAGGGTTTAGGGGGCCGATTTCGGATTCAGCCGAAGTCAAGAATAGCACAAACGAACAAGGCGCGTGCGCAGTCAACGCTGACCAGTATTGGTGGGGACGACGGTCAGACTTATAAAATCCAAAAAAACTGGCGAGCTGACTTGTTTTCCTGTTTTATCAACAGTTTCCTCGCTCGCTGCGGCCCTCATTTTCCACTTATCACTCCACGCCGGTTCTGTTACTGAAGAACGAATCACGAGACAAAGATATGGCGTAACCAAACTAGATACAGTTACATGATTGGTCCTATAAACATTATACAGTTAAACTTGCTTCGCAACCTCAGGTTTCTTCTGACGAAGAAAAAAAATTATCAAACGTTTTATCGAATTGATATCGATTACGTGTCTATCGCGATACATATCGTTTTATCGCCCAGCCCTAATCAAACATACAACACCACTACTGTTGAGAAAAAGCATTTGTGCATTTGTACTTGTGACCTAGGCTGCATCCGAAATCACATACTCTCAAATATATACTTATTTTGAATCAGTAATTACTTCATGACCGCTAAAAAAAGTATGCTCTACTCTACTAGTATGAATGTAATCTAGACGTAGGCTACTACATTCGCCATGTTGTCATTATCATGTGACCTACAGCATCAGTTGCGTCGCTTCACTGCTATTCACAAATCCTGTCCCATGGCCTCATGGGATAGTAAAGTGTCCATCATATGCACACTTCAGACTCTCGCCAGAAGTAGTAGGTCATCCGGGGACTTTTTGCCTACTCTTTTATGAGTATTGAGAATTTAGTCAGACACTTCTTTTGCCACACACTCGTATATAGTAGGGAAGTATCCGATTTCAGGTGCAGCCCTGGATATTCTTCTGACAACTAGCCAGTCCCCTCTATTACTGTTGTTGTTCTTACTGTTATCAATTATATTATTGCTTTGCCTGGTAATTTTTTACCTGATTTGTTTATATCCTCGTAGATTACGGCAGAGGCTCGCAGCAAACTGGTCAGCTGGCTCATAGCAGTGCACAGACAGCTCAAACTGTCTTTTGAATCGTGCTGCTTGGCTGTGAATATCATGGACCGTTTCCTGATCACAACCTCAGTCGCCGCTGACTGCTTCCAGCTACTGGGAGTGACATCTTTACTGATCGCCACAAAACAGGTGGAGCTCTCTTTTACTCAGCAGGTTCACTGTGGTTATAAGCACTGTTTCTGGTTATTGTTATTCATTTTAGTTATTGGCTATTATGCGCGTAATTTGGTTATGGGGGTCAGGGCCGGCCCGTGGCATAGGCGGAATAGGCAAATGCTAGGGGCGCCACTCATCCATAGGGCCACCAAAATGTATTACTGATACTATTTTATTCATATTAATTTGAAATATTACCAAATAAAGCGCAAAAAAACTGAACTAAGTCCCCCGCATCTTCCCGGTCCACCTCATCAATCTCAATTGATGTGAAATCATCAATTTCTAATCTAAATATCTAAAAATTCTTAAACCAAGATGCATTTACTAGATAAGTAAAATTATATTTTTTCTTAAGTGAGTTTATGCTTAAAACAAGCTAAATGATCTGCCAATGGGGTGAGAAAAATAATCTTGTTTCTGATTGAAATCTTGTTTCTTGTTTCTGTCCCAAACAGAAATAAGATCATTCTTCTCACCCCATTTGGCAGATAATTGTGCTAGTTTTAAGCTAAAACTCACTTCATTTTGATTTTTTCCCCCAGAAAACAAGGAAAAAATTATCTGATGTCATTTTACTAGTAAATACATCTTGATTTAAGAATTTTTTGATGTTTGGACTGGACACAAGAAAAAATTACTTAATAAGAAGAGCATTTTTTCAGTGTAAAGACAGAGGTAAAGTGGTGTAATGAATGAACAGTTTATTTATTTGCATAGTAGTAAAATACTAATGTACGCTAATTAAATCCAGTTTTACCTTAAACTATATGTAAGCAGCTGTTCTGGGTTCTCCAGTGGCCACAGACAGTGGATTTTGTCAAAAAGAATCATATCTGTTTTTTTAAACGCATGTAATATCACTTTTTTAATAGCCTAATGTTTTTACTCTACAGTTGTGCAGTTTTAAGGGGACATATGGACATTTTAAAATGTATTTGCCGAAATTAGTAATGATATTTATATACAGGTTTATTTAAAATAGCAACATTTTATGTAAATTTCACATTAAATATCTAAATTTCTCAGTTTAATTCATCGTGAAAACATGAATGTGCATATTAGTGGAAGTTTGCTGCCATCTACTGGAAAACAAACACTTTTGCTAGTTCTCAATAGTTTGTGCATGAATGCAAGATGCAATTACTTGTTATTTGTGTTTAGGCTGTAATGTGGCATATATTTTTGTATAGTTTAACTATCATCAGCCTAAATTAAATAATAATAATATCATGAACATAATGACGGGGTAGAATGGACTGGACATCATATAAAACAATAAAACAATAAAAATAAAAAAAACATCAATGCATTAAAAAAATAAAACAGTACCAGTGTTTCCGCAACTTAGACATGTAGTGCTAAACCTTGATACAAGGGGCACCAAGTAAAATCTTGCCTAGGGCAGCAAACTGGTCAGGGCCGGCCCTGATAGGGGTCATGACCCCCTCAAAAATCAGATCCAACTAATATAACCCCCCCCCCCCAATATCATCACATCATTCAGATTAAAATAAATATGAAATATTCAGAATGAATACTTTTCTTTATTAATTTCATTTGCCAGCAAGAAAGATAGTGTCATATTTTAAATAATCTGTAATGTACCCCCCGCCCACCGCACTGACTACTTGGTATTACCCAACCCGCGTTTGTTAACTATTTTGCGCAGTCGCTGGGATGAATGGTTGGAGAAAGCTGACAGAAAGATGAAAAGGACACTGAAAGGCAGCCAGACAACGATTTTTCATTGTTGGTCGACACCAGCCAAAAAAAAGGAAAAATCCTGACCAAACGGAGGTAGTTACCCCTATTGCTAAGTTAGCTGTTAAGTTAGCTCAGCGTTTCTCAAAGTGTGGGGTGCGGGCGCGGCCCACTGGTGGGGTGGGAATGGAGACATGACAAGTGGGGCGCGACAAACAGGTTTTGTGCCCATCTTTTTAATTCCTTTATTTATTGACCATACACTCAAAACAAAACAAAGACACATTTAAATGTAAGCCTTCCTTAACCTTTTCACACGTAAGTTTAAACGTTTTTCAAGGCGACCGTTATTGATCGTAGTATCACTTTATGGTTCCCATGGAGACGCGTCATTCATTGCTTGTCACACCGCAGCCACAATAGCGCTGAATGACTGATGACTACTTTTATTTCCTTTTTTATTCAAAATTTCACACATTTGTTAGCTATAGCAGGATATATCTGATATTCCGATTGTCAAATATGTGCAAGTGGATGTGTTTTGTTGTTCAAACACCTTTATAACGATCACGTTAGTTGAGCTGTATGCGCAATGTATTTTAGGTATACATCTTATTAAAATACCTAAAAAAATACGTACATTATTAGGAATTTACCACCTCCGGCTCAATTTGAGATTATTGTTTTATTTTTTTTGTTCTTTTTGCAAAGAGTTTGCAAAGTGACAAAATGAATCAAAGCACAACTAACGTTAACGTTAGTCCACACTTGTATTTTCTCAGTTTCTGAATTTGATGTTTTCAGAGGCTAAATGCAAACACAATGTTTTTTTTATCTACCTTTGAGTCTTATTTCATGCAAAGTGGTAATATAATTGCGCTTTCATTATCTCTATTTGAAAGTTTTTACTGCTGTTATTTGATGTTAAGTTTTTAAAATGTGATATTAATAAAATACATTTTAACAGTTAAGCTTAAAGCCCTTTTGTTGGGGTGATTGGGGACAGGTGGGGCTCGGAACCATTTCCTACCTCCGAAGTGGGGAATGGCAGAACAATTTTGAGAAACACTGAGTTAGCTGATGATCTGTTTTGTTGACTGGAGTTGGCTAGCTAGATGTTCGTTTGCCAGTGTCCTATGAGGTAAAGCCAGAGGGTGCCAGGGACTGTGTAGAACCAATGTCACTGAATTGTAACTTAAGTTGATGTTTGCTCCAATACAGTCACACGTTTTGGGGGGGATTGCATAATTTACTTGTGACTATAGATGTCATCCATTGACAGCTAGCTGCTATGGGCTAGTTCAGAGGTTATGCCACTCCTTTTGAGCGTGCACGCCTGTACTGTACCTTTTACACACGGAAATTATTCAATAAATAAATAAATTAATAAATATGCTGCGAGTTTAACCCCCCCAATGGTAGACCCAAAGTTACGCCCTTGTTGGCTATTAAGGCCTGTTCACGCCAAGAGTGATAACTATAATCATAACTATATTAGCATCCACACCAGCGGACATTACCGTTCTGTTTTTTATAAGCACAGTTTTGTCGTCTGACATTTTAAATGCTCAAGCTAACATGTTTCTAACATGAATTAGCACATTGCTAACATGTATTAGCATGTTGCTAGCATGAATTAGCCTGTTTTATCACATTGCTAGAATGAATTAACACATTTCTAGCATGTTATGTTAACATGAATTTAGCATGTTCCTAACACAAATTAGCATTTTTGCTAATATGTTTTAACACGTTGCTAGCAGGAATTAGCCTTTTTACACATTGTTAGCATGAATTAACACATTGATAGCATTAATTAACAGGTTTTATCATTGTTTGCATGAATTTGCATATTGATAACATGTTAATGACATGTTTAAGATGAAGTAACACATTGCTAGCATGTTTTAACACATCTATCTATCTATCTATCTATCTATCTATCTATCTATCTATCTATCTATCTATCTATCTATCTATCTATCTATCTATCTATCTATCTATCTATCTATCTATCTATCTATCTATCTATCTATCTATCTATCTATCTATCTATCTATCTATCTATCTATCTATCTATCTATTGTTCTATATTTTAAAACTACTTAAACTAGCAATGTGTAAACAAAGAAGCTGGCGAACAGCGGTCTTTCGAATCGGCTTTGGAAGACGAAGCTTTTCTTCAATAAAAATTAAGAAAATGTTCTAAATGTGGAAATAAAGTGCCTAATGAAATGTTTAATAATAATAAAAGCATTTATTGGGTAGGATTAGGGGTCTGTGTAGAGAGGACTTTTATTGTCCCATTAAAGGTCCCGTTCTTCGTGATCCCACTGTTCAAACTTTAGTTAGTGTGTAATGTTGCTGTTAGAGCATAAATAATACCTGTAAAATTATAAAGCTCAAAGTTCAATGCCAAGCGAGATATTTTATTTAACAGAAGTTCCCTTTCAAAGCCTACAGCGAACGGCCGGCTTGGACTACATCCTGGTACTTCCTTCATTAATTACGTCAGTAGAACAGTAGAACAGACTAACCTCCGCCCACAAGAATACGCGGAAAAGGGGGCGTGGTCTTGTTGCTGTCCCACGTGGAGAAGAGGACGTGTCGCGTGGAGAAAAGGAAGTGGTGCGTTTGAGTGTGTTTGTCGCCATGTCGTCGAGACGCTGTTATTTTCATCCCGGAGTCAAATCACCTTTGTTTGGCTTTCCCAGGGACGCTGTAGAGATCATTAAGCGCATACATCATTAAGAGGCGTTACCTTTCCGTACAACTTGCGCTAAGCTGCTGTCGAATCACAACACAGGAACCGCTGGCACAATCAGAACTCGTTACGTATTTCTGAAGGAGGGACTTCATAGAACAAGGAACTCATCAGCCGTTTTTAGGAGAGGGAAAACAGCGGTACACAGATAAGTAAATTGTGTGAAAAATACTGTGTTTTTACACGCGAAACATGAACACGTGTTATATTGCACACTGTAAACACAATCAAAGCTTCAAAAACACACGAAGAACAGGACCTTTAAGGCGGCATCCATTTAATATTTTTAATAAATATAATCATTTACACTGTTATTATTGCATCCTGTTAATGTACAACAATACTGAGGTGCATATAGTATGTATCTGTCAAAATAACATGTAATTACTATTTACACATATTGCAAATAACTGCTACTTTTATATGGTGTAAATAGAATATCACTATTTGCATTAAGTGTAAATATTATCTATCACTAAGAAAATATGTTATTTTCATTTAGTGTAAATAGAATCTATTCGCTACTTACACTTGGTGCAAATCGGCTTTGGCCGCGACTCTGGAAGACGAAGCTTTTCTTTGAGGAAAGAACAAAGAACGCACTGAAATCATTCTTAAGAAGGGAAGATGTGTTCAGAGTTTTGCCGACCGGATACGGCGAAAGTTGAATCTATCAACTAGCTCCGCTTCACCTTCTTCGTTGCTTTGGTTGGTTGTAGCGCTATCCTATTGCGTGCAGAGGGAATTTGAAAGACAACCGTTTATCCCGCCCCTCGGATTGAGCCCTGCCAATGGTGTGTTCCCAGACCCAGTCTCGAATGTGGGTCTGGCTTGTCAGGCTAACTTAAACTAGCAATGTTATAAAACATGTTTTGCTAGCATGTTTTAACACATTGCTAGCATGAATTAGCACATTGCTAACATTAGCATGTACATTTTTATGTTATATATAAAGATGTACTTAAGTTCTACTGAAGTGGGTCAGAAACACTCTAAAGTTCAACTACTTGCATTTAATATAAACAAACTATTATACATTTTCGTTTAATTTAACATGTAGTCAAGTGAAAACATTACATTCAGTTCACACATAAGCATATCATTTCTGTAACAAGTATGCTAAAGTGTTCTTCTTCCTTTTCACAAGGGTTAGTACACACTCTTGCAATTGATCACAATTATAGACACATAATGTGAATCTGAGTGTGTTCTGATTGCCTTTGTGTTTTCCAGGTTGAAGTGTATTCGCCTCGCATCACACAACTTCTGTCGCTTTGCTGCAACTCTTTCTCCAGAGAACAGCTGTGCAATCTGGAATGCCTGGTCCTTCTCAGACTCAATTTTAGACTGGCTGCACCTACTCTGGCATTCTTCCTGGACTATTTCACCAGTCGCCTTACAGGCGGAGCCATCGATAAGATGGTCGGCACACAGGACACAAACGCGTGGCAGGAGCACAGAGCGGCTGAGATGAAGTGGAAGTGGTTGGCTTGCAAAGTGTGTGAACTGAGTCTGGCTGACTACACATTCAACAAGTACATGCCTTCTGTGATTGTGCAGTGTGCTGTGAAACTGGCCAAAGATCTGCTGAAGACACAGTCCACAGACAACAGCGCTGGCTCACTGAAGACATCCGAGTCTTTCTGTTTTGAAGAGTATCCACCGGTATTTCAGCAATGCACAGACGATCTGAAATTGTTGGTTTCTCTCAATCAAGATGCAGTGCTGGACTTATAATCCATTATATCTGCTCATTCATTCTATAAAATGATCACATGGAAAATTTGCTAAAAATGCAAAAATTGTCCCAGCATGCTGGATTTTCACCAGAGATACTGAATTCTTTAAAGGTGTCATGAATTGGCTTTTTACATTTTTTTATACTGTTGACTGAGGTCTACTTGTGATGTTTGCATGGTTTTTACATTCAAAAACATTGTAATGAATAAGTAATAGACTATTTTCTTCTCTGGTTTTGAGCCTCTCTCCTGGAACGATCTGTTTTGATGGGCGTGCCGCACTGAAGACTTGGAAGTAAACGCGCACTTCTATGATTGGATAAACTGCATATTTAATGAGCTTCGGCTCCCCAATGAGTATGCGCGAGGCATTGTTTTGAAAGCGTGTGGGAAAACGGCAACCGGAATGATTCGTCCCACAGGGCTCGCAAGAGCTCTTTATCAAACAAACACATTGATTTCTCTCCCATCCACCAGCAATTAATATGAATGTTATTTTATATTACTTGGCCCGCCCGATCAGTGGATATAGACCCCTTAATCGCCTACGTCACTGTGATGTCACCGCTCTAGCCAGAGGCAAAACATAAGGAAGAACTCAAAGCAGGCGCGCTAAAAGTTTGAGGTTTTGACTTTAAAATGTCGTCTTGTTGTGTTTTTGGCTGCCAGAATAGAAGGAACAGCACTTTTGGTTCAAAACTAAAGTTTTACTGGATCCCGGCAGACATTCCTTCACAGAAATCAAGAAGACAATTGTGGTTGAATGCAATACGGCGTACAGACTGGACGGAGACTATCATAAATAATGCTCTGGTTTGCAGTGCACACTTCATATCAGGTAAAATAATCTATGCATATGTACTGGTGTGTTGGTTTTATCTAGTACAGATCAGCAAGTTTCTGTTTTATAGGTGAAAAGTCGTCAACCTTCAGCGCACTAACGTTAGCTAGCTTAAATGTTAAACAAACATACAGTGATAGATGTGTGTGCTGCCATCCTTTGAATGGTCTCTTAAAATAATCCACATTGCTAATCATAGTTAGCCCAGCGATAGGTTACATTAGACAATAGTCTTCATGCCACTCCCGTGGCCGTATGGCATACGGGTCAAGCAGCCGCGAGAGTTAATTTACAAAAATAGCTGAGTCAGTGACTGTACATGTTCAGTTCCGAACCTTCTTCTGCATCCATGTTTAAAAAATCCCTCCAAAAACGTGCTTGTCAACATTGTGTCCAGCTCCTTTTTTTGCCTCCAGCTAAGCCCCGCCCACCTTGAAACGTTGCAATGTTTACAAACTTTTAAGGGGTCTACACGTGTGCACCAAGTACGTTGCAGACAGCATGATCAAAACTTCCGCGCTTTTATTTTTCCTTCAAATATCAAGTCGAGAGTGAACGCCCATCAAGAAAGGAACGTTATTTCACTATTTAAAGGTGTCATGAACTGGCTTTTAAAAAATTTTTATACTGTTGTCTGAGGTCAACTTATGACGTTCGCATGGTTTTTACATTCAAAAACATCATAATGAATAAGTAATAGGCTATTTTCAGCCTTGGTTTTGAGGCTCTGAAAAATGGCCACACTGAAGACTTAGAAGTAAACGCCCACGGCTAGGATTGGATAATATTTGCATATTTAATGAGCTTCAGCTCCCCTCAGTACATGTGGGAATTGTTTTGAAAGCGTCTGGGGAAACGCTCACAGGGCTCGAAAAATATCTTTATCAAACAAACACAATGATTCATCCCTCATCCACCCGCGATTGATTGGAATGTTATTTTTGTATTACTTTCAGTGAATACAACCGGGACCCGTACACACACACACACACACACAAGAAAGGAATGTTATTTCACTATTTAAGATAATACGTTTTGGTAGCCCGTCTGAAAAACACACAGCCCCGGGACGTTGGGCTTTGCGAGCTGGCGTTACAAGTTCGAGTCTGATCACGAATGAACCAATAACACCTTCTCCAGCCTGTGACAGCCTGCTAAGGTATGTAATCAATAGATATCAAACGATCTGTAGCAATGCAATACTAACACATATAAAAAACATGTTTTACTCACATAAGTGTGTTGCACCGTTCCTGTCGGATCCAATATAGAAGGCACAGCATTGTGTTTTAATCTCAGTATGTCTGCAAATCCAGTCTCGACCTGTGTCTCGTTTACAATATATTCTGCGGTGAAATGAAGCGAACAACCACGATGTCTTGCGCACATTAGCTGGAACCGGCATGTTTGTTGCTCGGTAGCACGACCCGTTTAGTTCCACGAGTCGGTGGGCGGGCTTGAGGCGGCGAATCAGCATTCTATGACGTCAAGGGTCGACATATTCTGAGATCGAGCGTTTACTGGGCCTGGTGTCAATAAAAGCTTTTCTTTGACTAACAAGGACGTTTTCAGCTCTGAAACTTACAGGATATTCTTATATCACGATTAACTTTTATATACCAAAGGCTCAAAGGAAAGTTGATTTCTCAATTCATCACCCCTTTAAGATGATACGTATTGGTAGCCAGTCTGGAAAACACATAGCCCCGGGACGTTGGGCTTTGCGAGCCCTGTGACAGTGGTAAGTTATGTTTAGTTAGACATGTACACAGTGTAATTGTATTTGATCTGTAACAATGCAATACTATCACATATAAAAACATGTTTTACTCACATAAGTGTGTTGCTTCATTCATTCATGTAATCTCAAATCCAATCTCCTGTCTGCAAATCCAGTCTCTTGTTTACAAACGAATCCGTGGTTAAATTAAGGAACAAACGCTCAATATCTTCCCCACGTGAGCTGGATATTCATTAAAAATAAAGTTCATCCACACATTTCCAATATTAGAATCCGAGGGAAGCTTATGCAAAATAACACACACACACACACACACACACACACACACACACACACACACACACACACACACACACACACACACACACACACACACAAACACACACACACACACACAGTGTGAGGTTTTTTTTGTCTGTTTTGCACTCTTGATGTTTTAGAGATTCACCCCTTCACTGTTGAGTTCTTTTTTTCTGCATCCTGGCTGATTTGTAGATTATATGCACAATAAAATCTGTATTTTCATATTTTTGCCAATTTCCCATTAATTTCCTATGGGGTCATTTTTGACCCGAAGGTCCTGAGTGTGACTATTTCTTTTTACGATCACTTAGACTTTTCAAATCCTGTCCCCAATTTTTTGGGTGTTCATATACCAAGTACCAATAAAGTCACCAAGTTTCGGACCATTCTGATGAAGCTACGATTTTTAACATTTTTTATTTAAAAAAATTCGGGTCAGAAATGACCGAAGAGCCCCAGAGGGTTAAAGGTGCACTATGTAACTTTTCCGTCCACTAGACGTCGCCTATTCAAAAACAAAGGCATAGCTTGATGATGCCAAGTTTGAGCACGGATTAATGGGACATGTGGTCTTCACCTCACAGCCGGTGGGAAAGAATCGGGATAGGACTCGGGCAGAAATCATGTTGATGGATGTGATTATGAATGTTACTGTAGTCTGAAGCAGAGCAGGACCGAGTGTTGTGGAGCTGAGGAACCGCTGGAGCGATTGTTAATAAGATGAACGCAACACGCGCCTCGCGAACAGCGGAACTTTTATTATGCCACAGTCGCCGGCGCCATTTCCGCTCCTCCGCTCATGAGTGTGAGGTAACGCAGCTCTGCTGATCATATTAGACACATCTGAGTGTGTTGAAGATGTGATGACGTTACTCTGTGCGTTCTCTCTGCGGCTGCTATGACACTTGTTCACACTGCAGTGAGAGGAAAGCGCTTCTGCAGAATAAAACCACAAACTGAGGGGAACGCAGATATGATGTCATTGACAGGCGACTCCCTCACACGTCCCGGTTCCTCGGTTAAAATAGCAATTTCTCACGATTTACAAATAGTTGGAAACATTTGGGATATTGTAAGTACTCAACTGAACAAAATATATAACACTGGCCTAGTTGTTTTTGGAAAAAAAATTACATAGTGCACCTTTAAGCAAAGATCTTCATTTGTGTTTTTGATGATGATTGCGGGTTTGGATTGGAACGACAAGACGAGGGTGAGTAATTAATGACAGAAATTTAATTTTTGGGTGAACTATCCCTTTAAGAACTAGTCTGACCCATAGATACATACATATATATGGTCTGACCAACTAGCAATTAGTTTAGACCAATCTACATTTTATGTAGCTGACTTTTAAAAAAGTCTAAAACTTGTAACACCAGTGTAAGCAGTTTACGGCCACTTTGCTTTAATTAACTAATGATATGTTTGCCCACATTCTTCATGTTGTTTTGATTCTGTTTCTTGGTTTAGAAGTGTAGTTACCTATCTTTCTTGCTGCAGGCCATGCGAGTGGGTTCTGGGTTCATTGCGCAAGTGGTTTAGTCAGCAGACAGGGCGTGGAGGAAATTAAGAAAATATAAAAAAAGAAAAATGACAGACTTCATAGCTGCCAGATAACCGGGACACAGTATGTACATACTGTAAGAAAAAACAAACAAACAAACAAAGCAATCATTTGTCGCACCAATCAGGCAGTAACACTCTCATTCGAGCGTGTGAGGTTTTGAATTTGCCGGCCTGTTATTGGCTGGCGGTGTATGAGGGGCGGGGCTTCAACTCAAATCACTCACCGCTTGTGACTCCGAAGGCATGTTGTCTGACTGTGACTGTCTGTGAACCGTGAAACGGTTGGAGTTTGTATGGATACAAACGGCTGTCGTTCACTAACAAGGACAGCTTTTAAATTTGAGGCTTTATTCTTTAGCTTGTACCACAGACGGGTTGGTCGTGTTTTTTAGGGAGCATCTTCACAAAGCATCCGAACCGAGACCTACACTTTCTTTATTGTATTCACAGTGAGCCATTCTATTATGTGTATATGACGGTTTATTTATCAAGTGTTTTACACTCTATCTTATGAGCTATCCATTCAAATCGATAATAAGATGTCAGAGAAGATGTCAGAGAAGAGATACTCCAGCATGGATGAGTCCTCGCTCCGCAACCTGGTGAGTTCAGCTCTCACAAATGTCACTTTTTTAGTTATAACAGATCACTTTTGGTGTTGGACAGGATTATTTTTTATCAATAATGCTAAAAACAATGGTACGTGCTTTATCTAATGTTCACATCCGTGTGATAAAACTGCTCGTGTAAACATACATTTCGAGCACGTGCCATGTTGTAAAGAGGTTATAAATTAACATGGTCCGTTTGAAAAGCTTCTTATAGTTAAACTTTAACAATAACAATGATGTTGTTGCCCATAATATTTCATTTATTAGTTTTTTTGTCCCCCAATACATTTCAGAAACTTAAATATACTACATAATTAATGATGTATGTTTATAATACAAATCAAAACAAGCAAAAATACATTTAAAATATAAGCAATGATATTAAAAATGCTATCGTTCAGTTTTTATATCAGTGCATTTCTAGTTGGCAGACATGACATGATTCTGACAGATAAATTGTAAATTCTGAAATAAAGATGTAAACAGCACATTTTAGAAATGTTATTAAAATGATGTTCACTCACATGAGATGATAACATCAGATAACATCAAAAATAAATGTTTTGATAAATGTCCACTTTGCTGGCATTACATGACCATTCATGCCATTTAGATGAGCGTATTAATGGGATCGTTTATGTCATGGTTTTCCAAACCCGTAAGACACAAATTAATATATTTTGAATGGAATCTGAGAGCTTTCTCTCCCTCCATTGACAGCTTAGCAACTACCACTTTGATGCTTCAAAAAGTTCTTAAAGAGATTGTAAAACGAATCCATATGAATTGAGCGGTTTAGTCCAAATTTTCTAAAGAGACACAATCACTTTATATGATGAACAGATTGAATTTTTCAGATTGCCTTTTATTCACATATAAACATTTCTCAGCGAACATAATCAGACACTCAACCAAATCTGTTTGGCACACGAGAACAAACCTCTTGCATGCTGTGTAACATGAGAATGAACCTCATTGGTTCTCGCTGAAGCGCAAACGTGCTGCGTAATGCGAGAATTAACCTCATTGGTTCTTGCTGAAGCTCAAACATGATGCATAACATGAGAATGAACCTCATTCATTGGCGGCGGAACCATTGTATGTGGGTGGGACAAGACCCACCCACTTTTTACGATCAATGATATTGGACCCACTCACTTTTATCGTCTCTAACATTCAGCACATGTGTGTTTACCTACCCCTAATCGATAAACACTTATTATTAAACACATGTTAGACGCTTTATTTCCACTTTTCTAATGTTTTCTTAATTTTTATTGAAAATAAATGCCTTTCCGATCTGATTTGTGATGGGAAAAGGGAGAAGATTGAGCTTGGCGAAAGGCGGAACTGCGGGTCAATTTGTGTCAAAATTAGACGCCGTGCATCTTACCCCTACACTACTGCCGCTTTCAATGATACGGCGATTTCCGTAATTTTTCTCTTTTCGAACTATACGTTTAGCAAGGACCCACCCACATTTTTTTTGCTTCCGACGCCCATGACCTCATTGGTTCTCGCTGAAGCTCAAACGTGATGCGTAACACGAGAATGAACCTCATTGGTTCTTGCTGAAGCTCAAACGTGATGCGTAACACGAGAATGAACCTCATTGGTTCTCGCTGAAGCTAAAACATGATGCGTAACATGAGAATGAACCCCATTGGTTCTCGCTGAAGCTCAAACGTGATGCGTAACACGAGAATGAACCTCATTGGTTCTCATGCTTGAGCTTCCGTTTACCACAACTGTGTGAGTTGATGTTTACATGTGAATAAAAGCCTAAATTAAATCTGTTCATCATGTAAAGCGATCAAGTCTCTTCAGAAAGTTTGGACTAAATTTGCTTAATTTAGTTTTACGATCTCTTTATGAACTTTTTAATACCCTTTAATAATAGGATTGTTTACGTAATGTAGCAGTTTCAGCCGGTTCTCATGGCATTTTACAAGCTGAATGGACACAATATACATACTACAGACACAACACAGCATGAGTCAGCAGCGTAGGCTAGAGTGATGGCACAGATCTGTGTGTGTGTGTGTGTGTGTGTGTGTGTGTGTGTGATCCGCCAGACAGTCCAAAAAGAAGGAGTATGACTGGAAAAATGAAATGTCCAAACAAGCAGTCACACGTAACAGAGCTTGAGTCAGCATGCGCAATATGAGACAGACAGATGAGGTGTGAAGCAGCGGGAAATAGTAAACAGAATAAATGCATCCTGGTGAATAGATGTCAGTATAAAGCCATAAATGTCTGGGATGAATTGGAGTCAGCTGAATGCATACAAACTTGCATTATAAGACCCTGATATACTCCAAGAACAAACTAGTGTGACATCGTTTTGGACAAAATCAGGCCAAAACAAAGTTTGTTTGGTAGGGGTGTAACAATATATTGCGTCAAAATATATTGTGGATGGTGATAATCTGTATTGTGTATAGTGTTATGTGTATTAGTGTGAGTACTACATTCATTTACTATATATTCTGTTGAATGTAATGTATAATAATGCAATGGGGGGGATATTTGTGGGTCCTGCTGATAATGCCTAATGTCTCATGTTAGTTAGGGGTGGGATGGTGGTCCAGTGGGTTAAACCATGGACCCGATACACAGAAGGTTGCTGGTTCGATCCCAGCGGTCACCACCAGTTTATTCCATGTTGCTCCAGGGGGATTGTCCCTGTAATAAGGGCACTGTAAGTCGCTTTAGATAAAAGCGTCTGCCAAATGCATAAATGTATGTAAATGTAGTCAGTGACCGAGTGCAAGCATATCTGCCTAAAATAATTGTGTATTTTCAGCTTCAGAATCATGAATATTTTGATTCTGGTGTCACCGTTGAGCTGTGCATTGGGTTACCAGCACCAAGTCCAAGCCTATTCGTTTCCACCCGCAATGTAATACCAAATCGTGAGTTCAGTATCGTGATTGAATTATGACGTGAGGGTATCGTTACACCTCTATTGTTTGGAGAGAATTTCTGGAATTTGAAACCGCTTGCCAAAGGTAACTTTCTGGAAAGGTTCGTTTAGGCTGGTAAACCCCTTCATACTACTATTGGTCCATGGTGATTGCGTGGGCGTGGCTCTGAGGCTCTGCCTTCTTTGACGTGGAAATCTCATCTGGTTGGTTTCTTCTTTTCAGACACAAGTAAAAACAAGAGAGCCGCTTTATAGCAGAAACTGAAGTTCTAATTGAAAGCGACACTGACATTGTCTTTCATGTTTAATACTGTAAAGCTGCTTGCTTTAAAGCAATCTATTGTATAAAGTGTTTTATGAATCAACATGACTGGAGAACTTGTGCAAACATCCACATCGCTATGATCAGATGCTTTCTTAAAGGGATAGTTGTTCACCCGAAAACGAAATTTTTATGTTTATCTGCTTACCCCCAAGGGCATCCAAGATGTCGGTGTCTTTGTTTCTTCAGTAGAACACAAATGAAGATTTTTAACTCCAACCGTTGCAGTCTGTCAGTCGTATAATGCATGTCAATGGGGATATTTTAGAATATGAGAGCAATGAGAGTAAAAACACATAGACATACGAACCCTTATGAAACCATGACACATTGATGTTTTAAGACACGAAACGATCGGTTTCTGCGAGAAACCCAACAGTATTTATGTTGTTTTTTTACCTCTTATCAGACGAACGTCATCTAGTATTCCCAACGCCATAACTTCTGGCGAATAAGGTCAAAATACGGCGCGATCATAGATATACAGGTGCTGGTCATATAATTAGAATATCATCAAAAAGTTGATTTATTTCACTAATTCCATTCAAAAAGTGAAACCTGATATTATATTAATTCATTACACACAGACTGATATATTTCAAATGTTTATTTCTTTTAGTTTTGATGAAAATCCCAAATTCAGTATCTCAGAAAATTTGAATATTACTTAAGACCAATACAAAGAAAGGATTTTTAGAAATCTTGGCCAACTGTAAAGTATGAGCATGTCCAGCACTCAATACTTAGCTGGGGCTCCTTTTGCCTGAATTACTGCAGCAATGCGGCGTGGCATGGAGTCGATCAGTCTGTGGCACTGCTCAGGTGTTATGAGAGCCCAGGTTGCTCTGATAGTGGCCTTCAGCTCTTCTGCATTGTTGGGTCTGGCATATCGCATCTTCCTCTTCACAATACCTCATAGATTTTCTATGGAGTTAAGGTCAGGCGAGTTTGCTGGCCAATTAAGAACAGGGATATCATGGTCCTTAAACCAGGTACTGGTTGCTGTGGCACAGTGTGCAGGTGCCAAGTCCTGTTGGAAAATGAAATCTGCATCTCCATAAAGTTGGTCAGCATCAGGAAGCATGAAGTGCTCTAAAACTTCCTGGTATACGGCTGCATTGACCTTGGACCTCAGAAAACACAGCGGACCAACACCAGCAGATGACATGGCACCCCAAACCATCACTAACTGTGTGAAACTTTACACTGGACCTCAAGCAACGTGGATTGTGTGCCTCTCCTCTCTTCCTCCAGATTCTGGGACCCTGATTTCCAAAGGAAATGCAAAATTTACTTTCATCAGAGAACATAACTTTAGACCACTTTTTTTCCTTTTTGTCTTTAGCCCAGGCGAGACGCTTCTGACGCTGTCTGTTGTTCAAGAGTGGCTTGACACAAGGAATGCGACAGCTGAAACCCATGTCTTGCATACGTCTGTGTGTAGTGGTTCTTGAAGCACTGACTCCAGCTGCAGTCCACTCTCTGTGAATCTCCCCCACATTTTTGAATGGGTTTTGTTTCACAATCCTCTCCAGGGTGCGGTTATCCCTATTGCTTGTACACTTTTTTTATACCACATCTTTTCCTTCCCTTCGCCTCTCTATTAACCTCTTATCTATGCACTGGCTCGTGGGCGGGGCGGTTGACGTGAGTGGGCGTGTCTGTACGTTTATTTACTTTTGTTTTATACAAAATATTCAATCAACTATCACAAACTATGCATCATTTGAAAGCTAAAACTCTCAAGATCCATGTTCTGAACTTGTTTTTGCAATAAATACACCAGAGAGGAAAGGGTTAAATGAAATGTTAAAGGACCGGCCATGTAAACATTAGCATAATATTAGCGGTACCCCTCTTTCATCTCCTGTCGTTCAGATCAGATTGGACGAATCCAATAAACACCCCATACATCTCCGTGTAAGAGTCCACTCTTCAAAATGCATCCCACTTTTTAATCCAAAACAATGAAAAAATAAGGAAAAAAACTAAAAATCCTCCGTTGTTTGCAAGAGAGTTTTGAGTTACCGTAATCAATCATGTCCATTTTCAATGAAATATCAATTCTAATCCGTTTCTGGCAAACTCCCCCTGCAAGAATAGTCTCTTCTCCGTGATATAAACCCTCCCTCGTCTCTCTCCTTCAATCAGAGTCTCTCCTGTGATGCATCATATAGAGGAAGCGCCTTACAGGCTTGGTGAGCTGTCAATCATTGCGCCCATGGTTTTCGTTGGATAAAGGCACTCGGTGCCTAGCCAATGCCTTTCCAACAAAGGTTTGATTGATGGACTTAGTAACCAATCAAAAGGCATTATCTTGCGCAGTTTATGTAATTAGGATTTGGTGAATACTACTAGTGCTTAGGCTTTCATAACACTGGCACGCGCTTCCCATGGCGCCTGTCAGTGATTAGGGCAGAAACTGCAGTGGAGCACGCAGTCTCTATGACGGACACTTCTTATCAACTAAATGAGTTTTTTACACTTTGTAATTTCTCTAGATAGTTGCTTTAGTTTTTCAGTAACTGTTTATCCATTATAATTAGCAGTTTATGGCAGTTTATTGCAGATTTATTTGAATGAAGAACTACTACAATTGCAAATGTTCTGAAATAAATGGCCTTTTTGAAAGGACGCCTAGACTTTTCTTGACATAAAAGCTTACAGAAGCTACATTACTGAGAGAATCATCCTCATATTTGAATCATGACATGATTAGACATTCAGTTTTATATTTGTTATTTTCAGGCTCTTAACATTAAATTCACTTACATGTATATTACTCTGTTCCCATATTACTTTGAGTTATTATGACTCTTGGGTAGCAACATTTCAAGTGTCTAGTCTAGACCAGATTTATGAATATAGACCATAGGGTTTAAGAGCTACAGACATTTTCATTTGGGTATGTTGTTTTCAAAAAATTCTCAAAAATAGGGGCGCAGGTTAAGAGGTTAATGTGCTTGGACACAGAGCTCTGTGAACAGCCAGCCTCTTTTGCAATGACCTTTTGTGTCTTGCCCTCCTTGTGCAAGGTGTCAATGGTCGTCTTTTGGACAACTGTCAAGTCAGCAGTCTTCCCCATGATTGTGTAGCCTACAGAACTCGACTGAGAGACCATTAAAGGCCTTTGCAGGTGTTTTGAGTTCATTAGCTGATTAGAGTGTGGCACCAGGTGTCTTCAATATTGAACCTTTTCACAATATTCTGAGATACTGAATTTGTTATATGATCATCAAAATGAAAAGAAATAAACATTTGAAATATATCAGTCTGTGTGTAATGAATGAACATAATATACAAGTTTAACTTTTTGAATGGAATTACTGAAATAAATCAACTTTTTGATGATATTCTAATTATATGACCAGCACCTGTATATCTATGATCGTGCTGGTATTTTGCATGTATTTTGACCTTATTCGCTGGAAGTGATGGCGCAGGGACGGCTGATGCAGAGCCATAGAAAAAAAATGAAATACATTTTTAAATATGGATATTTTTCTTACACAAACGCGTTGATTCGCTTCTGAAGGCCTTTATTAACACCCGGAGCCGCGTGGAGCAGTTATTTGACGGGCAGATGCATTTTTTATGGACTTCAAAAACAGAGCAACCATTACTGCCATTATAAAGCTTGGATTAGCCAGAACATTTTTAATATAACTCCGATTTTATTAGTCTGAAAGGAGAATGTCATATACACCTCGGATGACTTGATGGTGAGCGAATCATGGGCTAATTTTCATTTTTGGGTGAACTATCCCTTTAACTGATGTTTTCTCACTGATGACATTTTTGTTATTCATTTTGTTGTTGAGCGGAAGCCGAATGCATATTTCCATATTCATCTAAACGTCGCTCCCAGTTGCGTGGGCGGCGTTGAGATGTTTGCTAACAGTATATGTATTGCTTGCATATTTCAAACTTCTTTTTACCCCTAACCGAAGAACAACACTGTGCTGTGCGTATACATGGGTCTGTATCTGTTCTAAGTGAACAGCAACCACAGCAAGAACATAAAAACTTGAGTCTTGTAATAAAAAAAGACATCTGACTGGTTTCTGTTGAGTCAGTGCAGTGGCGGTCCTGACTAGCATGGTGCCTTAGGCGAGATACAAGGTGCTTGGAAGGGAACAAGTAATTTCCAGTGAAAGTGGAAGGGAGAACAGTTGGGAATGGGAATGTGGGAGCAGTGTTAGACAACGATTATGCCCTATACAACTGCCTATATCAGGAGGATCTGACACTGGAGTGACAGCATTACAATGTGCTACGTCGGTAAAAACCCTGCATTCTTCTACATTTGGGAATACACCAAAAAAAGTTTGCGTGTGTGTGGAAAACATCCATGAGAATAAAAACAAAAACATTCTGTAATTGAACAAAATTGGATCAACTTGATGAGCTGTGTCCCAGTTATCAATGTACTCTGGCATTCTGCTTGTGTGGGCATAATACTGAAGAATTCAGGTTTATTACAAAGATAAGACGGGTGTTTATTCAATTTTGCTGGTGGAATTTCTTATCCATTTGCAGTTATGCATATTACATAATGCTCCAATGTGAGGACAACATTAGTGTTCATATGACCTCTACGTAAGACAAGTCCTAAAATGTCATTTAATGTAATGTCGTCATTTTTACACTTAAAGTGTCATGAAACCCCCTGTTTCAGCAGCAGTCAGTTCTCACCGCAGTTTTGAAAAATGCTATAAAAGTGGAGTGGAGGGGGACGAGGGGAGACTGACAGCACATCAACGGCTTCTGATTCAGACCATTTTATTTCGCTCTCATTAAAAGCTTCCCACAAATACATGCTGCAAATGAGCATTAAGTTACACGCAACACAATATACACATGGATCTGTAAGCTCTCCGTTACACAAATACATTCTGTGACGCCTATAATTCAATGGACAATTAAATGCACACGCATTTGTTCTCTGCATCGAAAATATATATGCACACACTGTTCCATAACTTTTATAACTTTTGAGGCTTATTTTGTGGAGTTTTTATACGCCGTTTGGTCGGTTAAATGGCTGTGAAGAGCGGTTCCATTCACAGTGTGGATGAATCGTGTTTGTGTGAAGACTCAGATCTATTGAAAAGAACGGAGGCAACGCAGAAACTCACACGAAGCAAAAACAAACACTTGTTTTTGATCCATTAATGCATCTCTCACTGTGTGCGATCTCACTGTTTGAAGCACCAGTCAGAGGAAAATGCCTATCAACTAGGGGTGGGAATCTTAAGCCACTTAACGATTCGATCCGATTCCCAAAGTTTTCTGGGAGTAACGATCCGATTCCCAAAACGATTCTTAACATTCTTTTTTGGTAACTAATTATCCTGCTGTGCAAATGCATGAACTTTACATTTTAACCAAAATTGGAGCTAATATGTGTTTTGTTTATAGTTAGAATATCTGTTTGACAGTATTGCCATATTAAAAATGATTATGAAGATTTCTTTCAATACTTTTATTTTATTAACAAAGTTATATTCAAGATTAAAAAGCTCTAATGAAACATAGCCATACAATTGAAAAGAACAATTATTAAGAATAAACAGTTCTCAATTTGCAACTAAGTGTGACTATTTTTCAGTTTCTTTAGAACATTTAACAAAAAATATCTTTAAAGCAAAATAAAGTTTACTTCGGTTAGAGTCACAAAAAAATCTTTGAAACTTCGGCTAATGCAGAAGAAAAACAACTTCAGCGCTCGCTGAGAAGCCAAATTCAGTGTGTGCGCATAACATCTCACATGAGAACTTGCCGAGCTGCAACAGTCATGTTAGAGTCATTTAACGAATCACTCACCAAAACGAAGCCTTTGTTCAGAGTTTTCCATTCGTTTGAAACATTGTGCAGTAGTTCAGCAATATTCCATAAGTCATTCCAAAAATCATGCCACGGATGTTGGTAGGTTTATGTCCCGGCCACCGCATCGAAGACACAGGAGTGTTATTAAGCATTAATGGAAAGGAAAGTGCCTTGTAGCCTACTTGAGCACCACTTTGTTATTTTGACTCAGAATTTCGTTTGTTGGAAATATGAACTTAATTTAGAAATGCTTTTGAAATTAAAAACTTTGCATTTAATAAGCAAAATACATTTTTGAAATGGGGAGGCAGCCGCAGCGAGCGCAGACACAGAGCGGCCAGAGAAACGGAGGAGCGACTGCTGTAAGGCGTTTGTGCCAAACTGCGGAAAAACTGCATAAAACGTGCGGGTGTTGAACCCTCTCACCGGGAAAAGTGTCCCCACGGGTGCGACGCCCCTGAGCAGGTCGTAGTTTGTCCATTTTATCTTAAACGAAGGCAATTCACCAGCATACGAACGTTCGCCTATCAACGGGTGGTTCTGTTTGGCCGGTGACCGCGCACACACACACACAGTGGTGAAGTGGCCGTTTGAATTGAACACAGAATCGACTCTGAATTTTTCTGAATCGTTGGATAACGAATCACGATGCATCAACCTTTTCTCCCACCCCTACTATCAACGCGTGCAGTCATGAATAATTAAGTGTGTGCTGTCATGAATTAAGCAACGAGCCTTCTCATAGGACAAGGACACGCAGTCTCATGAATAATTATGAGACACAGCGATGAGTCATCGCCGTACTATAGTACGAGAAAACGTCACAGCCTATGATGTTGACATGAAGACGAATTTAAACCAGGAAGTTGAAAATACAGCAAAAAGGTTTAAAATGAACTCGTTTTCTCCCACATTCAAAACTAACAGATGGTCACATTGTCTTCCATGATGTTCAACACACATACTTCTGTTAAAATCTCAGGAAATTTGGTTTAGGGTTTCATGACCCTTTAATACACAATTACATGTCATTTGTCCAAATGCATTTTTTGGGGTGGTAAAACTCCCTACAAATTTAGCTCAAGAAGGGACTCAAGAATATAGGAAATATGTTAACTTTTAAATAACTAAACATGCCACTGCACGTTCAAGCAATGTTAAATTGACTGCATATTAAAATCTATATGACAGGTTTGTTAATTAGTACTTTGATAAGTGATTCATGTGTTTTTATGGATCAAATTTCCCTAGAGGTGTGGTAGTGGTAATCACAAAAAAGCGTTCCTAAAGTAATTGCAGCATATGCCCTCACGCACAAACAGCTTCTGAAAAGAGCGAATGTGGTGTCAAAGCTCACTGACACGTGGACAACTTTTCAGGATTGTTCCTAACGGAAAAAAACCCAATGAAGGACAGCGTCACAAATTCCCAAAGCGTTGAATAATCACTTCTGTGACTCGAGTCATGAGCTTCATAAAGCTACATTGTAAGGCATGGGTTAAACCATCAATGCATAAGGAGTCATAACACAGAGCACAAAACCTGCATTCACAGCAATAGGGAAATATAAATACCATCTGCTTTTTCCTTCCACCATTATTTCCCGACGCATGGTTAAGTTTACAGAAAGGGCACCTCATTGGAAAAATCTGGTCATGCCAGCATGAGGCGGTTTAGCTAATTAACTATACCACTAGCTGGTACATAGTTTGGTGTTCATTGGGTCTCAACCAGCTTAGCCAACTTGTACAAAGTGGTCTATAAAGTTAACTATAGGCGCCACCAGCTTTTAGAGCATTGAGACCAAATATCACCCAAAAATGACCAGCTTTGACCTGCTAGAAACTTTGTAAAATAGCAATGTCAAATATACAAGTAGTCTGGTATTAAGTCAATTCAATACCCTAGTGCTGTCTCTTGCTCTAAAGCAGCTGCACATGTGAATAGTAAAATGTGTTTTAAAGGGATAGCTCACCCAAAAATGGAAATTCTGTCATCTGCTCAACCTCAATTTGTTCCAAACCTGTATAAATGTCTTTCTTCCAAACAGTTGATAATCCCTATTGACCTTCATATACTATGGGTCCATCAACTGTTTGGTTACTGACATTCTTCAAATTATCAGGTTTAGAGCAATTGATGACAGAATTGACATTTTTGGGTTGAACTATCCCTTTAAATTGGTGGAATGTACATAGTATGTGTATGTTAAAGGGGTGGTAAACCACGATTTCACTTTTCTAACTTTAGCTAGTGTGTAATGTTGCTGCTTGAGCATAAACAATATCTGCAAAGTTACAGCGTTCCAAGTTTAAAGCAAAGGGAGATATTTGCTTTTAAAGAAATCAATTTCTAAGGACTACAGCAAACGGCCGGTAGGGACTACAGACATTCCTCCAGGGTCTCTGACATCACCAGCCCCAATATTTACATAAACCCCTCCTCCGAGAATATTCAATAAGGGGGACGAGGCCATTTTGTATCGCTGCGGGGAATAGTTGTTGTGGTATAGTTAGTAGGCTGGAGTGTTGTTGCCACTGTTATTTTCATCCGGATTGCAGGTCCACTTTGTTCAGCCTTCCTAGGGACAGAGGAGTTAGTGATCAATGGTTAAAATGTATTTTTAACTCGGTCCCTCATAATTATTACCCAAATCTCACTCTCTGTGCTGCACATTTCACGGAGGAAAGCTTCCACAATCTTCGCGAGTTCAATGCAGGATTCGCACAACGGCTTGTCCTGAAAGATGGATTTAAAAACAGAAGCTGTTTACGGGCCACAACCTGTAAGTGTGATTTATTTTTCATCGATGTGTTTTCCTGTAATAGTTCGTATTGTTAATTGGACGTTGTAGCAAGGAAGTACACAGATGACAATGCTCATTTGGCTCTGCAAACCAGTTTGTTAAATGCTCATTCATACTTAACGTTATCCGACAAACACCTAACGTTACAAACTTTTTAAAATCTCAACAGCGAACTTGGCATTAGTGTAAATTATTCTTTGATTAGAGTTTTGTGTATTGTTTATCTACAGGCATGCTAAACATGCTTCTGTGTCTGATTTGGATACTATAGTAAAGCCAATGTTTAGTGTTCGTTTTGGGTTAATAGTTCTTGCAACAGATATTTGGTTATAATCTAACAATACAAAAGTAACAGTGCCATTCAGTAGCGATCACTATAGATCCGCAGTCTTTACTCTTGAGGACTGAACAGGTGCTGCTCGATCATCTTCACTAAAATTGTCTGGGTCTGATTCTGGCTCAAATTGGTATGGTTTTATTGACGCTAGTAGCCTGAGTCTACCGGTGAAGGTAAGGGGCGTGACGTTTTCGACAAACGTGCACTAGGCGGTTAGCGAATCACAACACACTGGGCCAGCTAACCAATCTGAGCCCATTGTGTATTTTTGAGGGACCGGCTTCATAGAACCCGGAAACCATCAGACCGTTTTTACAAGGAGGGACAGAGCAGTGTAGAATAAAGGTAAAATATATGAAAAATAATGCAATTTTTTAAAAACGAAGCATGAACACGTGTTACAGTGCAGCCCACAAACACAATCAAGCCTTCGAAAGAATGTGTTTTACCACCCCTTTAAATGGAAAATCACTCACCATTCCTCTTATGTTCCACATAAAAAAAGTCCTAAATATCTGAAATGGCTACATGGCATTGTTTTTTAACTTACTTTGTTAACTGTTATGCATATGCATATTTAATGTAAGAATTTTGGTATTGGTATTAAATACTTAAAGGGGTACTTCAGCGCTGGGAAGATGAATGTGTATTTAAACTGGGTCATTTATGTAGTAGAAATGTGAAATTATTTTTGAATTTGGTGCCTTCTAGACTGAGAAAAGATTTTTGTCTCATGTTGATGAAAGACAACAACTCCCAGAATGCACTTGCTTCACTGCCCTAAGAGGCCACTCCAAAATCCACGGCTACTGGTTATATCACTTGCCCCCAACGTCGTTTTGATTTTCATAGTAATAAAATAATTTCGTTCAATTAGAGAATAGACACTACAATTAAAAACTGAACGTGTCTTTTCAATAAAGTGTGAGTGAGCCGAACAAAAGTCATGTCACAGATGCAGCATGAGTCAGATTTCATTCATCACGAGAAGAGCTGAGCAGAGCTGAGGTAAGCGCGGCAGTCATTCACGGCGCGTTTTCAGATCATACCTATGGGGGCTTAACTTTCATAGGAATTCATTGAAAAGTTGAAACTCACTTTGCGCCGTACCACTCGGTTATTAAAGGTCCCGTTCTTCGTGTTTTTTTGAAGCTTTGATTGTGTTTACAGTGTGCAATATAACATGTGTTCATGTTTCGCGTGTAAAAAAACACAGTATTTTTCACACAATTTACTCATCTGTATACCGCTGTTTTCACTGTCCTAAAAACGGCTGATGAGTTCCTTGTTCTATGAAGTCCCTCCTTCAGAAATACGTAACGAGTTCTGATTGTGCCAGCGGTTCCTGTGTTGTGATTTGACCGCAACTTAGCGCACATGGCCCGGTTCCTGTGTTGTGATTCGACAGCAGCTTAGCGCACATAACTTGCATGGAAAGGTCACGCCTCTTAACGGGAGATGTATGCGCTCAATGATCTCTACAGCGTCCCTGGGAAAGCCAAACAAAGGTGATTTGACTCCGGGATGAAAATAACAGCGTCTCGACGACATGGCGACAAACACACTCAAACGCACCACTTCCTTTTCTCCACGCGACCGTCCTCTTCTCCACGTGGGACAGCAACAAGACCACGCCCCCTTTTTCACGTATTCTTGTGGGCGGAGGTTAGTCTGTTCTACTGACTGACGTAATTAATGAAGGAAGTACCAGGATGTAGTCCAAGCCAGCCGTTCGCTGTAGGCTTTGAAAGGGAACTTCTGTTAAATAAAATATCTCGCTTGGCATTGAACTTTGAGCTTTATAATTTTACAGGTATTATTTATGCTCTAACAGCAACATTACACACTAACTAAAGTTTGAACAGTGGGATCACGAAGAACGGGACCTTTAATGCCCAGGTCGAGCCGAGCGCATTTACATTCTGTGAGTGAGATCTCTCCCCTGTGGGCGGGTTGATAACATGTGGAACTAGCTCCTGTAGTCTCTAGCCTCTGGCCAAAAAATCCTCAGATGACGCAAAATGACGATATTTGTGTCATCGGAGGATTTTTTCCAGAAATAAAATGCATAATTCTCTCGTCTCAGGGGGATATAAGTGGGGAAAGTACCATAATTCGAATATACTACCAGGTTTCTACTGATACAAAGCTTAATGCTAAATCGCTGAAGTAACCCTTTAAATTTTTATATTGTATTTGGGACAGTCCTTTTGTAAAACATATACACCTAAGTGCGTACGAAAAGGATACCTTCAACTGTTAAGTGTTGAGCAGGTGTGTCCTACTGTGCAAAAACTGTTCTCTCAATCTGAAATTATAACGCCTGCTAAACAAATTATGTGTAGTTCTGAATTGAAGGGAGATTGAGAGTGGATCGAGTTCCCACTTCTATTGTCCTTCAAATAACCCAAATCTCCCCCTTCAAATATTTTCCACTCTTCCCTCTTCAGAATGTTTGGATGTCACTGAGACACGATTCCACAAAGGTCAGAAGTGTCACAGCCCCTCATGGGTTGTGGAAAACTTATTTTTAGCTGTTAGAGAAACGCATGCAAAATGTGGGTATAGTATAATCACTAAATAAAGAAGCATTTTGTTCAAGCTTGCGAAGTTTCAATTAGTTTTTCATTAGATGTGTTTATTTGTCTTGATATTTCTCTTCAACTCGGATGAAGCCATTTCCTAAAAACATCCCAAAGGACCATATAATCGGTTTCTGTTTATGTTGAACTTGGAGGCTGAACACAATTGTCATTCAAGTCTGTAGTGTGACATTTTTTTTCTTCTTTCTTTCTTTCTGGGTGACCTTCTACATTTTTGCATCAAGGTCATTGTGTTGTTAAAAAAAAAAAATGTAGAGTTGATCTAGTCTAAATATAGGCCGTTATATTTTTATCATTATGTTAAGTTTGGCTGAGCTTATGTTTACCATCTTTTATGTGCTCTATGAATGTGCATTGAACAATGTTTATAAGTCAATAAAAGTTTCAATTAAATCTGTTCATCATAATGCGACAAAACCACTAAATACGTATAGATGAGGTTTATGATGTCTTTTTGAAGTGCCAAAGTTTTGGTTGCATAGACTTTCAATGGAGGGGACCGGTTTTATTAAAAAGGTCTTAATTTATTTTAAAGTTAAGCAAGAATTTGGAACGACTTAAGGATGATTAATGGATGACAGAGTTTTCATTCTTGGGAGAACTAGCCCTTTAAACTTTGGCGTGTGGACAAACCAACGTCACATCGCCAACAGTCAATGTCACTTAATAAAATCAAATGGTTTCGCCCAACAGACTTTTGGAAAGAACACTCTGATCAGTGAGGATCTTTCGTCTTCACATCCTGATTGTGGAAAACGGAGCATCTGGTCTTTATATGATTCATGTTGTCATGTGACTTGACGTCTGCTGCCTGTGACTGCTCAGGTGCTGGATGAGGTAATGCAGGAAGTTTGAATGAGAATACAGGAACAGGATTGGAAATATCAGCCAGGATAGTCAGGGTATTTTTTTTTTTAAGCATTTCTGAGCAGTCTGCTCAAAATTAGGGGAAGTTTCCCAAACCTTCCAAGTGCACTGTGCCCTGTCTTCCATTGTTCAGGCAAACAGGTAGTCCCACCCAAAACTATCCATTCACCAAATGTGACCCTGGACCACAAAACCAGTCATAACGGTTATTTTTTGTTGAAAAAAAGTTGAGATTTATATATCATCTGTACGCTTTCCATTGATGTATGATTTGTTAGGATAGGACAATATTTAACCCTTTAACTGTCACCCCCCTTTTTGAGAATACACATGAAAATGCACTATCCAAACTTAAAGGGCTGTAATTCAATAATGCTTTGGAATATAGACCTATGTTTTTTTTTTTAAGTTGTTTTAAAGCAGACACTCGGCAGATTATTTCTAAAGTGAAAGCAATTCAAAATATGTAAGTATGAAAAAGTTATGGAAGTTTAAATTTTCTGTAAATAAAAAATACTGTACAAAATATTTTTTATTTTATATAAAATATATATTTTACAGAAATGTTTTAGTCTAAAATTACTATAAAATCAAAGCCATATGTCTAACCAAGTTGTGTTCCAAATTTGAAGTTGATATCACAAAAATTGAAGTTCCCATGAGATTTTGTTTAGGCGCTGTACCAAAAATAGCCACCGGGTGTCATTCAAATTCCATTCATTGTTTTTTTGATGCATTTTCCTGTAATTTTCTGTCCAAATGTCACTTCCATCACAAAACAGTCACCAAATATGGAACCTTGAGACTCAGACCTTTCCGACGATATGTGTTTTGTCAAGATTAGAAAAGATTTTGATTATAAAGTAGTTAAAATAAATGTTGTAATATGAAACATGACGCCGCCCACTAGGGGAGGAGCCTGCTAAAAGAATTTAAAGTACCATTTCCATGGTAACGCAACGTCCAATTTCAAAACGGTTTTCACAGGATGAATTTTGAGTTCGTAAGCTTTCAAATGATACCTAATTTATAATAATTACTAAAACATATGATACGAAAAAAAGGTGATCAAAAAAAGAGTGCCAGGTGTTCCGCTAGCAGGACGGTGACAGTTAAGAGGTTAATATTAATAAAAATCTAAATATTGTGAAAATCGCCTTTTAAAGTTGTCCAAACTAAGTCCTTAGCAATGCATAATACTACTTATAATAAGTTTTTGATTATATGTACGGTAGGAAATTTACAAAATATCTTCATGGAACATGATCTTTACTTAATATCTTAATTTGGAAAAATTGATAATTTTGACCCATACAATATATTGTTGGCTATTGCCACAAATATATATATGGGTCACATATATTATCTAACACTTCTTATTGTTGTCTTTTTCTACAGGAGCAACTCTGTTTATTTGAGCCAATATCTTTTTAAAGATTTGATTTGAGAAATTTGCTGCAGCCCAGAACTTTGAAAACGTGATTTTTGTGTCCTGTGTTCCCTGACCCTGAAAATGACCTTAAATCCAACAATCAGATTAGTTTTTATATAGAGACTTGCAATTAGTCACTTATATAATCATTTAGATAACCCAACTTTTGGTCAGTTTTAGAAAAAAAGAAAAAAAATTGTGTTCATACCTATATTAGGTCAAGTGAATTATAGACACCGCTCTATCCAAACTGTTCATAAATAAAGTTTTAAGAGGACTTAAAGTTTGTTTTGGTTGAGGGTTTTACATTCTTTTCCAAAAATGTGCTTTGAAAAGCGTCTTTTACCTCAGATGTACCACAAACGTCAACAAAATGTGCCTGTGGTCATTCATATAGTGCTGAACTATTATTGTAAAAGTGGGCATTAAGTATATTCTTAGATTTTTTGCATTGGAAAAGATAATCCCACATTTGATGGCTACCTGAATACCAAAAACACACTATTAAGACTGTTTGGATAACCGAAATGAACTTGAATTTCCTTTGGAAAGTTTTAAGGAAGTGACATCTAGGAAAGGGAAATGTTTATGTTGGGTTTCATTGCATTAGTAAGTGTTCCAGGTCATTGCTCATCTTCCTGAATGTGTGTCCCTAATACTCTCATTATCTAGCTCTCCTTCTTTGCCCTTCACCGCTCTCATTTAGCCCACATCACAGTCCAGAGGCGGGGTTATGAGGTCTGTTTCCATATATGGGCATACTCACGCTGAGGCTGGAATGGACTGCTGATTCACATCTCTCTCTCTTTTTCTCTCACTCATGCGCTCTCTCTCTCACTCACGCTCTCTCTCTCTCACTCACGCTCTCTCTCTCTCTCTCTCTCTCTCTCTCTCTCTCTCTCTCTCTCTCTCTCTCTCTCTCTCTCTCTCTCTCTCTCACTCTCACTCACTCACTCACTCACTCTCAGAGTTTTCCAAAAGAAGTGAAACGGTAGAATTATTGGATTGTTAACCTTTATGAATAGGTTTGACTCATAACTCTACTGTTTAGAAACACTTGGCTAGTTGATAAATTCAATCTTTTCCCACCTGTCTGAAATTGCAGCATTTGATAATTGATTTCATTTTATTTTCTCGCTATATGTGCACTGCACGTATTGACGGCCCAATTCTGATTTGTTGACTGATAATATATAATTTTTTATTTTTTTATTTATTTATTTATTTTTCTATATACAGTGAGGAAAATAAGTATTTGAACACCCTGCTATTTTGCAAGTTCTCCCACTTGGAAATCATGGAAGGGTCTGAAATTGTCATCGTAGGTGCATGTCCACTGTGAGAGACATAATCTAAAAAAAAATCCAGAAATCACAATGTATGATTTTTTAAAACTATTTATTTGTATGATACAGCTGCAAATAAGTATTTGAACACCTGTCTATCAGCTAGAATTCTGACCCTCAAATTTATTATCCTAAATTAGATGCACCTGTTTGAGGTCGTTAGCTGCATAAAGACACCTGTCCACCCCACACAATCAGTATTATCCAACTACTAACATGGCCAAGACCAAAGAGCTGTCAAAAGACACTAGAGACAAAATTGTACACCTCCACAAGGCTGGAAAGGGCTACGGGGAAATTGCCAAGCAGCTTGGTGAAAAAAGATCCACTGTTGGAGCAATCATTAGAAAATGGAAGAAGCTAAACATGACTGTCAATCTCCCTCGGACTGGGGCTCCATGCAAGATCTCACCTCGTGGGGTCTCAATGATCCTAAGAAAGGTGAGAAATCAGCCCAGAACTACACGGGAGGAGCTGGTCAATGACCTGAAAAGAGCTGGGACCTCCGTTTCCAAGGTTACTGTTGGTAATACACTAAGACGTCATGGTTTGAAATCATGCATAACACGGAAGGTTCCCCTGCTAAACCAGCACATGTCAAGGCCCGTCTTAAGTTTGCCAATGACCATTTGGATGATCCAGAGGAGTCATGGGAGAAAGTCATGTGGTCAGATGAGACCAAAATAGAACTTTTTGGTCATAATTCCACTAAACGTGTTTGGAGGAAGAAGAATGAGGAGTACCATCCTAAGAACACCATCCCTACTCTGAAGCATGGGGGTGGTAGCATCATATATATATAATTTTTATTTTTTTTTGACGACCACCTTACATCTTCTTTTAAAAGAGACCCATATCCGATATCTGCATTTACACTATACACTTGGTGAAACAACCCAAGGTAGACGTACTGACCCGAAAACGCTCAGGCCGAAAGGGAAGTAAAAATGCAGTGATTTGCTAAGGACGCAGACAAAATGATAATACATGCTTTTGCTTCCCGCTCCATCTTCAAAGGTCAGCAAAACTATTGTGTTGAGCCTTCGTCCTCCATTGCGTCATTGCAAAGAGTCATGTGATCGCGGTTGGTGTCCACCTGAGTTGACGTCATTCCCCACCGTTTTTTATTTTTTAAATGATGTACGACTCGCTTTGATGGGAATATCTGATCTGTCCACCAACATGACCGAGACAAATGCACATATCAGATTTCTATAGATTAGGCCTAAAACTGATCTGAGAATATCAGAATCCATGTGCTCTTTTCCTGCTTACACGTTCATGGGTCACATCCGATCTGTGCCACACGGGAAGATATAATCGGAATTGGGTAACATGGGGCGGCAGTGGCTCAGTGGTTCATGTAGGTTGTCTACAAACCGGAAGGTTGGTGGTTCAATCCCCAGTTCCACCTGACCAAGTGTCAAGGTGTCGATGAGCAAGACACCTAACCCCAGCTGCTTTTGGGGAACAACCTCCTTCCCTCAGTTAGAGCATTGAAGATGGGTCGAGGCTGGGCGATTTGCGCGAATGATGAGGCGCGAATTGAGCGTTTGACGCGTTATTCACATGAATTGAAAAATCTGAACTTTGGCGGATATTCGCGCCGCGTTAACCAATCAGGAGCTTGCTCTAGTAGTGACAATGAGGACAAAATCATATGTGGATACTCTGAGCTGTACGTACTTTATAAAAACAGGAATAAAAATGATCTTGCTTGGAAGAAAGTGAGTGAGGAGCTCGGACAATCGGGTAAGTTGTAAAAAACGCTCTTTACTCAATTTGAGCTGTACATAGGGTGATTTCAGGGTGATTGGGACACTTTTTGTCATTGAGATGACTTGGAAAAAGTGTCCCAATGACCCTGAATTCACCCTATTGAGACTACAAGCTAGTTAAAGCCGGCAAACTATCATGTCAGCCATTTCTCAACGAGACGAGCCGGCTGGCAGAAGCCCCTCCCACGACGCGAATTTGCATCTGTTGTGTAGTGAATGTCACACGTGAATGAAGTCCGCTTGTAAAGTCGTGATGTAAGGAACGCCGTTTCTGGGTCCAAGCCTCAACTCGTTTCACTTGAGAATGCCATCGACAGCCATTTAAAAACATCAAACATTTAAAAAGTTAAACATTTTAATTACTTGCAGTCTACACGACAGTATCCGTGCTCACAGCATCACAGACATTAATATTTTAACGATGAATCACTGTCTGGCCATCTGGAATTTTGGTCCAACGTTTGTTGACGTTGGACCAAACGTTTGTTGTTTTTCTTTGGGTATATGAGAGAGCATTTGGACCCGGAAGCGCTGCTGCGTAACTTCACACTTAACAACGAATAGCACAATTTATTTGCTTCATTCGTATCTGATGTGAACGCACCATAATGTTGGGTACAGACTTTCACGATGTTAAGATAGTCGATTTTGACTAAATTCGTGTCATGGACAAGGAGCATGTCAGACTACATGTTGCTTCCCGACCAATCATCACTTGCCATTTTTAATGATGTGCGTGATGTCATAGAGAGCGCAAAACTAGCGACTGACTTCCGGAAATAAGAGCGTAAAAAAACAAAGGCTTTTCTAGCTTAATGGCAACTCCAGTACTCAACGGTAGAGGTGGGCGATATGGCAAAAAATATCATATCACGTGTTTTTTTTTTTTTTCAGGAAATTCGCGATTTTATCATGATTCATTTTCAGGTTTTACTATTTTGCAAGTAAATGAGCAGTACAGCTAAATTTCCCCATTTTAAAAACAAAGCCTTATAAGGCCTTATAAGGCATTTTATTTTCCAAAACAAAGATGCACTATAAAAAACAAAACATGATATACAAATGAAATAAACAGTGCTTTATTTTTCAGCTACAATGGGTATAGTTAACAGCAGCATTGAAGTAAGACATTGAATGAACAAATATAAAAATAAAAGACTACATGGACTTAGGGCTGGACCAGAATATTCGATGGGTTGGTATTCGATTTTCAAATTTGTGATTCGTTTTTGTTGTTTTCGCGAACACCTGGCATCCCGCTCGAAACAGCTCTCATTCGCACTTGCATATGTTTACACTATAAAATCACTATAAAATAAAATGCTTTTTAAAAATTATCTTATAGAAAAGCCATTTTTAATAGTCTCGTTATACTTAATACATATATTTGCTTCTTCTTAGTGTTCCCTGCAGCAGAGCGCACAACTGCACAAGCTTATATGGCAGAAGCCATGTCTGAGCTTGCATTTTGGGTTAAACTGCGTTCGTTTGACATTGTGGAAAATAGAATAATAGAATCAAAATGTATTATCCTTTTTACACGTTAGGGATGTGACGGTGAAAAATTTTTCCCTCACCCCTCATTGCTGTGCTTGTTCAGCCGTGCGCCGTTTACTTTCGGTTTGCCAATTCAGGGACGGGTTGCTTGAATTGTGGGTTAATTAAAGCTAATGTATTAAAGTTCTCGGTCAGGAGCAGTTAGTGTTTTTCTTCTATATATTTTGTTGTTTTATTAACATTTAAAATGGATAGTTCCCCAAAAAATGACAATTCTGTCATCGTTTACTCTCTCAAGTTGTTTTAAACCCAAATAAGTGTCTTTCTTCTGTTAAAAAAGTTATTTTATAGAATGTGGGTAGCCAAACAGTTGCTGGTCCCCAGTGACCTCCACAGTATATGCTTTTCCTACTATGGAAGTCAATGGGGACCAGTAAATGTTTGGCTACCCACATTCTTCAAGGAAATGAATATAGGTTTGGAACAACATTAGAGTGAGTAAATAATGACAGAATTCTCATTTTTGTGTGAACTATCCTTTTAAGGACAAGCGCCCATTAGTCTAATATACAGACACGCATTAAATGTTTACTTTCACACATAAACAACTGTGTTTATGTAAACCTTGTGTGTATTTGACAGTATTAGCGCAATAAGACTCAAAAGATAACACCAGTAATCAGGCGCTGTTTGACAGGCTTTTAGTGCCTGTGCACTTCTGGTGTATTTTTTCAAAAGCAGATTGTGGAGACTCTTTAATCGCCAACAATCAAAAATAGTGATATCACACACCCCTACTCAATGGGTTTCTGAAACCACTCCGCTATTGTTCGCTAGCCTTTATCTATTTTCACTCTGTCGTGGTCGTCCCTCGAAGAATCATCATTAAGGCAGGAGTATTGTTGCCATAGCTTCACGAACCTTTCCTCCATTGCATAAATCCACCTAGCAGCACCAATACTAGGGCTGCAACAAATGATTATTTTAATAATCGATTAATCGAACGAATATTCGAACGATTAATCGACTAATCATCGATTATTGCCATTGACACCGGCGGCTAATCAGTACATTTTGAACGATTATTCAGTTTTTCCAATTAGTTAAAACATTGAGTTATACATATTCTAACTATAATATATAAAAAAGAAAGTCACTTCAGCTTTTGAAATGGTTGTTTTAATTAACTTTGAGCCAAGTTCTAAAACTCAAATCACACACAAATGCTCTCTAAGCATTGTTTAAATATTCTGTTTGCTTTCAATTGAAAAAATAAATAATAATAAACAAAAATTAGCTGCATTACAGATAAAAAAAAATAGATGTTTGAATGTTAAGTTAACATCTCTTGGCAGCAGTATTAAGAGCTTCATTTGTAAAACAATAATAGGCCCTCTGCTTTTCTTTGAACTGAAACAGAAAAAGAGGACATTTACTTCAGGACACAAAGAATGGTAAAAATATTAATCTGCAAATGACATTGCAGACAAAATGACATAATATTAATCTCTTACATGACAATTGAGCTGACAGATTCTCATTCACCTTTTAATTAACAATATGAAAAGTAACTGACATGATATTCTTCCTACCATCACCTCTTGTAAGTCTTCATGCATATGGAACAAAATACAGGCAAGTGATGAGACTATAATACCTAATAGTGTTATAATAATAAAACAGTCCTGACTCCAAGCTTGATCAAACTTTATTCTATGCTAAATAAATCATCACATTACTGTAATTATATTATTATTGTTAATATTATTACAATTATTATTAGTATTGCATTCTCTAATAAAGAGGTTAGTTAGTTGTTTCCGCTTTAAGTGCTCCAACATGCACGTTGTGCTCCCGTGAAAAGTTTCACCTTGCACGTCTCAATCAGCTCCTGGTTCAGTAGTCAGGGCACTGATCAGGACAAGAGTCAATGGGCTGATCCCTGATCAGTGCCCTGACTACTGAACTAGGGAGCTGATTGAGACGCAGCCTTAGTTTGAAGTTTGTGACACTTTCCCACATCTTGCTAGTTCAGATTTGTTTGCACTCCCATCATTCGCGCTGTTTTCTTCTACCGCAACATTTGTAAGGGCTGCATTACACTCTAGCGCTACAGCGCTGTAGCGGTCAAATCGCCATATTGCAGGCGCTTACATTAGGTCACGAGATCAAACGACTACTTGACAACGAAGATATTTGTAGACAATTTTTTTTATTGTCGACTAGGGCTGTCAAAATTGCTCAAATTACGTCGAATATTCCCTCTAAAAAAAACGTGAATATTCAAACTATTCGAACATCTGGTTGCGCATTTTGTCAATAACAGGACAAATTAATACAAAGAGACATAACTACTTGTATAGGTAGTCTATTTAAGTTTAAACATATTTGACAACGTATTACCTACACACAAACAAGTAAATCAACTAATGGCCAAGACCGCAGACCTCACTCTCTCTCGCCCTCACGCTCTCTGCGCATAACGGTTTAAATAAACAAACACATTTTGAGTGCTGATCAAGAGTTTTGTGCAAGCAATTTAAGGTCGCGACTCTTGTCCCAAATATAGCAGGCTTCATTCAGTGATTGAAACAAATATTATTAATATTAATTGAAGTTTTACAGCATATTGAACGCTCCGAGCGAGCTGTGCTGTGGTAAACATGGAACTTTTCCTTGACATGAAACGGTAAATAATCAAACCAGTGGAAGCAGTGCATGCATCCTTTATTAAAGCAACATCTATTCAGTCAGTACCTCGTTTCCATTGCTTGACAGAACTCCCTGAAGCCTGCCCCGTCCACCACACTGATCGCTCTCATATCCTTACAAATGAACGAAATTAATTTCTCCGTTATGTCCTCTTGTCGTGTTGCAGACAAAGAGCTTGTGGCGGGCGATGCAAAGTAAGGGTGGTCCAGTTTGCACATACAAATTAGTTGCTTATATTTACAAAATGAACCTACAAAAGCATAACCAAGCTCGTTTAATAAAGAAAAGTTCACGAAACTAAGCGAAAACTCACGAAAGTGTTTAGTGAAATTAGGAAACATTTAAGAGATCATAAATTTAGTTGTATAAGTTAACGTTACATTTCTACATACATTTTGTTCTCATGTCACAAGTATCAAGATTTATTTTGATCTGTTTTATGATTCTTTTGTGGTGTGGTTTTCGGTGAAGTGTACTAAAATAAATATCGTCACCTGTGTATATTAGCCCACTTCTTCTCAAAGCTTTTTCCTGATGGTTTATAGAACAATTACTCTGAGTCGCCCTCTTTCGCTTCAAAGAATAGCACAACGGCGAGCGTGTCAAGTATAAACTAAATTACTAAATGCCTCGTCCGTTTGGGGAGGAGCGCACGCAGTCAGCAGGGGCTCGCGCTGTGGAGCCAGGCGGAAGTATAAACAAGCCTTCAGGCACGCTAGCCATAGGCGCTAGCACGCCCACTCGCAAAGCAGACAGCCACGCCTCTACTACCGCGGGCGTTTTTTCCACATTTTTTTTATTCAAATATTAATTTTCACCTTCGAAATTCGTTTTTTTTAAAAACTATTCGAATATATATTTGTCGACAATGTCGACTAACTGTTTCAGCCCTAACCAATACCATCGTCTCTCTTTCATTTCAGCATGTTTGAAAGCTGTGTATGGAAGAGCTTCTGTGCTCTTATTGGTCAGTGCCACCGATGTGACAGAACTTGTTGTGGAGGACCGAAAAATAAAATTAAACATGCTAGTCTTTCTGTTGGGAACATCATGTAGTGTAGCAGACGTGGCGTCAGTTGTCGTCCACTATGACATACACTCTCAAAAAAAAGAGTACAAAAATTGTACCTTTTAAGGTACAAGTGGCCGTCACTGGGGTGGTACCCTTGAGGGGAAATTTTTGTACCCCTAAGTCAGGGGTATGCAAGTTCGGTCCTAGAGAGCTGCTGTCCTGCAGAGTTTAGCTCCAACCCTACTAAGCCACCATAGTGTAAAACTCATGGCTCCCAGCATGCATTGCAGCATTAAGTTCATAAGATTCATAGGCTGATTCTTGATATCTGTGTGCGTCTAAACTTTTTCCCCCCTAGAATGCATTTAAAATTCAGAATGTCTGAACTGTGGCAAGAAAATATTGTCGGTGAATATTATTTATTAATATTTTTAGTCATTGGGTTTAATCAAACATTTTTCTTAATGATAATTTTTGTTTTATGGCTTGTTTTGATTTGAACAGATAATGTGTTTTGTTAACACTGTAACAAAAACCACAAGCTCGCATAAAAAGCCAAGAGTCAAACTGTCTAACTAAAGAAACACTGATTGCCATAATGGTGACCACATATTTGTAATAAAACCTCAACATCTAAACCTCTGTTAACTCTCAATAAGAGCTTCTATAGATGCCTTTCAGGGTTGGAGCCATACTCTGCAGGACAGCGACTCACTAGGACCGAACTTGCCTACCCCTGCTCTAAGTAGAGAAAACAATGGTATAATTGTACCCTAGGGACCAATTGTGTACCTTTTTAAAGGTACAGTTATACGTTTTGTTCCCCAAGGAACAAAATTGTACCTTTTTTTTCTGAGAGTGTAGGCGACTGTATGAGAGAAAACGATTGATTCTTGCGTCCCGACACCCATTGTCGTTTACAAATCACCACGACACCCTACGTCTAATGGATTGTGTCCAAATCTGCCTGATATTGTGTAGTCTGAACACAGTGATCTCCAAGCATTTTGACCAAATGCATACCTTTGAGTGACTGGATCATGCTAGTCATCTCCAAGACATGTTGGATCCCGATTGCACCTGTAGCTACCGCTGTTCGCTTGTGATCGGACCACCTGAGGACTGTTAATACCAGAGGTGAATGCGCTCATCCTTGACATCTGTTTTCACAGTCAGGGAATACTCTGTACAATAACTCTGCAGTGCGTATGCTTTAGCAATACCAAAAGCTAGTGTCATGAATATTTGAACGCTGGTGCTGAAATGCCAAACAGCTGCTTTTGCATTTGTTTCTCCATGCCGTCACCACCTTCCATTCCAACTTGGTAAAATATTGAAAGGAATAAAGAGGATGGCAAGAATGATGGCACACCTTCCTAGGCCAACCGATTTTCCAATAGAGAAAATCACACTTGGATTCAGAGATGGTCACAATACTTTTGGCATCAAGTTTGTTTTTCAGACTTGGTGACATAATTAACTGTCATCGATGTAAAAGTGTAATGACAGAATATAATCCTCATGACATTTCAAACTGTAAGACTTTCTTCTGTGGAGCACAATGGGAGACAACTTGCATTTTTATTAACTGAAAAATGTATGGAATTTATGTTTTTACTCTTTATGAGAATTTAGGGTTACTTTAGTTTACTAAATTCTAGCTCATCTCCATCTAAACTAATGTCTTTGACTACTTAAAAAAAAGTAGTTTAATTTTTAATATGACCGCATAATTTTAATACTAGATTTAATGTTGATTTAATATGGTTCTGTTTGTTTATATTATGAAGTGTTCACAAAATATTTATCACTCAAAAGCCGTGTCATTCTTCACAAAGGACATTTAATATGGACGTATTGATAATACATAGGATGTAAATTTACCCAAAGCACATGTTTCCTACTGATAATAAACCAAAAACCAAGCCACATGCCCTCCAGCAGCTCTTTTTATTTTTAACCGGGTATACAGTAACATCCTAACCACACGCAGACAGTAGACTGTCAATTTTCATTCAAATTAACAATCATTGAATTTGTTAATCTTTAACGTAATACTGCAAAGCGCATGTCGAGCTCTCCAATTATAGTAGCAACTCCATGCATTAGCAATTGCTGCAATGGTACATGTATCCTTACCGAACCGAACTTAAAAGCAAAAGTGAAAAGCAAGTGAGCATTCAAGATGTCCAACCCAGTGTTAAAGGTCCCGTTCTTCGTGATCCCATTGTTCAAACTTTAGTTAGTGTGTAATGTTGCTGTTAGAGCATAAATAATACCTGTAAAATTATAAAGCTCAAAGTTCAATGCCAAGCGAGATATTTTATTTAACAGAAGTTCCCTTTCAAAGCCTACAGCGAACGGCCGGCTTGGACTACATCCTGGTACTTCCTTCATTAATTACGTCAGTAGAACAGACTAACCTCCGCCCACAAGAATACGCGGAAAAAGGGGGCGTGGTCTTGTTGCTGTCCCACGTGGAGAAGAGGACGTTCGCGTTTGAGTGTGTTTGTCGCCATGTCGTCAAGACGCTGTTATTTTCATCCCGGAGTCAAATCACCTTTGTTTGGCTTTCCCAGGGACGCTGTAGAGATCATTAAGCGCATACATCTCCCGTTAAGAGGCGTGACCTTTCCGTGCAAGTTACGTGCGCTAAGCTGCTGTCGAATCACAACACAGGAACCGCTGGCACAATCAGAACTCGTTACGTATTTCTGAAGGTGGGACTTCATAGAACAAGGAACTCATCAGCCGTTTTCAGGACAGTGAAAACAGCGGTGTACAGATGAGTAAATTGTGTGAAAAATACTGTGTTTTTTTACACGCGAAACATGAACACATGTTATATTGCACACTGTAAACACAATCAAAGTTTCAAAACAACACGAAGAACGGGACCTTTAAAGGAACACGTCACTATTTTTGAAAATATGCAAATTTTCCAACTCCCCTAGAGTTAAACAGTTGAGTTTTACCATTTTCAAATCTATTATTCAGCCGATCTCCGGGTCTGGCGGTAGCACTTTTAGCATAGCTTAGCATAGATCATTGAATCTGATTAGACCGTTAGCATCTCGCTCAAAAATGACCAGAGAGTTTCGATATTTTTCCTATTTAAAACTTGACTCTTCTGTAGTTACATCGTGTACTAAGACCGACAGAAAATGCTTTTTTTTTGTGATTTTCTAGACCGATATGGCTAGGAGCTATACTCTCATTCCTCCGTAATAATCAAGGAACTTTGCTGCCGTATCATGGGATATCGCAGCGCCTGAAAATAGTCCCCAGCACGCTCCCTGTGCTAGCAAGTTGTCACGGTTATGTATGTATTTTTAAAAATAGTGTAGTGTTCCTTTAACACAAGTTTATATACCAGTGTGAAAACTTCCTCACTGTGACCTCTCTAATTTGGGTATAGATTTTCTAGCACATGAAAAGCTAACTGTGCATGTGCTGAATCCCTCTGTAATGGAAACAGATTGACGATTGGCACTGGAATAATTTGAGAACGGCAGCACGCATGTTTCCAACATTGTATTCTGCAAATATGGCTCTGTTATGTAGAGCATTCGCAGATTACACAGATTGCATGCCGATGCTCTAGAGTGAATATAGAGCCCTTATTATTCACCTGCTGTACAGATGACCCGCTTTTGTGTCTTCATCTGGTGTTCCAGGTCATGTTCTCAATTAGAGAGAGTGGGGTAAGATGGGTCGCTAGGTAAATGTGTCACCCTCTTAATCTAGGCCACTGTGCACAATGCTTGTCATAAGAATATATATTTAGAAGGACAAACTAAAAAGGTGTGGTACTTTTTTTTCCCCAAAGTAAATACATGGCTGGTATTAATTAATTTTGTCAAAACAAATTGACCTAAAACTATACATAAAACATGTTTTCCAATTAACATAAAACGTTTTAGTCATTAATTATGAAATGCATAAATATAATCAAAAGTAATATCATTTGAATGATTATTTTTACTATTCATATAATATTACTTTTGAAATATTCTTATTATTTATCCCTTTTCTGGCTTGTGAAAATGTCCAGCCTGGATGCCAGCCAAATTTAGCCCCGCCCACAAAATTTTAACTCGGGCAGTTCGGTCTGGACTTGATCCATAGAGAAGTAATTATGCCCGAACAGAAACTATTTGGACCAATGAAATTGTCAGGGCGGGCTTTAGACGATGATGGACAGATGATAAACAGTAACGTAATCATCCACGTCATCAAAGGCGCTTGGGTTGTTCTCCGGGAAAAAAAGGCATTTGGGCAAAATATGTGTTATTTTGGCTGGACTGCCTGCTAAAATTCGCATTCCTGGGTCTGTATATCACATAATTGGGGTCGCTTCAACCCGCGGACTTGGCAACACAGTGCAGTTGAGTTCTGTTGACATTTGACAACTGACTTTATGCGTCGCCCTGTTGCTCTGATTGGTTGTAGGTCTATCCAATTGAGGTCTTTCCTGGTTCGGTTGAAACACGCCCCATAATCACAGCCCAACGGAGCAGAATCAGACTCAAATTCTGACTAGAATTGAGTATGACGACGTCAGGCTAGAAAATGTCAGTAATGTGCTGCAAAAATGAGACCGAAAAAGAAGAATCAATGCATTAAATGAATTTCATTAAATCGAAGACAACTGGAATAATATAAACATAAATGAGCTACTTACACAAATAAATGAAGTGTTTCCATGATTCAACGAGTGTTCAAATTGTAGCGTGCATAACTTGATGTATAATTCCGTTTTTATCTCGGATCCCTGTGCCAAGAGGATAATGTAAAGTGAAAAGTGGCACAGCTTACCCCACTGACTGCTTCCCCAAAATAATCTTTCACATATTTTAAGCTTGCTTGCTCTCTGTTTCTCCAGCTTGATAAAACTATCGATATAGACGAGCGGCGTCTGATCCGGACAGCGATTCGGGAGCTGCGGCGCTGTGAGATTGAAGAAATGGAGGCCGCTCTAACCAGTAAGCGGTTCAGACGTGCCCACCAGCACGGACATGAGGATAAAGAAAACCAGTGCTGGTATGAAGCTTTATTTATTTAAATATAATCTGAAATGCAAAAATCTGTTGTATAAAATGCAATGAAAAGTTTTGCATGGCATAAACCATTACATTTAGTCATCTTGTTCATGATCTTGTTTGCTTGTATTTGCAGTCCTGATTTGACCGCTTCCTTAGACATGCTATCAGGGAAGATTCAGGCTATACATGATATTGAAGAACTTACTGGACTGGTAAGGCCATGTGTGAAGATGTTTGTTGATGATGCTCTTGTGTTGTTTCATCAGTGAGATTGTGTTGTTTGTGTCTGGGGATGATTGATATGTGTTTTTGCCCTGCGTGGAATGTTTTACTTTAAAGGTCCCATGGCATGGCATCTTTCTATTATTTTATAATGTTTCCTGAGGTGTACTTATATTGTTAGTATTATTTTTACATAAAAAAGTCATAATTTAGAAATAAAAGGCGTTTTTTCTATACTGTTATAACCCCTCTGGCTGAATGCCCTCTTTCAAGGGGCGTGTCTGCTGCGAGACTTCAGTGAAAACGCCCACTGTTGTGATTGGCTGACATCTTTGCATTTGAAATGAGTGTTAGATTATGTTGCGGAGGGGGCGTGGTTTAGCGAGGCACTGCAGTGCCAATGAGAGAGAGAGACTGACTGGGCACTCGTGAACCACGGAGAGCTGGAGGAAGAGTTGTATCTGAGAGTTCTGAATAAACAGTCCCAGTCACGTGGACTCTGTCTTCCACCTTATTCTACGAATTTTGTAACACATGTAATGTACCATATGCCGGCATTTTAATGCCATTAATAACCGAGCGCACAACTGATGCTTGCTCGCGCAGTAAATCACTCCAGCGAGAGAATAACAGATCTACACGCGAGGAAACGGCAGCCCGCAAGCTCCTTTTAAACCTGTGCGCGCGCATGACATCTCATCTGCGCACAAATCAAGCCCTTGCGAGCTTGGACACGACTCGCAACATGCACGTCATCATTCCCCACACTCGCGTTCGAGCTTCTATTTTGCTTCCGCAAAAACTTTTTATTTTTGTCAGTCGTGGGGCGGGACTTTACTTATTTCATTGTAACCTGAAATGTCATTGGTCAATCCCGTTTTTCCGATAGTCAGTTGTGAATGGACGCCTTTTGTAAAACATGCAAAAGACATGGCTTCATCGACGGACCAGATGCAAGAGAGTTTACTTTATTTACTGACTGATTGCATTATTAATATAATATGTCCTTAATAGATACTATATTAACTTTATTTATTATTTTTATGGAGCTGTAGCTACTGGGGGAAATGATAATACATATTGCTGTAGTTCACCGCATTACACTATATTTCCACTAAATCTGTGTTGTTTACCCAGCCACAATTATATCACTTCAGAAATGTGAAAAGTGTCCATTAAATAGTTGTAACTATGATTCTAAATTCAAAATTGCTTCATGTGGCTTTGGATGAAAGATAAATCACTTGTTCATATCAGTAAGAAAGAGTTGTTGTCAAAGCATGAATGATCATACCCCCTTTTTATTAATAATAATAAGAAGAAGAAAAATGATTTAAAAAAAAAATCATATTTACAGCTATTTAATAACTTTCCACATTTCTGAAGTTCTCAGAACTAGTAAATAACGGACCCCGGTGCAGCCACAAATATCATAACTATCCATAATAGGCCTACTGTAATTAAGACATATATTCAACAAATGTTTTTAAAAAATAGTTTCAGCCTCACATGAAAGCACATGAAAGGCTGCAGTGAGGAGCATTGAGTACACAGACAGTCTGTTGATCGTGTGAATGCAGTGATCTCGTCATTGCAACGCGTTTTCTCTCACAAAATGCTTTCGCCACAACTAACAGCAAACAGGACGCCGACAGGAATACAGTAAGAGCTTTGTGCAGCATAACAGTGTCATTCATTATAACGGCAGTTTGGGCAAGTGTGCAGATACACTCGCGATGTGTGATTTGACAGATTGATTGCCATTTGCCTCCGGTAACCTGGACTAACCACAACACAAACAGACCGCGACCAAAGACAACATAATATGCAGATAAGTCCAATAAACATCTATGGATTCATTTATCCATAGAGAGTGTTCTTTGATCGCTCTCTGTAGTTTAATCACTTAAAAAACGGATTTGTTTCATGCTACTAACAGAAACGATCGTTTTAGTCACTGGCTTGATTCACTGATGCATTACGCTTGGGGCATCAAGACGGCGATCATTAAACGATCTAGAAAGAAAGTCTGAGTGAACTTGAATGATAAGCTACACATCAGAAATCACTGATCACAGATCAGGCATTAATGAACACTGTTATTCACTGTCGCGGTGCTGTCGAATCCATATCGTAAGGTCTGTTTGTAAAGCCTGTGCTGACATTACGACTGATAAACTGAATCCATTTTCTCCGAATGCTCTGGGCGGGTAAAGCAGAGGAAGGGGAGGTAACCTTTCCTGGTATGATGTCATAACTGGAAAATTCCAGATCAGCTCGTCTGAGCTCTCATTTTCTCAAAGGCAGAGAAAGACAGCCAGAACTCGGTTTACACCTATCAAAATTTCTAGACACTTGGGGACAATATACAGGCTAGGGGAAACCATATTAATGTTAAAAAACCTCATAAAATGAAATTATGCCATGGGACCTTTAAGTTCTTTGTTAGTGTAAAACAAAAGGCTGCAATGAGCCCGTTCCAAATGAAGTCCCATTGTTCTACATTAAAGTTTTATTGTTTCTATGTATAAAAGGTGTATTGTTCCTGATGAAAGCAATTCCAGACTATTGTCCCTATTTAGTTTTCTATAATAGAAAACTAAAAAATATACAGACTTTTGTGTGAGCATGAGAAACCATTCAACTTAGCATATAGGACAATACACACTGAGCCACCTATTGCACCATCAGCCCATTTCGCTGTGTGGATTCTTGGTTGCCACAGAGTATGCATTAAAGCAGACCTAAGACTTAGAAATATGATGTACTGCCCTAACAAAAGCCACATTTTCAACACTTTTTATTTTATTTTTATAGTACCAGTCTTTTTTATAGACCCAAATCCTGGCAAATTCATGTGCATCCATGCTTCTGTTTTCTTCATAGTAAGATGGCAGTGACACACAAAGGAAACACATGTCAGTGCACATGTGAATAGTTTCTCAAGGGCACGGAAAAGGATCTCTGTATGTTGTTACTTCCAGAAAATCAATATTTACAGATGACTACTATATAAATAATATATTGCTGTAATATATTACTATATATATTAATATATTGCAAATATAATGCTGTATGAACTAGGGATGCGTCGATACCGATAATAACCGATAATTCTTAATATATATATATAGGCCAATAAATCTAAATCCAAATTTGTATATCATTTTTGAGAGCATAATTACAAAAACAAAAATCTCAACATTAAAAGTCATGTCCCAAGCACACAAATATATATTTTTTATTATAATTTTATGTAGTCTATATGACAGACTTGCACTGCACATGTTTTCCTTTTTTGAAGTGATTTCAATCATATTTTAAGCCATTCAAATCATAATGTTGAACAGTGCTCATCTGATGTGTCTCAGCTGAAGGAAATAATACATTATTTATCGGCTTCAAGATATTGGACAAATTTTCTTATCAGGCCGATAACATTAAAAAATAACGTATATCGGCAGGTATGGTGACAGATATATAGTGCATCCCTAGCTACCATTTATGTTTAACCATATATGTTAAATATGGTCTGAAAATCTACTGAGGTTTGGAAATTTGAGTCTGGAAAAGTATGGAATTTTGAAATGGAAAATGTGTAGGAACCCTGATAGAAAGTTCAATAGAATAGCATTTATTTGAAATAGAAATATAATATTTTGTAACATAATAGATGTCCTTAATGTCTCTTGATTAGGGATGCACTGTAAGGGTGTGAACCTACACTGATCTCACGGTTTGGTTCGAATACGATTATCATGTCATCGATTCGGTTCAATTCGATATCACAATGCATTAACGATGCACTGCATCATATATACAGTTTTATCAGTCAGTTATATGAACTAAACCTTTAATTTGACCTGTTTAAAGAAAACACGCTTCTTGACTGTATCAAACAAAACTCAAGTCTGGGCAGAGAAGACAACAGGAGCATTTAGAACAAATACACAAAACACTAAAAGCCAGTGGTCTGGGCTCATTACAGTCAAAACTAAAGTCTAAATGCTTCTGGTTGTTGAAACCACATATGTAAATTTTACTTCTCGCAACAATGCTAAAAAAATTAATGTGTGTGAGTGTGTAATGGGCTATATGACATGTTATAGCCCGATATGACCGCGCTACTGAAGCACGCATCGCTGCAGACGAGCAGCTGCGTTTCTCTTCATCAAGCCAGCGCACAAACTACTGAAAGTAAAGTCGCAGGTGCTCAACACTCAATCATATTCATTAAAAGTAAAGAAACTGAATGATCTGACCAGTGCTGTTGCCGAGCTCTCTCCTATGGCGGTCTTTGATTGTGAAATGAGCTGATGATCAATAAAGTGCAGCTCATATCTGTTGTTTTCGGTGACGTGAACTCCATTAAATCTGCGTATAGTGCGGGAATTGAAGATCGGCGTGTTTCAACCGAACCAGGAAAGACCTCAATTGGATAGACCTACAACCAATTAGAGCAACGGAGCGACGCATAACGTTAGTTGTCAAATGTCAACAGAACTCAACTGCACTGTGTTGCCAAGTCCGCAGGTTGAAGCGACCCCAATTATGTGAAATACAGACCCAGGAATGCGAATTTTAGCAGGCAGTCCAGCCAAAATAACACATATTTTACCCCCCAAATGCCATTTTTCCCGGAGAACCCCCCCACCTGGAAAGCTATTGGGCTTGGCTTGTTTTTAGCTAGTTTTGAGTAGCAATTGGCCGAGTTTTGCTGTAAAAACTTGGCAACCCTGTCTGCAGGCACGCTGGAATAAGTAACGTTAGAAGAAAAAGATGAGTGTAAACGATCTTTGCCGGTGTTGTAAAAAAAGAATTTAAGGATACACAGAGTACTTACCAACACTATCATAATTTCTGAGAGAAATAGTAAAGGTCAATGCATATACGAACAAGTTCTCCGTTTAGGATTAGAACAAACTCAACCCAAGCGCCTTTGATGACGTGGATGATTACGTTAATGTTTATCATCTGTCCATCATCGTCTAAAGCCCGCCCTGACAATTTCATTGGTCCGAACAGTTTCTGTTCGGGCATAATTACTTCTCTATGGATCAAGTCTAGACCGAACTGCCCGTGCAAAAAAATTTGTGGGCGGGGCTAAATTCGTCTGGCATGCAGGCTAATAGTAGGCTACAGTGGAGAGAAAGGTCATGTTGGAGAGGGATTTGAGCGCACGTCATTTTACCGCTGAGCGGTTCATGAGTGAAGCTCCGCTTTGCTTTGCTGACATGCTCTGGTAAGGTAGGCAGGTTTTTTGCGTTCATTTTTATTTCCTGTCGCTGTGCAAGCTCGTTTATTGTATATGACTGTGAGAACCTTTTATTTAAAGGTTTAATGTAGGCAACAGTCCATTGCATTACGATTGCAAGAAGAATCAATATTGGGAAAATTGTGATGCAGTCCCGGTGTATATAGGCTGTTAAAACGAGTGTTCTCACCGATATATTTGTTGTTCTTTCGTGTTTTACAGACTCGATATTGTTTCTTATAAAAATGTGGTGACCATGCAGCAAAAAAAAAAAAAAAAAGTTTTTAAACCGTTTAACTGATAGTATTAATCGGTCAAAATTCATACTATCGGTTAAACGGTCAATATGAGCATCCCTAATATGAAACAAAGTCTCAACTTTGAAATTGTCTTTTTTTTTTTTTTAGAAATTTAAACAATAAATACCGTTTTGTGGCTTTTTAATGTGTAGCTGTAGCGCCTCAGTTAAAGCTGCTCGTGAACCGGTCATCTCTTCCTTCTAGTTTATTGAGAAGCACAAAAATAAACATGAATGAACACTAAAGGAAATGTTGTTTCAACCGCGGAAAGACGTCAGTACACCGTTTTTCCAAGTTCAAGTCCACCGACGTTAATCTACTAACTCTCCTGACTGTTTTGTCGGACAAAACGGCAGATTCGGCTAATGTGATTGGTCAGATCGCCTGTCAATCAAACTTGCGGCGCAGGGTGAATTCAAACCCATCATGTCGAACAGTGCACATCTGAAGTGTCTTAGATGATTTAACAATAACATAAAAAATGTTATATATCGTCAGATACCGATATGGAGGCCAGTATATTGTGCATCCCTACTTTTGATCAAAAGTATTCTGAGCACTTTTAGTATAAAAGTTGTGGGTACTTCCAGTGTAGACAGCTTCACTGATTATAATGGGATATATTATTACAATGTTATTAAGAGTTGCACATGGAATTGATGTAGTATTCCTGCCCTGTTCCTTGCGGTAAAAAATACGCAGAAATTATTTAAACAACAACAACATCATTTATGTTAAACGGAGATGAGAGTACTGCACTTCAAAAAAACTGTTATATTGAGCAATCTGTATGATACCATTTGCGTTGAATTGTTTGAATTCTGTGGAAATATACCAAGATTTTCTTTCTGTGGAATTCTGTGGGTGCACATTCTGTGTGGGTCTAAGTATCAGTCATGTCAACCTAACTACTGTTTTTGTGTCTTGCCCTCTATTTTCCTTTCTTTCCTTCTTTCAAGTTGCGAAGCACCAGTGAATATGAAGAGAGAAAACTCATTCGTGCAGCCATTCGCCGGCTGAGAGATGAGGAGATACGAGGTGAGATTGCATCTAAAGGGCTGGAAAAATATCTCTATACGTCTGTGTGTGTGTGTGTGTGTTTGTGTTTACATTCCCCCCGTTCTCATTCATAGGAGCATTAGAGAAGGTTCAGACCGCTGGCCAAAGAACAGAGCAACGACAAAATCCTCAAAGCAGCTTTGACCTACAGGTGAGTAAATGTGGCGTGGTGAATATCAGAAGCTGTAAATCTCAGGGATAACTAGGCTGAAGTTTGTAGATTAATGTGGAATGAGGGGAGAGAAATCTGTAGACGCTCAACTGGAGATTGTTTTGACATTTTCAGAAATTCATGAATTCAATTAAAGTGGGAAATAGGGTCAGGGTTAGGATTTTATGTTGTTTTTCAGTCACACTTTAGATTAGGGTTCAATTCTCACTATTAATTACGACTTTTGCCTTAGCTAATTCCTAATTACTGCTTATTAATAGTTAGTAAGGTAGTTGTTACATTTAGGTGTTGGGTTGATTAAGGGATGTATAATATGATCATGCAGAATAAGGCATTAATATGTGCTTTATAAGTGCTAATAAACAGCCAATATCCTAGTAATATGCATGCTAATAAGCAACTAAACTAAAGTTTTCTGTTTTTCTAATAATTTGCACGTAATCACTAAAATCTAAGTACATATATGGAAAATGATGTAATGAATATAATGGCATATCACTGTGCAAATTTGATTTATGTTCAGGTAGTGCAGCACATCTTTATTGACATCTCAAGCTCAGATAAATACACCTTTATTATAAGTTTGTTTAAAGAGGACCTGTTGTGCTTTTTTACCTGTTCAACTCTCTTTAGTGTGTAATGCTGCTGTTTGAGCAACATTGAACATGAAAAATGTCTGCAAAGTTACAAAGGGAGTTCTTCTCTACCTATATCAGTGTTTCTGAACTCCCTGAAGGCCTGTACACACCGGTAGTGTTCACACCCAAGCGATTTTCAGCAGTGAACGTGCAAATTCAGTAGATAGCGCTCCCGGTACACAACCTGGTGCTGCGGCACTTCTGACACTCGCTTGTCACACAGAAGAAGAAGAGAGACAGTATTTATGTGCTTGCCAAAACCCATAAGACATATTATGTCTATGGCCAAAACCATTCACACACTTTTTGCTAACTGGCAAGCAGCATTAGCAGCTCATCTTCTTTGTCTACTAACTACTTCTTCGTCGTATCTGAAAAAGCGCCGATCTCATTGGTCGACCAGTTTTTAACGTGTCGCGTCAAAATAATTTTTTTTATTTATTAATTTTTTTTAAAGCAGCACTAGGTAGGTTTTGCTCTCGGGGGCCCCCTACAGTTGGGAAACATTATTGTCCTGTCGTAAACTCTGTCATCCTACATCAGGGGATGCATCGCACGTGCATTTGTTGACATGACAACTATGATAGCCCTGAACACTGCAGGAGGAGTTCACATGCAGGTGTTTTGCTTGCGTCGTGTGTGAAATGTCTTCATCCCAGGTACAGTGGCATATGTTTCAGCATGTCATATCAATATAATTTCATGGGTTTTATTTTTTTTTTTCAAACGCCAAATGATCGCGATGCTCACGTTTACAAGCCAGCGTCATTATAGTAGTCTAGTCTATTGGTTACCGTTTTACAGAATCTATATGATACTTCAATTCAATGTTTGAGTGGTAGGTAATAACCATATATCGTCAATATAATAAATTGACCTCCTTCAGCTCACGCCAACGAGCAAACGCTGGCCCAATGTTGATCCTCGTCCTGCCTTTAATACGATCACTTTCTCATTTCCTCTTTTTGCATTCCTCCGACAAAACCTTTGCTTTCTTCTTTTTCTGTGCTGCCTCGGCCATGACTATAACATCCGGCAAACTATAAAAAGGATAGTTGGGCTCGCACGTCCGAATTTAAGGAAGTGGGGGTGATGGTGGAAGTGACGTATATGCCGTAAAGCAGTCGAATTTTGTAGTTCTTTTTTTTCTCGGGTTACTACCCGAAACCCGAAGTTTAAAAGTACGATTAAAAACGATACAGACCCCGTCAGGCTATGGCAGACGTGCCATTCAACCTATTGTAAGTCGATGTATCATCACAAGAGTCTTGAAAATATATTATGAAGGTTGAAAAGTTACCTAGTGCTGCTTTAAATGACGCTTTTACGCCTGCCGTTTTGCACACCGGTGTGCACACTCACATTGGCGCCCTTTGTTTAGTCACGAGGCGTTAAACGTCGGCAATTAAACGCGCGCGAAAATCGTCCCGGTGTGAACAGGCCTTGAAACGCCTCCATTGTAGTTCTGAGTTTTCTTCCGGGAACGAACGCACCACAATATTCCTCATTTAATAATTCCTGCCTAAAGGTAGAGACACACCAAACCGACTCCAAAAAACTAGCCCTTATGAAACCGACTGTGTTGTCGCTTCGCCTGGGTCGGGGGAAAAAACATCACCTGAACACACCAAAAGGACTACAGGCGGCTGTCAACTAGCACACGCGTTCTGCACCTGCGTGTAAAGGAGATGACTGTCTATATAAGCAGATCAGCATATTCGTCTATATTCGTCATTCAAAAAGGGAAAGCAAAACTAAGACTGCAAGTATACAAAGCAGCGCTTGTTTACTGTTTTGAATATCAGTACTCCACTCCACTCATGTTATGAAAATATCCACGCAGTGTTGCTCAGGTAAGATGACGTAAAATTATAACAGCCTTCTATCTGTTCAGTTTTGACTTACTTGCTCGCTTTCATCCCTTTTGCGCTTATTCTCGCGCACTGACTCGTTTGCTAAGCTGAACAGCCAATCGGAGTACTCTCTCACACCTTCTACATGTTGAATTGGCCAAAAAAAAAATCAGACGGCCGACTGTCGGCTTGGTGTGTCCTTGGCTTAAGCCATACCCTAAATACAGGGAGTGCAGAATTATTAGGCAAATGAGTATTTTGACCACATCATCCTCATTATGCATGTTGTCTTACTCCAAGCTGTATAGGCTGGAAAGCCTACTACCTATTAAGCATATTAGGTGATGTGCATCTCTGTAATGAGAAGGGGTGTGGTCTAATGACATCAACACCCTATATCAGGTGTGCATAATTATTAGGCAACTTCCTTTCCTTTGGCAAAATGGGTCAAAAGAAGGACTTGACAGGCTCAGAAAAGTCAAAAATAGTGAGATATATTGCAGAGGGATGCAGCAGTCTTAAAATAGCCAAGCTTCTGAAGCGTGATCATCGAACAATCAAGCGTTTCATTCAAAATAGTCAACAGGGTCGCAAGAAGCGTGTGGAAAAACCAAGGCGCAAAATAACTGCCCGTGAACTGAGAAAAGTCAAGCGTGCAGCTGCCAAGATGCCACTTGCCACCAGTTTGGCCATATTTCAGAGCTGCAACATCACTGGAGTGCCCAAAAGCACAAGGTGTGCAACACTCAGAGACATGGCCAAGGTAAGAAAGGCAGAAAGTCGACCACCACTGAACAAGACACACAAGCTGAAACGTCAAGACTGGGCCAAGAAATATCTCAAGACTGATTTTTCTAAGGTTTTATGGACTGATGAAATGAGAGTGAGTCTTGATGGGCCAGATGGATGGGCCCGTGGCTGGATTGGTAAAGGGCAGAGAGCTCCAGTCCGACTCAGACGCCAGCAAGGTGGAGGTGGAGTACTGGTTTGGGCTGGTATCATCAAAGATGAGTTTGTGGGGCCTTTTCGGGTTGAGGATGGAGTCAAGCTCAACTCCCAGTCCTACTGCCAGTTTCTGGAAGACACCTTCTTCAAGCAGTGGTACAGGAAGAAGTCTGCATCCTTCAAGAAAAACATGATTTTCATGCAGGACAATGCTCCATCACACGCGCCCAAGTACTCCACAGCGTGGCTGGCAAGAAAGGGTATAAAAGAAGAAAATCTAATGATATGGCCTCCTTGTTCACCGGATCTGAACCCCATTGAGAACCTGTGGTCCATCATCAAATGTGCGATTTACAAGGAGGGAAAACAGTACACCTCTCTGAACAGTGTCTGGGAGGCTGTGGTTGCTGCTGCACGCAATGTTGATGGTGAACAGATCAAAACACTGACAGAATCCATGGATGGCAGGCTTTTGAGTGTCCTTGCAAAGAAAGGTGGCTATATTGGTCACTGATTTGTTTTTGTTTGGTTTTTGAATGTCAGAAATGTATATTTGTGAATGTTGAGATGTTATATTGGTTTCACTGGTAAAAATAAATAATTGAAATGGGTATAAATTTGTTTTTTGTTAAGTTGCCTAATAATTATGCACAGTAATAGTCACCTGCACACACAGATATCCCCCTAAAATAGCTAAAACTAAAAACCACTTCCAAAAATATTCAGCTTTGATATTAATGAGTTTTTTGTGTTCATTGACAACATGGTTGTTGTTTAATTATTAATGTTGTAAAATTAATCCTCAAAAATACAACTTGCCTAATAATTCTGCACTCCCTGTAAAGGAGCGGGCCTGGTTGAGTTAGTTAGTTAGTTAGTAGTGTGTTCGCAGTTATGGTAAGGGGCAGGTAATTTCCCAAACACACTCGAAAAGCTCGAGAAACCATCACAACGCACTGGTCCAGCTGACCAATCAGAGCACATTGTGTTTTTTCAGAAGGCGGGGCTTCATAGAGACCGGAATTAAACAGAGTGTTACTGACAGACTGGGCTCTGCGTTCCGCTCCATGTTTTTATGCCCTTCACTCGCTAACTTCCCTCCGTCATGTGGACTCGGATGTGCGTCATTGCTTACGTTGCACGAGTGCACACTACTGGCGGAACTCATGCATAAGAGTTAAATGTGTTTTTGTTTTATGCACCATTCTATATGCATTTAAGTTGTTGTAGAAATTAAAATATATAAAATCATAGGTATGTGAGCTGTTGGAGAACAATAAAATCAATAGTATGTAGACTGTAAACATAAGGTAGCTACAAGTATTATGCGATTAAATCTCAACATATTAAAATATTACACATTTGTGTGATTTTTCTTTTTTTTAATTCTCAAAATAATTAATACGTCATACACTTCAGTTAAGCGTGATCTGCTGTGAAGTCACAATCAAGTTGCATTGTGGGATATAGAGTTGCTTGAAGTGTACTTGAAGAGTAGACTCGCTCCCTTTGTCAAAAGGGTCTGTCTATATAAACTTCCCTCGCTGCAAGAGTGGCGGGCATTCCCCTGAGGGGAAGTGCTTAGGGAAGGTCACAAGTGCATGTCTAAAAGTGGAGTGAAACGCAGCCTGGGAAGAAAGGAGCCGCAACAATGGAGAATATGGGAAAAATGATTTGATGAATGATGAAACAGTTTCTAAAATGTGGCTCTAGAAACATTAGTTGATTAAATAATGAAGATTTTTCTGGTCGCTAAATGCAATTTTGTTGTTACTCCCATATTTACAGCAAAATATAATACCTAAAATGTATGAATTCATTGAAAAGTATGTTAAAGAACATTTGCTAAAAGTTTTTCCAAATATGCAAATAGGTGTACTGAATATTTTAGCAACCTTTTATCCTCATTCATCCTTTCATACTCCTTTTTTTGCTTTCACTTTCTTTTCATTCCAACTTCCCATATGACACACACACACACACACACACACACACACGCCTTTGTCCTCCAGTGACTTTAATGTGTTAACACAGATCTCGCCGCCGACTGAAATGTGGGGAATGTTAGAAATGAGCTGCTTCTTTCACCTTAATCTACCCTTGTCCCTCTCCACTCCTCCTTGTCAAATTAGTTTATTTCATTTCTTTATCCTCAAGTTACTCCTCTATTTCCATGGCTCTTTCCCAGGCATTATCTCAGCGAGACTTTTGAGTAAACATCAGCACCCTTACCTGTGTATCCGTTTATAATTGTTTGTAATATTACCCACATCCAACTGAATGCCTAGTACGTTTACTGAAACTAACAGGTAACCAAATGTGACGTGTTTTAAGCAACGGGAAAGAAAGATATAAGGAGATCCAGAGTGATCATATCTTCACTTATTGGGTATCACATCTTCATAAGCAGCTTTTCAATGAGGGAATAAAGCCTGCAATGGTAATATGGCACAGGTTATTTTCGTGTCACAGAGGATATGTAACAATGAGTTTGCCATCAACATTTGAAATTTAATGCAAAACTTCCCACCCATCTTCTTTCAGTTGATGCTCGGGACAAAGGCAAAACACAAAGTGTTGGTTAGTGCACATAATATGCTGTTTGCAAGATTCTTTTTACTGAAAATTAGCCTTTATGTTCTCGTCACATGACCTGCTGTGCGCTTGCGACATCCTGAGAACTCTGTTATTGTTAAAGCATCTAAGACACTTCAGGGGCCCTATCTTGCACCCAGCGCAATTGACTTTGTACACCGACGCATGTGTCATTCCTATTTTGCACCCGCGCAAAGCGCGCTTTTCCCTCCACAGAAGCACGTCGCTAAACTAGTGAATGAACTTGCGCTCCCTGGGCGGTTCAGCGCAAAAAAGGAGGCGTGTTCCGGCGCAAACAATCCCTGGTGCTATTTTGCTGTTCCATTAAACAATTGCGCCACTGACCAGAAAAAAACCTAGTCTAAAGTCAGTGGCGCGTTGCGCGTTGTTCATTATGCTATTTTAAGGGCGCATGCTTGACCATAGCGTGCACAACGCGCATACACTTTGCTCATGTAATCTACACAGATGCAACAGTTATTTTTGCAAATCATAAATTGTTACACTAAAAAAATATTAACACATGAGATGACGGAAATCATTTCGGTGTGCCACGAAGATGTGAAAAAATAGGCACAAATCTAGCTTAAAAATTATTCAGGCTAATTATTTATTTAACCGACACTATTTTGGGTGGGTTTCTCCCATCCCCATACAACACAACTTCTCTGTCTTTCACTGCTCTTACAAGAACATCAGTCTCCTCGGCTGTGAACCGCTCCTGGCGTGCGCCTGGTAAATACGCCATAATAATAGCAATCCATAATGGAACTTGCGCACCTGCTTTTAAAGGGAATGTTGGATGACGCTCTGATTGGTTTATTCACGTTACGCCCAAACCACACCTATGAATAATGAAGCTACTTCAGACCAACCCATTTTAGATTTGCGCCGGGCGCAAGAGCCATTTATCCCGCCGGGAAAATAGCAACAGCGCCGAGACCGGCCCACAAAGTTACTTGCGCTTCGCGCTTTGACACTTGCGTTTCAGATCGTTAAAATAGGGCCCCAGATGTGCACTGTTCGACATGATGGGTTTGAATTCACCCTGCGCCGCAAGTTTGATTGACAGGCGATCTGACCAATCACATTCGCCGAATCTGCCGTTTTGTCCGACAAAGCAGTCAGGAGAGTAAGTAGATTAACGTCGGTGGACTTGAACTTGGAAAAACGGTGTACTGACGTCTTTCCGCGGTTGAAACAACATTTCTTTTAGTGTTCATTCATGTTTATTTTTGTGCTTCTCAATAAACTAGAAGGAAGAGATGACCGGTTCACGAGCAGCTTTAACTGAGGCGCTAAATTTTTTTTTTCCATCTCGTGGCGTAGACGCACCTGGAAAAAACAAGCGTGTCACAGGGCATGACCGTCATGACAGTGTTGCTCTTGTGTGGGCGCTTGACGCGCATCTACATTTAAAGGGGTGGTTAATAATGATTTCACTTTAAGTCAGTGTGTAATGTTGCTGTTTGAGCATAAACAACATCTGCAAAGTTACGACGCTCAAAGTTCAAAGCAAAGGGAGATATTTTCTTTTAGAGAAATCGCTTTTTAAGAGCTACAACAAACAGCTGGTAGGGACTACAACGAACATATTCACGAGTTGGTGACATCACGAACCCTAAAATTAACATAAACCCCGCCCCCGGGAACACAACAAAGGCCATTTTGAGAAGAGGAAGAGTTGTTGTAGTCGAGCACATTTGGGAGTCGCTCAAGCTGTCGCATCCGTCTTTCACATTTATTGCAATACAGTACGAACACAAATGCAATAGCACGTCATAAAGCAAGATGACAACATAAGTTATAACCGTAATTCAACTAAACTACACCTGTTGTCTCCTCATGCAGCTCTGGCTCTGTGCATCTTACAACAGTTCCCACACCAGCGATTTATAGATTATCATGCTAATCGATGACTTGAAGATAGTTAACTCCACATCAGCTACATAAATTCATCAACTAACCCTTCAGTCTCATTCTACATGTTGTCACTTCTTCTCGAGTCTCTCCATCATTGTCCCACTCCGGTTTGAACATAAAAGGCTGAACAGTTTCTGACATTTTCAGTGTGTGTCTGCGTTAGGTAATCTGAGCTGCTAACATGAGCTCTTGAAGCTCCGCCCTCTTCTTGAAAGGGGGCCGGGAACAGCAGCTCATTTGCATTTAAGGGTATTTTGAGCTAAACCTTCACATACACACTCTGGGGACATCAGAGACTTATTTTACATCTTGTAAAAAGGAGCATAATAGGAGCATAATAAAATAACGAATTTGCTTTAAGTAAGCAAGGAAATAGTGTTTTAACATAAATATTATTAAACTGTAGCTTTGATTGAATATTTTTAGTATTTTCATACTTTTCATATAGCTATTGTGCCACAAGTGACTGATAAAATGTGTTAAAAAATAGAAAGAATGGACCCTCTTGTTCATTCTTGATATTTACATCTGCTTTGTATACAGTATTTCACTTTAGTCCCTGAGTACGAATGTTTTTCCAGTGTATTGTCTGAGTGATTCCCTCGTGTTTACCAGAAGAATTCTTCTTTTGAACGTTTTCCTTCTGTGACATGAGGTCTGTGCGTTTGTGCTTTCATGTTTTGTTTGCTTCGTTTTTGTTATATCTCAGTTTGACATCTTTTCCTGTGTACAAAGACTGGCTTTGGGAATCATGGTACTCCAGTGTGGAAACTATGGAGGCTGGTTTTGACTTTGAGTTTCAATTTTGATATATAAGTATATGAATAATATGTATATGAACATATACAGACAGTATATGAACTCATTGAATAATATGAAATTATTTCTAGATGTAGACTATTTATGAAGCTCTAAATATGAAGTTGTTCTAATAGAAAAATAATTGGAAAAAAATAGTTTCCCTAAATACATATGATTATATGATTTGGCAGTTTTAGACTGTTTTTATGTCACTTGAAGGTGCAAAGTTTGAAACGGGTCCACGTCTGCAGTTTATCTGTTGACCTGCAATATAATGAGAGGCAAGAGACTTGAGTTAACCAGGAAGGGTGGGATGTGAGGAGGAAGAGAGTGGGAGTGGTCAGGAAGAAGGGGGAGTGGCCAGTGTGATTGTGTGTGTGTGTGTGTGTGTGTGTGTGTGTGTGTGTGTGTGTACGGTAGCTGGAGCTCAGTGACTGAGTGCTGCATTTTATGTGCCGTACACACGTGTGGACTGAGAGCTTCATACAGGAACTCCAGAAGAAGGTAAATGAGTCTTTCATGAAGGGTTTATTCATGGGTTACTATAAATATTGTGCTGTTGACATAAGTGTCATAGTTTCATTAATATGGATTAAATGCCATACATTTTTACATTTATTTAACTGTATTCATTGCTCAAATGTTAATGAATTTACATTAGAATTAAAGTTTCATTTTTCAGTACAAAATTAAATGACTAAAGTATATATACCACATTTTAAGTGTGTGTGTGTATTCCGTGTATATTTGTGTGTGTGTTGTGTATGTATATATGTGTGTGTGTGTGTGTGTGTGTTTGTGTATATATATATATATATATAAAGTGTAATTTATTCCTGTGATCAAAGCTGAATCTTCAGCATCATTACTCCAGTCTTCAGTGTCACATGACCCTTCAGAAATCATTCTGATTTAATGATTTGATGCTCAAGAAATGTTCATTTTCAATGTTGAAAACCGTTGTGGCTTGACTGTTTCCCAATGACATTTGCGTGTTTTTGTGGAAACTTGATAAAAAAAAATTATAATTCTTGGATGAATAGAAAGTTCAAAAGAACAGCATTTATTTGAAATATGAATCCTTGTCTTTATTGTCACCTTTGATCAACTTAATTCATCCTTGAGATTGAGAAGAAGAAAAAAAAAGATTGACCCCAAACATTTGAACCGTAGTGTCTGCATAATAAAGGAAACTAAAATATGTAAATAAATCTAAAAATGCAAAAATTACATTTCCCTCGAATTGTTTGAGAGAGACAAAGGGAAACTGACCTGTGAATTTGGCAGAATTTTGACACTCCCATTCTTGTATATTCATTAAATGTGGTGTGTGATCTCTCATTTTACCTTGTGTGTGTGTGTGTGTGTATGTGTTGGAGCCAAAATGACAGGCCCTGCTTCTGTATTTCACTCATCGTGAGTTAAGTGTGTGTGTGGTTCACCAGACTTATCCAGACGCTCATGGAAAATGACACCGACTGCTTCACACACACTAGATCTTATGAGCTTTTTGCACTCGGCTGCCTCAAATTTGGACAATTTAGAAGATGTAAAGCTTTATGTGGCATTGAGGGAAAAATGTTTTTCATGCTAGTAGGAGAGAAGCAGAGATCTTGTGGGAGTTCAGGAGAGTCCATTTGGCTCACAATTTACTTTGGTCACTATCTGAGTTCCTCTATAACTGCTTTAGCATGATTACTAGATTAAACCTGTCACAAAGGATCTACCACACACTCACACATGCACAGGCTTAAAGTCAGAAAATAAAAATCAGTCGTAGGTTTTCTCATCCTCTCGTCACTTAGAACCACATACTATATGACTGACTTTCGTCTGTGGAGGGAAGCGGCTTTTTCCATGATAAAAGTAAATGGGGGGCCGGGGCTTTCAAGCTCCTAAAAGACCAAAAAAGTACAGTAAAAGTTGTTCATGCAACTCGTGCTCTATAATCAAAGTGTTTGAAAGCCACGCGACAGCTTTGTGTAAGGAACAGGCTAAAATTTGAATGGCAACCTCGATTTGAACTTCAGAAAAAGCCATTTCTCATGCGTTTTCATGGCAGCACCTTGTAATTATAGTGTAGACATATGGATGTGACTGCTGCCGAGCAACGTCTGCGTCTGTGTGCTTTATATCTGTTTTTTACAAACAGAGAAATGATGCTTTGCTGTTTGCAAGTAAAATCTTGCAGGTTTACTCTGGGACGAAATGGTCATTTACATATGTTAGGTTTAAGTCATTCTCTCAACACTTCAGCTGGTCTGAAACAAAAACACTCCAACGCATGACCTCGTGTCATACCTGATTATTTCTGTTTGTGTTGGGCTGCTGATTAACTGCGGTTTGGTGTTTATTGTACCATATAACTGTTAATCCTTTTACAGCAGGTAGACAATCACGTTAAGCCAAAAAGACCTAAAGTCCACGGCGTTAAGCTAACACTAAACATCTTAGTCCTTTCAGCCTTCTTTACAACTCGCATACAAGCTCAAAAGCTTAAAGGTTCAGTCTGGTTCACTGTGAGAGAATTCTTTGTATTTATTTATATTCTCATATATTCTATAATTCTGCGCTTGAACGAGCATCAGCAGGAGTCTCACGATTCGGTTCAATTAATTTTCGAATTTGAATTTAATTTAGTTTCAATATATGCATAGATTAGCCTGACAAGCCAGACCCACATCAAGACGTCGGGTCTGGAAACTCACCATTGGCAGGGCTCAATCCGAGGGGTGGGATAAACGGTTGTCTTTCAAATTCCCTCTGCACGCAATAGGATAGCGCTACAACCAACCAAAGCAACGAAGAAGGTGAAGCGGAGCTAGTTGATAGATTAAACTTTCACTGTATCCAGTAAAACTCAGAACACATCTTCCTTTCTTAAGAATGACTTCAGTGGCGTTCTTTTCTCAAAGAAAAGCTGAACTCCACGTCTTCCAGAGTCGCGGCCAAAGCCGATTCGAAAGACCACTGTTCGCCAGCTTCTTTGTTTACAAGTAGCACGCGGTGTCGTCATTATGTTAAAGGCCCACTGAAATCTAAATTTAAGTTTTTTAGCTTTTAGTATGATTATGTAAGCCTTAAGGTTAGGAATAAGCTGGTGTGTGTTCCAAAACAATGCCAAAATGTGCATTTAGGAGATCTAAGCATTCAAAACTTACAGTCTCTCACTTCCGTTAAAAAGGATCACAGATTTTGAGGACATCATCGCAGACTTCACCTTCTCATCAAATCTTCTGTCCAATTAAATGCTCTCTAGAATCTGAAGCACCGCGTCTGAAATCGGTCAGTTTACACATTTACTATTTTCTACATGGTGGAAGGCTCAGTGCACTATATATGCGATAGGAAACAGTATCGTGTAAATATGCTTTCAGTTGAGGCGAATGAAGTCTCACGTTTCACGTTAGTTTCACGTGCACGGCAGCAGCGCGCGCACATAGTCTAGACCAGAGCCGTTGACTAGAGACGCGAGAGTGAGTGGATCATATGTGCGAGTTGGCGCAGACAACAAAACATATCGGACCCATTTAAATTCTGCACAGAATGCTTATTTCAAAGAGATATGGAGGAGATTATGATGATAAACGGTTAGAGATTGGGAGGAAACTGTGTCTTTACCAAACAGAAAGGCTCTAGTCAAACTGTGGGATTAACAAAACGCTATTGGCTGTTTCAAAAAAGAGGAGGAGCTGCTAACAGCTGGAGCCGTTTCAGGGGAAATTACTTCAACACATTGAATAATGCTGCGCGTTTCAAGGCACTTCAGTGGGCCTTTAAACCCGCCCACCGACTCTATACACGATGCGATTGGCCTGACTAGAGTTTGGTTTTTCCAGCTCGCAAGCCAACGGAGAGTTGCTAGACGACCCTGGCTGCAAATTACTGCCTCTAGGGTGCGTCTAGATTTCTAGACTATGCATAGATTGATTTTAGATTCTATTCTAAACTTGTTTTTGAATTTGATTTAATTTATTGTCCTTGAAGCCTCCTTGTATATAAGAAAAAACTGTGCCCCCTATTGATTGATATTTAATACAACTCATAGGTGTAATTAAACTCTAAATTAAGTTGATTTAAGTATGGAATAATTGACGACGGGCCGTTGAAATATTAGAAAATAATGCACACGCGAAGTAGTAATGCGCTCATGATGCAACGCAGAGTGAGAAATATCATGTAGCTTTTAAGTCGCTAAACTATTTTACTGATAAAATCGTCAGAGCAGCGCTGACAACACATTTCTGAGCAGGTGTGTGTGTGGGAGAACAGAGAGAGCGGGAGAAAGAGTATGTGCTTTCCGTACATAATAAAATGTAGTTTTGTGGCAAAAATGGAAATAATTAGTCGTTTTTATCCTATTGTTTACTATATTTATTTGTGGGTTTTGGTTCTTTTGCTCTTGTCGGCTGTAAGGACCTTTTGAAATGACTGAAATCATTTGGCGGAGTGATATGGAGCTGTAATGCGGTCAAGACCAGCTGGGACTACTTTAGTTGTGCGTTTCCCTGAAGATAATTGCACACCTTAGAACATTCATCAGATTCAAGCATTCAACAGCCCCCATACTTATAATAACCCCAATGTTATTGTTTTACTTCATCAATCAATTTATAATAGGCTATCGAAATATATTATATTGAACTATTGTAATAACCTTTTTTTTTTTTGGGGATATTGCCAATACTAGTTTTATTGTTTATATTTGTTCCCCTGGTACCTGGTTTTGCCAAGTATTTTTATTATATTGAGTTTTTAATGGGCTTGTTTTGCTTTTTTTGTGACATCTGGCAACACTTACTTGAGCTTTAAAGGGATCGTTCACCAAAAAATGACAAATCTGGGTGTCAACCTCAAAACTTGCTCAACCTCAAGTTGTTCCAAACTTGTATGAGTTTCTTTCATCTGTTAAACACAAAAGAAGATTTTTTAAAGAATGTTGGTAACCAAACAGGTGTCGGCACCCATTGACTTCCATGGTATTTTCCCCCCTACTTGGAGTAGAAGGAGAGCAGCAATATGAGTACTGTACATCAGCTACTCTTAGTAGGGTTATTTAATAAGGTAGTTGAAATTGTACACGCCTTGTTACTGCATTATCATTTTACTCAAGCCCAGTGGAGACTGAGACACCTGAGAGCAAGTCATTGATTCAAGAGATTCGTTCAAAAATGCTGATTCATCCAGTTATGAAACAAGTGACATCTTAATGAGTGAGTCATTGAACACTCTCAGAAAAAAGGTACAAAAGCTGTCACTGGGGCGGTAGCCTTTCCAAAGGTATACCTTTATACCTAAAGAGTGCATATTAGTACCTTAGGGTGTGTTCACACGTGTCATGTTTGGTTTAATTGAAACGAACCCTGGTGCAATTGCTCTGTTAGTGCGGTTCATTTGAATAAGTATGAACGCTGACATCTGAACCCTGGTGCAGACCGAGACCGCTGAAAAGATGGGTCTTGGTCCGCTTGCAAACAATCTCTTGTGTGGTTCGACTGAAAAATGAACGCAACACGGACCAAAGACGTGTAAACGAACCAAATATGGGACACATTTTCACAAGATGTTACCCTATAAACGACAGAGTGCTCAAGCACACCTGTTTTTTTTTTTTCATGATGTTGCCCATCACGGTTCAGAACCGCGCCTCCTTGCAGCAGATCTTGGTTTGTGTGTGTGACCAAGGGATTCCTGCCACTGTTTTGACTCCTTGACACATTTTATAAGCTCTTAACGAGTTCTCATAATACCATCATATACACTCACCTAAAGGATTATTAGGAACACCATACTAATACTGTGTTTGACCCCTTTGACGCCTTGAGAACTGCCTTAATTCTACGTGGCATTGATTCAACAAGGTGCTGAAAGCATTCTTTAGAAATGTCGGCCCATATTGATAGGATAGTATCTTGCAGTTGATGGAGATTTGTGGGATGCACATCCAGGGCACGAAGCTCCCGTTCCACCACATCCCAAAGATGCTCTATTGGGTTGAGATCTGGTGACTGTGGGGGCCATTTTAGTACAGTGAACTTATTGTCATGTTCAAGAAACCAATTTGAAATGATTCAAGCTTTGTGACATGGTGCATTATCCTGCTGGAAGTAGCCATCAGAGGATGGGTACATGGTGGTCATAAAGGGATGGACATGGTCAGAAACAATGCTCAGGTAGGCCGTGGCATTTAAACGATGCCCAATTGGCACTAAGGGGCCTAAAGTGTGCCAAGAAAACATCCCCCACACCATTACACCACCACCACCAGCCTGCACAGTGGTAACAAGGAATGATGGATCCATGTTCTCATTCTGTTTACGCCAAATTCTGACAGAAATCGAGACATTTTTCCAGTCTTCAGCTGCCTAATTTTGGTGAGCTTGTGCAAATTGTAGCCTCTTTTTCCTATTTGTAGTGGAGATGAGTGGTACCCGGTGGGGTCTTCTGCTGTTGTAGCCCATCCGCCTCAAGGTTGTGCGTGTTGTGGCTTCACAAATGCTTTGCTGCATACCTCGGTTGTAACGAGTGGTTATCAGTCGGCCCATCAGTCGGTCCATTCTCCTCTGACCTCTAGCATCAACAAGGCATTTTCGCCCACAGGACTGCCGCATACTGAATGTTTTTCCTTTTTCACACCATTCTTTGTAAACCCTAGAAATGGTGCCACGCTCAAAATTGCTTAAATCACCTTTCTTTCCCATTCTGACATTCAGTTTCAGGAGAGTTTCAGAGTTCAGGAGATTGTCTTGACCAGGACCACACCCCTAAATGCGTTGAAGCAACTGCCATGTGATTGGTTGATTAGATAATTGAATTAATGAGAAATTGAACAGGTGTTCCTAATAATCCTTTAGGTGAGTGTAGGGTGCGCACATACAACGAGCACATTTAGCCCAGAACACAGCATTGTTTTGGATGTTGTGCATCAGGTTGTGAACAAATACCTATGCCTTTTATGTTCGGTATCTTTAGGTTCGGTGTTAATGCCAATGTGAACGCTACACAGACCAGATACATGGTACCAAAAGTGTACATATTACTATCTAAATGGTACATATTATAACTTTTTTAAAGGGTATACCATCCCAGTGACATCTTTTGTACCTTTTTTTCTGAGAGTGAATCATTCATTTGAGTTTTTAAAAAAAATTCAAATGAATTGCATATATTGGCCACATTTATCTTGGTCTCCTATTCAGAATGATTTGTCATTGAATATGGCTTCAGATGCAATGTATTTGAGTTTATGTATTTGTTTATTTTTTGCAGGGCGTGCAGGATAACATCAAGGCAGAAGTGCTCCTCAGCCAATCTGAGAGAATTGAGAACCACAGAGAAGGCAAGTTAACTCACACAAAACAATCACTTAGTCATCTGAGAAAAGAGTTTAATCTAGCCAAAAAGTTTAGAAACGTTCTTCCACATCAAAGTAGACTATGGCGAGGGGGGTGTAAAGCTCATTTATGTCTGCCAAACAGACTTTCATCCCCCCTTCCAGGTCAACCCCTATATTTAGACACTCAGTCTGTTGAAGTAAAACTCCTTTCCTGTGACCCTGACATTTGTGGTGTTAGTGGTCCTTACTCAGCTGCTCAACCCAGTAATTTTGGCCAGAGTTAGAGCAGCGCCAAGCAAAGACGGTCTTAATGAGTGCAGAAATTAGACATTTTGGGAAGCCACTGTTTGTTGTTCAGATGGAGACAAAGGAAGTTTGGGGTTGGGACAGGACAGGGAAGAGCATTGTGGAGAATTAGGGAGGGGACATGCTTTTGTCTGACAAGTATTTTGAAGTTTGGGGTCAGAGACTTAAGCACATTTCGAGTTGAAGACGTTTATAAATTGGATAAAGAGAAACTGTCTTGCTTCTTTGTCATTTCCCATAGAAATAGTGCTGTGGTGGTACAGTAGTAGTAGTACAGTAGTACAATAGTACAGTGATCCCGTCAGGTGGTAATACGTCAGGCTTTTCGACTTAAAGTATGTTAAATTGGGATAATCTGTAAATAAAAAATATAAAAATGTTAAAGGAATAAGTCACACGTATTATTTCTTTCTGGCAATTATTTTTCATGGTTAAAGGAAGAATAAAAATTTTGAGAGAATTTCAAAACGATTCAAAAGTCGAAATTGAGAGTCATAATCAAGACAAATTCAGGCTTATGACAATCATAATTATAACGCAAGTCGAAATTATGAAGTACTAAGTCATGAGAAAAAGTCATAATTCAAAATAAGTTAAAAAAATGTGATAAAATGTCAATGACAGTCAAAATGATGGGATTAAAAATTATGAGAAGTCATAATGAAGATACACTAAGTCATAATTGAGAAGTTGAGTCATAATTATGACTGTCGAAATGAGAAGTCATTATGAGAGTCAAAATAGTGACATATTTAGGCATAACTTTATAAAGTTATTAGTCGAAATTGTAAATCATGATTGACGTCAAAATGGAGATAAAAAATTAGATGCTACTGTGTCATGAATTATGAGATAAAAAATGTTGAACTAATATTTGATCATTCTTACCTTTTCTATCATAATTTATTTACCAAAATCATTTTTTTCCTTATGTGGTTGAAACGGGCTTCGTTTGAGTATGTACAATTCACATGAAAAAGGTGAATGAAAGACTTTAATATATAGGTAATCTAATACTTATACAAATATAGAGTCGTATGAACTAGTGCTTTTGGGTCATTTTTGGAGTTCATTTCCATTTTAGGTGAATTATTCTTCCGACAAAAGACGCAGTGCATCTATAATGCCTGTTTTCCATACCAGCTGAAACCAATCTGTTTATCCAAAGAGATGATTGAGGGACTTTGTTGGCTTTGACATGCACTATTTTATAGCCTAGCATTTGTCTGAGAGTGTGGAGAGCCGCTCTTTGTGCTGAAGAATGCGTCTGGGGTTTGGATCTCTGAACTTCATTGCCTGCCACATCACTTGTGGTAAACAAAGCAGTCAAGATGGTAATCAAATTATGCACTTGAGCCTCAACACAGTCACACGTCTTAAGACGCGTCATTTATATTCACTTACTCTTAATTTAGCCAAGGGCTTTCTGATCACCATTAGCGTTTTTTTACGCTATATATAGTTGAAGTTGCAAGCTATCACTTTTGCACTTCGTATTTCAAATATTTGAATAGTAAATGTTTGACATTCATGATAATCATAAATCTTCAATATAAGACAACCTTCTTTTGAAAAGGCCTTTTAAGGAGTATATCCTGACTCTGTAAGCAGTGAAAATAACACAAGACGTAGACTAAGCAGCCCAAAAGCACAGACTTTGCTCTGAGATCTGAGAATGGTGGAAACAGAATGATACTTCCTGGCCAGATGTGAAAAGTATCAGGATGTCGGCACGACTGATTTCCTACAAATTCTGGGGATCTGCTCAGAAACACTGTTACCTTAAAAGAGCATTAGCTCTCTCTCATTACTGACGCGTCACACTCATATTATCAGTCGGATGAGAATTTTGACATGTCGCACTCTTTGCTTTTGCTACTATAAAAATGTCTCATGTCTCTTGTTTAAATTTGGAAGCTTTCAATAACAGCCACATATAATAAAGTAGCCCATTTTAGTTTATATCTTCACGTTTGAGCTGGTACACATGCAAAGTTGTCAAATATTTAGCTGAAGGTTTGACACTGTCACTTCCTGTGCCCACCATGGATTCTCTGTCTGGGTATCTCTGTCCTTGTTCGCCCTGAGTGTGCATATACTCAGGAAATGTGAAAGGAAATGTCCTATCTCCACCCAGCATGCACAGCTCATTACAATAACCATCTGACATTCCTTTGGCTTGGTTCTGTTCGTTTTGTCTGTGCCTGGCTGAATATATTTGCTTTTATATGTGGAGAATGTACTAGTATTTCACCATACATGCTAATGCAAATCTTGCAAGTCTCCTGAAAGAAATTCAGTATTCATACATTCAGTGAAGTTTGAGCTATGCTTTCACAACAACCAAAGACTTTATATATAGGAAGACTGTGCTTATGAATGGGAGAAAGTGCCACGCCCAATATGACGCATAAGCCTCGCCTTCTAAATGAAAGAGCCAATCGTTGATTAGTAAAGTCATTGCAGTTGCCGTTAGAAGCTCAGTTTGCTATAGAAACAGTCAAGTGTTGTTTAGGATTGCGCATGCGCATTAGCTTTGTACAGGCTGAAAAATTCATTTTTTTTTATCATGTTTTATTCTGCTGTAAAGTTGGGCATTTTAAAGTCCCTGTAAAGTCAAAACTAAACATGTGTTCTGAGTTTCTCACACCACAGATAAATGTGTTATTAACCACCCAGCCAAATTTGAATCATAAAAAAATCCGGGAAGTACATAAAATAGCTTATCTAAAACCTGAAAAAATGAGCAGCATTCTCTGCTCTCAAACGCTGGGGGTGTGTCCGCTGTCGGCACCGAAACCACGCCCACTCGCGGGAAAGCGGCAGTAGCACACAAGACAACACTCACTGATCACGAGCGTCTATGATCACGACGCACCAGATGTCGGTGGGACGGGAGGATGACGGCCTGGGCGGGGGATAGTCGGTTCTGCAGCGGATTATCAGTGATTCCCAGTTGTCTCTGGTGAAAGTTTGTAAAACGATCCGGTGTAAAGTCACTGCAGAGGTAGGTGTCGGTGATGATCCTCAGCTCTCTCCATCAAGGGTGCTGTTCACAAAATTAGTCCACCTCTTCATCGTTTTTGTTTTGTAAGCTGTTATGCAAGTTGTTGACTATAGTAACTAACAGTACTAACAGTAACTCGCGATCGAACTGATGCGAATGTGCTCTAGTTATGATCGTGTTAGGGGAGGAGTCAGGCTCGGTGGCTCCAGTGCGTCATCGAGCCACCGTTTTAGCCCCGCCCAGAAAATCCTGAACACAGCAACGGTGAAAAACTGTTTAACGGTCTAACTTCTGAATTCAGTACTTCATAGTTCACAGTCTTTGTAATGTGTTTCAGCAATACATTTCTAACATTTATAATGTGTTTAGAAACAAATCTCAGAATTGCCTTTACAGGGACTTTAACATGAGGCTCAATGAGATTCTGCTCTCTTCTGGAGCTTGTCTCTAGAGGCCAGTCGATGAATTGCAGTTTATGTCACTTCCGTATTGGCTTCAAGAGAAACTGGGGGAGGTTGCCGCTTGGTTTCAAGTGATGAGTTATATTTGAGGTCGATGAATGATGGGTGAATGTTTGGATTTCCTGTCGTTAACAATCTCTCCGTCACAGCCTGCTTGATTTTTGCCACTTCCTGCGGAGTTTTTACAACAAAACAAAATTTTGGTCGACCAAGACTCTTCTAGTGGACTAACGGTTTGTCGACTATTAGGGGGCTGCCCCAATTATGACAATTTAAAACAACTGTTTTGATAATGTAATTTATTCCTCCTGAATTTTCAGCATCATTACTCTAGTCATCAGTGTCACATGATCCTTCAGAAATCATTCTAATAGGTGACCCTGGAGCACAAAACCAGTCATGCGTCTCACGGGTATGTTTGTGGCAATAGCCTACAGTGTGTGGGTCAAAATTATACACTTTTCTTTAATGCCAAAAATCATTAGGATATTAAGTAAAGATCATGTTCCATGAAGATATTTTGTACATTTCCTACCATAAATGTATAAAAAATGTATTATTAGTAGTAATATGCATGGCTAAGGACATTTAGACCATTTTAAAGGCGATTTTCTCAAATTTTGATTTTTTTGCACCCTCAGATTCCAGATTTTCAAATAATTCAAATAAAGCTTATTTATTCAGCTTTCAGTTGATGTATAAATCTCAATTTATTAAAAAAAAATGACCCTTATGACTGGTTTTGTGGTCCAGGGTCACATATGGTGATTTGCTGCTCAAGAAATAGTTCTTGTCAATGTTGAAAACAGTCGTGCTGCCTCAAACGGTGATATGATTTCTTTTCAGGATTCTTTGATGAATAGCAAGTTCAAAAGAACAACATTTATTTGAAATCGACATCTTTTGTAACATTTTAAATGCCTTTTATTACTGTTGTTAAATTTAATGCATGCTGAATAAAAGTATTAATTTCTTACAATCAAAACTCTTACTGATCCCAACATTTGGAACGGTAGTCCAAAAGTTGACTTCACCAATTCACTTTAATAAATCAATATCATATTTGTTATAACTTTGTGTTCAAGTTATAAAATCAATGATATGAATGGAAAGCGAGCTGAGACTGAGACCTAAGCTGTGTTCCAATTCAGAGGGTGCATCCTTCGAAGTCGGACCGAGCGTTGTTAAATGGGACGGTCTAGCCTATGAAGGTTCTTGTCTCTTGAATTCTGGGGTAGGCTAGGGCCTCAAAGGATCCACCCGTTGTCCTTCATTGCCTGAGAAATAGATGCATTTGAAGTGGCCTATGAATCGGGACAGCCTTCGTCGCACCGCTGTGATGCAATCGGTCTTCGAATGCGGACTTTGAAGGATGCAGCCTCTGAATTTGGACACAGCTTTAGTCTCAGTCCAATTTGAAGGTCAGGAATGGTGTGGGATACTTTTTTCTTTTTAGTGCACTTAAACTACTCTGAGGTTGGTTTTTCAAAGAAGACTCAATTGTGAAATCACCCTTATTCTAGCCTCAAAGATCGTGTAATAGTGCACTTACAGTTATGCATCTGTCTCTTCTTCTGTAGGCGCGAACCCTGACATGGTTTTAGTACTAGATCCTTTGGTCAGAGAGAAAGTCTCTTGCCCCCTGACCCAAAGGATTCATGGCTCGCCCTCATCAGAGGTCATTCCTTCATACCGGGAGCGTTCAGACTCCGGAGAGTCGAGTGACAGCCACAGCTCTCATCAGAGAACGAGGCTGAACTCAAGCGCTTCGGACCGCAGTCATGAATCCCTGTCTACTGCTGAAGATCATCTGAGGGACCAAAGATCACTGTCAGGCCCAGCCGGGGAGGAAGTGAGAGCGGCTGCGTCTTTGTCTGGCGTGAATTCAGAGGATCGAGAGCTGAAGAAACTTGACAATGGCGTGAAGACGACTCCCTTTAAGAGCACAACAAGTTCACAAGAATTCTCACTGAATATGAGCAGTAAAAGACCTGAAGACATCTCCGGACAGAAGGTAAGCGGACGTGAAAGGTGTCTGATGGGAACTCTTGCTCTGTTAGGCCCACCAGGAGGTACTATTTGTCTCTGTTTGAGATTGTCCTGTTTTATCTTCTCTCCTCCTGCACATTGAAAACAATTGGGTAACACTTTATTTTACAGTGTCCTTGTTACATGTCGTAACAATAGTAATAACTACAGCCCTGGGAAAAATTAAGAGACCACTCAACATTCTCTTCATTTTTTCCAGAGCTGTATAAATGATGCATAATTACATGCAACCAAACCCTAATCCTAACCCACTTATAATAAGTACATGTAGGGGGGTAACACTTTATTATACAATGACAGTGTTACATATGTTACATGTAGTTATTATACATTATACATGTATATACATTATGCATAATTGCATGCAATTAACCCTAAACCTAATCCTATAGCAAGTACATGTAGTTAATTGATATTGCTCAGTACTGTATAATTACACTGTAACAAAGTAAACAAAAGTGAAAATTGTTTCTGCACCAATCTTCGGTTGCACTTTATTTGGTAACACTTTATTTTAGTGCCTTTGTTACATATCATCACCTTCCTTAAATAATTTTGACAAAAATAATTTGTTTGCATAAGTAATCTCCCCATGATGCTGGCCACCTCTGGTAAAATCACACACATCCTCAGTTGAACAGATCATGCAATTCTACCCCGGTGGAATATAATGGCCTATGTCAAGAGTGTGACTTAGGCCGTTTTTTATTTTGTCTTTAAGTCAAAAGACAATGAGACTTAGGCAATTTTACAAGCTTTTCAAGATGGCAGCTGCATCAAGAAGAATGACAATCTACTCAACCTCTGAAGTTATTGGTTCAGTTTTTTGTGTTTTTTGAGAAACCTGAAAAAATGACTTTAATTATTTTAGGAAGGTGACGATATGTGATTACTATAGTAATGACTATAAATTGTGCATAATTACATCCAACTAACCGAAAACACCCCCATCCTAACCATAACCCTATAATAAGTTCATGTTGGTAATTATTATTAATCTGTACTTAAATGTATAATTACACTGTAACAATGACACCTTAAAATATAAGTGTAACCGAAATTGCCTGTGAAATTCATAAAAAATACAAATAAATGGTAAGTAACTCATTGAAATAAACATGAAGTTTCAAAGTGAAAATTCTGAAAAGGTGTTTTCCTATAAAACAAACTCCAGTAATCTGTTTCATTTATAATTTAAGTTTCAAGAACAATTTTTTACAGTATAGTCCATAGGGTTGGGCACCGAACTTTTAAGGTCACCGACTGAATTAAGTCGGTACTACCGAGTACTGACCGATTCACATTAAATCAATCGGTACCAAATTTCTGTACCTGAGAACACATCTGGTGATATAGACTAGTGTTTGTGAATATTAAGACAAAAGACTATTTAATTACGTATCCTGCGCGTCTCTGTGCGAATGAATGGAGCAGAGGCGCTGTTTAAATTACCCCACACACACACACACACACACACACACACACACACACACACACACACACACACACACACACACACAGGGGTGTTTTTGTGAAATGTGGGGACATTCCATTGGCAAAATGGTTTTTATACAGTACAAACCGTATTTTCTATCCCCCTACACTGCCCCTATCCCTAAACTTAACCCTCACAGGAGACTGTGCAGTTCACTTTCTGTGAAAAAAACTCATTCTGTGTGATTTATAAGCATTTTGAAAAGTGAGGACATGGGGAACGTCCTCATATTTCACCCTCTTTTTGTAATACCTATGTCAAACCCATGTCATTATACACATTTGTGTCCTGATATGTCACAAAAACATGCCCACACACACACACACACACTCAGAATCGCACGTGTCGGTAGCATTTTTCCATTTCTGCCATCTCATTTGAAGACATGAATGCACGAACGTCATCTCCAGAGCCACCGAGAGTCACTTTATGAGCATTTTACCATTTAATTTGAGAAAAACTACCGTCATATCATAAACACACAAACTCAAAAGCTCTTCACGTCAACCAGTCAAAATAAAAGTTCGGTTTAACTTGACAAATACATCACTGTTGTGCAGTTGAATTTAAAACAGTCTCATAATAATACTAACACTAATATAATAATAATAAATTATCAAAACTTTATTTTTTTAAGCAATAAATTAAACATTTTGTTCATGTTTTAATTTGAAGTGTATACAGCTCAATTGTGCAGCACTTTGTTTGATAGATTAATTAAATGAATGAAATTTTCGTTTGATTACCAGAAAATACACAACACATCATTTGTGGGAAATCTTTTCATAGAAAAAAAAAAAAAAAAAAAAAAAGGTTGTTTTTATGAATTAATTTAAGTACCTACTAGCCTACTATTTATTTACTAGTAAATATTACAGTAATCAAACATCACAGACAATGGCAGACAGAGACCAGGGCAGCTCTGGCATAATGTCAATAACACGACTTACAGGTTCTTTACTGTTATTGATGTAAACATCCCAAAAGTACCGAAAAAACGTACCGTTGGGATACCGTTATCGAATTTCAGGTACCCGTTAGGCCTGTCGTGATAGTCAATAAATCAATTAATCGCACAAAAAAAATGAGCTCGATAATTTTTCCGCCCGTGATAATTTCCACTTGCATGCTTGTTTGTTTCCCTCGTCCGTCCGTCCTCTCTCTCTCTCTCTCTCTCTCTCTCTCTCTCTCTCTCTTTCTCTCTCTCTCTCTCTTTCTCTCTCTCTCTCTCTCTCTCTCTCTCTCTCTCTCTCTCTCACACTGACTGTGTGCGCGCCTTGTCCGTTTACTCGACGCTTAGGCTGGGTGCTGGCGTGATGAGACGTCATGCTCGGCCAGATTTGCCTGGAACTCGTGCTGCTTCGGTTGTGGAGCCGCGCGCAAAGTTACAAAATTTGACGTGCACACCACCAAGCGAAATGGGGTCTTTACAGTGTGCAATATAACATGTGTTCATGTTTCGTGTGTAAAAAAACTGTATTTTTAACACAATTTACTCATCTGTACACCGCTGTTTTCACTGTCCTAAAAACGGCTGATGACTTCCTTGTTCTATGAAGTCCCTCCTTCAGAAATACGTAACGAGTTCTGATTGTGCCAGCGGTTCCCGTGTTGTGATTTGACAGCAGCTTAGCGAACGTGGCACGGTTCCTGTGTTGTGATTCGACAGCAGCTTAGCGCACGTAACTTGCATGGAAAGGTCACGCCTCTTAACGGGGAGATATATGCGCTTAATGATCTCTACAGCGTCCCTGGGAAAGCCAAACAAAGGTGATTTGACTCCGGGATGAAAATAACAGCGTCTCGACGACATGGCGACAAACACACTCAAACGCAACACTTCCTTTTCTCCACGTGACCGTCCTCTTCTCCACGTGGGACAGCAACAAGACCACGCCCCCTTTTTTCGCGTATTCTTGTGGGCGGAGGTTAGTCTGTTCTACTGACTGACGTAATTAATGAAGGAAGTACCAGGATGTAGTCCAAGCCGGCCGTTCGCTGTAGGCTTTGAAAGGGAACTTCTGTTAAATAAAATATCTCGCTTGGCATTGAACTTTGAGCTTTTTAATTTTACAGGTATTATTTATGCTCTAACAGCAACATTACACACTAACTAAAGTTTGAACAGTGGGATCACGAAGAACGGGACCTTTTAACTTTGTGTGCTTCATGTTCAATCGTTGTGTGCTAAAAAGGCACATAAGTTCCTGTAGAGATTTGCCACATAAAAGCATGGCATCAATGTCTTCTCTCTTGCTGTATCAAAATCTCACCTAGCTTTCCTCAGAGATGGTCCCAATAATAATGTGCTGAAAGTCAAGTCAAATTCAGTTTGTGCATGATTACATGATATAACAATTTTTTTAATACTGTATCCTAAATTGTGGATAATTAAACTAAATATCATATACTGAAGTACATTTCTGGAGTGTTAACGATTAAAAGAAAAAACAACAACAAGAACCGTACGGAACTGAAAACCGCGATACGAACCGTGGGTTTTGTGAACCGTGCCACCCCTAATATGCACCTAAAACACAATCATCCGTTGCAGTTTTCAACCATTTTATTTATTGCTTTTGGTATTTATTCAAGTTCATTTTTTTTAACAGACAGAGTCCATTGCTTTCATTGTTTTTGGTTGTTTTGTTCATTTATTGTTGAAATTTAAAATGTTTTCCGTTTTCAGTGTTAAATAGTCTTAAGAAATAAAAGTTTATTGATCTTTGAAAAGGTGTACCTGCATTATTATGCCATTATCATTATTTTAGATGAAAATGGTCTCAGAACGACAATATTATCCTTTATCGCAATAATTTCTTGGCCAATTTATCGTCCAGCAAAATTTTTTATCGTGACAGGCCTAGTACCCGTACCGGTTAAAATGTGAACGGTACCCAACTCTAATAGTCCAGTTGTAATCCATCCAGACCTTCCTCATAACAGTGTCATCACATTCAGATGTGACTGAGAGAGAATCACTAATCATCACTATTATTATTGCTATTATTTAGCATTCATGTGCAACAGACACGATGCCTCAAATTCTGTTGCTTTTACAAGAGTGTGTGCTGTTACAGTTCTGACCTGTCTGATAATAAAAAAGCAAAAATAAGAATCTCTCATTCTTGCATTGATATGAGCCATATCTAGAGACCAGAATATAAATTGGAGTATTATGCTTATAACATACTGTTTTCAAATCTTATAATATAGTGTAAATACACTACTGTTCAAAAGTTTGGGGTTGGTAAAATATTGTATTACAGTTTTTTGAAAGAAGTCTCTCTCAAGGCTGCATTTATTTGATAAAAAATACAGTAAAAACTGTAATGTTGTGAAAAATTATTACAATTTTAAATACTTGATTTCTATGAATATATTATAAAATGTAATTTATTCTCGTGACGCAAAGCTGAATTTTCTTCAGTGTCACATGAGCCTTCAGAAATCATTCTAATATGATGATGCTCTGCTCAAGAAACATTTCTGATTATTAATCAATGTTGAAAACATCTTTTGCCACTTAATATTTTTTGCGAAGTATATGTCAAGCGACGAGAAGTTGATTTTGAATGATTTTTCCGCAGGTTACATCAGGTGGAGACGCTCTTTTGACTTCTCTTTCTAACGGCAAGGATACCGGTGAGCAGTTCTGCATGCCCACACAAACATACACTACAGCTAAAGGTTATCTAATAATAGATTTAGCCTGTGTCCCAGAATTACTTATCTTTCTCTATTCAAATCCAACTTGCATATAATGCATACCTGGCAGTATAGTTGCCCAGCAGCACATATGGCCAAGTTGATGTCCTTCTGCTTCTGCTTAAAGTATCGAGATGTCATCCTCTCACAGTCAGTGGGCCATATCCCAAGATCTTTACTCTTCCTTATGACCTAATAGGGCCATTACCACATTCACAGTCTTAGGGGCCCAGTCCGGTGTAATGCTTTAATCAGTCTTTCCTGTCTCCTCCCCCCTCTGAAGAAACCAAAACATCCTGCATGACCCGTAGGGATGAAAAATCCCTAAAGAGAAGGAATTAATGTCCTTAGAATCACAATTGTTTATTCTAGGCATAATGACATTAAATGGATGGCAAGTGAAGACTTTTGATGAAAGGGATAGTTAACCTAAAATGAAAATTCTGAGTGTTATTTGAGTGTGCTGATCAGTGTTTATGTGACATAAAGCCTCAATTAAATATGTTCGTCATATTAAGTGATCAATTCTCTTCTGAAGACTTGAATTAACCTGCTCTAAACTGTTAAACTGTTGCATGTAAAATATCTTAATTTGTGTTTCAAAGAAAACGAAAGGCCTATGGTTTGATGTAATTCATGACAGAATTTTCATTTTTGGTTGAACCTTTAACTCTTTCCTCGCCAGCGTTTAAAAAAAGTGGTGTCACTGTGTCATGTTATGTCCCATAGAATATTTTGTTGCATGAATATCTCAGCGTGCAATATTAACAATATATTAAACAAAAATTAATGCATTCCTAACACTTAAATATCGGTACGTTTCATAAAAAAAGCTGAGAAAATCACGTTTTTCTCAAAGACTACATCCAGATCAGATTCAGAGCGATGATCAAACACAGATGGAGTCCATCAACACCCCTAATGCTTGCACAGTCCTAGAGCTCGTCCTGGGTCCACATTTCATTCAGTAACACTAGGCCGTTTTGATTCATATGTTGTTTAATGTTGGTGATCGTGTTATTTTACATATGCATCTGCTTGCATACGATCACTTGTTTTTTTGCGTCTTCTTCGCATGTGTTTTGATCAGGAGATTCTGTATTCATTCAGAAGATGCGTAATAACAGTGAAAACACAGAAACCCGGAAAATTCTGTGTTTGGCGGGGAAAGAGTTAATTCCTTCCTTGCTTTTACCAGGGGAAAAAAGCTGAATTGCCATGTGTGACCCCTCTAGAGTCTTGATCGGATTTGCCATGATGCCAAAGTCTACAATCAAATGTCAGAGATTTAATAATTAACATTTCACATCAAATTCTTCCAAGACTAATATGATCTGAGCTCTGAGTTAATAGTGAGAATTGGACCCTAATCTAAAGTGTGACCAAACAATGCTTCTTAGGTACAATGTACTTATTGTGTTGATGTATTGCAAAACACTTGTGCTGCTTTTGAGGTGGATATGGGTACAGTTAGGAGCAGGTTTGGTGGTATGGGTTGGTTAAGAGGTAAGGGAACAGTCAACAGAAATGAATTACATGCAGGTATTTTTAAATACAGTCTAGTGCAATGTAAAAGCATGTACATTGGTGCATTGTATCAAATTATTAATTGTTAGTACGTAGACATTTAATACACATTTTTTTTCTTCTTCAGATTTGAAAAACAAAGCCTCATACTCTGGGCCCTTCATTCGTGCAAATTCTGTTCGTGACAGGATGCGCAAGTTCGCCGAACCTGTTACGAATGTACCTAGAAGCGGCCACAGTTCTTCTCATTATACAAACACAGTGTCTGCAGAGAGGTCTCGGGACACCCTGTCCTGCTCTTCCTCCATCCCAGAGAAAGAGAGGAATGCCACTGAGAACATGCTAGCCCAGCCCATGCTTTTCTCCAACCAATCACACGCCGCAGTGGGCGGCTCACACGGTGGCTCTGAAAATGTCAGGCGTGCGTGTAGCAGATCAGAAGAAGTGCAGACTCCTGTGGGAGAAACGTCTTCAGGGACCCACGATACCTGGGGTGAACCCGAGTCCAACATGAAGACCTTCCTTAGCATTGAGATCAGAGAGGGACGAAACCCAACTTCGCATTCCTCATCGTCCTCTACAGCTGCAAACATGACCCCTCGACTCATCACATCCGCTGCTCCAAAGAGAACAGGTAAGCAAAGGATGATACTCTGATCAAATGCTATTCGTAAAACAAACACGAATGTACACAATCATGAGTATTGGGTCCAAAACAATTATTGGGTTAATTGACGGGTTTGAATCAGCTTGTAAAAATGTATACATTGTGATAGGTAAAAAAAACCCTAAAAACTAAATGGGTAAATAGGGTTGAAATTTAGCGTTTCCGATTCTGCAAGTCAAACATTTAGATATCAAACTTGTTTATTCTGTGTCTTTCAAACATTATTAAAGACAAGTCAGTAATACAGTAAGAACAAATAAGCAAATTAGCACTGAATAAAGTTCAGAAAATTGAAATCAAATGTAAAATAACACTGCATAGTTTTCTTTTTACACATTAAGCGTGTGAACCTACACTGATCTCACGGTTTGGTTCGATTACGATTATCATGCCATCGATTCGGTTCAATTCGATATCACAATGCATTGAGGGTGCACTGCATCCTCATGTATATAATTTTGTCAGTCAGTTATATGAACTAAACCTTTAATTTGACCTGTTTAAAGAAAACGCGCTTCTTGACTGTATCAAACAAAACTCAAGTCTGGGCAGAGAAGACAACAGGAGCATTTAGAACAAATACACAAAACACTAAAAGCCACTTCAGGAGGTGGTCTGGGCTCATTACAGTCAAAACTAAAGTCTAAATGTATCTGGTTGTTGAAACCACATGTAAATTCGCAATAATGCTAAAATTAACGTGTGAGAGTGTGTAATGGGCTATACGGAATGTTATAGCCCGATATGACCGCGCTACTGAAGCATGCATCGCTGCAGACGAGCAGCTGTGTTTCTCTTCATCAAGCCAGCGCACAAACTACTGAAAGTAAAGTCGCAGGTGCTCAACACTCAATCATATTCATTAAAAGTAAAGAAACTGAATGATCTGACCAGTGCTGTTGCCGAGCTCTCTCCTATGGCGGTCTTTGATTGTGAAATGAGCTGATGATCAATAAAGTGCAGCTCATATCTGTTGTTTTCGGTGACGTGAACTCCATTAAATCTGCGTATAGTGCGGGAATTGAAGATCGGATTTATATCCATTTTGCGGAGATCATTTATGTGCCCAAGTGTAAATGAAATCGTTTTGATAAATCAGACAGCTTTGATTTACACTCAGCGTGTGTGTTCTCCAGGTCGTGCTTGGAGATAAAAGCAGAGATGTGTCCAGATGTCGACTTTTAAAGTAGTCGCCTCCCTCTGCCATTGTGTGCAACCGCGACAAAGCACGTACGTGACAAATGACGTCAGAAAATAATCAGTACATTATAATCGGTTATGGTCTATTACTGAACCGATACCGAATCGTCCTCGTCTGCATCGAAGAAACGATTCATTTCGACACCCCTATTACACAGGCATTTTCTTTCTCAACTGTTCACGTTTACCTAAGACATAACCAGCTGTGTTTACAAAGATATCTTTTGTGTATCAGTCCGTTCAAGGGCAAGAAGATGCGAAAGAGAACTCAATTCAGTATTTGCAGACCACATGAGAAGTGGCTTTCTGTGTGCGTGCTGGATGTACCGCATCTTCTTGCACTAAAACCACATTAAAATGCACACACAGGAATCGATAAGCGAAATTGAAATCTTGATTTTATAACAAGTATCCGATTCCTGAATTGGAATCAATTTTCTCTTCCCAACCTGTTGGGTTAATATGTAAATGTGCATATAATTTAAAGATATACACTACCCTTCAAAAGTTTGGAGTAACCCAAGATTTTTTATTTTATTTTTTTAAAGAGATTTAAAGAAAGTTTTATTTTTACCAAGGATGCATTACATTGATCAAAAGTGACCAGCAAAGACATTTATAATGTTACAAAATATTTCTATCTCAAGTAAAACAAGTTTTTTAACTTTATATTTATCATAATCCTGAAAAAAATGCATCACGTTTTCAAAAAAATAACAGTTTTCAACAGTTTCAAATGTTTCTTGAGCAGCAGATCATCGTATTAGAATAATTTCTGAAGGATCATGTGACACTGAAGACTGGAGTAATGATGCTGAAAATTCAGCTTCTATCACAGGAATAAATTATATTCAAAGGGTTATTTTAAATTGTAATAATATTTCACAATATTACTGTTTGTAATGTATTTTTGATCAAATAAATGCAGCCTTGGTGAGCAGAAGAGACCTCTTTCAAAAACAAAAATCTTACAGACGACAAACTGTAATGTGTACACATAAATAAATGTATTCCGTTATATCTCAATTTAATTATTTAACTGTGTGTTAATTTGCGACTAACAGCACAGGTTATTGTTTTGCTCATAAAATCATATTCAATCATATACATTCTCTCATTGAAATGGCACCTCTGAAATATTTAGACCCACCATGTTTTTTTTTTCTCCACAAATTAATGTTTAGGTGGCTTAACACTAGGAAAGTGTCGCCAAGTACTATACTTTCCTTTAGTAGTTATCTTTTGATTTGAGTTGAGTGAGGTTCTGAAATTAGCCAAATTTGGCAGCACACAATAGTGAAGTTTGTTGTCTCATAATGTCCGTAACAAAATTTTAGTAGTCGGTACCAATACCATTACCAGTAAAATTTTGCAGTTTTCCGTACTAATTTTTAGCCTGACATTGTCATACTCAATTCTAGTCAGAATTAGGGTTGGGTACCAAACTCGGTACTTTTAAGGGCACCGACCGAATTACGCCGGTACTACCGAGTACCGATTCCATTAAATCAATCGGTACCGTAAAAAGAAACCGTAAAGAGACCATTTAAATACGAATCATGCGTGTCTCTGTACGAATGAATGTGTAGACGTGCGGTTTACAGTCTATGGGTTTACCTCACACACACACACACACTCAGAATCGCGCGTGACGGTCGCATGTTTCCATCTCTGCCTCTCATATGAAGACATCGTCATCTCCAGAGCCACTGAGTCACTTCATGAGCATTTTACCGTTTCATTTGAGAAAAACTACCGTCATATCATAAACACACAGAAACTTAAATTCACGGTAACCCGTCAAAATAAAAGTTTGGCTAACTTGACAAATAAATTACTGTTGTAGGCCTACAGTAGAATTTAGATACGTCTCAATTAATAATAATACTAACACTAATGTAATAATAAATGATTAAATAAATTTATAAATTACACATTTTCTTCATGTTTTAATTTTAACCATATAAAGCTCAGTTGTGCAGCACTTTGTTTGACAAAAAAAGTTTAATTAAATTAAAAGATAAATTAAATTAATGTCTTCATTTGATTACCAGAAAATACATAACACATAATTTGTTAGTAGCCTGCTATTTACTAGTAAATATTACAGTAATCAAACATCACAGACAATGGCAGACAGAGACCAGGGCAGCTCTGGCATAATGTCAATAACACGACTTAAAGGTTCTTTACAGTTATTGATGTAAACATCCCAAAAGTACCGAAAAAAGGTACCGCTGGGATACCGATACCGGTTAAAATGTGAACGGTACCCAACCCTAGTCAGAATTTGAGTCTGATTCTGCTCCGTTGGGCTGTGATTATGGGGCGTGTTTCAACCGAACCAGGAAAGACCTCAATTGGATAGACCTACAACCAATCAGAGCAACGGAGCGACGCATAACGTTAGTTGTCAAATGTCAACAGAACTCGACAACCCTGTCAAAAAAACACACATTTTACCCCCAAACGCCACTTTTTTCTGGAGAACTGATTAGATCTGATCTGATTAGACCGTTAACATCTCACTCCAGAAAAATGACCAGAGAGTTTTGATATTTTTCCTATTTAAAACTTCTGTAGTTCCATCATGTACTAAGACTTTTTTGAGATGCTAACGGTCTAATCAGATTCAGTGATCTATGCTAAGCTATGCTAAAAGTGCTACCCCCAGGCCCGGAGATCGGCTGAATAACGGATTCAAAAACGCTAAAGCTCAACTGTTTAACTCTAGGGGAGTTGGAAAATTTTTGTTTTGAAAAAACACTATTTTCAAAAATAGTGGCGTGTTCCTTTAAAGAATCCTAGTGCTAAGAAATGAAGGTCCTATTTTCCTACAGGTGTTTTTGAACCCTATTGGTTAATGTGTAATCTCTTGTGTTGAATAGCCTATTGATAATGGAGAGTTAAAGGAAATACATTTTTGGTACATTTTGTCTATTGCTCTGAAAGATCTAGATTTTTATATTATGCTTCATTAGGTTTGGTTTCAAATGATGATCCTTATGAATTCTGGATTTTTGCCCAGGGTGGTTGGATCACAGGCCTAGAAAGCTGGAAAATGGAAAGCTAGTAGCGATCCAGGTTATTTGGAAAGCAACAGCACTATGCGTTTCACAGATGTTTTTATGAGGAATGGCGAGTGGGCTGATGGAACGAACTGGAGTGCAAGCTGTGCATATTCTCAGTTTGGCAGCCATGTTGGAAATTTCACCCTAAAATGAAATAGTTTGATGCATTCCTTCTCCATGATTCAAGTAATGAATGAGTACGCCTATTTAGTGGCTTTGCATATAAACTTTAAAATATGGAAAATGTGGAAACTTAACTTTTAAGTTGGAGTGGATTTCAACCATTTGGATGTCATTTTAGTGTACTAATGAGTGTAGTTAAAGGGATAGTTCGCCAAAAAAATGTACATTTATCTCATGTACTGTATGCACTAGGGATGCAACAATACAGTTAGTCCACGGTTCAATACATACCTCGGTTTTTAACCACGGTTTTCGGTTCGGTTCGGTTCTGATGGCTTGTCACATCAGTTTTTTGCTTTTCTATTCTTAGGCGACAGGGACAGCAAGAGGTTAAGGAGAAAAAAGTATATATTTTTTTTAATTACAATACTCTTTCTTTATTTTACTTAAAATAATTGAAAAACCTTACTTAAACTTAAAACTTGACTTTAAAAAAACCCCTTGTACTCATTCCTAGTGTATTGTATAATATAAAATAAATGTATATAAAGATTTACACTGGCAGCTCAGAGCTGTACAGCAGCTTTTAAGTATGACATTTAATGAATAAATGTAAAAAATAAAACACTACATAGACTTCACTATAAGATATACATTGATTCTTATTAAAGCTACTGTATTAGTTTTTCAGTCAAGAGCAGTGAGGGATTTTCTCTTTGTCTTTTTGTCGTTGTATTAACATTAAAAGGATAGTTCATTTAAAAAATAAAATTCTGTCATCGAGAAATGAATACAGGTTTGGAACAACATTAGAGTGAGTAAATAATGACAATTTTAGAGGTGAACTGTCCCTTTAAGGACAGCATGTTCACTACTGCACTGCTGTCATTTTAAGACCTGCGTGCCTCTAATATACAGACACACACCGATTTAACTTTCACTTTAGACATAACCGACTGTGTTTATGTTAACCTTGTGTGTATTTGACAGTATTAGCGCAGTAAGACCACTACTTAGTCCAGTAATCACGTGTTTGACAGGCGTTTAGTGCGCGCGCTCCCTGAAGCGCATGTTAAAACAGTGCATAAGCACGCGAATGAAGGCTTTAAAATGCATGCAAATAATGAACTTTGGTGATTGTGAATAACTATAGTGTTCCGTGAGTATAACTCTACCACTAACGTGTGATGGGAATGTATGTCGCGTTGTTCAGTATTGGGATGGAGGCAAATGATAGAATTTGTTGAAAAATAATAGGATACATTACAACTTACTGTCATGTATATATGTGGTGTAATCGCTAAATCTGTTTCAACGGCAGAAAGACCTCAATATAACTGCTTGTAAACTAAATGTCATGTAGCATCACATTTGCCTCAGGCAGTCATTCAGTGTCCACAGAATTTATTCATTAGAGAAATTCTTTCACTAAATATATGCACTATATTAGCCTATATATTCATTATATTCTACTTAACCTGTTAGTGATTATATAAAGACTTTATAAAGACAGATGATATTTTTAATGATGACATAAGTTTATTTCCTTTATCGGCAAGAGCTATGTCAGAGAGAGAGAGAGAGAGAGAGAGAGAGAGAGACGGACGGACGGACGGACGAGGGAAACAAACAAGCATGCAAGTGGAAATTATCACGGCCGGAAAAATTATCGAGCTCATTTTTTTTGTGCGATTAATTGATTTATTGACTATCACGACAGGCCTAACGGGTACCTGAAATTCGATAACGGTATCCCAATGGTACGTTTTTTCGGTACTTTTGGGATGTTTACCTCAATAACTGTAAAGAACCTGTAAGTCGTGTTATTGACATTATGCCAGAGCTGCCCTGGTCTCTGTCTGCCATTGTCTGTGATGTTTGATTACTGTAATATTTACTAGTAAATAAATAGTAGGCTAGTAGGTACTTAAATTAATTCATAAAAACAACCTTTTTTTAATTATTTCATTTCTAGTGTTAGTTTCTGGTGGTCAATAAAGAAGGAAATTGAGTATTAGTATTGTTGCTGTCAAAGGCGAATCCATCATGGCAGCGAAAATTAATCATAAATGGTTTTAATCGCAGACTAAATTCTAATCCCTGATTGGTTAATCTGGGTTTAAAATTAAGTGGTGCAACACAACGCTATTTAAAATAAATCCTAGATTAGCTCTAAACTGACCTTAATTTAATCCTTGTTGGTGCAACCCACCCATAGTTTAATAAATGGTAATGAAATATGACGAGAACTCAGTTAAACTGTGTCAGATAACTTTGATAGAAAGGTGTGTAATGGACTACAATCAACCAATCAGCTGTTAGATTTAAGTACACAATCAGATAATGCCAATTTAGCTCAACCAATGACCAAGCAACGCTTCATTTAGTTCAGTCTGTGGTGTCAAAGGTCACATTAGCAATTAAAGAAGAAACACTGAAGCAAAACATGATCAGGTCAAAGTGTCTGAATCATTTTGCTCCCAAACTTTTTATCATTTTTACTGGTAAAATAATTTTTGGGTATAATATGTCACAGTTTGCTTTATTTTGCTCTCCTCACTTACAGAAAAGAACTGTAGTGTCCTGCACACACTAGGAAAACATTATATCTGGTGTCTGAATCATTTTTGGTTTGACTATATATTAAGCAGACAGTCTACTAATACTCAATTGAGAGTTATGTATTTGCGAAGTTACTTATAGTTAGCAGAATGTCTTCAGTGGACCGTCGAATTAGTGTTTCACAAAATGTTCAGGCTGTTTGTTTACATTAAATTAAAGTGAATGGTGACTAGCAGCTTTTAAGCCATACAGTTATTTTTATACGAAGATTAGACCAAAGCTTCTTCGTCTCATCTGAGCAAAGTATTTTCCATGTTGCAATAGTAGTGTTCTCAACTCAGTTTTTTTCTTCTTCTGAAGTGTCCTTGATGATACTGTGAATTTGAAGATGTGACCTTTTCTAAGCACTGCCTAGAATGGTTTATTCTAACTTCCACTTTCTTGTCAATTGAACCAACAGTGCACGCTCTCGACTTCCAAACACTTGGATGAATTGGTAAACACTTCCCGAATTGAAAAATCTGAACGTTGGCAGATATTCGTGCCGCGGTGTGTGTGTGAGATCTCTAGCGCATGCAGCAGCCTCCAGAGCAGCAGAAGCTCCTTGTGTGGGGGTGTGTGTGATCTCTAGCATGCAGCAGCCTCCACAGCAGCAGAAGCTCCTCGTGTGGGGGTGTGTGTGTGAT